>OZ024902.1:93803312-94530812 GCA_964017125.1 Flabesymbios commensalis
TAGAGGAGCAATCAAATGTAATTTGTATTATCAATGCGATAGCCTTATCATTCTAAAATGTTTGTTTTTTTATCTCAGGTAGCCAGCATACGCTAAAATGTAACAGTTAACGTTATATGCATATATATACTCTTAAGCATACCGACATGTTTCAGGCTCAAAAGAGAAGTAATGGATTGCAAATGTACTTATAATTATGTACATGGTTGGACTGGAGGCTGTAGAAAGAGTTCTTGAACATCATCAAACCGATACCATGCATGCCAATTTATGTATACTTTAATGTTCATGAAGACTTTGTGTGACAAATAAGATAGACTGATAAACGTATCTGAAAATCTAGTCGAGCCAGAGACAAAATATTCTGCAGATAATTTGTATGACATGTATCACCTGATAACCAGATAACAGCCATGTGAAAAATGGCAGTGAGAGCTGCTTCAGAACATGTACATCTAGCGTCTAACACTCAACATCACGATATAAGTGATGGAACTGGACAAAAAAGATGCCGCGACCAACACCTGGTGTTGGATATTTTGCCAGCACTGTGCCGTGTTAGGCATACCTTTCTGACTGACCGGCCCGGTTTCGCTGTCATGCAAACTGGAGGACCTGTTCCAACGTTGGTTCTTGGTCGCGCAGCTTGATAGGCTGGAATTTTTATTGTTGTTAGAACTCTCACCGATGATTGGTCGTGATCAGAACCGCGGGCTCTGAATGAGCTGACGGTTCTGACCACGACACTCGTGATGAGGTAGGCTAGGTGAAAGCTTGCAGAGTCAACGCACTAGACGTGTATGAAGCACTACACAGTATGAATGTGTAAGCACAGCACTATTCGGATGACACCCTGATAACTGATTGAATATGGACACTAATAAAGATCAATGAATCGGCTCTACTGGTTGTCTTGTTGGTGAGGAGAGGTTCAACTAAGTTAGTTAAAACCTGTTCCTACATCTGAACATGACATTAATAAAAAGGTTCGATCAATTTTAAAAATAATATTGGAAGCTGGATCATACGAAAATCCGGGACCACATCACACCCGTTCTTATTATTTCTAAGACATCGGCTTGAGAAATTTGAATCTTGCCACTGAGAACTGTATTGGCTGCCGGTAGCATTGCGCATATCTTTCAAAATGTTCCCATATATTTTTAACATAAGAGACTTATCGTTGCAAGTGCCTTTGATTTTAGTGTACAAGAGCCTGTCCTGTGGAATAAACTTCCACGTGATATCAAGGCAACAAACTATATTTTTTGAATATTTTACAAAAAAGTTAAAAACACATTTTTTTAAAATTTACTTTACCTAGCTATTGCGATATTTACTCATAAATATATATATTTTTTTTAAACATAATTTTATATTTGATGATGTTATTTAATGATATCATTTAATAAATATATTATTCCCTCAATATCTAAAATTTTGGAAAAAATAATTTTCAAACAATTGAGTACATATTTAAATGAACATAAACTTATATATGACAGTCAGTATGGTTTTAGCATCGATTGAACTAATTGATAGAATCACGGAAGACCTTGATAAAGGCAAAATACCGATATCCATTTTCTTAGATCTCTCAAAGGCATTCGACACTCTTGATTACGTTTTCTTACTTCATAAATTAAATTATTAAGGTATAAAGTCAGTAGAATTAAATATTTTTACTGTTTACAAAATATTACCCAATACGTTTCTTATGATAAACTAATTCTGATATGTATCATATATCCACTGGTGTACCTCAAGGGTCTATATTGGGCCCTCTTCTATTTATCATTATATTAATGATTTATGCAATGCCAGTAAACTGTTTAAGATGATTATTTATGCTGACAATGCTATGCTCCACATCGGATGTTTTTGGTAATTATATTTAAAAAAAAAATAGAATTAACAAAAGTTGCAGACTGGTTAAAGTTGAACAAATGATCAATCAACATAAAAATATCCAAATTCATGGTATTTCACATGCCTTAAAAACAAGTCAATATACCAAATATAGAGATTAAAAATATCAAAATACAATTTTTTGATGAATTTAATTTTTTATGGTTAACAATGCACAAGCATTTGAAAATGGGATTCATACATAAACAAAATAACTTCTAAAATTTGAAATATTATAGGAGTTGTGTACCGGCTTAAACACATGGTTCCTTCTGATATTCTTTTTACCATATATAATGGGCTGATTAAACCACATATACTTTATGGTCTTAAGTGCTGGAGAAATAATTTTAAAATTACAGAAGAAAGCCATGCGAATTATTATGTTCGAGTGGTTATAACTCTCTCTTTAAGAAGCTAAATTTGCTTGAAATTGATGGCATGTTTAAGCTTCAACTATTAACGTTTTGTTTAGAACCGCAGGTTTCTCGTGTGTTGACCTGATAAATAACGGTTTACCTGCATATTTCATAAGCATGTCTTCACTTTTACAACCAGTATTCTACCATCATAACATCAGACAAAAAAGAAACTACTCAATTGCACGAGTAAAACATGTATTTGATAAAAAATGCATGCGTTTTTGTATTCCGGATATTTTAAATAAATCAAGCAGCATTATAACAGATAAAATAAAACCTCATAGTCGAAAATGATTTTCATTATGTCCTAAAAGTTTTCTTGTAAATGAATACAACTGAATATATTTAATACCAAACTGCTATATATGTTCAGAAATTGCTGTTTCGTAATACACGTTGCACTTTGGACGCTGGCTCTTTTTGGCCCTATTTTTGGTCAAGATGAATGTTATTATATAAGATCGTATTATTATATTTTATATCCATACAATCCGCTAATTTTAACGCTCGTAATATATTAATCATGGTAATCATGTTAATGTTATTATTTGATGATTGACCGTCTTTTTATCTCTCCGTCTTCCCCGCGACGTATGCAGTTTTTCAGAAACATTATTTTACTTTATTGAAGGTTGGCCTGCATGGAAGCGGCTTGTCATAAGCCTTTTGCAGGTCTCGTTTGCATTTTTATAATTAATTGTATACATGTATATGTATGTTTCAAGCAAACTGAATTGAATTGTATTGAAATATTTGTTGTACGCGCCATGCTCAGCTGTGCTAGATTTGTGCGTATGTTTTTAAATGCTGCAAATAAGTAAGTACATAAATATCTCTGGAAAATTGAGAGACAAACTATATAGGCTTGTGTGGTAGATGAAATACATGTAGGTCTTGAATCCCACTTGAAACGATTTTTAAGACATCGACTTGAGCAATTTAAATCTTGCCAGTGCTGAGACACAATGACCCACATTTATTTTGATGTTTTTGTGAGGAGCGCTGATTTATTTTCTAACTGGCAATCGTTTAGCACCAGATTCACGAGTAACCTTCTATGAATTTGTATTATTGCCAATAAAAAGTTTACTGCTCTCGTCATCAACCCTCGAAGCGCTAAATAAATATACTATATACAATTTAAATTTTCACCCACTTGCAATTGGGCCTCGCTGTTACAACCAATAATGTAATAAACTCCCGATAATGTAATACTTCCCGATAATGTAATAAAAATCAACCAATAATGTAATACTTCCCGATAATGTAATAAATTTAACCAATAATGTAATAAACTTTTTTTTTTTTTAAATAATTCTATCTTGCTAAAATCCTTTTAATATGCCTATTGGGATTCGAATACCTGTTTTCAAAATGGCCGCTATACAAACTAGAGGAATATCTTGAAATATATAAATTATAACATTTTACTCCAATAATGTAATAAACTCCCGATAATGTAATACTTCCCGATAATGTAATAAAATCAACAAATATTGTAGCAAGTCCCGATAACATTGAAGGATCGTTATCAAATACACTCAACATTGATTAGGTTTAGTCTATCTTATCACCAACATTATGTTTTATCTCGATCTATCATCGAAACCAACAATATAGTTTACGTTGGTTTGCATAATAATGTCAAATTATGGCTTTGGTAGTTGGTATAACCACGCCCCAGCGTATATAGCCTACCAATAAGCCTTCTCTAAAGCTGTTTATTTCAGCTAAACCAAAAGAAATGTTCACACTATCATAGCAATAGGTTACACAACACTAAACACTAGCGGTGTTAATACTGTTAAGCTTAGATCTAGCATAACATTACTCCTTTTAGCATGATAATATTATATCTCATAGGGCCGAGGCCTATGACTCTGGTGATTTTTTATTTTGATCTGGTGTCTGGCAATGAACATGACATGACTTTTAGGATTTCCTAGCCTTCCAAAATAGGCCGTTTCTACTTTCCTGGATACATCATAGGTAATCGGCTCTATAGACCTCTATTTTGTTAAAGAAAATCAATTATTGAGATAAAGCTAACTTCCAACTTGTGTGCCAGCAATATACTATAATTTATTGTCATGAGGATATTAATTATTCCACCATGTAGTATTTAATTATTCAATATCGCACTATTTTATGTTAACCTAGGTTAGATTTATAAGTCTACATCTTTACTCCAATAGGCTAAGGCAAGCACCATTTGAAATCCGGGTGAATTTTGGTTGTTTTCCAGTTATTGAGAACAAAATATGTTGAAACACATTCTGCACACTTTCGACATAGACTCGCCGAAATCGCATTTTTTATATATATAAAATATCGAGATATATCATCCCTGGCTATGAAATTGTGTTAAGAAATACTTTTAAATTCATTTAAACTTGGAAGATCAATGTTTTTTGTGTTCTTTATATTACTGTGTACTCTGGTGCCTAATATGTAGGATCTATATTTCAAGTTTGTATAGCGATCTTACAATAAGGATGTTTGTAACTGAATATACGTTATTAGTTGTGATTTTAATGTATTTAGCAAAATGAGTGCCTAGATAAATCTATGTGGTCTACAGATGAAACATACTAAATTTGTGTTTCACTAGAAGGTTGTGTACATGTGGTATACATGTACATTAATAATTGTTATTTTATTTTGCAAAACACAACTTGAATAATTATGCATTCAACAAATAATTTTTGGTAACTTGTATGACTGAATTATGTATGCATTTGAATTTCACATAGTATACATTGGTTACTATAAATTAAAACGATACTACTTTACAGCACATCTATTTCCATTTAAACCGTGTTAAAATAGTCCTACATTAATTAGAAAAATCATCATGTAACGTATGGAAACTGTGTTTCAATTGGAATATATTTCATAGAAATATCATTAGTTTGTATGTGAAAGTTGATTAAGAAAAGCTTTATATTGTATATACTGGAATCGTCCACAAAAAAGCCATGTTACAGTTTATTCTTGGATAGCCTTATCTACTGATGTATTTTAAATTCCACTTTTGTAGAGAATTGTAGTGTAATTTGATTTGTCTATACAATAGGGAAAGTTAAGTCTTTTATACAGTGTGCTTCAAGTTATAACTTTGTTGATAACATGTTTACCATGTCTACAGATCCAAGCCAAATACTAGTATGTATAAAGTGGCGTTAACATTTGTATAACGTGTTGAGTCTCAAATGGTCTGCAATGTCACTGCTGGTATTTTTTATACCTCATAAACTACATGAGTATTATATTTAACATTGTCTGTCAAGTATGTAATAATTTTCCACAATGATATATAATTATATTTTTTTTATATACATGCATGTATATATTGATCAATGGAAATATTCCCACATTTTACCGTTTTTGTTTTTGCTATTATTGTGTTTTACGTTTCATATAAAGCTTTTGTTTTCTGGACATTTTGTAAATGGTCAGTTCTCAGAGAAAGGTTTGCTAATTTTATCGTATTGCACTATGCTTCTTCAATGTTGATCCTGACTTCAAAAAGCAGTATTTTTTTAATATATTTTACATCTCATATGATATTATCATCACTGCGTACTCTGGTGCCCAATATGCTGGATCTATATTTAAAGTTTGTATGGTGATCTTACAATAAGGTTGTTTGTGACTGAATATACGTTAGTAGTTGTGATTTTAATGTATTTAGCAAAATGAGTGCCTAGATAAATATATGTGGTGTGCAGATGAAACACACTTAATTTGTGTTTTACTAGAAGGTTGTGTACATGAAGTATACATGTGCATTAATAATTGTTTGTATATTTTATTTTGCAAAATACAGCTGGAATAAATATTCATTCAATCAATATTTTTTGGTAACTTGCGTGATTGAAATGTGCATGCATTTGAATTTCATATAGTTCACATTGGTTACTATTTTTAAATCGATACCACTTTACAGCACATCTATCGCCACTTAGAATAGGCCCACATTAATTAGAAAAATCATTATGTAACGTATGCCTATGGAAACTGTGTTTGCACAAAAAAAGCCATGTTACAGTTTATTATTGGATAGCCCTATGTATTATTGTTGTCAGATAATTTAAGCATAGTTTGATCAAAGATGTGTTCACGGGTCATTTTATGTATTATGTTATAGTTTGCATTAGCATTTTAACTCTAGTTATTATTGTTTGTATATTCCTTTATTGTTCAGCTTATTTGTTGACCACCATCCAAATTGATGGGGCAATATATAGAACACAACAAACATTGATCTTCCGAGTTTAAATCATATATCGCTCCACATGAATTTCTTAGCACAATTTCATAGCCAGGGATGATATATCTCAACATTTGATGTATATATTAAAAATGCGATTCCGGCGAATGTATGTCGAAAGTGTGCAGAATGTGTTTCAACATATTTTGTTCTCAATAACTGGAAAACAAACAAAATTTTAAATGGTGCTTGCCTTAGCCTATTAGAGTAAAGATATAGACCTATAAATCTAACCTAGGTTAACATAAAATAAAGCGATATTGAATAATTAAATACTACATGGTGGAATAATTAACATCCTCATGACAATAAGTTATAGTATATTTCTGGCACACAAGCTGGAAGTTAGCTTTATCTTAATGATTAATTTTCTTTAACAAAGTAGAGGTCTATAGACCTGATTACCTATGATGTATCCAGGAAAGTAGAAACGGCCTATTTTGGAAGGCTAGGAAGCCTAAACGTCATGTCATGTTCATTGCCCGACACCAGATCAAAATAAAAATCACCAGAGTCATAAGCCTAGGCCCTATGAGATATAATATTATCATGCTAAAAGGAGTAATGTTATGCTAGATCTAAGCTTAACAGTATTAACACCGCTAGTGTTAAGTGTTGTGTAACCTACTGCTATGACAGTGTGAACATTTCTTTTGGTTTAGCTGAAATAAACTGCTTTAGAGAAGGCTTATTGGTAGGCTATATACGCTGGTGTGTGGTTATACCAACTACCGAATCCATAATTTGACATTATTATGCAAACCAACGTAAACTATATTGTTGGTTTCGATGATAGATCGAGATAAAATATAATGTTGGTGATAAGATAGACTAAACCTGATCAATGTTGAGTGTATTTGATAACGATTCTTCAATGTTATCGGGACTTGTTACAATATTTGTTGATTTTATTACATTATCGGGAAGTATTACATTATCGGGAGTCTATTACATTATTGGAGCAAAATATTATAAATGATATACTTCAAGATATTCCTCTAGTTTTTCAGACGGCCATTTTGAAAAAAGGTATCCGAACCCCACTGGGCATATTAAATGGTATTTTAGCAAAGCAAATTACTTGAAAAAAATATGTTTATTACATTATTGGTTAAATTTATTACATTATCGGGAAGTATTACATTATTGGTAGATTTTTATTACATTATCGGGAAGTATTACATTATCGGGAGTTTGTTACATTATTGGAGCAAAATATTATAATTGACATATTTCAAGATATTCCTCTAATTTTTTTGGCGGTTATTTTGACAATAGGTATCCGAATCCAACTGGGTATATTAGGTGGATTTTAGCAAGATAGAATGACTTTAAAAAAAAAAAGTTTATTACATTATAGGTTAAATTTATTACATTATCGGGAAGTATTACATTATTGGTTGATTTTATTACATTATCGGGAAGTATTACATTATCGGGAGTTTATTACATTATTGGAGCAAAATATTATAATTGACATATATCAAGGTATTCCTCTAATTTTTATGGCGGCCATTTTGAAAATAGTTATCCGAATCCCACTGGGCATATTAAGTGGATTTTTGCAAGATAGATTGACTTAAAAAAAAAAGATTATTACATTATTGGTTAAATTTAATACATTATCGGGAAGTATTACTTTATTGGTTGATTTTTATTACATTATCGGGAAGTATTACATTATCGGGAGTTTATTACATTATTGGAGCAAAATATTATAATTGACATATCTCAAGGTATTCCTCTAATTTTTATGGCGGCCATTTTGAAAATAGTTATCCGAATCCCACTGTGCATATTAAGTGGATTTTTGCAAGATAGATTGACTTGAAAAATTTTTTTATTACATTATTGGTTAAATTTATTACATTATCGGGAAGTATTACATTATTGGTTGATTTGTATTACATTATCGGGAAGTATTACATTATCGGGAGTTTATTACATTATTGGAGCAAAATATTATAATTGATATATTTCAAGATATTCCTCTAGTTTGTGTGGCGGCAATTTTGAAAACAGGTATTCGAATCCCAATGGGCATATTTAAAGGATATTAGCAAGATAGAATGACTTAAAAAAAAAGTTTATTACATTATTGCTAAAATTTATTACATTATCGGGAAGTATTACATTATTGGTTGATTTTTATTACATTATCGGGAAGTATTACATTATCGGGAGTTTATTACATTATTGGAGCAAAATATTATAATCGACATATTGCAAGGTATTCCTCTAATTTTTTTGGCGGTTATTTTGACAATAGGTATCCGAATCCAACTGGGTATATTAGGTGGATTTTAGCAAGATAGAATGACTTTAAAAAAAAAAGTTCATTACATTATTGGTTAAATTTATTACATTATCGGGAAGTATTACATTATTGGTTGATTTTTATTACATTATCAGGAAGTATTACATTATCGGGAGTTTATTACATTATTGGAGCAAAATATTATAATTGACATATTTCAAGGTATTCCTCTAATTTTTTTGGCAGCCATTTTGAAAATAGGTATCCGAATCCAACTGGGTATATTAAGTGGATTTTAGCAAGATAGAATGACTTAAAAAAAGTTTATTACATTATTGGTTAAATTTATTACATTATCGGGAAGTATTACATTATTGGTTGATTTTATTACATTATCGGGAAGTATTACATTATCGGGAGTTTATTATATTATTGGAGCAAAATATTATAATTGACATATATCAAGGTATTCCTCTAATTTTTATGGCGGCCATTTTGAAAATGGTTATCCGAATCCCACTGGGCATATCAAGTGGATTTTTGCAAGATAGATTGACTTAAAAAAAAAAGATTATTACATTATTGGTTAAATTTAATACATTATCGGGAAGTATTACTTTATTGGTTGATTTTTATTACATTATCGGGAAGTATTACATTATCGGGAGTTTATTACATTATTGGAGCAAAATATTATAATTGACATATTTCAAGGTATTCCTCTAATTTTTATGGCGGCCATTTTGAAAATAGTTATCCGAATCCCACTGGGCATATTAAGTGGATTTTTGCAAGATAGATTGACTTGAAAAAAAAGATTATTACATTATTGGTTAAATTTATTACATTATCGGGAAGTATTACATTATTGGTTGATTTTTATTACATTATTGAGAAGTATTACATTATCGGGAGTTTATTATATTATTGGAGCAAAATATTATAATTGATATATTTCAAGATATTCCTCTAGATTGTGTGGCGGCAATTTTGAAAACAGGTATTCGAATCCCAATGGGCGTATCAAAAGGATTTTAGCAAGATAGAATGACTTAGAAAAAAGTTTATTACATTATTGGTTAAATTTATTACATTATCGGGAAGTATTACATTATTGGTTGATTTTTATTACATTATCGGGAAGTATTACATTATCGGGAGTTTATTACATTATTGGAGCAAAATATTATAATCGACATATTTCAAGGTATTCCTCTAATTTTTTTGGCGGTTATTTTGACAATAGGTAGCCGAATCCAACTGGGTATATTAGGTGGATTTTAGCAAGATAGAATGACTTTAAAAAAAAAAAGTTCATTACATTATTGGTTAAATTTATTACATTATCGGGAAGTATTACATTATTGGTTGATTTTTATTACATTATCAGGAAGTATTACATTATCGGGAGTTTATTACATTATTGGAGCAAAATATTATAATTGACATATTTCAAGGTATTCCTCTAATTTTTTTGGCAGCCATTTTGAAAATAGGTATCCGAATCCAACTGGGTATATTAAGTGGATTTTAGCAAGATAGAATGACTTAAAAAAAGTTTATTACATTATAGGTTACATTTATTACATTATCGGGAAGTATTACATTATTGGTTGATTTTATTACATTATCGGGAAGTATTACATTATCGGGAGTTTATTACATTATTGGAGCAAAATATTATAATTGACATATATCAAGGTATTCTTCTAGTTTGTGTGGCGGCAATTTTGAAAACAGGTATTCGAATCCCAATGGGCATATTAAAAGGATATTAGCAAGATAGAATGACTTAAAAAAAAAGTTTATTACATTATTGGTAAAATTTATTACATTATCGGGAAGTATTACAATATTGGTTGATTTTTATTACATTATCGGGAAGTATTACATTATCGGGAGTTTATTACCTTATTGCAGCAAAATATTATAATTGCCATATTTCAAGGTATTCCTCTAATTTGTTTGGCGGCCATTTTGAAAACAGGTATCCGAATCCAACTAGGTATATTAAGTGGATTTTAGCAAGATAGAATGACTTTAAAAAAAAAAGTTTATTACATTATTGGTTAAATTTATTACATTATCGGGAAGTATTACATTATTGGTTGATTTTTATTACATTATCGGGAAGTATTACATTATCGGGAGTTTATCACATTATTGGAGCAAATTATTATAATTGACATATTTCAAGGTATTCCTCTAATTTTTATGGCGGCCATTTTTAAAATAGGTGTCCGAATCCCACTGGCTACATGAAATGGATTTGAGCAAAATAGAATGACTCAAGAGGTTGATTATTACAGGCTCTTGACTTTTTTCAGCCTGGTTGGAATAATAGAATAGGAATATGCTTTTTATTGACGTATCAAGGGTGGGGTCCCGGTGTAGTGGTTAAAGCTGCTTGCCTGAAAAGTCTGAGATCGCAGCTTCGTTCCCTGCTCTGTCACTAATAAGGTTTACAAGAAAGAAAAGTTTCTTCCTCGCTCACTCATAAAGATTCAGTATTGTGGTGAACTTTCGTGACGGAGAGGTAGCGTACTCGACCTCAGGCCCCCAGGGACCGATTTCTGTATCTGGTGGGCAGTGTCATTGCATTCATCTCAACATCCTCTGGAGGTTGGCCCAGTTTAGCCTATATTTGCACACCGTTCGTATACAACTCCATTCATTCATACAGGTATTAGTCTGAAAATAACACTGTCTACAACGTATTGAAATAACTGAAATTAAATGATTCGATTGACTTTGACACTTTATTACATTATTAGTTTGTTTTATTACATTATCGGGAAGTTTGTTTATTACATTATCAGCTAAAAATTTATTACATTATCGGGGAGGTTGTTTATTACATTATCGGTTAAATTTATTACATTATCGGGAAGTATTACATTATCGGTTAATTTTTATTACATTATCGGGAAGTATTACATTATCGGGAGTTTATTACATTATTGGTTGTAACACTCGCTACCGCGACCCACAACTTCAAGTGGGTGAAAATTACTCATATTTGTTTGATTTGAGACCAAAAATTTGCAAATCTTGATACATTGTGAATATCTGTGATTTGCTCGGCTAATAAAACGACTATAGTCGCGCTTAGTGGTTCAAGGGTTAACAAACTTTGCGTTAAATTGTGCATATAAAGTTATATTGAGGAAACAATTATAGACCAAGACAAAACATTTTGTATAACATGTGTACAACGTCTTCGACGTTGGTCCAACATTTTCAAATGTTATACAAATGTTTTGCGTTTCCTGGGTAAGTATCACCCCTGTTCACCGTAACTACTCAAATACATGATATAATACAGTAACTTATGTGATGATGAGCTGGTTGTTATTATTACTCATCAGTATCCCTAACTTTGAGATCTTTTTTGTACATAAGGTCTTCACAATCTTCCTGGTCCTCGATCACTAAGCTTTTAACCCTTTAACCGCTGGTGTCGCATATATTCGGGTTTTCATTTTTTACTGGCACATTAAGTACCAGATTTGAAAAATGTTCAAGATAAAATGTGACATCAACCAGCAAGATTTGAAAAGAGTTGACCTCCATTTTGTCAAATCTGAATAATTTTCACTCACTTGAAGTTGTGGATCGCGTCAGCGAGACACAACTTCAAGTGGGTGAAAATTCAGATTGAATAATTTGGCGGTTAAAGGGTCAACCCTACACCTACAAGTCTACACCTGAATATATTCAGGCTGACACGTGGGAAAAGATGGAGACGCTGTAGTTCTCACCATAATTAGTGGGAATTTGCCAAATATAGTGTTGGGGGTGGGCATCACACATAGCAAAATTATTATTCACCATGGCCGCCAATGTTACTACCAACTGTGATCTCAATTATAGATGGATCCATCGTTAACTTTGTCCACGTTTACAAGGTAGGCCTACAGATCGAAGAAAACAGTTTTCCAATCAGTAATTTCCGAGTGAAATATTATATACTTCCCAATAAAAAAACAATATGTCTTTGTTGTCATTTATTGCACCATGTTCTTTATCAGTTTTTTTATGAGAACAAACTAGATGGATATAATTAACGGAGTGGATAATGGTACGGGAAAGTTATAATGGGAGTCAATGGTCATTCCGTGAACGAGGCTGCCCATAGAGTTACGTTATTAAACCGATATTGTATCCATGTCGGATGGGTGAAGTTGTTTCGGCATACACGGCGCATGCGTTACGTTACGTCACGAGAATCATGGGCTTGCTTAGTTATGTCTTCAGCCAAGACAAACATACATGTACATGTATCTATATAGCCCTGTATGACTGTCTATTTATTACCAGTTTACGAGAATAACGGCAACCTGTACTCCGTCTGAACATTCTTGATACGCACTGTGCACTATGTACAGATGTATGCTACTCTATGATCTTTATCACTTTGCTCAATATAAAAAACTAGAAGGGTCTAGTTTTTTGTTCAACTGGAGATGTCTCCCTTCCAGCAGCATAACCATAAAGGTTGATAGCTAAGAGATGTGGTGACAATGGCCTTTGTAATGAATGTTATTATATGGCTCCTGTGGACAGTAGAGACTATGTATTAAGTGGTTTTTTTATTCCGTTTTGGTACAAAACACTTTTCAACACTCCCAGCAAACACGACGTTGACCCAATTCTGGCCAACCGTCTTACAACGATTACAAGCCGACACCGACCCAATGTATGTTAAATGTTGGGCCAGCGTTGCCGGTGCTGGCCAGTATCCATTCAGTCCTAGGCAGTACTTCATGCTGATGTACCTGCATGTTTTTTTTGTTTTTTTTCAACTTTATTTTTTTTCAGATTTCATATATATATACATTCACAGTACATACAATATACAGTACAGAACAAAAGAAAACTAGACAATACGTTAGGGCTCTTGCAAAGTTAAAGCAATTCCAGACATCCAAAAAAACATCCACCGTCCCCCCCCCCCCATCCATTTTTTTGGAAACCAATCTCTGACATGGACAGAAAACTTAGTACATGTAGTGGCGGGAGACGGGTAAAGTGCAGTATTTTGACAGTATTTAATACCCAAAAATAAATAATCATCAACAATTTTATTTTTTTTTTGGTTTTCCAATTTTCTATCCAAAATGGCCCTGGACCCACCCACCTACTTCCAAATGTATTTAGATGTTTTCAATTTTTTTTAACTTTGCAACATCCCTAGGAAATGATAAAAAAAAGAACAAAAACAAAAATATTCTACATCTATGTGAAGTGTTTTACGTGGTTATTATCTGGTTAGATAATAAAAATTGAAAAAAAGAAGTAATATTATATAATCACGATAATATGAAAGTTCAAAATCTATATTTTGTCGTCATATGATCACCCAGCAAACAAGAGAAACAAGCCCAATGCCGATTCAATGCCGGTCCATGCCTACAACGCGGTGAGAGGTAAAGCAATATATCTCCACCTCTATATTATAATATACATTTTATCGTACAAAAAACAGACACATAAAATGGGGAAAATTTTGTTTATTAAAAATAAACATCAAATTAAACGACTACAAATAAAAAGGGCTTCACTTCAAATGTTGTTAATGTAAACGTGGTTGTAACAGAGTGAAGCCCTAAGACCAAAATAGGTATAAATTTACTTGACAGTCAGTTAACAGGATTAACCAGTGAATATTTATACATGTCTCTAATTGATCTAATCTACTATGAATATTTATACATGTCTCAAATTGATCAAATCTACTAGGACTATTTATACATGTCTCTGATTGATCTAATCTACTATGAATATTTATACATGTCTCTGATTGATCTAATCTACTATTTAAATGTGAACTTTGACTCTTGTATCATTACAAACAAATTAGATAATATCAACCAAACTATCAATAACAATCTAGTAATTGTTCACACAAAACCAAACCTATCAATAACAATCTACTAATTGTTCACATTAATATATTAATGAACATTGACTCTTGTATCATTACATACAAATTACATAATATTGACAAAATCTATCAATAACATTATTAAACAAGATTATCTGTTGTTGAGGAGGGTATGAAAACGGCACACAGACACAAAGTGTCTGACCCCCACAACACAAACTTACGAATGCATCGTAAGAGCACGTATGAATTCCAACCTCTCATCTGTCTAATCCACCATTACTTGCGGCATCAGAAACAACACTAATTCTAAATAGTGAAGTGCTATATAGTCTGAAATTTAGTTTTTAAATTGAAATTAGGATGTCTACAGAAGTGAAACTTGAAATTTACATGTAATGAATAGATAACCGAATAATTAAAATTTCCAAATGTAAATAATAAGGGACACATTATCATAACATCTATTGTATTTATAATTCCTGAAGCAAGTCTGAGTAGTGTTTTGACTGGCTGGATTTATATGTCAGTGGAATTTTATTTTCTGTAAGTGTAAAATCTGACAACAGAAGTATACAGACCTCATGTTGAGCTGACCTAGGTATTGCAGACACACTTTGAAAACATAAGAAGACCACAAAACATAGATTTAGAAGGATTTGAAGCAAATTAGGAACATGAGGAAATGGTCCACATCTTGAGTATTGCTGTATTCACTAAAAATGGTGTTTACATATACATTTAAAAGCAAGATCTAAAGAATTCTAAAAAAAAAAAAAAATAATGATAATAATTATAATTTCTTACTCACGCAGTTATTGACGAAAAAGTAAAATTTTAGCTTTTTCTTCTCTTCTACGGGAGAAGAAAAAGGACATAAATCATTCACATTTAAAGTAATTCCACCTGTAAGAATGAGCTTGTGGATATTGTATCAAAAACCGACTGGCCGAAATCGGGTTGGCAAATCACTCCCCATCATGTTTTCCATTGTTAGAACAGCTGGCGCAAGTCCTGCCGAACTAACAAATGGAAAATCATATGTTTGGTTCTTCACAAAGTTTATTGCATCTGGCGCAAGTCCGGATGCATCCTGCCCATACTTGCTAGCACTGATTTCAGCAGCTGGTGCAAATCCTGATGCTAGAATAAACTAATTCCACCTGTAAGAATGAGCTTGTGGATATTGTATCAAAAAACCGGCTGGCCGAAATCGGGTTGGCAAATCACTCCCCATCCTGTTTTCCATTGTTAGAACAGCTGGCGCAAGTCCTGCCGAACTAACAAATGAAAAATCATATGTTTGGTTCTTCACAAAGTTTATTGCATCCTGCCCATCCTTGCTAGCACTGATTTCAGCAGCTGGCGCAAATCCAGTTGGCAAATCACTCCCCATCATGTTTGCTATAGTTAGAACAGCTGGCGCAAGTCCTGCCGAACTAACAAATGAATAATCATATGTTTGGTTCTTCATGAAGTTCATTGCATCTGGCGCAAGTCCGGATGCATCCTGTCTATCATTACTAGCACTGATTTCAGCAGCTGGCGCAAGTCCTGATGCTAGATTAATCAAGCTAGACAGAGAGCATCATGTAGTTGGCGTATAAGGCATGCAATAATTACTGCGGCCTGTAACAACTGGCCAAGTCTTGTTGTAACTGACCTTGTATTTATTGACTAATAATATGTTCTTGCAGTAGTTTAATTGAATAATTATATTGCTTTTACCTTACACTCCTACACTTGGATACTCTTCCGAATTATTTTAATTTACAAATTATTTATTATATATATATATATCTAAGTAAGAATGATGAAAGATTTAATTCTTGTGGCCATTTTTTTTTTTTTTGTTTTTTTTTTTTTTTTGTTATTATTATTTAATTTCAAAGCAGCTGGATCACTAAGCTTTACAAAACAAACAACAAAGAAGAAAACTTAGAAAGAAAAAGGTGACCCAAAACATAATTTCGTAGGATCCACTTGAAACCTAAGGTCACTTTGGCAAAGCCAGAGAATGGCCTACAGGAAAACCAGCCCCTGGGATTATTCCAGAGTCATCACAAATTGGCATAATTGCGTTAATTATATAAAATGAAATCAAGAAATTATCAACTATATCTCCAGTGTTCAGCACAGACAAAAAATAGGTGGGGACATTTGTCTCACTACCCTGGGAAAAAAGGAGACTTTTGACCTCTAAGTGCAGAATTGACGCCCAGTGTTCAGCACAGACAAGAAATAGGTGGGGACATTTGTCTCACTACCATGGAAAAAAAGGAGACATTTGACCTCCAAGTGCGTAATTGACGCGATATCGCGGCCTGTGCTGAACACTGTATCTCTTATCATTAATTTAAATTATTACTAATGAGAACGTTAAATCTTAACTTCCTAACATGAATTATTTTTAAATATCCTTATGAGCACTAATATTGTATATTTTAATTTGAGATTAAGAGTGGCTGGTATGTATGCTTCATTGACCAAAAGTAACAAAAAAAAAGAAAACTCCAATCAAAGAGGAATCAGTGGGTCCACCACAAATTGGCATCAGCCAATGTGATTATCGCCTCCAGAGTTTATCAATTCTTGCTAAATCAAATCCTAGAAACAACAATTGCTCCTCTTATTTATTTATATTATTTGGAAATTTTTGCCCTACAAATCACACGATAAAATGTACCCAAAAAATTTAAGTAACAAAGATGAAACTCCAAAAAATGAGGAAAAAGGCCAAAAACATATGTTCCTGACAACAAGACCTATCTGAAACCCCATAAGGCCGCAGTGGCAATGCCAAAGAATGGCCCACAGGAAAAACAGTTCCTGAAAGGAATCAGTGAGTCAACCACAAATTGGCATAAATGCATAAAAGCAGCCAAAGTGGTTATCGCCTCCAGAGTTAATCAATCTTTGTTAAACAAATTCTCTGAGACAATTATCATTGATTTATAAAATTAATATTGTCTATTGCATTAAAGTGAGCACCATCTCAAATGTTTACTCAGCGAATCACAACAAGAATCAATCTTCTTATCAAGATAATTTATAAAGTTGACCCTGCAAATCACACAATAAAATGTACCCAAAAAATTTAAGTAACAAAGATGAAACTCCCAACGAGGAAAAAGGCCAAAAACATATGTTCCTGACAACAAGACCTATCTGAAACCCCATAAGGCCGCAGTGGCAATGCCAAAGAATGGCCCACAGGAAAAACAGTTCCTGAAAGGAATCAGTGAGTCAACCACAAACTAGCATAAAAGCAGCTCAAGTGGTTATCGCCTCAAGAGTTAATCAATCCTTGTTAAACAAATTCTCTGACACAATTATCGTCGATTTATAAAATTAATATTGTCTAAAGTGAACGCCATCTCAAATTTTTACTCAGCGAATCACAACAAGTTAACATAGTACTTTTTCACCTGAATGAAACCAAAATTTTTATATAACAAAGATGAAACTATTTTCCATCCCCCTTGACATATTAAAAGTTATGGAAGCATCATCCAAACCCAAATTTGGATGCAAAAATGCAAATGATTTTTTCATTATGTTATTCCGCAAATGTTTAATAAATGAGAAACCGATCAGTGTTACTCTGCATTATGAGAATTCTTGTTTTATGCTCAATTTGTTAAATTTGATAATTTAATAACAACGGAAATTCACGATTGAAACAAAGAATGAGTGAACGATAATGTAAGGTTTAGAGACTGACTAGACCACATGGAAAGCCAACAATGTCAATGAGACAAAGATAAGGGTCATAATCCAAATAATTGGTCAGACAGATTCAATAACAACCACGCAAAGCTGTTATCAAATATATATACAAACTATTAAAAATATTTGTAACATAAATTTTATTTTTAGATCTTTATAGTCATATCAAAATAAAGTATAGACAGCTACAAATTTTTTATGTGCAATTGGTTATCTCCTCAAAAAGTTCATCAAATCTTGCTATTTTAAATCAAATTTAAAACTGGTGAACTATCACCACTCTCATTGATTTAAATTAAATCAAAATTATATGGTCATTGTGCTTTTAACTTAATTTAAAGTTAACACTAGCGCCTAAATTTCTAAGATTGTATATTTTTTAGACTACATTTTATTAAAATCATGAAAGAACAGTCCAAACCAAATTTAATCCAAATGAATTTTGTATTATGAATTTGTCACTCCAAAAATATGTCACTAGTGACTGGAAGTGCTGCCGACTATTACACTAATAATGACGATTCAACCAGTCTTATGGTAGACTAGTCTACATCATATATTTTAATTTTAATTCCATGAAAATGAGGTTAAGCAGCGCAAATTTTTTGATTTCATGAAATGAAAAGCGATTAGACTAGGCCTATATACGTTTTTGTAGACAGCCACAATTTTGTAATGTGCAATGTCTAGAATTAGACTATTAGATTTAAAATGAATTAGACCAAAGTCTAGTCCTAGCCCTGGCCTAGGGCGGCTAGGCCAGGAGCCTATGGCCATAGTCTATACTACTATACTAGTCTATAGTATAGTCTGAGTCTACTAACAGTTAGAGTAACAATTAGAGCCGAGTCTAGACACAATCTAGACTCAAGAAACTTTGACATTTGATTAACAGCGCGTACGGATAATACTATTAATAATAGTTAATAAAAACACGAATTCAGCGTGAGCGATAATATAAGAATTTGAAGTGGACTTAGCCACGTGACTGCGACCGGATCGATGTCGGCGATGTCAATCGAAGTCATAATCTAAAAAACCACTGACACATGGTTGAATATATTCAAAAACAATGCAAAACTATATCTATCATATAAAAGAACTATTGAAACGTATTTAAAATACAAGATTTTCTTGATAGACATAGAATCTGCTATATAAATTTATATTTCTTTCGGATTAATTTTTGGTTTGAACTACCCTCAAGATTTTATTGCTAAAAGAGACTGTTACAAACAAATCGAGATCCGAACAAACCACGAATTACATAGCTTGGGATTCGCCTAAGATTAATAATCTATTTTGTGTCCGATAAAAAGAGCTTTCATTTTACGAAAACTCTGTATTTTTTATTTTGATCAACAATATAACCTATTCTAACTATGACCACAGGAAACATAATACATCGAGGTAATGTCGGTTTAATGTTAGTCCAGCAACGTAGACGGTGGACAACATTAAACCAACATTGCTGCTTCTTACTTTAGTTAAAATAGACACCTACCTTATCTTTGGATTTGTTCCATAAAATATAAAGCGCAATGGGAATCAAAACGCCAGCGATGGCAGCAAGCACATTGAACAGCGCTACTTGATTTTCCATGTTCGGTTGTCAGGAATGAGTTGTCTGTGTACCTGGCATGTGAGAAGAGTTCCGAGATCAGAAACGCAGACTATAAGGTCTATATTATATTATTTTGGTCATGTCATGTAAACAGTCCTGAAAAGTGGCACATGTAAGCTATATTGAACGAGCTGGGTCGCTCGTGCACAGGACAGATATCTAACACTGTACCGACATATACATATTTTAATGCCATGCAAAGCCAAAATGCAGTATCTGCTTACTTGCAAGTAAGCACATACTGCATTTCGGCTTTGCAGAGCAGTATAGTGAGGTAGTCCGAGTCGGTAGTTCATCCCCCCTCTGCCGGGCTCAACAGCACTCAACCGATTAATTTGCTACATGTATAGCTTTACCTGATTCTTAAACAGCACTCAACCAATATTAATTTGCTACATGTATAGCTTTACCTGATTCTGTCCAGTATATATTAATTATATCAGCCCACTCTCTACATTTTGTATTATCAGACCTACTTTACATTTTAGCTATTTATATTAATATATATATCAATGTATATATTTTTCAAACTAAAAAAGGATCCTTTATAATTAATATGATAACACGATGTACAATTTATTCCAGGATTATTATAAATACAGGATGAATAACACATATGCCTCACAAGCCCTTGATTGGGTTTTATTGAGGCGTCAGGATAATTCATCGGTAGCAAGGGTTGATTCACAGCCCAGGGGTACCGGTGTAACAGCCCAGATCACCCCCCCCCCCTGACTGGACAATACCCGGGTATAATATTGACTATGCCCTAGGTATAATCTGGGAGCTCCCAGGCTATACCCCAGACCCCACAAGATAGATTTTTATCTCGCACAATAAATTAACATGGGTTTATAAAAAACAAAAAAATTGTGCAACCCATTATTAAATATACTCTGAGGGGTAGGAGATAAAGCCTGGGTCGTAATAATTTATATAGGACCTACATGTATAGAGAGCACTTAAAATCGTAAAATTGTAAAACTTGTACCTTATCTCGCACAGTTGATGTTTTTTTAAATGTGCTACATTAATATGGGGCATATAGTAGATCATAGGCTGTTATAGTTTATATGGATTACCTGATATGACGACGATGAATGAAAATTTCAATACTTTCTCCTTGTCTCGCACAGTTGATTTTATATATTTTATAGTATTTACTGAAGAGCATGCGCTCTCTCATTTTGGGGTATAAGTCATACTGTGTGCGGTAGGGGGAATACTAGTTTTTTCTGGGCTGTTATAATTTTTATAGATTCTTCTTCTTATGATGGGGCATACTTGAAGGCAATAAACACTTCTTGGTTGCATGTGTTTTAAGTCAATTGAAACACTCGGGGTTCTTCATTCTTAGCTGTGAAAAAGGACGCAATTTATAACATGGAAACAATCTGTTGAAAACGGACAAATCCGTATGATGGTCAAGCCTGGTTGAGCTTGTGTGCCATGTAGGCATAATATCATGTATATTATTACTAATCATGCAAATTGGCAAGTTTGGCAAAAACCCATTTGGCAATGTTCCAGGGATTTTCATTGCAATTATGTCATTTATCACAAACTGTATAGCATCTTTAAAATGAACGAATTCACGAGGCTATACTATGGCATTTATCTGGCTCCTATTATACATATTTTATTGTGAGAAAGATCGTACGAAACGAATAAGTCATTTTCCGATTAATCCAAACATATTACGTGAATATATAGATTTAGCAATCGATGAGAAAACTACAGGAAACAAATAAGGATAGTCCAATGTCCATCGTGGTGGTCGATAGATTGCTCCTGTATAGACTTGAAAATGTCATCTGGAAGTTCAAATCTAAAATTGCCATATACAACGTATAGAAGATATAAAATCATTGATAACAGTTTTCTGTTGACTCAGCAAGTCGACGTGTTTACACCCAAGTGCATGTTTGACTGCGGAATGCCTTTGACGTTTGTGAAAAACAGGAATGATCTCTGTTAAAACCATATAAGCTGCATCAAGCACCTGACTTGACTATCGTCTTTTCTTAATTATTCTAAAATGCAGCTGCTCTGAGAATAACAGAACGATCAGAAGCTTGATGGTATATTTGCTACGGCGACTACTTGAGATATGCTAATTAGCCGAGTTTTGAACTCAACCATAGTAATAATTCTGGGAGTGGTCAGAAATACTCATGAAGATCAGATGAACATTGGCGAATGTAGAGCATTTACGTCCTCGAATTGTTGAATAATAATAATAACTAGACAGTCAGTCAGTGCATGCAAATCTCCGCTGAGTTCAACCCTTTAACCGCCGGTGTCGCATACATTCGGGTTTTCATTTTTTATCAGCACATTAAGTACCCCACCTTATAAACATGTGACATCAATCAGCAAAATTTGAAAACAGTTGACCTCCATTTTGCCAAATCTGAATAATTTTCACTCACTTTAAGTTGTGGATCGCGTCAGCGAGACACAACTTCAAGTGGGTGAAAATTCAGATTGAATAATTTGGCGGTTAAATGGTTAATGATTGTAATCCGGATTCTGAGTATTCCAAAAATTTAACTGATTGGTCTTTGGCTCGAGACCCACCTCTGGTAATAAGTTCATGAAAATCTGGTATTTATTACTAGGTAATCAGAAGGACGGACATACAGACTAACAAACCAGCACTTACAATAACATAACGTCTCTGGTGAGGCAATAACAATTTACATCACTAAGACAATGCGTTTCCTCCATATAGTGGGTAGAGACTTAATAACAGATACAATTGCTCACAGTTGAATTGTACTTTAGTGTGGACAACACAATATACTTACCAACTCAAATATTGGGGGAGACGCAGGTGTTGATGAGGCCGTGGTAATTCTATGTATTTGTTAACAATGATCATGAATGATGACAATATATTCCATGAAATTTTACTAATAAAACTATTCCAGTTTGGTTGCCTTATGATTTTATTTAGATTTTTATTATCACAATATGCTTGTTCAGCTAAATATAGAGACACGAATTTTCACATTTAGCGGCCATTTTGAATTTGTATATGATAAAACATTGAAAAATACATTTTACATCCAATTGTGTTCTTTTATACAAAACACATAAGTGTTGATACCAATACCTTGATTATGGCATGCTGGAAAGACATTATGCACTGAATATAAGATTTCACATTTTAATCATGGCGGTCATTTTGGAAATTAACTTTTTTGGTCCTTTCCCCAGCGAAATTTTTGGTAAACTTTTTTTGAGAGGCAAGTACACATACTAACGAATAAAAAGCTATAAAAAGACCTTTTGAAGTAATTTTGTTGAAACTTCGTATGATTTTGGCATTCAATGACTGGACTTCTAGTATGTAGCTACGCGGCCAATTCCTGTTGATAGTAGAGCGACATAGATATCACCTAGTGACTGTTACATGTACAAGTCCAGTTACGATGGAAGATCCGAGACATACGGGAAGGCTTCACGTTAACATTCACGTCAGTCGTAAATGAAACAAGAGCATTCCCCACGCATAGATGCCGCTCAGGTCAGAAGAGTTTCGGGGAAAATATCGATCTTTGAGCACACCCGAGTGACATCTGGTGAATATCCAGAGTTGAATTGTGCTGAGGGTGTATGTAGCCCACACTAAATATGTCCCGTAGACTGTTACATTTTCAACATATAATATATATTCAATAACGCTTGTACCGCTCTTATCATATATTTTTGACGAAATCACTACAAAAACAACATAACTTTGTAGCGCTGAGTTTTACGCCTGCGTTCTCTGCTGTCATAAATTTTCTTCTCACAAGTTTTTGAAACAATGTTGGGTTAATGTTGTTCCAACGTCATAGACGATGGGCCAGGGTTAAACAAACATTTAGCTGCTCCTATATATAAATCATATCTTATTTATATCAACCCAGTAAACACAAAACATTTGTATAACATTTATAGGACGTCGGTCCAGTATTGTATGAATGTTATACAAATGTTTTGTGTTTACTGGGAAGGCATAAACTATATCAAAATTGAACTAAAGACATATTAATTCATTCGTACAGTGAGTACAGTGCGGGCTGGTTTGCCAAAAATTGTGTCTATTGCCGTTTTTGGTCATTTTGATTTTAAATATTCTGTTTTATTGAATAATATAATGTAATGTAATATTAACATCTAGTACATGTTGTGATTTTAACGTGTCCTGTATTCAGACTAGACAGTGAGTAGGGCCTATTGTCAGTCTGGTGGATAGTCCGTGTTAGACCTGCTTTTTTAAATTACACATTTGTTTGTCATTGACTTTGCTGTATTTGTCACAATTTAATATGTTGGTAGAATAGTCTACCCGGTATGACTGGGCCGCCTAACTTATTTACTGCGCTAGGCCCAGTCACACTGACCGCCATTTTGTTTACACAGCCAGCTGTGTAAAAACTACACTCGCGCTGATTACCAAAAAAACTCGGATGCCAAAAAATTGAGACGAATATTTCAAGTGCCTATGAAAACTAGGCCATTTTCAGCAGGCGTAAACTTGTGATCTTAATGGAACTATTACATTTAAAAATGGAGGTCCCTGTGTCAGAGCCTTGCGATGTCATCAGGGTAAGAATAGTCATTGTTTTTTTTTTTACTCTGAAGTGTTGTTGGTAAAGTGGTGTTGCTAAAGCATTTGAGTGATATGACTATGCATAAATCGTACTAATTGTTAGCGATAGACATTGTATCTAGTACAATATATTTTGTCTTGTTATCATAATGGTTTGGTTTTGATACAGTGTATCATGATGTATCATGATGTATTAATTACGTTCCCTACTTTTTATAACCCTTTCCACTTCAACATTCGTAATTATCAAAATATTGTGAATCTGACAAATTCTTCCATATTTAAAAGACAAACTTAGCAATGAAAGGGTTAATTGATACTTCCGTAAAAATATAGTTGATAGGTTTTTCTTATTCAATTTCAATTACACAATTACTGCATTTTATCTAAATTGATTATTTTGTGCCAGAACGAAAAGCAGAATAAATAAGTATATAATACTGCATAATAATGTATTAACGCGTTTAATCAATTCCCGTAAGACTATTCCAGTTATTACCAGAAGTTATGTCGGTTTTGTGTCGGCCGACGTCGCAGACGGTGGTCCAACAACAATCCAACGCAGGCGGAATGCCAGGTGTGTTGTCAGGATCTATAGGTAATCACAGGTACCGTACACGTGCGATCCATGTATCCTTGGAGTGTCCAGCTGACATATAGGCACAGAGGTCTCACGTAGTATATGTAAGTTTGACTTCTAAAACGCAGACCCACCCCAGCAAACACGAGACGTTCAGCCCATGTTGGTTTAATGCTGGGCCGACGTCGTAGACGGCGGCCCAGCATTAAACCAACATGGGCTGAACGTCTCGTGTCTCCCGGGACACTTCTTACACAACTATCAGTTAAGTTTCTCTAGAGGGGTCACTATCTCTACAAAAATATTTATCATTGCACGTAGGCCGGTTAGGCTATGATGTCGACTTTTCCATCGCGGCGCGTAGGCCCCATTCGCGAGATCAAATATTATAGTTCTCGTATCAACCTTATCCGCTTGTTATGTATTGCGCATCTTTATCAGTCACCTGGCGAGGTAGTATAGGTGATAATGGACATATAAAACAAATCAAGACTCCACAAGTACACTAAAGGTCAAAGACGATGACCGCTAGCCACCGATGGCATCCCTGAGCTGTCAGCTGCCAGCGGCAGGGATGAGTACTGACGCCTTTGAGTTAGCATGATCTTTTGCCCTTGGTCGCTATAAACGGCCCTTTTTAATTAATCTATGCCAGACATCTTTGTTGCTTTAGGCCTAACTTTGAAATGACCCCATACCACCAGAGTCACAAATGACGGATCAGGTCTACTTCTTATTTGGACATCGGCCTATTAATTTTTTTTATCCAGAACGGCACAGAATCAGATCGCCTGGTGGTTTTAATCATGATATTCAACAAACTGAATGTGTAGGCCTATATTTAAATTTCAAATAACGAATCACCCACGGGTCACCCACTTTGACGTATACATGGTAACATTATTCCATTTTACAATAAACCTCTCACCACTAATATCCATGCACCACAGAGCATATTTTGAATTAAATTAATTAAACATAAATGGTAAAATCCTTAACCCTTAAAGCGCTGAGATATTTTTAAACAAACCACAAAGACCAATAAGTTTTTTTTATTATTATTATTTAAAATCATCATAAATGTCTTAGTTAGCTGTATCCACTTCATTTGAATACCTAGCTTAGAGATCTACGGCCGTTGTAAATATTTTACTCTTCCAGTGCGTGGATCTACTTTAGACGTCAGAATCTGACGTCTATAGACGTCAGATTGTGACTTCTAAAGTCGGTCCCCGCGCTGAAAGGGTTAAAAATATATGAACGTTCAACGATTCCAGTTGTTATTATTACACTTGTTTTTCAATGGCTGAAGAGGTTGCATTTCTTATCTTCAATTGAATGCTCACTGTCCGCCCTACAAATGTGTATATAGGGCCTACTTCATCTGTGCTAAGGTATCACTAGCCAATATTTATGTTGTCACTAACCAATTACTATAACCCTTATTGTCGGTGTAAAGCTGTGTTAATGTTACATGGCTACGATGTTGTGACTTAGCAACTCATATAACAAAACAGCAAAAATGGTTTAGTGTGTATTATTATATTATATTACTACCATTTCAAAAAGTAACGATCTGTACTAACAATATTTTATGAAGTATTTTATTAAAGTGCATTTACAACTTATCTGAATATATAAAAGGCTGTATCTGCTGCTTACTTTAAAATTAAGCAAATAGAACCTGCTGCCTTTTGGCGTTGCGGAGTAGTTTTGGATATGTTCATCCAGATAACTTTGAATATTTCAACTTTGAAAGCATCAAGAAATTACCAGTCAGAATGAGGATGGTGTTTTCGCCTCACCCCCCCCCCCCCCCTCCCTCACCCTTAGCCTACCGTAAACTGAGGTGACTTTGGTCCACTTTTTTATTGTTTTAAATCTAGAGTGCTTATAATTATATTAATTAATGTTTCTAGTGAATGGACCCATATAGATAAAAAAACTAATTATAAAAAAATAAATTATAATTTGAGGTGACGATTCTTTCACACTTTTTTTTACTTTTTAGGGCTGGGCCAAAGTAATACCCCCTTGGGGTGACTTTGTCCCAAGAAAATACGTTACAACTTCGGTACGGTAACTTTAAAAAAGTAATTTTAAACATTGATATAATGCCAAAAAAGCACTTGACATTTTGACGTAATTGTTTTGAACTTTTAAACAATGTAATTTTGGGAAATTTAAATGTACTGAACCAACTGAAGTAATGAAATTTAAAATCTGGGGAGTTTGTGATCCCAAGCTGGGGGTGACTTTGGCCCAAAAAATAATTAAAGCGACTCAGTATGATGACATCAATTTTAGTTTTTAATGTTGTAATGAAGTAGTGTATCTCACAGAGCATTCTTTAATTTTTTTCAGGAATTTCAGATTTTTAGAAACATTTTCTAACAATATTTAAAAGAATCCGTACAAAACCCAACCATACATTGAGTCCTCCTAAAAGATGGTTGAATGCTAGCACAGCATTGGGCAACAAGTTGATGTTGTCAGTCCAGCGTTGAGCAGACCATCAGTGCTGCAGGTGTGTCCCCCCATGTCCTGACTATAAGACACCAATTAGTGGCGATTGCTTTGATCTTACCGTCCAAGACGTGGGAATATGTGGTGTAAAGTGTATATTGCTGACTTGTTTTGTTTACATGGCAATATACGACCTGGAAATATAACTATTTCACTCTTTTTCGGTGCTTCAAAATTATTTTTGACTTTTTTGTATTTTTAGTTAAGATCAGTAGGTTATATAGCTTCATATAAAATAAATTTTCAAAATTGACAACATTGAAAATGTCTCATCCCAAGGGGTCCCTTTAACTTGGGGTGACTTTGATCCAAAATATCACACGGTGATTTTAAACAGATATATAATGCTGAAAATGAACTTAAAACCATCTGACGTAAATATTTTGAAATTTAAATACGTTAATCTCGGGGAATTTTAATGTTCTTAAGCATTTCAAGCCAAAGCTATCCATTTTTTTTAATATCGGGCCAAAGTCATCCCAAAAATACGCCTAAACATATTTTTTTAAAGGGACTGGCCCACGCTAAAATCATCAAAAAATCGGTGATTTTATTTTGTCTTCTTAATATGACCATATGATGTAAACATATCCATGGACTAGAACTGCAAGTTTTGAAATTTTTTGTGCTGCGCATTTATCAGTTAGGCTAGATATAGAGACGAAATTCCCGATTTCTAATTATTGACAACCATCTCAAAAATAGGAAATACGGGAATTTCGTCTCTATATCTAGCCTAACTGGTGAATGCGCAGCAGAAAATTAAAAAAACTTTTGCAGTACTAGTCTATGGACATGTTTACATCATATGGTCATATTAAGAAGCCAAAATAAAATCACCGATTTTTTGATGATTTTAGCATGGGCCAGTCCCTTTAAATTGTGTGTTTATATAATTTACTGAAATAGTTGTTGACTTGGAAAGATTGTGAGCAAGACTGCTGAGAACATGAGATTTCATTATAGAATAATACGTAGATCATTGTGTCTGCAGAACTACATGAACCAGTGTGATTTTTGCACTAAAACTATAAAACAGGTGTTTTGCCCTGGGGACCTTCTTGGCGATGCCTACCTCTGTACGCTACACGTAGCCAAGAAGAAAAGGGTATGTTGCACACACAAACATATGTATAATAGACCAACATTTGGGCCAAAGTCACCCCCTAAGGCCAAAGTCACCCCAGCTTACGGTACATTTTCTTTGATTGCTAAAGGATCCTGATTTATGGTCCAATATCCAGAGGGCCGTAATCAGCGACAGAATGCCGCTCTGTTGCGACAAACCGCGCGTGAACCTTCACGCATGAATGATCTCATGGATCACAGTGCAATCAACGAGCGCCCGGATCAACACAGAGAAGATCCAGAAAACACGGGGGTTTTGACCCAGTGTTGGGTTTATGTTGGACCAGCGTCGCAGACGCTGGGCCTACATAAATCCAACACTGCGTCGACGTCCCGCATTTGCAGCAGGAAAGATACATTCACGCTGGCACCTAGTCACGTCCCTGAAAACACGAGGCGTTGTCCCAATGTTGTGCTAACGCTGGGACATTGTCGCAGGCGATTGACCAACCTTAATACATCGGGTCAACATCTCGTGTCTACTGTGCCAGCTTTACAATGACAAAATTAATATAATATATTCTCTTCTCATGCTAATCCCAGTAACTCTTTTGCTAGCTATTTACTTTCTGCAGAGGAAATATTTATATGAATAAATGCATACTATGATTTGTATGCCATGAAAAGATCTGACCAAGCAAATGTTAGACGTCGATATATTGTTGGGTTGTGGTATTATTTATTTATTTGACGTTTATTTACAAACAGGTCGCACATAGTAAATAATCGGTATCTCGACATAATTACCATGATTAAATAAACTATGTTTTTTTTAGTTTTAGATGGGAAAAAAATATAATAAAAGGGCGGGTGGTAAACAAAATATTAAAGAAAAAACAACGTTGGGCCTATTTTCGAAAAGTTAATGAGGGCGACCAAAAAAAGTTGGCACCAATTTGATTAACATATCGTGTACTTTGTGTAGCTATGATGTGATTATAGTAATAGTAAAGTTTCCAAATACAGCCTTGTCATTGAGCCGCGAGAGGTATCCAGCCTGTCCTGGGGGAGATATTTTCCCTTCGCAAATGTGAAGACTTTTCCACAAAACATTTACATTTGAATAGTCATTTACATTGTTAATTGAATGTGGGCATAATATTGGAATATAAAAATAACAAAAAGTATTTCAATTTGCGATTACTCACTTGACATATATATCTGGCTTGGATTTTTTTAAATGTTTTGGATGTGCAATCTTCGCCAAATTAACACTATTCTTAAATGGATTATTATTAGGATCATTGAATTATTATAATTAATAACGGTTAAGTCGTGAGAAATTCTATACCACACACGTAATTGTTGTCGCTCAATCTCAATTAGAAATCTGTGAAAATTTCAATTATGCAGGACGTGTCATATATACTACCAGATATAAATGTTGAATGATTTATTTATTGCTGTAAAATTATAATAAATGGTGATATTTAGAGACCACTTTTTGTCGTGTCAAAACCTTGCCTATACATGTATTCAATCGTATATAACCTGTAAATAAATCCACGGAAATAAAGAGACAATTATCGGGGAGTTGAAGCCTTAGTCCCATTTATATGTATTCACCAGGTGGCTCTCATGATTACTATCTCTGTAATGCGCGCGATGCTTTCTGGATATAGCCTTAGCCCGTTGTCGAAGCGCCTTTAGTTCTATATAACTGTAAAATATCGCTGATAGGCGAGTCACCGGTTTACTCGGTTAGGTAGGGCCCATAGGTGCGCTCTAGGCATATACCTGATTTGATTTTTTTGTTATGTTCGATCTGCATGTGCAATCTGACAGGGGCCCTGGTGCAGTGGTTAAAGCTGCCTGCTTGAAAAGTCGGAGATCGCGGGCTCGAACCCCACTTTGGCCTTCAAGATTTAAAGAAATAAAATGTTTCTTCCCCGCTCACTTGTAAAGATTCAATATTGTGGGGAGCGTACTCGGCCTCAGACCGCCTCAGACTGGAGAGAAATGTCATCTAATTCATTTCACAATCCTCAGGAGGTTCTCCTGGCCCAGTTCAGCCTCATGACTGTGCACAAAGGTGGCCTAAAACCCCATTCATTTTATTTGCACGTGCAATCTGCGCCAAATAAACACGATTATTAATATGATTGTTGAATTAGAATTAATAACTTGTTGTCACAGTCATAATGAATTAGAAAATTACATAACACGCATGTATTTGCGCTCGCTGAAGCTGACTCATCTCATCTATAGAAATCTGTGAAAATTTCAATTCATGTAGGGCCTATTGAACCGTCGAAAATCAAGTGTAATGAAACTATAGTAATCCCATTGACGAATTTAAATTTAACCATAATCTTGCACCATACTTAAATGTATCACGCTACAGATCAATCTTTTGTGGTTTCGGTGGGACGTGCTAATCCACCGGCACTGCTGGCCTGTACATACACTCCTTCAGCAGTGTCATCTGTCCATGTGTAGACACTGCTAACCTTCGTCTCTGGCTTGGATAATAATGCAGTGGTAAAAAACCAGGTCAGCGGGAATTCCCCTTCTATCAAAACCATTGCGGCAGTTTCAGCATTTTTCAGATTCCGCCAAAGCTGGTCGCTGAGTGGACCTGGCAACCTGCCAACACCTCGAGTTGGCAAGTTGCCATTATTTACCGGAGGCCCCAAAGAATTCAGTCCCTCAGCGGAGTGAGAGGGCTGTCGTTCAGTCTAGCCTGTACAGGAATGTGGTATTACGCTCGATGACCTGCACTGGAGATATTGATTTCTGGAGAGTCATTTTTTGTAGAACACACAGAGGCTAAGGAGCCGTTCAACAATTACGTAACGCTTAGAGGGGGGGTGGAGAAGTTAAGGGATGCGTTACGGAGCGTAGTCAAAGTAGCGTTGTTGAAAAGCGATACAAAGGGGGGAGGGGTGGTCGAAAAATCGCCAAAAAAGCGTTACGTAATTGTTGAACGGGCCCTATCCCAGACAGTGATGGGTGGAATGTTAGGATTATAGTATTAGGCCGGGAACGACATGCCCTTCACAGCTCAATGGTGTATCAATGTTGATCCAGCGTCGCAGACGCTGGATGAACATTGAAGCACCATTGGGCGAATGTCTCGTCCTTGCTGCGCCGGTACATCCTGAGAGCGCTTCTGTTGACCCCGGGGGCGTTCCCCATCCTGCTTCTGACGTCATTCCGTGATTCCGGTAGTTACCTGCATGCCGGCCGGCACGTAGACCACACCACGGCGGCTATATGAGGAAGACGCGTCGCAAGGCGCGGCATTATCAGCCATTTAAACAAACAATTACAAACAGGAGCAAAAGACAGAACGTAAAGGTAAGAAGCTTATAATTGTCTGCATGGGACCGTGATTTTGATTAGGCTTTAACCCTTATGCTGCCGGGACCGTATAAATGCCTTTTCAAGCAAATGTCGGACCAAATAAATTCAGCTCGAACTGCTAAAATATTTTGTGGCAGATGTTTAGGGAATCTAATAATACAATTTTGAAGACGTATATTTATTTATTTTTCGTCATTTGGGGCTGGAAATTGCGTTAGCAATTCCAGCCCAAATGAATGGAAAATAGTCCGAAACAACTCGGCAAGAGAAGGGCTAAGTCCATTATATAGGCCTACTATTCAACAATTTTCGTTTGATTATTGTTTGACTATGTCCATATTTATGATAATAAGCTACATTAAATTATTTTAATTAAAACTTTTAACGGAATATTTTTAAAGGGTGATGTTAGACAAACACTATGTCAGGCTCTATTTCAAACAACACATGTGTCATTCTGGCGATTTTTTATAAAGATATATTGTTTTACTTGAATATTAACTGGATAAAATATACGAGGCGAATAGATCACACAACAAAGAGGGCCTACTTAAAACGGTGTCAAAGGCAATACTTAATCATTTATTATATGTGTTAGGCTGAATTATCACTGATAAAACCTAATAGAAATTCTGAAATTATTGAAAGGGGAAGTTTATTTTAGTCAACATCCTTGTTCGGCAAATTGAGTGAGACGGCAGTTCTAGAGGATGACCGTAACATTGGCAGCTATATAGGCTATACATTAAATTATCTAAGGATTATATAGCTATATATTCCACATTAAGTACCTATATCGAATGAATAACATTCTGTTATACTAGGCCTAGACGTCTTTATTTATGAAGTATAATATTGTTATAGGCTACATGGTTCTTAATCACGTTTATATGTCGTTCTGTTAAATAAGCAAAACATAATAATCTGTTCAAGCCACGTGTGCCTCACCCTGCCCAGTCAGGTCAGACCGTCAGACTACCAGTCTGACCTTGACAACAGGTGTGTTTGAGGCCTGTACGAAATGGAGGGGGTGCGAGCATCATGAATATTCATTATGACGTCACCGGTTTACTGACTGTGGTATGGAGGTCACACTCAGGTCAGATTGTCAGGGAAGAGGGGGGTTCTATATTCATAGCACATATTATACGTGATATCAAGGAGTCTGCCCGTAGCAGACAACTTGATAGATGAAGATGCGTGTGCCTATACCTGTATACAGAGGCCATAGATTCTACACCATATGCACTTGACTAACGTTATTCATCATCATTTTCGCTCTTTGTTATTTAAAATACAGTAAATAGGCCTATGATTGTTTAGAAAAAAATTGGGAGTTTGTCCAGAAGTACTACCCATAATATCTAATATCAAGCTATATTTTATAATTTGTGTCTGAAAGCCATGTAATGGTATGGGACGTGTAATTCTAGTGAGTATCATGGAACTAGACGATTAATGTCATCAAAGCAGACGGTGCAGAGCACGGCGCGATGCCGGTCCAATGCTGGGCCAGCGTGTCGTGACAGCCAGTGAGCGGGCTATCCCCGCAAGCACTAGATGTCCCCCCGATGTTGCTGCAGTGCTGGTTCACCGTCTGCGACGCTGGCCCAACATTTAACCATCATTGGTTAAATTCCCGCTGTTTTCTGGCCTATAACACCATGGAGATAGTTTACTACCTTCAATAGGCCCTGCACCCCAGCAAACACTAGATGTTGACCCAATGTTGGTTGAATGTTGGGCCAGCGTCTACGACGCTGTCCCAACATTCAACCGACATCAGATCAATGTCTCGCATTTGATGAGACATGAGCGACCACCATGCCGCTTCTGATGACAGTGTCATCACGATGGCGGCCGCCATGAATTCTCGCGTTCTCTAGTCGACCTCTGCCGTGGTTGCGCGTGACTGCAGCTTCGACGCAGCCAACAGTGATGACACATCCAACACACTGCTGATTCAATGTTGGCCCTGTGTCGTTGCTGACATTAAAACAACGGTGGTTCAATATCTCGTGTTTGCATGGCTGGCTGTAATTTTATAATAATTATTTCACTTTGCGCTCCGGTGCCTGCAGCCAAGACAGCCTACCCATCTCAGCACGCACAAGACGCCAACCTGATATTTTTTAAATGTTGGCCCAGCGTTGTAGACGCCTGTGATAACACGTTCCTGTGAGCGTGATCAAATATTACCGTATTATTTTTTATTGGCTGAGTGAGTGAATATTGCTTTACGTCGCTTTCTGCACATTGAGGCAATATCGCGACAGAAAGCCGGGACTAACATTACGCCCTACTCATATTTCGATAGCCGAGTAAACAACGTCTCTGGGCGAGCGCAGTAGGCCGATCATGATTGTGTTTATCATGACTATAGGCTATTAGCATAAATGCATCAGACAGTTTTACGTACTGTAGGCATATGTGTCTGGGGCATGCGGTGGTGGGCTTAATGTTTAAAACAATTAAAATCAATAGCGAAACTATAAAGACTGTGGTCATGACGGCCCTGTGACTTAGAAATCATGACGTAATGACGTAATGGACATCGTGGAACAGACTAGAAAGCGCTAGACATTGACCCAATGTTGGTTTAACGTTGGGCCAGCGTCGCAGACGCTAGCCCAACGTTCAACCAACATGGGGTTAATGTCTCGCGTCCACTGAGAGGCCTACGTGACTGTTGAATATTAAAGGGACTTGCCCAGGCTAAAATCATCAAAAAATCGGTGATTTTATTTCGGGTTCTTAATATGACCATATGATGTAAACATGTACATAGACTAGAACTGCAAATTTTGATAATTTTTGTGCTGCGCATTCACCAGTTAGGCTAGATATAGAGACGAAATTCCCGCATTTCCTATTTTTGACATGGTTGTCAATAATTAGAAATCGGGAATTTCGTCTCTATATCTAGTCTAACTGGTGAACGCGCAGCACAAAAATTTTAAAAATTTGCAGTTCTAGTCTATGTACATGCTTACATCATATGGTCATATTGAGAACCCGAAATAAAATCACCGATTTTTTGATGATTTTAGCCTGGGCCAGTCCCTTTAACCAGTGCTAACGTAAGGGGAAGTGAGACCATCTGATGATAATAATCTCTTTGTTATACACTACTGCACAATGTCATCGGAGCATGGATGGTCATAAATACATTCATTTGTTCAAATTCTCGAAACCACAATGACAGAGTGGACGTTTAGGTTATTTGGTACAATCTACAGAGTTTTACTTATCCAAATATGTCCCTAGCTGGCATATAGCCTACATTGAAAAGTCCGAGTGGCCAAAGTGAACAAACATACTTGTACGCATACCTGTATGTATGAAAAAGGTCTCGAACGACTCCGTCTCCCCAATGCCTCATTTTCTTACTTTTACATTTTATGATAAGGTCAACGAAAAAACAGGGTCACCCCCCCCCCCCGCACTAAAGCCATTATCATGATTATAAATGACCCTCTTCAGTTATAATCATGGGAACGTGCTGGCATATACTAGTACCATATCAATAATACGTGGGCAACGATTATGAGGTGATTTGGAGCTTGGAAAAAACAAAAAATTAATTAATTTTCCGGCAGCAGAGAAAAAGTCAGTATGTTAATGTTGTATTCATCTCAAAAAAAACATCTAAAAATTCAGTGATTGTTAACATGCAAAAGACTGGCTCAAAAGTAGATTTTTCAGCTCAGGCTTTTAATTTACTTGATCACTGACAAGTGATCAACTCTGTCCCAGCAGACACAAAGCATTGACCCAATGCTGGTCCAATGTTGGTCCAGCGTCGTGAATATGTTACTACGTACCCAGAAAACGCGAAAACCAATGTTGGCTTAATGGTGGGCCGTCGTCGCTGACGGCGGGCCAGCATTAAATCGACATTGGGTCATTGTATCAGTTTGCTGGGTAGGCCTATGTACCCAGTAAACATGATATATATTGGTCCAATGGTGGCACAATGCAGGCTACTAACAATATATTGAGCCTCCAAAGGTTCGATGTCGCATGCTTATCACCAGTGTAACCAAGAAATCTCCTGTAAATTATTGTTGACCCAGTCCAAATAATAATGATCTGAACAGCTCAATAGTATTGTGGTGTTTTTTTAATTGAGACGTACTCAATTTATTTTATTTTTCAGAGCAACACAAAACAGCAGAATGTCCGACTCTGTCCAAAATGCATACAAAACTTTCGGTTTTGGTTTGAAGGCCTTCAAGAAGTTTCCAGAGGTGAGTACGTGATAGGGTGTGGAGATGCATTGGGCCAGCGCTGTTTCAATGTTGCCTCGCAGCGTTGGTACAACTTTTAAAATGCACTTGGTAAGCCCAGCAAACAAAAGACAGTGACCCGATGTTGATTTGATTTTGGCCCACCGTCTACGACGTTGGCCCAACATCAAATCAACATTAGGTCAACATCTTGTGTCTGCTGGGAAGGGCTACATGCATCATCTGCACTGGGAGATTATACTTACACCTAATGGAACCCATAGAAAACACACCGTATGCCATGCACTCAGACTGATCGTAAAACTGTCGATATACATGTATATTATATCGATCCGTGACCTTTTCAAACAAAACACAACTCTAACTGACTAACAATTAAACATATTACAAAAAACACTATAGTCACAAAAACATGTATCTTGTGCTTAAACATGTTAAACATGTTAAACAACAAACATTCAGTAAAACACATCATTATTATTTCTAGCATTGCCAGGTACCCATGTGTAGATGCATGTTGTATATATAAAACATCTAGAACTAGAAATACTCCAATAATATCCATGTCAGGTGTATGCAACCCTAGAACGTGAACAAAGTCCATAGTAAAATAAACAAAATATCACTTTATCATGTAATGTAGCTTTTGTGTGTGTGCGTGCATTTTTGTCACCGTAATTTTATTTTATTATGTTATGCAAAATATTTAAACTACGCCTAATATAATGTAATTGTAGGCTTTAGGCCTATATACATATTTGAGTCCAAACAGGAACCTTTCCTTCACGATCACTTACATCACTTACTGAAATATCAGCAACGATAAATTCCGATCGACATGAAATCAGTTCGATAGACGCACCAGGATACCATTGTGGCACTGCATAGCGATTGATGGCAGTGTCAAAGGAACACAAAAACTCACCAGTGGAACCCGCGGTTCCTGAACACTGTTTTTTTAATCAATCTGCTACTGTCTGCGAACCATAAACAAAGACGAAATGTCGTTTTTTACCCTCCGAGACGTACAGTAAAATATATCAGTGTCCAGTCAATAAACAGTGTGTTTTGTCGTGAAGCCAGGCAGTCTGAACCCGGATCCACTCTCATTGATCCTGGTACAGCGCCAAAGCACTGTCAGGCTGGATGGCCAGCATTCCAGCCACGAGACACTCCGATTCAAGCCAGCGTAATTTTTATTTTCCTCTGCTTAGACCATCGTAATTTTCTTCCACATCAAGTCGCGAATTTCTGGCGAGATTCATGACTTGATGTGGAGAAAAATTGATAATTTTTTCTGGATGCTTTGGCCTTCTTTTCCGTGTATTTATAGACAATGGAAAAGCCCAGAGCTCTCTGGTTATATTATGCAGTCATCATGGACATGGTGCTGCATCGTGCTTCTTGCCGCCTCGCCAGGGCGGCTGCTACATTATCCAGACAAATTCACTGCTGATCAGCATGAATAATTATAAGCCCACCCGTTCATCACCCGTTCATGCCCACTCGTTCATCACTCCCGCCGTAAAGTTTTTGAACCAATTTTCCTACGTTTAAGACTGATCTCGAATGGCACAGAGCGCCATCTTATGTGATCCCTCAGTACTAAGATGGTTAGGTGAAATCCAGATCAAACTTCAACTTACAGGTAAGTCTCGTTTAATCTTATAATTTCACCAAACCATCCGTACTGAGGGATCCCACGAGATTTGAAAGCTAACCCAATTTTCCACAAAAAAAACACATAGTTAATTACATTTAAAACTGTAATTATTCAAATTTCTACAAAATAATCTATTTTTCTATTTGATTACTTCCTTTGCAAAATACTTTCAGCAAACTGCATATTGTCTGTGACTGTTTTTTTATAAAATTTCCTGAAAGTACAATCTTTACTCCAGCCTGCTGTTTTAAGAATTGTTCCTATAGGAACTTTAACTGCACTCACACTAGCTGATCTAGTACTATGCGGGTTAAAAATTGATATATCTACCCCTGCTCTACTAAGAATATCCTTTGTCCATCTTGAAATGGTGTCTCTTGAGACACCCACATGAGGTACACAAAAGGTGTTATTGACGAGAGCTAGATATGGTCCCACCGGGCCCACGACGTTGAATCAACGTCAATGTGGTGTGGCCAGTCGGGTGGGTTTGTCCTTCTTAATGTGTGACTGTCGTCAACAATAATACGTTCCCGTTTCGTTTATTTGCAAGATAATATACAGGTCGCTATGCGCCTGTGTGTCTGACTCCTTTATTAATGCATCTTGCCGCATCAGGTCTGACAGTCAGACCACTGGTCTGAGTCTGCCGGTAGCAGACAACTTGATAGATGAAGATGTATTAATGTGACAAATATATTTTGCTGGATTAGTACTAGGCCTACCCATAGATTACATAAAAAAACATAGAGAGTGCGGGTCCACCGGTAACATTGTGTGAGGAACAGCATACGAGAAATAGTCGAAGTGCTAGCAATTTATCTTAGTAAGGTGGCGAAGAGAAGAAATCCTCCTCAGATGTGGTATTCACCTTGACTTGTTAACTGGCAGTGAGAAATCGCGGCCTTTTCCTAGCACTCACAGCCAGAAGGGGTGCAGAATCACACGGGGATGCCTAAATTGGCCTGACACCGGCTAGCTCTATCATTCTGCCTATATATCGGGCAAACACAAGCCGTTGATCCACTGTAGGGTCAATGTTGACCCACCGTCGTAGACGGTGGACCAACACTGGCCCTACATTGGATCAAAGGCTCGTGCTTGCCCGATGGGCAGCATGATAGAGCTAGCCGGTGTCAGGCCGAATTAAGCATCCCCGTGATTCTGCACCCCTTCTGGCTGTGCGTGCTAGGAAAAGGTAAAGAGGTTTTAAATGACTGTGCGTGATATGCGTAATATACACCTAGCAGATTCATAATCTTCAACGTAGCTGGGCTTATTGCTTTTCTTATGTTTCCATTCCTGTTGTCAGCAGATATTCCCAGGGGGAAATACACCTTTTTTTATGCTGTCAAGATAATGTAAGAGGAAAATACACCTCATTTTCCATGTTAGGCACTATTCACAGACATGCTAATGTGGACTGTGTAGATCAAAACGGACTCCGCTGAAGCTTTGTTAACATTGTGTATTGAAAAAAATAGCCGATTGTGCCTCTTTTTATATTTTTTATTCCCTTACTAATATTGCGTGAACATTTTTTTGTGGATGGATGGATGGATGGATGGATGGATGAATGGTTGGATGGATGGATGGATGGATGGATGGATGGATGGATGGATGGATGGATGGATGGATGGATGGATGGATGGATGGATGGATGGATGGATGGATGGATGGATGGATACATTATACGTACATGATTTATCATCTGTCTGAATTAGATGGATGTCCGCTCAGAATAACAGATTACAATTAATTCAAAACGATATGTCGTGTGATTGTAGAGTGAGTACGTGGTTAAAGCGAATGGATCGTTTCGAACTGCTTGCTGCAACACTGATCTGGCTGTATAACACACTCAGATGGTCAACAAACTAAGTAGGCCACTCTGTTATGTAAACTTCATGTGTTTTTGTTGCAATAGGCATGATCAGCAGATTTCGGAATGATACTTCTTTTTGAAAGTTTTGGGCAAACTCAATCATCATCAAGTGAGCTTTATGAGAGAGTATTGTACATCTCTCGTTGACTTCTGGTTAACCCTTGTCCTGCTGCTCACGAGTATTGTTGTTTTTACTCTGTTTCATTAGTCGACCAGATCACTGTTATTGGGATTAAAATGTGTGTTTAAACATCGAGATGTGCAAGTATTGATGCTCAAATTAAGCAATTATGAGTAATTTTCAGCCACTTGAAGTTGTGGGTCGCGGTAGCGAGACACAACTTCAAGTTACTGAAAATTTAAATAAATTAACTTAGCCGGCTAATGGTTGATATATAAGGTGAAGGACACACGGACACTACATTCCTTCACTGGCAATGCGTTTGTGATTAAACACATTATGATATATAATTATTGTCATGATTCCAGGCAAACATGTTTTTATGTGCACACAGGATGGCAGTATGCACTTCCGAAATAATCCAATATCAAACAATAATGATAGTAGTTGGCGTTTATCTTTCTGGGGTGTGACTTATCTGTTCAAGTACTTGAGTACGTTTCGATATCCCCAAAATAGCGTTTTTACTCCATTTTAATCTCAGCAGTACCACTATGAGATTGACGTGTCATTTTTTCTGCGTATATATATAGAGTGGAGACTATGATTTAGCATTTATTTTAATACTATGCCAGCCGAGCGAGCATTAATATATTTTTAACCAGGCAATCAAAATAATTTAATTTTAATTCCCGAATGCAAAACATGTAGTACAAGACACAGCAACTGCTCCTCATTAAAAAGACGTTTTTTCCCTCACATTCTTGTTTCTTTTCAAAATGATTATAATTATTATCTTATAAATTTGCAATTAAAATAGTGCTAAATTAAACAAATAAAACGATATGTAACTACGCAGCGAAACTTAAGAGAATATTATATTGTATACAACATCGAAATTATTGAGCATTTCTTTGTCAGAATGAAAGTTTGTTCTTTGAGATTGTACTTGACTGACTTGGTATAAAATACATATTTTTTGAGAAAAACAAGTTTAAAAATATATAGGCTAATTTGCTCGCCTTTTGATAATTACCACCCACCTGATTACATGGTAAGAACGCTACAGTCCATCTGGCAATCTCAACTTATTTTACTAAATATTGTTGGAGATAATGATTGCCCATAATTTGTAAGCAATAAACCTACTCATTATTTCTGACATATATTTTTTTACGACAATAATTGAATCCCTCATATTTATCAGGACTTATACGTGTACATATGGTCATGTCATGTACGGAATATCTCGCTCTTAGCTTTCAAAACGTTGAAATATTTTCGCTTAAACCATGGGAACTAAAAGTTTTGTTCAATTTGAAATCATCATGAATGTCTTTGTTAGCTATTCCGGCTCATTTGGATACCTATGTTATATGGTTCTACGGCAAATACAAATATTTTATTTTTTCCAGAGCGGGTATAGTCTTCAGACGTCAGAATTTGACGTCTAAAGTCGATCTCCGCGATGTAAGAGTTAAACAAAATACCGATAACAACATAAATGTATTGTATCATTAATGTTAGGCCCCATCTAATGAATGCAATATTTTAGGTAAATGTTTATATAACTTTCTACAAAAAAAACTATTGTGGAGTTTTTCAGCGCCATTGAGTTAAATTTGACGATTTTTATTGCTTCGGCAGTGTTAACTTCAAATTGATAAAAATTAATCGAGCTTTAGGCCACCTTTGTTCACATATAGGCTAAACTGGGCCAGGAGAACCTCCTGAGGATGGTGAGAAGATTCAGATAACACTGTCCTCTAGACACAGGATTCGAAATTCGTCCCCTGGCGGTCTGAGGCCGAGCACGCTACCTCTTTACCTCTACCTTTGTATATCATTTTGTACAACGTCGGTCAGTCCCAGTTAACACAAAACTTTTGTATAACATCAATACAACGCCGGCCCAACGTCTTCGACAATGGCCCAACATTGTACAAATATTATACAAATGTTTTGTGTTTACCTGGACTGTCTATCCACGGACTCGCACTAAAAGCCTCACCGGCCCATGCAGTTTATATGTTATCATGGTTATAGCTGTCAACATCCAGACATATTAGGCCTATGGTAGTGTCCCGGGCTAGGGTTGCGTAAATCAGCTGCTGTTAATAGCCATCGACCCTGTCTGATTGATTATTTTATAATATGGCTGATAGGGGTCATTGACATGGATGTAAGCGGTGTTTCTACCTCTTCTGAGCCAAAGCGTTTCTATTATTCCCTAATATTTGTCAATTTAAATGATTAGCGGCTCATAATAGCTTACTTTACTTATTGTATTGATTCTGTGTTTTAGTTGATTCCCTTGGTGGCGATACTATCCGTCCCGTGTTTAGGTGCCATATCCTACATGAGCTACGCCTTATACAACAAGTCTGACGTTTGGTGAGCATAGTCATCTCTTCATATCATCATCTTGGTATTAAAGGGTCGTAACTGCCGCTTTAATAAGTGGCAAAGTGCCGGTGCCGCATATATTCCGGTTTTCATTTTTATTAGGACATTAAGTACCACATTTTAAATATGTTAAAGATCAAATGTGACATCAACCAGCAATATTTGAAAAGAGTTGACCTCTATTTTGTCAAATCTTAATAATTTCACTCACTTGAAGTTGTGGATCGCGTCAGCGAGACACAACTTCAGGTGGGTGAAAATTCAAATTGAATAATTTGGCGGTTAAGAGGTTGTTAACAATATCATGTATACAAGGAGAAACTTGAACGACAATGCTGTTTAACAGTATTTCAACTAGTTATGACGAATATTTTAATTACTATGTAGGCCTACTTGTTTTAGTTTATAACGTCGTTTGGCTTTAAGTTTACATATCATGCATAATATCAATTTTCATGTGATTTTACCGAGCTGACCCTGGCCAACCCTGTTGTATATAGGCATGTGCATATATATATTATAACGTTACTGTTCATTTTAAAAACGCATACATCTGCATAGACTTTCCGTCGGCAATGAATATATATTTATCTATCTGACATTTAATGCACACTATTAATACACAATTTACAGAACATTTAAAGCACAATACATTGTATATATATTGTGTGGATCGGCCACAGCTTATGATAAGGTCAACATGGATGCTAATATTGTATAATTTGTATCTGTAGGATTCTGAAAAACAGCACATTACCTCCATGGGAAAGAGTGGATGCAGAGAAAAGTCAGAAGGTGTGTTAAAGACTCACCGCATGGGGTTGAACCGATATTATTACCAACAAATTGGTTGTTTTAATGCCGATTCAGCATCTGGGACGCTGGTTCACTGGCCCAGTGTTAGCCGCATAGTAGCTTAACATCGTTTGCTGAAAAACTAAATGACCAAAGTTAAACCAACATTGATTCAACGTCTTATGTCTGCTGGGAGCTAGGCCTACATCGAAACCGATAAAGAAAAAAAAATCTTTTCTTACCATTTTATATATATTTCCATGAGTCAAATTTCTCATTTATAATATACATGCACTAATGGATTCCTGAGTCGGCTGACGATAATTAGGTAGTGCAAAATTAATTAGGTGCACGTCTTTCGCAATACACAACAGAAGCACCGAAATATTATTGTTCTTAATCCCATTATAAGTTATCTTTGTCATTGTAATGTTACTCAGACTTTTTTATGCTCTTATTGCGGGAGCGGTCCTGAGGGTTTTGGGGGGACGTAGGCAACACCGGACGGGTACATAATAGACTGCTTGCACGAGTTTGCGCAGTGAACAATTGTCTGATTAAAACAGTTCCGAGCTGCTCACTGTGTGGCGTGTTGTCATTGATAAGTGTGTAACAGTTGTCTGATTAAAACAGTTCAGCGTTGCTCACCGTGTGGCGTGTTGTTATTGAAAAAAGTGTATAATCAGAGAGATGGAAAAGTTCATTTTGATGCCACCACTTTATGGCACCACTTTATGGCACCAAGTTGTATAGCTATTACTACTCTGGACAACGTGTCGACTCTTAGGCTAGATGCGTAGCGCTCAGGCATCACGATACCAGGGTTGGTGGTTCGGTCCCCGGGCTGGGCAGTTTCAACACTGTTCCAGTAAAACCACACAAAAAAACCACAACAAAGAAATATTGTTGTTTTTAATCATATCAATTATAAATATTATGAACATTAATTATTGTAGTACACCATTCTGATTATTTACCAAAAATACTCCTATTTGATACTGTTTGAAGAATCCCGAGTGCTAATTTTATAAGCGACTCCTTTGTTTTTCAGCTCATCACTTTCAATCAAGAATATGCAAAGATTCCAGAACTGGAGCAGCTCAAGAAAGAGATCGGCAGTTATTCATTTGGCAAATAAACTGACATGGCATTAGGAAGCAGTAACGTTGTTGCACCGCTGACTGAGGACTGGGGGCATTACTTAAATGAGGAGAGATCAAAACAACACGTCCATAGAGAATATTCGAACTCAGAACTAAACTCACGTCACGTGCTTGTGCTCAATTAGCTGTTGTCGGGCTTCTTAAGTATGGTGTTCCACCCTTAATTTATATGACAACTGAATGACAACCTTGACTGGCTGCTCTCGTCATGTTATAAACTGAGTCATTGGGCCATTGGTTGGGGGTAGATTACTGTTCTACAAAGCCAAACGACAGTAGGCCCTAGATGCTTACTTGTAAAGTAAGCAGTTACTTTATAGTGGTTTTGTACTGCAGAATGCATACTACACATGGTCCTGCGAAACGACTGCAAACCAGTAGAAACGACTTTAGTTTAAGGTTGGACCAATGTGTCGGACGCTGGTCCAACGTTAAGCTATCATGTTGTGAAAGTTGAATAGGAAATATTTTGTCAACACGTCTGATCTAGGAAATAATCAACTGTGATTTGTTTTTTATCGTATCTTATTTATATTATACCATTCTTATGGTAAATATTTCCTTCAAGATTCTTCCTTCTTCACTTTAGCTATAGCGAAAAACGTTAAATTTATTGTTTATTTTAAATAGAAGTTAATAATGTCAGCCACATCTCTTGCCATTCCCATTACAATCTGGCTGTATATAGGTATTTAAACAAACATTACCTATTTGAATTGTAAAATGTTTGAATCAACACAACTTACCAATATCAACTCGTCTTCCCTACAGTAAGACTAGACTTCTCGAGGTCGCAGAATTAGGTCTGCGACCCCGAGAAACCTAGCCTTTTATTATTATATTATTTTTGTAGGGAAGATGGAGTAGACTATGCTTCCAGGGAGGCTAGATTCAATCCCCTGCTACATGTAAAACAATAACCAGCTTCAAATGAATGAAAATGACCTCCAGGCAACATCTAAAACACGATTTGTTATAATTTACATAAATTTTATTGATTTACATTATGATGTGAATCTGTAGATTTAAACATTTATTACATATATGTATGTACATATTTTGGTTATAGAAAAAAACCACTTTGGCTGCTCTTATTGGCGTGTCGCCCGCGCTGAAATGTTAATCATTGTAGGTTTGATGATGGGCCAGCATCGTAGACAATGGCCCAACATCAACATTAGGTCAATGTCTCGTGCTTGCTGGGCGATCTTGATAATCGGTGACGACATGATATAATTCTTTTCCACAAATATACAGATATGTTGGTTAATAAAACGTGCCATGAATATATTGGCTGTGGGCAAGACATTTCTTGCTCTGACCCTACAGTTTTAATATATCTGTGAATGTTTGAAGTCGCCTCTATTCATATAGTATTCTCAGCAAAAGCGAGGCATTAATCCTCTGCTGTTTTAATTTTGGCCCGCCGTCTTCGACATCGGCCCAACATTAAAACAACAGTGGACCAAAGCCTCGTGTTTGCTGGGTTTATGTTCACGCCGCCGATGGTTGTGATTTATCGTATATTATAACACAGACACTCAGAAGTTGTATAGTACTATTTATTATTTATTGCGATGAAGGATCTGTGATTGAATTAAAAATCGTGATATCACACTGTCAAAAAGTGCAGGTATCTCAAGGTGGCTTGATTTGAGCGCCGACATTGGAATAGTTGATCCCATTAGGATATGACGGGACTAACGTATTTGTTACACAGTATACCCATATCGTTAATCTGTTACATTGTTTTATTATGATTATGTTGTTGGTGTTTTATCTCATACATGGTTGAAAAATAAACATTGACAAAACAAAATGATGTTTGCTGTTCTTCGTCTGGGGTTTTGTTGCTCAAATATTTTGGCAATCTTTGCTCTGCAAGCTGCCTAGGACAAGATATAAAGACATGTCACTAAATTATAACACCACAGGCCACACTATCATGAACAAGTAAAATTACTGCGACAATGTACTGTATTTAGTATCGTTTTAACTAAATTCGTTAAATTAACAAAATTTATAATCAACCATTTTGAGCAGGCAGATATAAGAGGCTTCACTATTTTGTTCTTTCCATCAGATATAGGCTACCTAAATATTACAATACAATTATTAATAATTTGTAAACACTATGAAACTTTTATTTAATTCAACAATATGACGTGTACTCTCTGGACCCACACCCATCAAGTAGCCATTGCTAAAACTAGTGACTGGCCTCTGACGATAAAAACACTGAAAGAATATTCCGGCCAAATAAAACATGCCTCGAGCCCCCTCTAGTCGTCAGAATTTGACGTCTACAGACTAAGTCTATCCTGCACTCTAAGGGTTACAGCATGAGAGAGACAAGGAGGAAAGGTCCAAATTGAGCTGTTGCTTCTTGATATATCCTCAAAATGTGAACATGTCCATATAGATTAGAATTGTGGAAATATTTTAAATTTTGGGCTTCTGTGGCAGTGTAGCAAGTGTGCCGAAAGCCCCATTTATCAGCTGTTCTGGTATTTTTATTTATTTCGGACATGCATGTCAGAAATTAAATGTCGTCCTTATTTCTCTCTTAACTGATAAACGCAACACAAAATTTAACAAACTTACGAACTTTTAGTCTAAGGCCATGTTGACATATTCGGACATATCAAGGAGCCAAAATAAAAATGCTGTTTTTGCCTGATTGTGTATCTTTAATAATACATAGCAGCGAAATATGTACAAACCTGTTAGAATTCGTTAGTGTGCCTCTATTGTAGGCATATTATATAGGTACTTAGGAGTTCTATACATGCTTAACTAAACTGTATAGGAGAGCAAAGGAAACTATTTATACAAAACAAAAAATATATCCTTATATTTTCACTATGTATCTAAATAATTATGCTATTGCAAGTTAAAAAAATGTATTTATACGTCTTTGATACGTCGTAACGAAAAACAAATAAAATAAATGACTGATCGATAAATCATCAATTGACAATTAATTGATCAGGCAGCCAAACCTTTTTTTTGCCTAACCCTGCACCGGATGATATAACCTAGTTTTTTTCTTATCGATTGTTTTCACTACCTCTTGTGGGTCCAGAATAACAAGTAATAATGCTTTTCCAGCTGATTTAAGTATTTTTCAATTTGAAATTGATAATAACAGAATAAAAATCTGATATTTCACAAAAAAGATGCGTGATTAGTTCAACGTTCAAAGTTGCACACAAAGTTGCACCCGATTTCTTATTTCGGAAATACGGAAATACGAGAATTTCGTCATTATTATACCATATTGGCTCGTTTAAAGTATCACTGCATGAACAAAAAGGGTTATTGTGTGGGTCCTGTAAAATATGTTTCTTAGTGCCCGTATCCCACAGGAAGGGATGTCTTTTTAAAATATGATTCATTGGTGACTGCCATTCGACATTACTTTGAAAAAAACGTCTTATCCAGGATAGCTTCAAACTTGAAGTGTACACTGCCATATCATCGATGTTAAATGCGCAACACAAAAATTAAAAAAAACTTACGCAATTCTAGTCTATGGACATGTTTACATCATATGGTCATATTAAGAAGCCAAAATAAAAATACTCAGATTTTGTCGCTTTAAGTAGTTCTTGTATGATTTTTGTGGATTAGTGATGCCATTTTGTGATAATGTAAAACATGCATCCCATGAAACACATCCTTAATGAGCCACCCTTGTGAATCTGAAATTACTAGCTCTCACAAACATCCCAGAACTCCCACTTGGTGGAAGAAAACAGAGTTGCAAGGGCTCGAGAGTCGAGAGCTTTCCATTTTATCCTTTTCTGCCACACCATGACCCAATCGAGCGTCATTCAGAGATATACAGCCAGTATGCTGTAGCTACTATGCGTTTCAGGTGCAAGAGTCCGACAATAAAGCTGGATTAGGGGGTGTTTTTCCTCCACTCCACTGAATAATGCAATTATTTCACCCCATCTGGCCCATAGACAAAACTTTGTCACAACAAAGTAGTACATCAATACATTGTAAAAAATGTAAAACTTATAAAATATGAGGTCGGAAAGATTCGGTCAGACCAGCCCCTACTCACTCCAGCGGTTTCATTATCCCCATCTGACGCATGGACCAAACTTGTCAAAATAAAGTGGTAAAATGAAGTGGTAAAGTGGAATAAATTACATAAAAAATATTTTTTATAAAATAGCAGGTCTGGAAGGTTTTGTCAGATCTCTTACAAGTGTCCCCCCCCCCCTCCCCCTCATACAACGGCCATGCACAGTGAGAGCCTTACACAGTGACTCACCAAGTCTGGTTTACACTAACATAGTGGTGTGTAGTTCTGGTTACATCCTTTATCTATAATTTTAATTATTGACCTAATAATTGGTAACAGCCCATGTGCTATGATAAGGCAGTCTGTGGCAGACATACGAATGTTTGTCTTTGCAAAATGATAAATTCGACAATCAGCTTCTTCGTGATCATTGTGTAGTCTATCGGCTACCTTCCTCTGTACTCTACCATCAACTACTTTGTAGCTGTGGCATACATTGCTAGAATTAGCAAAAAAAATATTTTTGTTTGAAGATACGAGCAAAACTATCGTCCTTCAATGTATTAACAAAAACTCAATAAAGGATTCCTTAAAATGGTTATTTCTCAGGACTTGATTCCATTTATCAGTGACAAAATGTATGACATCACCTTCAGCATACATTACTTTTTGAAAGAAAAATGCTAGCTATTGCACCAATGCCTGATGAAAGAGTAGAGCTCGTCTGCAAATGTAGAACAAATGAGGCATCAATGATGGTGGTATTAATTGACGGTGGAGGGGTCGCTGTAACTTCTGACTCAAGAGGTTTCATGAGTGTAGCTTGATGAGTTTTCTGCATTGTGCCACCAACATGACTAAGAGAGAGTGGGACTGTTGTGAGTGAATACTCAAGAACTTCTGCCATGTCTATATTCTGCTGTAATGAGTGATACCGGATACATCCAAATAGATCACGTACCAAGCAGGCTGCCACCACTTTGTTGCACCACTTTATCTGTTTTCTTAAGTTTGTGTTCACCTGCTTCGAATGCAAATGTGAGCAGATTTCGTCGAGGTATTCTCATCTCAAATCGGCTTGGATCTTCAATGGACTCATATGCATATTCTTAATAGTGAAAATTAACTTCTCGTTATTGTCCGATACGGCCTCGCCTGTCCCAATATTGTAGAGATGAACTGGGTCAAGTTCGCTATCAAATGGATTCATAGTGTCCTTTACCATTGCCAGGATTGATCGTAGACTTGTATTATCATTCTTTAGGCTATTCTGTGATGTTTCATACTTGAAGTAACATCTTCCTTCTTGCTCATGGCGAGACCATCGAATACGTATGAAATCACACGGATCGAAGGAAATGAGATTCAACCCAACGTTGTATAGCAGAGATAGAGTTAGTAAGGGAAGCAATTGCAGTCCGCTGATTTGCTGCGTCTGCATTGATACCATCAGCGTAAGATATATTGGACTTCCTGAAAATGGCTTAGTTGTTCTCCTGATAAACACAGCATACACTTCTGGGTGTGTTTCAGGGAGTCTGAGAAGGTTATCATGGTACATAACCAACCAACGTGCATAATTAGGGTGGTTCAACCGAAAGAAGTAATTGGTCATCTTGGGCAATCAGGCAATGTATACATCTAAATCACCAACTCTGATACTTCGACTGTATTCATGATAAAAATGGATCATCTGGATACAATTGAACCTTAACTGAGCAGTGTTTCCATGTTTACCAGTATGTGTGTCTAATGAGTAAGAATTGTACGCTTGGAAAATGTCTTTCATTTCCTTAGTGTATTAATGAGAATCTACATTTAGTGTTATAAATCGACCAGGTCGATCACATCCCAGCAAATCATTTTTTACATAAAACATAGTGTTTACCTAAACCATGGTATTTATCCCGGAAAAATGATATTGTCCATATTAGTTAGTAGAGTATAATATTCACTCCACTGGAGGGGTGGTGTGGTCACCTATAAGGGATCTGACAAAACCTTCCCGACCTGATATTTTGTCAGTTTAATGGTGGTTGTCATAATTCATTGTGTATTACTTTGCTTTGATGGGTGAGATGGGGTATAATAAAACTGCTGAAGTGAGTGGGGGGTGGTCACGTATAAGGGATCTGACCGAACCTGTCCGACCTTTAGTCAGTTTTACGTTTTTTATTATGTACTGATAAAGGTCTACTTCTTTGTCGTGACTAAGTTTTGTCCATGGGCTATATGGGGTGAAATCAACCCGCTAGGAGGGGGTTTTATCGGCGGGTGGGGTCAAGATCCGACCTCCGTGACGCAGCTGACACATCTTTTTTGCATGACGTTGATGACCTAATTAGCGTCCAAGGATCAAATTTTATGAGCCTTATGGGGTGAAATCTTCTGTCACAGGCTCTCGGTCTATTTGTCAATGCCGCTGCCTGCCGTGCGGTTTCGAATGCCGCTTGGTGCAGAATTTTCAGAGAAACAGCATGTTTCCCCCCTTTCAATATTGGGACATCGTTTCGATGTTGTGTCCTTGGGCAAGGAACTTAACCCTCAAATGCTTCACTTGACTCAGGATGTAAAAGAGTACCTGGTAGGACAGAGATGGCAATGTGTATGATAGGTCACGAATGAACAGGTCCAGTGACCAAGGGGTAAAAATGTAAAAGTCGGATGAAATACTTGATATCAGACTATAAACCTGCACCTTTACCTTTTTTTGAGCAGGACGGAGTGTCGGTTGACATTTTTCGATAAAGTGTTGTGATACATGCTAGTTGATTTTTTCTGTTTGTTATACTCCTGTATACTTGATATACTATGTTGTGGCATGTATTGAGCCTATGTCGCACCAATCGGGGCGGTGTGGCTACTCCCACGACGACGATTCCATCGATTCCCGTCGCGTCGGAAGTCGACGGCACGACTGCAGCACATGCTCAGTCGTAATCGTGGCCCGTCGTAGACCATCTATTCGTGGCGGTGTGAGATGATCTGCGACGCGATCGAAATGTCCGAGTTCGTTCACTCAATCAAAAAATTACATTAAGTCATGTGACTTGCAAAGACTTCTTAAGAAATGTCAATTACAATTATAAAAATTACACATATTTCAGTGTTATAGGCCTATAGTCAATTACATTTCAATTATGAAATCTATTATCAATTACGATTTCTTCAATTACGGCTATCGGAATGGTTGCTTTATTTATTCAATATTGTTGTAAATAGAAAATGATTATCAAACTAGATATCTAGAATTTTTTTAATCACTCAATTTTAGTGCTAATCGTGTCTGTAGCTGCTTATAAACTTTTTATTTGTACTCGTATATGAGCAATATATGCTATGGAGACCAAATGGTTTTGTGCAATTTGAAATCATCAGAAATGTCTTAGCTCGCTTTTTCCGCTTCATTTGAATACCTATGTTACACGGCCATTAGAAATATTTTAATTCTTTCAGTGCGGGGACCGTCTTTATACGTGAGAATCTGACGTCTGCAGACGTCAGATTCTCACGTATTAGGACGGTCCCCGCACTGAAAGGGTTATAACACGGAAGTTTAAAACCATGTGCATGTGCTTAATGACCTTTATATAAGTATTACAATTATTTGCATCCACTGAGTTGAGCTGGATTACACAATAGTAAAGAAAAGTCGCCAATTAGCAGGTGTCGACGAAGGAGAGTGCGTAAGAAGAACAATGGTGCGATAAATTGAAGGTGTGTGCTGAATCAGGGATGGCACGTTTTGATAGCTATGGATAGGGGGCTTACATAGATTTATTTGATATATAAAACTACATCTCAGCACAAAAAAATAAGTAAGCGCATCCAGGAATTGTTCACATTGCTTGGATTTTGTATCGTATATAGTCTAATGAATGCATGCACATATCAATACTAGTATCCTTCAAGTACATGATATGCGGCAATGACCCTCTCTGTTCCAGATCTGAATTATTTTCGAGATATGCTTAGAAATATCATAGACATGGAGAGGAAATATAATATATTGTTGAGAGGAGGGATGGGGTAATAGTAATATGTACTAGTAACAGGTAATATCAACAATTTCACTATAATAGTAGGCCTAATGGATCGCGAAAAAATGAAAGTAATAGATAGTCATATAGTAATAGATAGTCAATTAATAGATAAAAGTGTATTACCTTTATATTACGCTGTTCTATTTTTGCTAGATTATTTACATCGATGTCACCTATGCCACCAATCTCAGAAAAAAATCTTTAATTATAAATATTTATATTATTTATCTGGTCAAATGCATACTTATATATACCATGATGCTTTGTATTAGTTCTCTTGAAGCCCACAGTGTATATGCACATACAAAACACACGATATGTTTGTACTGGGCTAACATTGCAGAGGACGTGCCAATATTAAAAACATCTCATGTTTTCTGGGAGGCGTGTCAGTTGGCGACGTTGATACCTTTGTTTATCCAGCTTAATGTGTGGAGAACAACACACTTCAATTACCGTTATTGGTTGTCAATGAGGCAAAACCCAGAATTTTAATGCTTAATCCCCCCCCCCCCCCCAGAGCCACTCACAGGTCTGGACACGACAACCCAGTACCATACATACAAAAAAATATTATGCGCAATTGTCTAATAACATGTATAACTATATATGACAATTATTCACGTACTTCACACAAACAATACTGCACGGCAAACCTCGAAAACAACTTTAAATAGAAAATCGACTTGGCATAAAAAATATTGCAGTTCGTGGATATTTTCAAAAAGCTTATTTCGCCTACATTCTATTATCCTCTTTAATTTGTAACTTAACTTGGAATCAATGCCATAAAGTAGTTTTTACAAATGTTATTGATAATGACGCATTGCCCTTACTCATAACAGTTATTCCACGAAATAAAAATGAATAAAAATAATTTTAAATGATTATATCAGATTCACCTTTGCGCATTACACAAGGTCATCGAACTTAAGCAGCTCGGGGATCATTTCAGATAAATAAAACTTATTTTTCTTACTACCTGATTGCAATAACACACAACATGCCAAGCTTTCACTTCCAATGAAAACACTTTCAAGACAACAAACACAGAAAGTAGCTGGAAAAAATTCAGAGAGTGCATATTTACCAGAAAAGAAAAGAGCCAATTTTATGTCTGATATGGATCACTCGCTCTGCTTGAATTCTAAGCGTTTTTGGTCCTTCTCTTGCTTAAAACAGTAACCAAAACAGCTCCCTGCTTGAAAAGCCTCGTGGGACCGCAGCATAACGACGCACAGTCGGTAACAGTCTTTCTGATGTTGCATGCTGCCGCCGTAGAACCAAAGACCATGTACATGGTCTTTGGTAGAACCAGTTAGTCCGCAATTTTTTTAAACCTGCCACGGCGGTCGCGTTTTAAACAATCAGGGGCAGCTTGTCTTTGCGGTGCGGCAAAGGCTTTATAAGGTCAATTCACCAAGAAACTGCATTTCGTTTCCCATATGATGTCAATGTAGCATAATTAGTTGAATATATATCATTTTTTTCAGCGGTTCTATATATTTGCAACAAGGGTTTGGATGTAATGTTCTGGGGTTTTTTTCACAAACAAAGTCGTTGGTTATATTAAACGTTAATGCTGGTTACAAAGTACGTTTTTCGTATAATATAACCAGACGTATAATGTAACAGGTTACATTTCACGTCTGGTTACATTACACGATTCTGTTGTATCTCACGATATGCTTGTTAACAAAACAAGCAAGAAGCGTAGTCAGTTAGTTCTCCACTTTCTGGACTAAATAAATATCCAGAATCAGAGAATAAGGGCAGCTCAAATTACTGTGTTTTCTTAACCTAAAAGTGTATTAGAATTATACGCACACAGTAATATAGGCTTGTATTGAATATGACTTTTTGACCTTGTTATCGACCTCAAACAAAACAATATACCAAAAAAATGTATTTCAAAAACCAGAATCGGTGGGAAAGTGGAATTTGTACTCGCTATTCTAGGCTCAATAGCAAAAAAAATTTATTTGCCTCGGGAAATGGCGGCCATTTTAGATTTTTCATTTATCTCCTATCGCTTAATGCTACCTCTTGATAACCGCCGCATAGCCTATATGCTTTATAGAACTTACTAGAATGTGAAATCCGCCGAAAAAACTAGATTAGCTGGTGCAGAGTATAGCTGATGTCTGTAGGACGACTGATCGATCAGCTGATAGGGTTAATGTGCCACGTGTCAAGGAGATTAGCCGCAATATGGCCAACCTTTTAAATGATTAGTGAATCTGCTGTTTACTGCGGTCCTAGCAAACACGACCCAATGCTGGGTTAATGTTGTGCCGGCGTGCCGGCGTCGGAGAGGGCGGGCTGTGATTAGCAAAGACCAAGCTATGACTATCAATATGTGAAAAACAAGCCAAAAATATATATTCCACATGAAATTTTATGCCCGCATTTGAGAAAATTTAAAAAATACACGATCAAAATAGCAGTCATTCGTTTTTTTTCATGAAGGTCATTTCCGACTTTAATTCTACTTACTTTTGTGATTTCAACTCAAATTCATTGAACTATTATTCCAATTCCAAATGTAATTAAATTACGTAATTTACCATAATCACGTGTTTCTGGACCACATCCGTATAGTAGGCCTGCATGTATGGTGCCGAACTCTGAGGAGAGGAGCTCCTTTCTTGTCTGGTGTATGCTCTTTCGTCTGTCCGTAGAACTCAATACGTGGGATCTGCGTTATAGTAGCTTGATTTTATGTTTGTTATTATTCTATTAATATGTACACATACTATGTCAATAAGCCCATTGTACGTATTGTTATTACGGGACTGGATAAATTATCATGAAGATTACAGATTAAGATTACAAATGGCTTTGCAAACACAATTTTCTCTTGACAAAATATGCTTACTATTTTCCGGTTTTATCCGACCATAAATAGAAAACATTTTTGTCTCTCTCTGATAGCTTGTTGATTCCACAGAGCCAGTGGCAATGATAGGACATGATAATGGGAAAGCACCACAGGTCTGTCTCATTATCTGCTACACAGACTCTGGGATTCTTATTGATTCCCAGTGAGACACTTCCCGGGATCAGTAGTCCAGAGCATCGTCACACGCTATCCAGATAACGGTCAGTCCCAGTAGACAACAGGATTGTACCAATGCTGGGCCACCATCCACCTACGTTGACCAGACATTGGTTCAGAGCATGATGCGCTGAATCAATGTCTCGTCAACGTAGATGCCATCGCGGTTCTAATTAGGAGGTTAGTTCAAAAGCAGGCCATACTATCAACAAGAGAGATCGAACTAAAGTTGTTTAATGTTGGGCCAGCGTCGCAGCGTCTGCGACGCTGGCCCAACACTAAACCAACGTTTGGTCGACGTATCCTGTCTCGTCTGTCCATGAATTCTGAAGAGCGGTGCCGCCGGCCGTCCGCTGGAGGGAGTCCCCTATCCTGCCTATGACGTCATTCAGTGTTTCCGGGATAATCAGGTGTATAAAACTGCATGCTGCGTGGCACGTACACCACCGCCGGGACGGCTATAATAATGACGGCGGCGCGCGACAGAGCGCGACACAACCAGAAATTCAAACTCTCCGCGCACATCCGCAAAAGAAAGAAGAAAAAGGTTAGCAGCTCCTTTTATTGTCTACTTCTATACCGTGTGTAGCTTGACGTGTCGGCGAATCTGTACAGCATTTTTCGTTTGAGATTTTTTCATTTTTTTTAAATTACCAAATAAAATGATAAAGAAAATTATTTGTGGTGAGCGAATACATTTTGAAATGTTATTTTTTAAGTGAGTTGATCGTTGTTTTTTACCAACTGGACAGATAATGATTTCTCGGAGTCACCCTGAGAAGTTTATTAGGTAAAACATATCTTTGCGTTTCTTAACTCTTTAACCGCCGGTGTCGCATATATTCTGTTTTTTTTTTTATTAGCACATTAAGAACCAACTTTTAAACATGTTAAAGATAAAATATAACATCAATTAGCAATATTTGAAAACAGCTGACCGCCATTTTGTCAAATCTGAATAATGTTCACTCACTTGAAGACACAACTTCAAGTGGGTGAAAATTCAAATTGAATAATTTGGCGGTTAAAGGGTTAAAATAATAATAATATAATACATAGGGCAAATAAGCAATATCTCGTTTTTGTCAACGCCAACATTTCTTTAGTGTAAATGTAAAACAGTATGAGTATAGTGATTGGAATGCGTAAGTGGAGAGGGCTGATCTTAAATCAACATCCCTGTTCTACAGACTGACCTAGACGCCAGTTCTAGAGTGTGACCCTTACATCAGTCTCACTACAATGGAATTCTTAAGTGTTCTGACAATATATCTAATTATTTCCACATAGCTCTGAAGCTGAGATTAGCATAGCATTTACTCACGTTTTTTTAATAATCAACTGTCGCTGATTTTCCAATTTTTACACACCAAAATCACCGGATCACAGTTTTCTTTTTGTTCTGCGCTATTTTAATATATTTTATTTGATATTGTTCATTTAAAGACGCCTATTTATTTGCCAGTATTTAACTTATTATATTTGGGCTATGCCCAAATATACTGATTTTTGTCCGTTTTTTTAAACTTATTATTCTGTGCGGGTTTAGTTAGAAGCTATTTCTGCAATCAACATGGAATTTGGACACCATATTCCCAGAGTAGTCAGGAGGTGTGCTATGACTTTTCTAAGTCATCCAGCATGTTCTTCTGGATTTATACAGGATTTTCTGGATCACAATACTTTTGAATGGCAAAAAACAGTTTATGCTGACTTATAAAGTAAGCAGATACTGCACTATGCTGCTCTCCAGATGCGAAAGGCAGTATCCGCCTACTTGTAAAGTGAGCAGATACTGCCTTTTAGCTTGCACGGCAGTAGGCTTATAATACGGTCCAGTGTTGGTTCATTGGTGTAGATGTTGGGTGATTCTCCATTCAAACGCTTGAATGAAAACAGGATTTCATAATAAAAATACATTTATTTAATGTTTCAATTCCGGGCCAGCGTCGCAGACAGTGGCCCAGTATTGAACCAATTTTGTGTATTTGCTATGGACAGTTGAAACCTTTTAAATGTTACAATTAAAAAACAGTTGCGATTAATTCGATTCAAGCAAAAAACGTTGAATCAATGTTGTTTTAATGTTGGGCTAGCGTCGTGGATAGTGATACAACCTTAAGTCAACAGAGAGACACGTCAATGTGTGTACTGGCACTCTGAATGCGATTCCATTTGACAAGCAAATATTATATCTATTTACAAGTGCAAAAGCTCAGTGGGGATTTCTGAAATTTGAAGTCTGAAGTTCAAAGTCTGAAGTCTAAAATTCCAGTTCAGAAAGGCTGCCAAAAAACTCATACGCGAAATTCCAATCAATCTGTCATAATAAAAGTGACCCAACAAAATTCAAAATGGCCGCCACAAAAACTCATAAAACCTAGCCCAAATATTATTGTTACGTGAAAAGTCACAATTCCCCTCTAGTTTCCATTACTATCGAATCTTAATCTAATTTGTATGCTGGAAGCCCGTTCAAATTAGTTCAGGGCAAGTGTTTTGGTTCATTTTGCCAGTTTTTGGTCATAATGGGACGGTAGGATTTGCGCGTCCTTCATGCATGACATCAGAAATGCATAACTGTAAACATGCATTTCTGATGACATCTACATGGCTGCGCATAGGCCTAGTTGGCACAGTTATTTTAATAATTTCAGGCTGCGCTCTAATGTCACCTACAAGCAACCAATACTGCTCTGCAAAGCCAAAGGGCAGTATCTTATTACTTGCAAAGTAAGCAGATACTGCCTTTTGGCTTTGTACAGAAGAAAAGAGCTCGGGTCGTATTTAAATGTTATTATTTATTTTCACAGAATGGATACAATTTAATGATTTCATAATATCAACACTTCCGGATCTGGTACAAACCTGAACATGAAGTGCGCGTGTAAGACCTGAAAATTAAACCACCACAGATTCGACACCAATAGCTTCAGAATCTTTCGTTGTTCGTCCTTTATTTCAACCACAAACCCATTTTCGGAAGTATGAAACTGTTATTGTAGCTTGTAAAATTCAATAGAAGATACCATTTGCTTAATTTGAATGAATTAATTTAGCCATGTAGATGGTTCACAACTGTGAAGAATAACAATAGATATTGTTCATACATTTACAAATCTGACTGGTGTAGTGATTAAACACTGTCGGCTGTCACGCCAAAGAACATAACGACAAGCGAGCAATGAATAATGAATAACGTCAGCAATGAGGAAAGAACATACATTTTGTTCATCAAGTAAAATAAGCTACCATCGTTGAATAGATGCTGGGCCAGTGGGTGAGTGACGCTGGGGCAAAGCTTGGGCCGGCCTATACTGCCGTATGCGAAGCCAAAAGGCAGCATCTTCTCACTTTACTAGTAAGCAGATACTGCCTTTTGACTTTGCAGAGCGGTATGTCTGGCCCCTGCACTGTAACCAGTGATAACCAGTGGTAACGCCCAGACATGACGTTTGCTAATTTATCACTTGTGAATATCCGGATGATCCCTGAGCCTCTTTCATCATCAAGTCAGATGTGTCAGTCAGCTGTACAATAATCCGCCCTGCCCGTGCTAACACTAGTTTAGCAAAACACACCAACTCGAAGGCCAACGCAAATATTTTCAAACTGCCTAGATTTTTTCCACGTTCGCACCAGTTTTTGCATGAGAAAATTCAGGATTTTTTTATAGAATTCCCATCACATTTCATCTCTGCGTTCACGTGCTGCCATCGCTTGCATATTCGTTCTCGCCTGTTTTCGCGAAATTATTTTTGTATAAGCCATGGAACAAAGGGGTTTCTTCAATTTAAAATCATCATAAATGTCTTAGTTAGCTATATCCGCTTTATTTGAATACCTATGTTATGGGTCTATGACCATTAGAAATATTTTTACTCGTACAGTGCGGGGGTCGACTTTAGACGTCAAAATTTGTTTTCTATCGACGTCAGATTCTGACTTCTAAAGTTGATCCTCGCACCTATGCTGATGTAATGTTGGGCCAACGTCGCAGCTATTAATTTTTACTGCCAACATTATTTGATTTGATATATTTATATGTATATGGGGCACTTATTAGAAATAGCCTTCATTGCTGCTGTCTACTAAAACAACAGCATATAAATCAGGCTTAGTATTAAATCCATGTTTTAAAAACAAAACGTTAGCTGAAACCAACAGTATTGTTATTTCTGTGTGAGTTTTTGTTGTCCTGAAACAGTGGTATCATTTTTAAAATGCACAATGCTTCCATTTTTTCAGAAGTTCCCCGCTGTCCGTGCTAGACAACACGAAACTACAGAATGTCTGATGTTCAACAAGCCTACAAATGTTTCGGTTTTGGTTGGAAGGCCTTTAAGACGTATCCTTATGTGAGTGATCTATGGATTTTTCTATAATTTATACATAAAGTGTTTTATCAATGATTGATTGATTGATTGATTCCTTGTCGTTCAGTGACAATTCCCCCTCATTCATCAGCGACCCTCTACGAACTGTGTGAGTGGCCTTAATTGATTACACGGCCGAATGTATGCCATTGTGAATATTACCGAGTTGGACCTGATTTGGTTCCAACCAATATGGAGATAAATAAGAAAAATTCTATTTTGACATTGTAAAAAGCATGTTCAGACCACAATATACATTATGTTGTCAGAACACGTGATATTTTCATGAAATTAGCATTTATCCTGTAAAGTTTTGAGGAAGAAATAACCTGATGCTGGTGCTCAACTACATCTAATCACAAAAAATCATCCATTAGTCAAACCATAGACCTGTTCTAAGTGTCAGGTCATACCATGCGCTAAGTCATATAGCCTATTGCCAATCACAATAATAGTAATACAATGCAATAGGTTACTACAGCATAACAAACAAGAACAAAACCTTCACCCATCACTGGCTTAATGTTGGTCCACAGTCTGAGACGCTGAGCCAACATTAAACAAACATTGTTTGATAATATTGTCAATATGACTGTTATCAATAAGCCCTTATTATATTGCTAGCTTTCTGTACACAATAGAAATGGACAATAACCCAGCAACCGCGGGACATGGTTTGAATGCTGGGTTGATGCTGGCCTAATGTTGTATACAGTAAACCAACTATAATACAACAATAGGTGACAGTGTGTGTTTGGCTGGAGAACACATCTTGGTCAGGTGGCGCCAAGTGCAACATTGGCTTCACGTTGGTCCAACGTCTGCGACACTGGCCCACCATTCAGCCAACATTGTTTCAATGTATCGTGTTTGCTGGGAGGGGCGATGGAATCCCTGGCACGGCTCGAGCCGGATCAATATTTATCCAAGTTAAATAAAAAGTTGAGCTAAGATCCCGTTGTACTCATATTACAATTTAAATTTAATTAGAGAATGAGCCGAACCAATCACTGATAGCATAATATGGTATGGTATTCTACTTCAATCGTCATTTGGTCACGTCACGTGCAGTAGAGTAGTATACTTGGCCCGTGTAAGCCGGTCTTTTATTGGCAGCTGGAATGTCAGATTTGACATAGTTGCGAGGGGTCAGGCTTTGTGTCACCGTAATGGTGTTTTCAAGGGCATATGACTTGATGACATTGAGGCTCGGGCAGAATCGAAAAAAATGCTGTAGTCCAGGATGGATGGCAGCCATGCGGGACGTCCAATACGTACAGACTGGCAAAATTTAGTTTTTTTTTAATCAATCCCTGTGTGATGTTGTAATATAATATATTTTCATCCATTTAATTGGATAAGCTACTTATGTGAAATTTGTATTACAATTTCGTTACGACGCTGGCCCAACATTGAGCCAGCAATGGGTGAAATGTATGATGTTTGCTGGGTTCTCAGAGTGTTGTGGAAATGCCCATGAACCCTTTCCATACACCAGTACATCAATGGATGACCCACAAACAGTATAATATGCGGATCAATGACGCCATTTAGTTCCACGGAATAATGAAAGTGGTTTTTTTCTTAGATCGATTCGGTTAGCATAGACTTGACCCTTATCCTGCTAAGTTAATTTATTTAAATTTTCACCCGCTTGAAGTTGTGTCTGGCTACCGCGACCCACAACTTGAAGTGATTGAAATAACAGTGATTTGGTCGACTAATACAGCAGGTTAAAAACGACAAAAGTGGTGATCATCAGAATAAGGGTTAAAAAAGGTCTCCTTTGTAGACCTGCATCCATAGCTCGTCTCAGGATATCTTTATAAATACAGAAAACTATTGTCGTTACTGATAATCCTAGGTCTGACTTTACGGTGCAGATCAGTGTCACTGTTATGCTGTTGTCAGTCTTTGTAGATACAAACAAGGAAGTAAAGCCAAGTAAAGGAAGTAAAGTAAAGCCAGGCGGGCTGAACACGGATCTGCTCTCTTGTCGATCGTGTTAATACAGCGACAAAAGATGGACTAGCTGAGTGGACGGCATCACAGTTAACATTCTCTCAAGTCAGACCATCGTAATCTCCCTCAACGTATATTACTGAGAATTTATTGGAAGTATTATTGCGGATTTTTTGTTTAATTGTAAGCCAATGTAAAAGCCAAGCGCCGATGCTGTTTGTGAGAATGGATACATGTAAGAGCTATTGTAGGTGTGTGTTTTCCACCTCGCCAGACTGCCATATTATCCAGACAAATTAACTGTTGGTTAGCCTGTCCACATCACGCTTACCTGCTATGATTTGCATAACGTTACTGGAGATTAAGTCTGAATAATTCCACCTTGGTCTCCCGAACAAACACGATACATCTCCCCAATGTTGGTACAATGTTGAGCCATCGTTGGACAAACATTGGGTCGATGTATCGCGTTTGCGCGGGAGACCGGCTCACCCCAGCAAACGCACGAGACGTTCTCCCAATGTTGTGTTAACATTTGGGGCGTGGCGCTTCGCAATTGCCTCTGTGGGTTCAAACCCCACTTGAGGCAGGTTTTTATAAACATATCATGTTTCTCACCTCTCAATGTTGGGACATTGTTTCGATGTCTGTGAACTTGGTCAAGGCACTTTGCCCTCACATGCTTCACTTGACTCAGGTGTAAATGAGTACCTGGTAGGACAGGGATGGCAATGTATACGAAAATTCCAATGCGCCGAGTTGGTTTCTGGTTGTGTGCTCCTCGGGTTGAAATGACACACGAATGAACAGGTTCAGTGGTGACCAGGGGGTAAAATTGTAAAGTCAGACTACAAACCCAAACATTTACCTTAATGTTGGGCCAACGCCGAAGACGGTGGGCCAAAATGAACACAACATTGTATGACCGTCTCTTGTAATTGTAAAGTCAGACTACAAACCCAAACAGTTACTTTAATGTTGGGCCAACGCCGAAGACGGTGGGCCAACATGAACACAACATTGGGTGACCGTCTCTTTGCCGAGACACAACATCCCAGAATTATTTGTTGTTTATCACGTTTATTACAATTTTGTACAATATAGTAAATAAAGGTCTCTCGGGTCGCACCGGTGCTGAATTTACGGGGTTGGGTTTGGGGCAAAACCAGTGGCATAATATCAACACTGGCACTCCCTCTGGATCTGTATCCATTATATTTTAGTCTTCTCCGGATTGCGATCCATCTCAGGCAATAAGCCCGGGGCTGTATTAGGTGGTAATGTGTCTTTCGGGATATCATTATTTGTTCGTTTGTCAGCAAGATAATGAACCGGTAAACATGGTAAAGCCCCTGAGCCTAAATGTGACTTTCTGAATAAGGAATGTTTTTATTAGCATGATTAGTGTGGCAAATCTCACGTCGTGAAACCAAATATTTCTTTCACCAGAAGTCATATTCTAATTTCCCTGTGCCAATCATCAGTAATCATTTATTCTAACCAAGAAAACTAATGTATTTTTTCGTGCCCTTGCTCTGACAAAAATGTAAAAGACACTAAACCTAAATGTTTTAGCTGGACAATGATAATAATAATACATGTATTATGAAATAAATTATAACATATCATTGAAATCATTGTGTCAGTCTGTGGAGAGAAAAGACATACATGTAATGTGTACACATAGGGACGAGCGTGTTCTAAAAATATTACGTGCTAGAATAAATATAAATAATATATATTTGGTTGTGGCAGGCACACCTATTATGATAACAATACGTGATAATAACACGCATGTACCCGATAACAACTCGTACATAAATGATAAAATCACGTACAAGCGTCATAATAAGAATACACCTGGTGTCATTACAAAATTTACAGCCTTGATTCCGCAAAAATACCCCTAAGCATATGATCGATTTCGATAGAGGAGGTCATTCAACATGTTCAAAGCTTACTGATGTCATGTCTTGCTGCATCATAATTAGTGAGCATGTTTGCATTCACACCAGCGTCCAAGATGGCTGCCAAGTATTGGAAATTATGTAAAATGGTACAACGTATTTGGTGCTTTTAGATTTTTAAACGTAACCAAGATGTGGGTATTTCTACTATAATCTCGTGAATTTAATTTAAAAGGTCATTATTATTAATAAACATTTATTGTTTATGCTTTCAAAATTGTTGTTATATTTTATCGAATAATAAAAAACATTTTGGACCAACAGGCTTGTATAATAATACACGTACTGTACTATATGTCTGTTTCTGGTGGCCCAGCCATCATTTTTCCATATATTTTTTACAGTTTTAATGATGTGTGAGATATATGAATTGTAATTGTTTATGTATTGATGAAAAAAAAAATCAAGTGAAATAAATTTAACTCGAAAAAAATATAATATTTACAGTACATTTTTAAAACGATTTTGTAAGGTAATAAACACATTATGATCTCATTTTTATCACAAACAAGAATGTTATGACGTCCATTTTAGGGACACGCTCGTCAATAATATATCTTTATTATATATGCTAAAGATGGGCCCAAGATTGATATCCATATAGGCCTACTTTGAATATTAGGAAACACAGTTTAACAAAATACTACGTAAATTGTCATTTAATAGACGCATAAATAAATATTTGAAAATATAGGAAAAACAACAATGAAACGACTCACCGTTGAATAATAATTGAATGCATAGAGCTCGGAAACATCAGACAACTTCAAAACTAAGGTTATTGTCCTCAAAACTTATATGTCCATACATACATTTTGTGCACTTATCATTACGACGTTCTAAGGATAATAAACACAGCGATATCTGTACTAACTTGTGTACTAGTATTTGAGTATGTAACTTCTTATGCTCATTGACAAGCTGTGTTCACCCATATCTGCAATTATTAGGCCTATTATTATATTAAACCAAAGCAATGTCACAATAGCATAATTATGTGATAATATAAAATAGTTATATTATTATTACTAAATCTCTCAAATGTTCACCGAATTACAACTTTGTCTACTTGCCACTAATCTCGGAATGTACAACAATTATCAACGATGTCAACAGAGCACCATTCCGATTCAAAATCTATATAAACCTCATGCATTAAAATCGGTCAGTCATGTCTGGTGTTATTTTGTGAGGTTCTGGCTACTGGACAAACGCAGTGCACGTGGGCATACCCGATGGCATGTTTTATGATACATCATCATGAACATCACTAACACACTGAAATAGTATCCCACGCACCTATGTATAGACTATTATATACGTGATTTGTGCACATCATCTTACCAATAGGCTACGGTAGATAGTAATTTATTATGTCTCCGATAGTTTATATATATTTATAATATAATAACATATTCGAATCATGTTTTTTTTGTATTTTCGTAGGCGGCAGACGAAGTCCATGAGGATGTTGACAAACAAACGTAGAAAAGCGATGCCGCGTTTTAGGTATTAAGAGCTTGTAAAAATCCTCGTGATCCAGAGAAGAAGAAAATTTATTTAACCAGACATAATTAATTACAAAATAAAGTGAAAGTACAAATAACAGTCAAGAGACCATAGTTAAGACAAAAAATATCGCTACCACTATGGCCACTTTTCACACAAGAAAAAAATAATTTTAAGATATTTAAGTTGAAAAGGGGTCAATGATTATGAAGAAAGTGATATTGTACCAATGATCACATAATGGATATATAAAAACATGCATAAATGTAGATGGATTTATACAAATAAATTTCAAATATATAGCAAAATGATAATGAGACGGTCGTCCCAGCAAAAATATAGAGGGCAGTTTTATCCTTTATCTAGGAGCTCGTTGGCTGTTTATATGTAGGCCCTATGTTCAAGAGGAAAATCAACGCGATTTTTTCTTTATCGTAACGGCACGCATATGTCACGAAACATTTCATAGGAGCTCGATCGTTCTTTAGTAAAACTGCCCCAAGATCCTACCGCTTACAAAACAAGCGCTTCTACCTTTTCGTAAAATCGTTCCCATCCGTTGGTATTAATTTTCGTAAAGCTTACGCGAGCTACTCTTTGATTAGCACATAACATGGCGCAGGCAAAATAATCATAATGATATAATAGGGACCATAGTTACGTAATTATACTGCCGTGCAAAACCAAAATACAGTATTCGCTTACTTTACAAGTAAGCCTTTTGCCTTTGTACACCAACTCAATATCAGCACATAAAATGTGCACTGCAAATATTACCCGATATGAAACTACATGTATAATAATTGCAGTAGTCTGCAATGCGCGTGGCTCTTTCCCAGATATCGACTATCTTCACAAGTACGCAGGCAATGTCTCGGAAAAAGTTGTTTTCCCTCCACTTCGGTCTTTTGCTGGGGCTATCGACTTGCGATTAGAGTGGTGTTTTCTGTGCAGAGTGGCGGTTGTGCTACATATAATCCAAAAGAACGTACTGGGATCAATACTGCCGTAAAGTAAGCAAATACTGCATTTTGGCTTTTCAGTGCAGAATAGTAGTAGGCCTACCTGTTCCTAAGCTCGTAGCCAGATCTTGGACATGTCTAAAAAACCTGCGAACGCCTAAAGACTTACAATCGCCTTTAGAACTACTTACGTCGGTAATTTTTCGCGGTTCGTAAATATTCGTGCGGCATTCAAACGGAAAACGTAAGCGCCTGAGCTCTACTCAGTAAACACAAAACATTTGTATAACATTTGTACAATGTTGGACCAACGTCGAAGACGTCGGGCCGACGTTGTACAAATGTTATACAAATGTTTTATGTTTGCTGGGTATACAGCCATCGTACGAAGAAAATCACATAATATTCATAATATTCTCAAGTGTGTCTCAAGCTGCTCTTGTGAATTAAAGGTCAACCTTACCAACTTCATAATAAGGTTGTAGGAGATAAAATTTGTTTTATAACGGTCATGTCGACCAAAATTTTCATGAAAGAGCTCTCACCTTTGAACTCTGTAAGTTGAACCGTGGAAACAAATCTTAGCAATCAGATGAATATTGAGTAGTGTATCGTGCTAACAAAAAAACCTGCCGTGGTGGCCACAATTATTGTGAAACAGCCATCAGAAAATGGGTTGAATATTGAAGAGTGTATCATTCTTACAAGAAATATATAAGATTAGAACAGCTGCGGTGAACTCAATTATTATGGAACAACGCTCATCTTCGAAATTATCCGAGACATTTATACGTCAGGATCTGGCGTCTGTAGACGTTGGATTCTGACGTATAAAGACGGTCCCCGCGCTGAAAGAATTAAAATCTTCAGGCCCTATATAATGGCTGCAGACCCATACCATAGATATTCAAATGAATCGGAAAGAGCTTACTAAGACATTTGTGATGATTGCAAATTGAAAAAAAAAGATTGGTTCCCATGGTTTATACACACATATTCCAGCGTTGTAAGGGTTAAATAATTTGGCGGTTACAGGGTTAAACAATGATGCCGACTACCACTATTCAACATCTGTGATTAATGGTTCTCGCACTCACACGGAAATCCACTTGTCTCTCCATTCTGGATGCTTCCTGTCGCCTTCCAGGCCCACGGGAGTCTAGGTCATCTCCTAATGGACACTGTAATTAGCATACCATTCCGACTGAATACATGTTATGCCTGCATAGATATTGATCCACCGACTTACATGTCTCTTATTAACAGATTAAAGACATCGCTAGAGTAGTTTCTGTGGAGACTTATTATCTATAGGATTCACAAACATACTAAATAACATGGAATCAGAAGAGAATGAAGTGTAGATTACAATATCAAATGCCGATACAGTAGATAGTAATTTATTAGTAGGCCTAATTTAATAACTAGTAACTGCTAATGTAATTTTTTTGACAATTATGAATTATTTGCATTGACGCTGTGTCAATATCTCATCGATAAATAAATAACTGAATGTTTTAATAACTGACTGACTGACTGACTGACTGACTGACTGACTGACTGACTGACTGACTGACTGACTGACTGACTGACTGACTGACTGACTGACTGACTGACTGACTGACTGACTGACTGACTGACTGACTGACTGACTGACTGACTGACTGACTGACTGACTGACTGACTGACTGACTGACTGACTGACTGACTGACTGACTGACTGACCTGACAGGCTAACAGGCTAACAGGCTGACAGGCTGACAGGCTGACAGGCTGACAGGCTGACAGGCTGACAGGCTGACAGGCTGACAGGCCGACCGACCGACCGACCGACCGACCGACCGACCGACCGACCGACCGACCGACCGACCGGCCGACCGACTGACTGACTGACTGACTGACTGACTGACTGACTGACTGACTGACTGACTGACTGACTGACTGACTGACTGACTGACTGACTGACTGACTGACTGACTGACTGACTGACTGACTGACTGACTGACTGACTGACTGACTGACTGACTGACTGACTGACTGACTGACTGACTGACTGACTGACTGACTGACTGACTGACTGACTGACTGACTGACTGACTGACTGACCTGACAGGCTAACAGGCTGACAGGCTGACAGGCTAACAGGCTGACAGGCTGACAGGCTGACAGGCCGACCGACCGACCGACCGACCGACCGACCGACCGACCGACCGACCGACCGACCGACCGACCGACCGACCGACCGACCGACCGACCGACCGACCGACCGACCGACCGACCGACCGACCGACCGACCGACCGACCGACCGACCGACCGACCGACCGACCGACCGACCGACCGACCGACCGACCGACCGACCGACCGACCGACCGACCGACCGACCGACCGACCGACCGACCGACCGACCGACCGACCGACTGACCGACTGACTGACTGACTGACTGACTGACTGACTGACTAAAATAGCTTTGAGACCGATTTTCACGGGAGCGGACAATTGGTATGGATGAAGAATCTTTGAAATGACGTCGGACAGAGGAGATTTTCTGGAATATCCAGGCCGTCTTTGCACTGGAATAGATCTAAAATGCCACAAAGCTAGCAAAAATTTCGATTATGTAGCACGCATAATACATGCCATGGTCGCTGTGCCCAGGTACAGCGGAACTTGTATCTGCCAGAAGGGAACCATGAATGTATACCTTCGTAAATGATGTTCCATACATCCGTAGTTCATTGCCATTGGAATTGTAGTTCTATCCATTTTATTGCAATTTCTAACCCTTTCAATGCAAATCATAATTTTTGTTGTTTTTAGTATTGTTTTTCGCAAGACGAAAACTAGGTATTAAAAGATGAGCTAGATTTGGGGGACATTTTTGTCCGGATAAGAACAAGAACAAGAAGGACAGGTCGGAAACAAAGAACGGAACCGATGCGAGAATACGGATGTCGGGTGTGGGTGCGGGAGCGGACATGAAAAAAAATGATAGGTCTGAATGCCCCTTAAGCCACTTCTGGGCACATTTTACAATTTCACCCATTCAGCACCGTTGTCACATAAAATTCGTGCACCATATTGCATAATCTGAGCTTTTAGTTGATTCTTTACACCGGGGTATTTCGGAAAATGCGATTATTTTTAACCGCATTAAGGTTGGAATCGTGCATGCTCGCCAGGCTGGAGAGACCAGCAACAGTGGCGCATGTCAAGAGACTTAGGTACCCGGCAAGCACAAGACAAGAAGTTGAACCAATGCTGTTTAATGTTGGTTCAGTGTCGTAGACGATGGACCAACAATAAACCAGCATTGGTTTAATGTCTTGTGCTTGCTGAGTATGAGCAAGCTACTTGACATGAGAAACTGTGAATGTCGGCTGATTGAGTGGCACACCTGGTAGGGACTGCTTAATCCGCGATCCATGCAGCCTGATCTCTTTACTTCAAATGCAGGTAGTGGACGTGGATTCACGGTAGTAGCTCACATCTCACACTTCTCCTGGTCCAGTTTAGCCCACATTTGCACAAATGTGACTTAAATCCCCATTCATTTATTTTCATTTTCATTTGACACACACCACATGGAAATGAGAAGAATTACACGACTGTTCACTCTCGATCCATTTAACCCTCACGATGCATCATGCAAAGCGTCATTTTGCATCTCCAAAGACTGCCTAAAAACTAGGGGGTTTAGAAAGAAAATTTCAATGGAACTATTTTAGCAATAACAATATATTTTTGTCATTTGCTACTCAACTGAGTTCCAAGTCATCTTCCTCTACTACAAGTCGATAATAAATTGTGACAGCAATTCGCGGCTTGTAGTGGATGAAGATGACAACATTGTTAAATTCAGGCTTGAAAGGGTTAAACTGCTAATCTCGTCTATAGCCGTAGTAAATCTTTATGTTGAGAGAAATAGGCAATAAATTGGCATATATTTTGATTCAAATTGAACAAATATACATGAGTAGGCCCATTTTTTACCAATATGAAGTTTTGGGTCGCGGTAGCCAGTCACAACTTCGAGTGGGTAAAAATTTAAATTAGATAACTTAGCTAAGGGTTTGGGGCTAAAATAACCTCCAAACCAGTCATTCATTTGAAAACATCTATTTTTGTCCTTTCTATCGCCACATCATTAGGCCTGCAATTACATTATCATAACTGTGAATCCGCCGATAATGATCTATGTTGATGTTCATCTAACGGTTGATATGTCGAGCTAATATAATTTTAAATTATTTATTTAACGAGCCGAAAGAGTACCGGGCGGAATTGTCCGGTCATATTTATCACAAATCGCAACATTACGTTAGAGTGCAGAAAGTGAGGGATAATGAATGAATGAATGAATGAATGAATGAATGAATGAATGAATGAATGATTGAATGAATGAATGAATGAATGAATGAATGAATGAATGAATGAATGAATGAATGAATGAATGAATGAATGAATGAATGAATTAATGAATGAAGCAAAATTTATGATTTCTCGAATGAATGAATACATTTTCAAATGAGCTGTTCATAAAGTTTGACATTGCTTTGCCATTCTGTGTTTCCAGTTGATTCCCATTGTGGTGATAGTAACCGTTCCCTGTACAGCTGGCATATCCTACATGGGCTACTCCTTGTATCAGAAGTCTGACGTGTGGTAAGATATATCATCTCATTAACTCTTTAAGCGCCGAGTACGAGTAGAGTCGTTTTCATATGTTTTATTAGCATGTTAAATCATTTGTTATTTGGACTGAAATGAGTGTTATACACAGCAAGATTTGCAAATGTTTGGTATCAAATTAAAGAAATATGGGTAATTCTCATCCATTTGAAGTTACGCGAGACACAACTTGGAAGTGGGTGAGAATCAAGCATCTTAAGCATGTTAAAGGGTAACCCTTACAGCGCGGGGACTTTAGACGTCAGCATCTGACGTCTGTAGACGTCAGATTCTGACCTCTAAAGTCGGTCCCCACACCGTAAGAGTAGAAAGATTTATAATGGCCGCTGATCCATAACATAGGCCTATATGTATTCAAATGAATAGACGCAGAAAGAGCTAACTAAACATTTATGTTGATTTCAAATTTAAAAAAATCCTCTATGGTTTATATAAGTATTCACGACAAATTTACCTTTAGCAAAAAATATAGCCTACTATTTTAGGGGTGTGAAGAAACTAGCCCACCATGCACATAGTTTTAATCATGATGGAAAAAAGTCTAGACTTGCCTGGATCATTACCAGTGGTGATTTAAAAACATGTTAAAGCAGTGTACCACTGTGAACCATTAGCCCTTAAAGCGCTGACTTATTTTTGTTTAAACCATGGAAACCAAAGGGTGTTTTTCAATTTGAAATCATCATAAATGTCTTAGTTAGTTCTTTCCGCTTATTTTGAATTCCTATGTTATGGGTCTACGGCCATTATCAATATTTTAATTCTTTCAGAGCGGGGAGCGTCTTTATACGTCAGAATCTGACGTTACAGACGTCAGATTCTGACGTATAAAGGCGGTCCCCGCTCCGAAATGGATAACAGGTTAAGGGTATACCCTGAAAGCGATATTAAATGGACGAAAGGACGTTCAAAAGCAGAGTGTGATGATGATTTATATTCCCCCTTTTTAAGAGCACGTATTTACCATTTAAATATTACTATAAGCCTATAGTTTAAAAGTGTTCAAAATGTAGCAGTTCAATTATGATGATCAGCTATGAAAAGATAAAAATGGATGATAAATCGTATAATTTATATTTGTAGGCTTTCCAAAAACAGCAAATTACCCCCATGGGAGAGAGTGAATCCAGTGGAGAGACAAAAGGTAAAACTTCCTACCCAAAGTTTGTGCTTGAAAAGACATTAATACAACGCAGAAATAAACACACTATTTAACCCTTTAACCGCCAAATTATTCAATCTGAATTTTCACTCACTTGAAGTTGTGTCTCGTTTACTCGATCCACAACTTTAAGTGAGTGAAAATTATTCTGATTTGACAAAATGGAGGTCAACTGTTTTCAAATATTGCTGATTGATGTTCAAAAGGTGATACATAGTGTGCTAATAAAAAATGAAAACCCGAATATATGCGGCACCGGCGGTTAAAGACAGACGACGTGTACAAAACTATCCGTATTGTTACTTCATTATGTCTTGAACTGATAAACCTCTTATCAAGACGGAGCAATAACGTGTATTCATAATAGACCAAACGAATTTGAAACAGTGGTGTTCACACTCCTTACATTCTTGGAATCTTCGTGTTGAATTTAACTATAATGATTTATTTTTTAATTAAAATGTAATTTAAATTTGGCCAATCCTAGAATACTACGTCACCTTAATAATACGAACTTTAAGAATATTATGTCAGATATATTCTTTAAGATATAAACTTTTAAGATTTTTAAGATTTTAACTTAACGATATATTTAAAAGTTGCGCATTGTGACCTGTAGGACTACATTTAATTTTTAATAAATTATAGATCCTCAGAAACTTACAATTATAAAGATGCTTCTTTCTGGTTTATCATTTAGAAAAAAAAGTGTTATATGGCCTGACCTAAAAACAAAACAAAAAAGGCTTAGACTTTAGACAATAAAATGCATGAGTAAAATATTATTGTTTTCCATTGTGTTAATAATATCTTATTATAATTATGATTATTGCGACAATTGGTATTTTGTATTGCTGCTACAAATCGTAATATTATGGTAACTAATCAATCTCCTTTAACATGTATAATTTCTTATATTATATTTTGATCTCTTTTAATCTTTTTTAGTAGCTTATATTATTTTATATGTTTTTATAATCAGCTCCACCGGGTTTTTTTCCAGCTGATTACTTACAACCAAGAATATGCGAAGATTCCAGAACTAGAACAGCTCAAGAAAGAGATCGGCAGTTATTCATTTGGAAAATGAACCAGCATGTCACTGAGAAACATGACTAAATACTGTGTGTGGGAGACATTATTACATTAAATGCCGAGAGGTAAAGTGAGCCGAGAAGTCACCACGAATCGGAGGATTATTTATAGAAGTGGGACGCGTCCACAGCAAACACGCGACGTTAGCCCAATGCCGGTTCAATGCAGGTAAACCAACATCGGGTCATGTTAACTTGACCTCTCGTCCTCTAAGACAATTTAAATTAGGCCAATCTCACGTAGCGTAGCCTACTTGGCTTTGCTGATTGGCACGTGAAATCCAACCAGGCAAACGAGCATCTTGCCGCATCATGTCTGACAGTCAGACAGCTGGTCTAGTCTGCCGGTATATAGCAAACACATTGATAGATTAAGATGGCAAACAAGAGACATTGATCCAATGCTTGATTTATGTTGGCCCAGCGTCGAAGACGCTGGTCCAACATCAAGCCAGCATTGGTCGGTTGTCTCGTGTTTACTGGGAAGCGACTGTGAACCAGTGGATACCACGTTGGCCCAACAGTGGACTAACATCATGTCGAGGCTGTCACGAGAAGGAGTTCATCAACACATCCCTGCAGGACATAAACCAACCGTGATTGCGTGTTATTATCATAATCCGTTATAATTATGGTCACGGTAAAATGTTTCTTGGCCCTGGTGTCGATATCTATCGGAGGAAAACAAGGAACGTGTCCGATTTTTAGGAGAATATCACGTGGGCTACTTCACCATGTTCACTGCCAACTGTAATGTAACACGACATTGTGTTAACGGTATATTACGGTATATAGTAAACGCTATATATATGTGTGTGTAAACGGCTGTTTTCGCAGCTATCCCCGTTTTTAATTATTTAAAAAATATGAAGATACTCTCTATGAAATAGATAAGGTATACTGCGTTTGTAATGATTACCTTACTTTAAAAGTAAAATATCTGTCGAAACCTAGAATACTTACTAATTAAATTAGCAAATAGTTTAAACCCACTGTAGGTGTAACGCTGTCAAGCGATTGAAAATTAGAACTATTAATTTTCGAATAACAGAGAGTTTTCCCTTCAAGAATTCTACTACAGTTGTATCAACAATTATTTAAATCTCCAGTCATTGTGCCGTGCAAAGCCAAAATGCAGTATCTGCTTAGTTTATAGGTAAGCAGATACTGCCTTTTAGAACCCACTGTAGTTATCTCCGTGAGCCGTATATAGCTACAGATTAAAAATAGTCAGTGATACCAAATATATTTTTGTTAGGTAAAGTTTATAGCCTGTTTTATTGAAGCGCTATAATAATCGAGTGTTTTTTTGTTATGGACATGTTACTTTTGATGTTGTTATGAAAATGTTACTGTTGATGTTCTTAAACGCTAGAAGTCAGCCACAGAACATAATTATAATGTCAGTGTATAAATTTAGATATATTATTATATGATGTGCTGCAATGCTATGACTGCCACCGCTGGTTGTGATTTACTGTATGTTATACAATATAGACGTACATGACATAATATATTTATTTTTATTTATTTGGAAAAAAATTATCTGATATGTTATTGAATCTTGGACATCGTGGACATGAGACACTTGATATTATTATGAGCTAACAGGGCTTTCCCAGTAAAAACAAAATATTATGTATAGCATTAATTTTGTCATTGTACAAATGGTATACACAATTGTTTCGTGTTTGCTGGGATAGGCCTACAATAAAAACGCTGCCTGCGGTATGCAGGTACATGTAACCCAGCAAACACAAACCATTTGTATAATATGTATACAATGTTGGACCAACGTCGAAGTGCCGGCGTTGTATAAATGTTATCTGAATATTTTTTTTTTCGCTGGAAAGATCACGACTATAAAAAGTGATCTTTCAGGACATGTGGCCCTAATTTCCCGTAACAGGTTCATGGCGCCTTTTCGAAAGTTGTTTTTTATGCGAATTGAAAACTACGAGAGCCAAGAGAAACCTGACAAACGAGACACATTAAGGAATACGTGTTTACATTTTCGTTGCAATTGATCTCAGTCCTTTTTTAAAATTGTGAATAAAAACTGCCCAGGATGTGAATTTCGTTCATATTAGAGGTTATTGAAAAAGCAACTCCGATTTGCCAATGCTAGCTCTTGATTGGTAAGTGACGAAGATGATAATTTTACCATGTCCAGTTATTGATATATTCGGAGAATTTCACAAAAAATATTTTATTTGAAAGATATCTGTAAAGTATATCGTCCCCTAGCACCCAAAGTGTTGTATGTGCACTCACTTGAGTGGCACATACACTTTGACTGCAGGGGACGATAATGTATGTAGTTATTTATTTGTATTTATTTTTACCTAAATGTTTTTAGTTCACGTGGACAAATCATATAGTGTAATAAAATCTCCGAAAAAAACTATATTGGAAACATTTTAAAGTAATCAGTAAATTAAATTCACACGGGAAGTAATTTCCTAAAGCATTTATCATGTTTATTACCGCATAGCCTATATGGTTAATTTATTTGTAAGTATATTATGTGTTGAGTTCTACTATGTGATAAACAGAACGTTGTTATATTTTACTGTCAGTCATATACTACTCCAGATAAGTTTGAAAAATAAATATTGACAAAAATCTGTTTTGCTGTTATCTGTTCGCTGTTACCTCAACTCAATGATTTGAATGACCCTAGCTCTACAATCATGGAACTGGACACATATAACTGTCGCCAAACACGAAAATTATATCAGTCATAGGCCATTATTATGACCGAGGGTAACTTCACACCAAAATGGTCATTTTCTACTAAAATATAGATCTTGGCCCATTGTTTGCCTCTATTCTAAAGTGTGAGATCTAAGCGTAATATTAGATATTAGGTCAATTACAATATATTTACGAAGTAAATAATCTCAGGAACTTGACCGGCCACAAACTGAATGAATAATACATGATAATTAGGCCTACATTATTACACCCAATAAATTCACTAGGCACATGGCATCTACATGTAGGCCTATATCGTTTTAAGGTCAAATAATACAATGTCATTTAGATTTTAAGAATATAATCTTGTATCAATTTTGTGCATTCTACTTTCAACAGTAAAAATAGGAATTATCCGCCTTGAGGTAAACTGATACATGCATCCTGACCTTGACGGATACCAAGTCTGACTGATGTAGAATTACACAGTGATCCCATCACCTTCACCTAATGTCAAGGTGACTGTAGCAGACACGTCATTATCAGCAGATTTGTTTTCCTACCCAGCAAATACAAGACGTTGAACCAGTGTTGGTTTAATGTTGGGCCAGCGTCGAAGACGGTGGACCAACATTAAAACAACACTGGTTCAACGTCTCGTGTTTGCTGGGTAATACAAGGTAGGGATCTCTACAGATTCCTAAGCAACTCCCATGCGACGAGACGTTTACACAATGTGGGCTCAATGTTGGGCAGCCGTCTACGACGTTGGCCCAATATTGAGCCCACATTGGGGTACCGCTTCGTGATTGGTTGGTGGTGTTCGAAGATGACCTCTGCCTAGCAATGCTGAGCAATGTAGAATATCCCTCTTCCTATTTAATAGTGTATCGTACGGTGGCCCAAAGCTGCTAAACCACAACATGTTTTTACCAAGTTGGGGTACACACAACACTAAGAAAACACTAGCCACATATCAAAAACGTCTACCAGTTTATTGCTTCCCACTTTAGTTAACATAAAACATACAATTCCCCTCATCCTCGATCTGAAGAGTTTTATTGGACAATAATTTATTCCCGGGGTGTGGATTTCGGAATTTTATCGGAATGGATTATCATTTTTTTTCTCTAAATGAAACCCTGTTAAAAAATGCACTGCATGTATTCATTCCAATTTTATTAATGGAAACCCCTGCACATTATACACATTTCTTCCGTAAAATTATGTTTATATAAAAAAATAGGCATGATTTGAGGTAAGTAAACAGAATAATTATTGTTTTTTAAACCCGGAAAATGAGGAGACCCCTAATTTATATTTTCTTGTCAATCTAGTGAAACAATTTCGGCAAAGCAGAATATTGTTGATTGAAGATTGTTGAGCCGCTGTCTTTGTCGGAAATGACCTTCTACGTCAATATCATAACAACGTTACTGATGATTTTACTGACAGGCTATTTCTTTATATCACTGCAGGGTAGGCCTGGTTCTGCCTCTTGTGCTCGCTGAGACCCTATGGGATACCAGCGAACACAGGACGCAGGCGCAATGTTCTTCTAAAGTTGGCCCATCATCTGAGACGCTGGACCAGCTTAAAAACAACATAATTATTGGTACATTGTCGCATGCTGATTACGATGGTGATTTATAGTTGAATATCAGACTCGGGGGAGCCTGATCAATAAACGGGACGCTGCTCTGGAAAAGCTAGGATATGGCTCGCCACTGGTTCCATAGATGACTGTGTCAAGGAGCCAGCGTCAAGCTAATGGCTTACAAGCAAACACAACACATTTGTCTAACATTTGTACAAAGTTGGACCAACGTTGAAGACGTTGGGCCGACGTTGTATAAATGTTATACAAATGTTTTGTGTTTGCTGGGTATGGCTCGCCACTGGCTTCATAGATGACTGTCAAAGAGTCAGCGTGAAGCTAATGGCTTACCATGTGTGCTCCCAACCAAACATGAGACATTGACCAAAAGTTGTTTTAATGCTGGGCCGCCTTCGAAGGCAGTGGATCGGCAATTAAAACAACATTGGTCTAATGCTTCGTGTTTGCTGGCCGCTATGACCGGCTGGATCACAGAGATCCATTGAGGTGTTCACGTCCCAGGAGTATAGGGAAATATCAAATGCTATGAGCTCATAGCTCAAAATGAAAAATAGGCCTAATTAGGGATTATTACACTGACTGTAACATAATAGGGCCTACTATATCAGTGAATCCTGCTACATGTCTTTTCTGTCAAAAGAGAAAATGTGCTCATTATTTCAGTATTTTTTTGAAGATAATAATGAGCAATGAAGTAAAAACCCTTACTTGAGCTTTTTTTACCCACTCAAGGCGACGGACAACTAAATGACTTCAATGGATAGATTTGTGTTAAATACAGGTACCAATGCTAAATGCAAGTACCAGTGCTAAATCCAGGTGCCAGTGCTAAATCCAGGTGCCAGTGCTAAATCCAGGTACCAGTGTAAATCCAGGTGTCAGTGCTAAATCCGGGTGCCAGTATAAATCCAGGTGTCAGTACTAAATCCAGGTGTCAGTGCTAAATCCAGGTGCCAGTGCTAAATCCAGGTGCCAGTGTAAATCCAGGTGTCAGTGCTAAACCCAGATGCCAGTGTAAATCCATGTGTCAGTGCTAAACCCAGATGCCAGTGCTAATAGTTAACAATGGTGATTAAAGCTTATATATTAGGCCTTTTACTCGCAGCCAACAGTGGACGTTTGCCCAATGCTGGATCGAAGCCAGCATTGGGCAAAGCATTAGGGTTTATTGTAATTTTCTCACCGTACTCAGGTCTCAGGTCATTAATAGGCCTCTCATGTCGTCAAAATTTTAAACTTTAGAAAAAGGATTTTGCATTCTACATTTTAGTCGAAGCCAGGTAAGGGATGCACCATTAGATGTCTGGGCGGGGGTGGGAGGGTTAGAGTTTATGACTTTTGTAGCTACCAACTTGTACGATACATACTTGCCCTTTTTAAAAATGATATAATTTACAACCTCTGCATTAATAAAGGTGTAGGCCTACAGTCTCTGTCTTAAGAATTACAAGAGCATGACTTAGGGACTAGGTCTACAACCTCTTCATGAAGAAAATGGAGAATTGAGACTGTTGAATACCGTTTAATGTTCGATTATCAAAGCCTCACGTGTATGCCCTACTTTTACTATGTAAATAAAAATGCAATTGCATTTTCTTTTTATTTTCGAAGTAGATGTATTAAATAAAACCACGCATATGCCTATTTATGCTGATGATATAAAATTTTAAATATATTGGTCACTTCAGCTCTAAACATGCTAAATAGACCCACAGATGGTGATACTGAATCAGACAAACCACACTTATTTTATGTTACATGCGGAGCGTTGTGTAGAGGTCACGATGACCTCTGTGTACAGGGGTCATCATATATACCCACTAGGCACACGACGTTGTTACGACGTCGAAGCAACGTCTATGACGTTGATTCAACGTCGTAGCAAAGTCGTGTGCCCAGTGGGTAATGACACCATGCAGTGCGGCACGAAATGGGATTAAAATACCATAGGAAAACGAAACAAAACGAATATTCCCGTGCTCCATCACTGTTACTTAAAAAATAAATAATTTAAAAAAAATGAAGTAATATTTCGACGTATTGGCCTATCCAGAAAAAATCGGTTGATGCGATATAAATGAGGTTACCTTAGGTCATGTGCTACACTACATACAACCGCGTAGAGGTCATGGAGGTCACGGTATATACGGTGACCTCTGCCGCACATCACACCCTGTTAATTAACACGAAACGCTGAATCATATTGAAACGATACGGGAAGGCTATCTATGTGCACGCGTGCCTGATAAAAATATTAATTTATTTATCAATAATTTATTGCTGAAAATATAATTACATGATGGTATAATTATAATTGAGGCAAATATAATCATAGGCCCTATGATGGTAGGAATCATGAGCCCGAACACAACAGTTTAAACGAGTAAAATTTAAATTTAAAAAGCAGATATTTAACCTATACATAACGCCCAATATAACTTGAAAATTGGCTATCTATGGTGAAATAGGAAGAGTAGGAGGCCAGGGGCCCGTCCCACTAAACATCCGAAAATTAAGATTATCTTAACTTTCTCTTATTTGCATTAGAAAAGTTAAGATGATATTTGCATTAGAAAAGTTAAGATCATCTTAACTTTTCTAATGCAAATAAGAGAGAGTTAGGATAATCTTAATTTTTAGATTCTCTGTGGGACGGGCGCCCCCCTGGACCTAGCCTAATTTAATGCCATGTTGATACGACCAGTTCAATCCGGCGCCGGCCGGTCAGTGAGGGGAGTCCCTTATCCTCAGTCTGACGTCATTCCGTGGTTCCGGGTGAGCCAGTTCCAAGCAAACACGAGACATCAGTCCACTGTTGTTTTAATGTTGGACCAGCGTCGCAGACGCTGGCCCAACATTAAAACAGCAGTGGACCAGCGCATATCAGATGAGGCTATTATTAAGCATGCAGTTCTGCACGTAGGCCACCCATAAGAGGCGGCTATATGACGGACACGCCAGGCAGATGGCGCCAGAAGCAGCTTTTCAAACACCCAGAACACACCCGGAAGACGAAGAACAAAAAGGTAAGCACCTCTGTTTCTTTTATTTTTGCTATTCTTGAGGTTAGGCTTAGCATTAAATCCACAAAACAATGGCCGTAAGTTCGTAACGTTGGCAGCCAACATAAATTGTTATCATGGTTACATAATACACCCAAGCCCTATACGGTGGCTTACCCCTACGGTCTTCCCTCGTTAACGCAAGACATTGAACCAATGTTGGTTTAATGTAGGGCGCGGACCTAACATTAAACAGCCATTGACTCAATGTCTCTTGATTGGTGGGAATTGGCCTTTTATTCAACCGTGTCGCATTCATAAGCACATGACATGCCATATATATAATAGCTTTTTAATAGCAATGTCAAAATAAAGAGATATACACATCGCGGGAGCAATTACACGAGGAAAAAAAACAGCTGATCATTTTCTAATTTTATTTAAACTTCAGACATGTTTTCTATTCACGTGATTAGTGGGATATTTTGTGCAAAAAGTATTGGCTATATTCCCCACGTGTTATTTAGGCTTAGTAGCTGGTGCTACACAGCTGGATCTACATCGGCCTACAGTTGAATTTAACAATTTTTCTTCTTCATTTTAATTTCGTTAATTAGAAGATAAAAGATTAATTTAAGGAAACAGATAGGGCCCAGCTCGTTTTTATCGTTCATGTCGTTACTCCCCATGTTAAGATGGTGATCTATTTTTAGGCTCATTTGCTTCGATCAGCTGCTTTCCCGTAGCCTACAATTGGCATGGGCTATTGGGATATCCCATCACGCTCTAAACGCGGCGCGATATTGGTTCGATGCTGGTCTATTGACCAAGTGAGTAATATCCTCTTCTGGCCACAATGTCACTATGGCCGCGGTGGGTGAGGATTTGTCCTCTAGATGACCTCTCCTGTGCATGGCTGCGCGTGTCTGTCTATGATTTGAATAATTTCGCTCTGCGCTCCGGTGCCACCCCGGTTCGAACCAACTTAACTAAAAAGAAATCCGTTTATTTAACAGAGGAGATTATACAACCTCCTTGACTTAAGTTACGTTGCAGGTTTTTTTTAATATGTTAACCCTTAAAGCGCTAAGTTGAATAATTTAAAATATGAGTAATTTTCATCCACTTCAATTGGGTGAAAATTACTCATATTTTGTTTAATTTAATATTTAGCACTTGCTAATCTTGATGTTTGAACGCTATTTGTCCCCAATAACAGCCATTTAAACGGTTAATAAAATGGACTAAGAACTATCTATAGTCACGCTTGAGGTAGACTACAATGTTTTTCTGTGAGATAACACCGCAGGTTAGGCCTAGGCCCCTATATATAGCAGATATCTTACTATACTAAAATCTCTGGTTTTAACCACAGAGGTTTGCACTCTCCTGAAAACTAACAAGATTAACGAGGGTAATGTCTGTAGCCTAATCAGTGCATGCATTTATTCGATCTTATATTGCTTTACCAGCGCTGAATCAATGCTGGGCCAACGTCTACGACGTTGGCCCAGCATTGATTCAGCGCTGGGACAAATTAAGTGTGGTGCGTTCGTGACAACGCCGCTCTGTCGTGTGATTTGATTGATGACTGGTGACGTAACCGTGTTCACTTGACTGCTGAATACCCGGATGATTACACAGCTGACTATTACGCTAGGTCACCTTGTAAGACAAACATTATTCACGTAAAATGTTTGTCCTACAAGGTGACCTGACGTTGGTCACACTGCTCTGCAAAGGCAAAGGACAGTAGTCATATATCTGTTTAGGGGCCTTGCAAAGTTAAAATAAGTCCATACATCCAAAAAAAATTTGGATAGAGCTCACCCTATTCACCCACCCCCTATCCATTTTTTTTTAAAACCAATCTCCGACATGAATCATCAAAGATTTTATTTTTTGGAGGGTTTTTTCCAATTTCCAAAATGGCCCTGGACCCACCCACCCACTTTCAATTTTTTTTTGGATGTTTGGAATTTTTGTAACTTTGCAGCATCCCTTAGGCCTACTTGTAAAGCAAGCTTCAAGCAGATACTGCCTTTTGGCTTTGCACGGTAGATTACGTAGGCCTAGCTTCCTAGATTCATCTAATTATCTGGTATTTTAATCAGTGATATTCATAATATTTAGGCTACATTAGTGTGACTAAACTGTTATTAAAATGACTGGTCATCCATCCTGTTTGAAACCGTATTTGTGGAGTGAAAATTTTCAATTTGTTTTTGTTTACTATCAAATTTTCGTATAGTTACAATAATTATTATTGAAAGTAGAGTTTGTTCTACTTGAAAATTCGTATTTCATAGCAATCAGATTTATCATAAATACTTAAGGTGTGATGATTTACTGTGATGATTTACTGTCACTCACAATGATATAGGTGGCCTACGCTAGTTTGATGTTATGAAAATTATTGATGGGAAAGCAGGCCCATATACACATGTTAATGTTGAAGATAGTGTTATTACTACAATATCTCATTATATTACTGTCCTACACTGATTCAATAACCGTTAGATCATGACTATAAATTTTAAATACTAAATTGTTTATTTCAACTAAAAATTAAACTAAATATTGGGTTAATGTTGGGACAGCGTATTCTTATAATTTTGGTTTTTGCTGGGAAGTCAATAGCTGGATAATCTGATAGTAAAACCCGGTGCCTGTTATTTTTGAAGAGTTAGCTCCTACGTTGTACAACAACATCATCGCTGGTGATGACTCATGACTCACCCAATGTTTTTTTACTTTTCAGAAGTTTTTCGCTGTCCAGGCTGAGCAAGACGTAACAACACAACAATGGCCGACTCTGTCCAAAATGCCTACAAAACATTTGGTTTCGGGATGAAAGCGTTTAAGAAATTTCCAGAGGTGAGAGACCGCGCCCAGTAAACACGAGACCTTCACCTAATGTTGGTTTAATGTTGGCCCAGCGTTGGGCCAACAATAAATCAACATTGGGTCGACACGTCGTGTTTATGGTGCGATGACTTGTTATTATGCGCAAGAATGAGTAATTGTTATACGTAGCACGGAATTGCTACGCTCAGTAACATAAGACGCGTAATTGGTCCAGTTTTTTTTTCAATACTTGGCTTTTTGCACTTATTGAATAATACCAGAAATAGATCTACATGTATTTCTGATAATACGGATTTCCTCTTCTGATCCTGTTGCGGTGACAAAGTGACCCGTAGACAAATCCCAGTTGACACTTCGTGTACTCAAAGTGTCAACTGGGATTTGTCTACGAGTCACTTTGTCACCGCAACAGGATCAGAAGAGGAGATCCGTATTATCAGAAATAGATCTATTTCTGGTATTATTCAATAAGACCTCGTATTGACAGAATATGGCAATGTTGATGACAGCTATATGACAGTAATGACTGGTGTATAGAACGTCCTTGGTCAGACTACCAGTCTGACCTTGACAACAGGTGTGGGTGAAGCCGGTACGAAAAGGACGGGGTGCGAGCAACATGAATATTCATTATGACGTCACCGGTTTACTGACTGTGGTGTGGAGGTCACACTCAGGTCAGATTGTCTGGCCTGCAGGAGTTGGGCAGGGAAGAGGGGGGTTCTGAACTCATAGCACATATACGAGTCTGTCGGTAGCAGACAACTGGATAGATGAAGATGCCTGGTCCACGGCTAACCTCAACTAGATGATTTGTTAAAGACGTAGGGAGGAGTCTTATCTAAAAGTAACCTAATCCAGTGGAAAATCCAAGAATTCAACGGTTGCATACCTCCGGCCAAAGACCAACAGCGGTAGTTGTTTACTTGAAAAGTAAGCAGTTACTGCTGTTTGACATTGCGAGCCACCAGGTGTTTATTGCCGCCTCGCCAGGATCTGGCTCCTGATTAGCTTGCAGACTTTTGCCCTTCACGCTACACATAAAAAGCGTAAAGCCACATTCAATTTTGAGACGTCTCCGTGTTTCTCTGCGCAAATCAGCCAGGAGCTGAACCAAAGCTGCCAATGTGTCTTCAAGAATGTCATTTTTCCATTACCCGTAAACACAAAACATTTGTATAACATTTATACAATGTTGGACCAACGTCAAAGACGTTGGGCCGACGTTGTATAAATGTTATATAAATGTTCAAAGTTTGTGTTTATTATCTTCGTTTGTCTGCAACACAATGAACCAATAAAGCCTCTGAGCGTACATCTTGCCCTATCAGGTCTGACCATCAGACTATCAGTCTGACCTTGATAACAGGTGTGTGTGAAGCCGGACAGAAAAGGAGGGGTGGGAGCAACATGAATATTCATTGTGACGTCACCGGTTTACTGACTGTAGTGTGGAGGTCACACTTGGGCTGCCTGAATTCGCCAAAGAGGAGAGGGGCTCTGAACTCATAGCACATATATATACCTGATATCCAGGAGTCTGCCGGTAGCAGACAACTGGATGGATGAAGATGCTGAGCGTAATGAAGTGTCTTTATCAATATAATATAGGGCAGGCTATCATGAACTCATTTTATAAGGCAAATCCTTAGTTATACCGAGGAAAATATAATTATATTTTCCTTGGATACACCTGTAGTCATTTTCTGTACTGGTCGCCAACAATATTCTAACCAAGCAAATAAAATTTACTGTAAACACTGCTCAACTTTCCTTGTTCATACTGAAACTTGAGGATTTTAAATTTAATTGTTCGCAATGTATTTTTTTGTTTACACTGAATAGATAGGATGCCTCTTGATCGTCAGGAGAGTAGTCCCACTGTTAACATTGCATAGTATGAGCTACAAAATTTACCAGAATAATTCTCAGTAAACCAACATCACTGTGGTAGCTTGTTCTGAGTCCCAATGTTGGTTCAATGTTGGACCAGCGTCGCAGATGATGGTCCATCATTAAACCAACATTGACATCTCTGTGGTAGCTTGTTCTAAATTAGCCCTTGAAGCGCTGGAATTATTCATATATAAACCAAAAGAACAATGCCTGGGTAATGTGTGGGTATCGACTTTATAATTTGACGTCAGATTCTGACGTGTAAAGTCGGTCCCCGCGCTGAAAGGCGTTATAAGCGACGAGATAATATGCAATTTGCCCCAGGTGTGGTATCTATTTTGTTTTTATACTGGGACTTTTAATATCACGTTATGAGGAAAATCCGTAGTAGCCTATACATGTAGTCATATGCTCAAATATTGTTTATGTACCGCTGGCAAACAATTATTATTCTACCGAAAAAAATCAAGTTTCCTTGTTCATACCCAAGCTCGATGATGGTTTTAAAGTTGATCGTTCACAATGTAGATTTTTCAAGCGGGATGGATGTATCTTGGTTTTCAGGAGAGTAGTTTAGCTGTTGACCTTGTATGACCAACAGAATACCAGAAACATTCGTAGTAAACATACTCTGCCGCGTGCAAAGCGAAAATACAGTATCTTTTTTCACTTAACAAGTAAGCAGATGCTGCCATTGGGCTTTGCAGAGCATAGTTAAGTGACGAGTGGATTAAATTTGGCCCAGATGTTGTGTTCAAGTTTCACCTTCAGCTGTTCACTGCCATGCAGTGAGAACCCAGGCTAACAAACACATTGCCCCAATGTTGGATTATTGTTGGGCCAGCGTCGCAGACGGTGGGCCAACAATAATCCATTATTGGGACAATGTGTCTTGTTTGCTGGGAAATGATCAGCGCTCTATATAGTCGAAAAGATAGAACTAGACGGTGTCAAGCCAATTTTGGCATTCCGCGATATTAGACACAGGGAAGCACTAATGGATCACCTAACGTGGTATAACAGTGTACAATGCGTTTTTCTCTACTAAGTCTAGCATTGGAATGTAGGTTACTTCACGCAACTTTTAATTATGCCAAGGAAAAAAGCGAATTTTTATAGATTCGTAGATCCGAGCACATAATGGGAGGAGCGCAGCGCAGAGTATCAGATGAAAGATCGAATCTATATGACAACTATAATTGAGTTATAGTTAAACAATAGACACTATATACACACTTAAATGTAAAGTAAAGATGTAGGTTTATAGTCTGATATCAAGTCTGAAGACCTATCATCCGACTTTACATTTTTCCCCCTGGTCACTGCACCTGTTAATCCGTGTGTCATTTCACCTCCACGGAGAACATACATTTCGGTGCATTGCACTTATCGTACACATTGCTATCTCTGTCCTGCTCATTTTCATCTGAGTCAAGTGAAGCATTTGAGGGTGAAGTGCCTTGCCCAAGGACACAACATCGAAACAATGTCCCAAGATTGGGAGGGGAGAAACATTATATTTCTTTGAAAATCCTGCACCAAGCGGGGTTCGAAATGAAATGAATCGGGCTGATGGTGAGATGACACTGCCCTCCAGACACATGCTTCGAAATTCAAACCCGGGAGGTCTGACGCCGAGCGAACTACCTTTCGGTCACGGAGTCCTACCACAATACTAAGTTTACGATTGGACGTGGAAGAAACATTTTTGTTTCTTTCAAACCCCCGAGACCGGAAAACGAATCTAGCGTGAAAGGCAGCGGTGCTAACCACTACCCTAGTGATGACTGTGTCCTGGATTCTTAACAAAACGAAATCAGATACTTCATGCTTTAGATTCTAATGGTTCTAGGACACACAATTACGTGGACCGCCACACTAATATCTATACTGAACGTTTTATGTCGCCATCCGGGCCCAAGGGAGGCTGGGTGTCCTAATGGACACAGCATTAATCAACATCATTGAGTCGCGGTCCATGCTACACCTGTATAAATATCGACCCATCGGCTCACATGCCAGGCCAGAGCTAAGTTGGGAAATGTACAGAAATGTACCAGACAACACGGAATACAAATTAATAGAAAACTATGCATTCGCTTTTACACGTTTAACTGTTAGCATTTTTTTATGAAAGCATAAAGCATACTCATAATAGGGGCCTACTCATAACTTTGTATGTATTTGCATTTATGTCTTTGATCTTTTTTTGGATGAAAATTGATAATAAATGTATTGTATTGTAATGTATTGTATTGCATGATATTATTGTTGAGTAGGCCTAGGTCCAGTCCAGTTTGATTTTAATTCGTAGGACCTTTTCACCACACCTTGAAAATACAAAATCCTGTTTCGATGCAAAAGCCGACTTGTGGCCATCATGGATTTAATATCTGTTATATACATGGCAAACTGTGCTAGAAAACTAGACCATGTGAGAGTTCAAGGAAAGATGCACCCCTATATCGTCGCCTCGGAGCTAAAGGATCCTATCTGACACTCGTCAGAGTGGCAGATAGGATCCTTTAGCTCCGAGGCGACGATATCCTATGTAAGTGTGTTTAAATATAAAATAACATATGCCTACAAAGTATTCTTTAAATACAATCAGCATTCTAATACTGTCTCTGTTTCACATTAATATGGATTTAAAGAATGGACGAACGAACAGACAAAACAAACAAACAAACAAACATGCGCAAAAAATGAGAACCAACAAATGAATAAACGAAGAAATGAATTAATGACTGAAAATAATTTAGTAAAAGAGAGAAATGTATTAACAAATAAATACATATTTAAACTTGTGATGTAATTGTTCTGAACAACATCTTGTCTTGTGTTCATTGTATTCTTTATGTGTTTACAGTTGATTCCCTTGGTGGCGATACTATCTGTCCCGTGTTTAGGTGCCATATCCTACATGAGCTACGCCTTATATCACAAGTCTGATGTTTGGTGAGCATCTATCATTTCCTTATATTTTATGTGTATGTCTATATGTGTAAGCTAAAATCCTGAATAGCATGGTAATGTATCGTGTACATTATCACGCCCATTATACACTATTTGCACGAGTTCGCGCATAAACACATGTCTGAACTAAATAGTTCAGTTTTGGTCACTGTGTGGCGTGTTGTCATTGAAAAGGGTTTAGCAGGACTCCCAACTAAATAGTTCAGCTTTTGGTCACTGTGTGGCGTGTTGTTATTGCAAAGAGTGTATTGTTTGTTACTGGCTGCGTATAGAAATCCAGTTTTTTTGCGTTTTGGCTTAAAAATTATTACCTCGGAACAGCTCTTTCTTTCTATGGTTTAGTATAAAAAGTAGCCATATACAGTAAAAATCCACCAAAATTATTATTTCAATCAAATAAGGTCAAATTAAATACTAGTAATATTCTATAATTTATATTTGTAGGATCTTAAAAAACAGCACATTGCCTCCATGGGAAAGAGTGGACGCAGAGAAAAGTCAAAAGGTAACATTCACCGTCCTGATAACTTGTGATTGAAGAGAAAATATCACGTGGAAAAAGACAAAATATTTGAAGATAGCTAGTCGACTTAAGTGCAAACAGTATTCTGATTTATCATTATTGCATCCTCCTTAGAATAAAGAAACCAATGCATAAGGGACGTTCAACAATTACGTAACGCTCAGAGGGGGAGGGGCGTAGTCACAGTAACGTTAAAAAGCGTTACGAAGAGGGTCGAAAATCGTCCATATTAAGATACCTATTATAAGGCATCTTCATCTATCAATTTGTCTGGTACCTGCGGTCTGACTGTCAGACCGGATGCGGCAAGATAAATATTAAGGTAGTACCCAGACATCCCACGAGTAGATTAGATTAAACGCCACCTGGTGAATACGTTTAACCCTTTATCAACTGTTTATGCCCTCATGATGAATTGCCATGAAAATTTAATTTTTCACTGAATTCAAGCTTGTACTTGAAGTCTTGTACTTGTGGATGAAGATTACTATGTTAAATTCGGTCTTGAAAGGGTTTACTATTCATTCCAACCTAAAAGTATATAACATGTTATCAAAAAAAAATATTAGCTAGCCTAAAACAATGCAATGCATCAAATAAACATTGCTTCAATGTCTGGTATTTGCCGAGAAATTCAGTGGCATTTCAGTGATGTTATTGTTCACACAATAAGTAACATGTTATTAAACCCAGTAAAAACACAAAATATGTGTACAATGTTATACAAATGTTTCGGGTTTTCTGGGTAGTGGCATGTAATGATTATCAAACTAATGACTCGGAAAACACGAGACCTTCACATCGTGATGTTTTCATGTTGGGCCAGCGTCGCAGACGGTGGTCCAACATTGGAAAAAAATGTAATTTCCCGTGTTTGCCCGGGAAAATGTATTTTTGTCACAAAAAAAAAATTCCGATAGTTAAGTAAAAAAAGAACTTCTAAATAAATTATAAGTTACAATAATTAAGGCTGGTGTTTTCTAACTTCATCCATAATTAATGGAAAATTGTTGACAACAAGACCAGGTCTGACAATTACATGTAAATGTCACTAAACCATTTCTGTGTATACCACCGAATGATCCTGAAGTGATTGAGTAAATATTGCTTTACGTCGCTTTCTGCACAATCATGGCAATATCACGACAAAAGGAAACCCGAAGTCGAGACTATGCCCTACTCTGATCAAGGTTTTTTTTTATAGTGCACATTACCTCCCGAGTTTGAACCAGAACCGAAACGAATGAGCAGAAAAGGGTAGGGAGTCCTCTCCCAGGAGAAAACAAAGTCAGATTTTTTAATTTTAGTGTTTAAAATGGCCTATTTCAACTGAAATGACAGCAAAATATGGAATTTTTGTTTCCTTTTCGACAAGGGGGATGTACACCCTTTGGTGCCGAGTGGAGGGTCCGGACACAACCCCCCCCCCCCCCCCCCTTGCGGAAACCCTGGTATATTAAGCCAACGAGCGGACTTATTTCCACGCCATAGATCTGATTTTTGAATCAAGATTAGTGCTGCGCTTCAGTCGCCACATAACTCACGATATAGTAGATAGTTATGTGTTTTGTAAAATGTGACCGGTTTACATGTAGTAAGGTCTTGTGTTTACTGAACAATTATTGTTAAACATATATTATTTTACAATCGAAAGAAATACAAAAATGTAACCATGTATTACATTTTTATTCCCCGCCCGAAGATAAGGGTGATTTTAGTCGCGACAGAATTCTGTCCAGCGTCACGTTTTCTTGTGGGCGCAAAAACTACTGGTCATTTTTTTTAATTTTAACATGACATTCATCGATACATGGGGATGTGCAAGTGATTTTTTAAAAATGGTACCAGAAATCAAAATGGCTGCCAGAGGTAGGTGCAAAAAGGTCTAAAACGTAAAGGCCTCTTGTTGTATGTGTTTAGATTGTAATATAAAATATGCTTATACTAAAAACAATAATTATTAATGTTTGTTCTATGTCTATACATATTTTATTACAGAGCAGTGTCCATGTTAAATTGTTGTTGTTAATTGGCAATTCTGTTTCATACGTTTGACAGAAAATGTTATAGCCTACCAGCCAGTAATTGTCATATTCTTATTATTTAGCAATGTCCAGATACTCCCAAGTTGTATTGTTCAATGCATAATAATAGATTACGCTTTTTTTCAGCTGCTCACTTTAAAGCAAGAATACGCGAAGATTCCTGAACTGGAGCAACTCAAGAAAGAGATCGGCAGTTATTCATTTGGCAAATTGACCTAGGATATCATTTAGGAAATGTAACGTTATTGCACTACTGACCAAAGGTCAAGCCATTACAGCAGAGGCCGAGAGGTTAAGTGAGCCGAGAAGTCACGACTAGTCCAGAGACTATTTATAGAAAAGAGGCGCATTATTTTGTCCTATCGTCCTTGATAGGACTAGGCATATTCCAAGTATGACTTAGAAACAGGGCACAAGACGCACGCTACGTGCGTGTGTTTAATTAGGCCTATGTCATCTCGTAGGTAGTGATATTAAAATGTTTCAATACGTAGTATGGAAACATTTACCACTACCGACATATTATCATACATAGTATGTAAACATTTACCACTACTGACTGGATGAATTATCGTTGCCTGGATTCTAAAGTCCAATCAACTGTGAGCTACTAGGCGAGGCGTTGGTTTGGGTTGGTTTAACGTTGGATCAACGTCGCGAACGTTGCTCAAACGTTTAGCCAATGGTGGATAGGAGAGGGTTAGGCAACACGTCTAGGAAATTAGACAGCTGTGACTGTATGTTTTTTAACATAATTTATTCAATGGTCAATGTAAAATGTTGTTTTTTAGGAAGATACTACACACTTCATTTTTAACTGCAACGTGACACGGCATTGTGTTGACTGAAGTGTGAAACGTAAGTAGTATGACTGCTCTGCGAAGCCAAAAGGTACTTGGAATCTGCTTACTTGTAGAGTAAAGAAGATACTTTTGGTTTTGCACAGCAGAGTATGTCTACATGTCCACTAACCATTGTTCTTGCCGTCCCCGATACAACTACTTTTTACCCACTTTAAGTCGCTGTAAATGTGATTTATAGTATAATATGATGTATATAAACATGGCATATTTTTACTGCTATTCTGTTTATTCGAAAAGAGAATCTGTGATTTAATAGAATCTTTGACATCAGACACTTCATAGTGCTATCTCAGCAAAAACACAAAATATTTGTATAACATATACAATGTTGGACCAACGTCAAAGACGTTGTTCCAACGTTGTATAAATGTTATACAAATGTTTTGTGTTTGCTGGGAGCATCTTTTGTCACGCAAGGCAATTTTAACGACAGTAACAGCTTACTTTTCAAGTGAGAAGTTCTGTTATTTGTCTTGCAGGTTCATGACCATAGTGCGGTCTTCTAGTTGAAAGTGGTGTTTCATATATTCCGAAATGACCAGAACCTGCATTTTTTTATATACAAACATACTGTTCATACTGTCGTTGATCTCAGTCCGCATTGTAGTAAACATAATAAGCTACACATTATATTGGTATTACTAGTAATAACCTCAACATTTAACAGCGCATAGCTCGTACTCAATTTTGCAAACTGCTTTACAAAGCCGAAATGCAGTATCTGCTTACTTGTAAAGTAACATATACCATCTTTTGGCTTTGCACGGCAGTATACTACATTCATGTAAGTGGCACATAAGATACCTTGACTGCCAATGGATTAAATGAAAATTATATTTTAAAGACATCTGTACATTAGATGTATGTAGGCTAGATCTTTTTTATAATTATAGCTAAATGTTCTAATTTAATTCCACTAGGACAATTCAATATAGAATGATATGTTAGGTGAATATTGTGTCCACTTGAAACGACAAGGCAAAATAATAAGTAAAATTGCGTCGCTTGTGAGCTATTTGCGATGCATTTATAACTATGTATTGTGTACAAGCAGAAATACATAATGTGTTTCTGGTACCAGGTAAATAATTAACAGGATATTTATTTGCTATATTTTTTATACTGTGCAGCGTGTTTACTCAAGACAATAAATAGTGGCAAAAAAATGTTTGAAAAATTGTTTTGTTGTACTTTGTCGTTGTTGCTCAAATGTGTCCCTTGTTCTACAAACTGCCAGGGACTGGATGTTACAAAATGTCATAACAGGGATCACTCTATATATCAGAATAATGTTACACATAAATTACAACAATCACCACTGATGTTCACATGGTGAACACGGCTAGCTAAATCTGATCTGCAGAGGCAAAATGCAGTATCTACTTACTTGTAAAGTGAGCAGATACGGCATATTGGCTTTACACAGCAGTGCTATACTTTATATTTCGATGCCGCATCTAAGACAGGGTAGTTTGTATGCGAGTCACGTTCTAGACACCATGGTAGCATAAGACACAAAACTACAACCCAGTAAACAAGAAATATTTGCATAACATTTGTACAATGTTACACCAACGTCGAAGACGTTGAGCCGACGATGTACAAATGCTATACAAATGTTTTGTGTTTACTGGGAATTCACTTCCGAGTTTCCAGTAACGAAATTCCCCTTCTCTAATCTAATATATTGATCTTGTAAAATTCAGTTGTCTAAACGCAAATTGAATTAAGCATCTCACCATCCCCCCCCCCCCACCCACTCTAGTAGAGCGTGTAGATTGCATATCACCATAATCCACTGCACTGCTTCCCTATTACGATTTCTGGTACCCGGTAGTTATTTTCACAATCACATTTTCATAATGGAAATAAAAAGAATAAACTTATTTTTGAAAATAATTTTAATATTTGGTACACTACATATAAGATCAGGAAAGAACGCTGGTCATCATAATGAGTTAGGCCTACTGTAATGTAATACATGTACTGTAATCATTCATACGATATAGATTAATGGTGTTAGATAAATATAGTGATCACAGATTTACTTAATATTTTAATGCATTTTCTTGAAAAAGAAATGAGTATACATGCGTGGACAATGTCTATTGTTACAGTCTATCAGTGTATTCTACATAATTATAACAAAATAGTCAAGCTGTATGTTACAAGGTATATCAAAATGCAGATATTGAATAATTCCTAATTGGGGTATTCTCCTTCAGCACCATTTGTTTGCCTAACACTACAGAACATGAGACGGCATCAAAATGTGGCCCATGCTGTCTGTTAGATCCAGCCATTATTTAAAGGTGCACATAGTTTGTTTAGCTTTCTCTGGATCCTTAGAAATGTGAAAACAAAAATTAGAATTGGAAATTTTGAAATCATCATCTGCAGCATACATTATTTCATACAATTTTTTTTTCAAAATTAAGTAACTTTAGATGTGATTAGGTGAGTGACTGCACTAATTCTTAGTCACATTTTTGAAGTCATAAATAATGCAAGTATGATTGGATTCCAATTGACCCCTCGCGGCCATCATATAAGCAAAATATACAACATATACCATGTGAGTACGATGTCTGTGAAAACCCAGGAAAATGCCATAAATGGGGAGGGGGTGCAGAATAAATTTTATTTACTACAAAAAAGTTTATAAACAGCTGGAGATTCTAATGCAAAAAAATGCTATATTCTTTTACTTGTGCATCAACAGATTGAGGTGAGAGTGAACTTTATTTTAGTGGCTTCAAAATACAGAAATTATGTGTTTGTGGACATATTTTATTGCAATGTTTAGTAGAGAAGTTTAAAATAATAGTTGAATGGGCCATGAAAAAGATGGTCTAATTCAATGCCAATTTACATTATGACTCCCTTCAAAAATGATCTTTTAAAAATTCAGTTCAGAATTTTTTTTTACAGCAAAACAACTGTATCTTCAACCTATTACAACAAAAATGTGAAATATATTCATAATATGATGTCTGGTACTTGAGGTTGCTTGTAGTGGCAGCAGGACAACTTGTATGTTTTCTCTATTTATTTAAAAGACAAATATTATCTATCAATCTAATATCAACTGATTTTTTTCAAGGCAAGAAATTTAATTAAAAGAAGTTATAAATTGAACATACATAAGTCGTCCCCTGGGATTTGAAAGGGTGTATCTGCACTTTACAAAGTAGCAGAAACACCCTTTCATATCCAAGAGGTCAAAGTCATGCATGTCTATATTAATACAAAAGCTACATTACTAATGGGTAGTTATCGAATAAAGAAAATGTCTTCCAGAACTTGGCTCTCTTGTTCTTCCTCGATCTCAGAATTAGCTTCTTGTACTTTTTGCCTCCCTTGCTGAATGATAGGTTCTGGCTTGTTACTTAGAGGAGTGTGTCGAGAGAGACGTGAGGCGTGTGACACATAATGAGGTAGTGCCTCGTATGACGTGTTATGTTCACTTTCTACCTGGTTCACAATGTCCAGTAATCCAGCACCATATTCACCACTGTCCAAAAGAAAATAATGAGTACATTTCATCACTTGTAGATTATATTACTATATACTGTTTAAAAAACAAAAAATAAAGAGTGTTCAACTAATTCCAGACAGAGCCCGAGATATCTCGGGCAAGCTACTTCTACGGTACAGGTGGGAGCCCGAGATAACTTGTGTTATATGACGTCATAAAAAGTACATCTTTAAAAATGACCGATTCACAGAAACATGTATGTGCTAAGAGTACCGTCTTAAATTAATTAAACCCCTTCGATCACTAACAACGACTATAATATTTTTTAATCTGTTGTATTAGCCGGTCAAATAACTGATATTGGTAAATGAAATAAGTGTTTAAACATACAGATTTGAAATGGTTTGGTACAAAATAAACAAACACTGGTATGAGTAATTTCCAACCACTTACTGCTACAAATAATTCCCAAGCACAGAGTGAAAAATAAAAAAAATGATATATCAACTTTTTAGTGAGAGCTAAATTGATTTGTGGAAATGACTGGCGATGGAGGAAAAAGTCATACACTATAAGCATCCCGATAGTATCGGGGATACTTAATTAGTGCATAAATTACCTGAAATTATCTGAGAATGGTGATTGACTATGTGACTGTGTAGTGACCAGAGATTGTGGTTTTCTCTGAGGCTGTTCAGAAAACCTGCAAATAAGGGCAGAGCGGTTAGCTCTAATAACAATACTAAGCATTAAAAATATGTTTCTCCTGGGTGAGGGTTCCAACAAATTTAAATGAAGTAATGAACAAAATAAAAATCATTTCAAGCTAGTCATTGATCTTAACCCTTTGCCTGCTGATCACGACAATAGTTGTTTTTAATCTATTTTATTAGCCGATTAAATCAGTTTTTTTAAAAGAAACGAGTGTTTAAAGATCATAATTTGCAAATGTTTGGTGTCAAATAAAACAAATATTAGTAATTTTCACTCACTTGCAGTTGTGGGTCGCTGTAGCAAAACACAACTTTAAGTGGGTAAAAATTTAAATTATTAATTTAGCAAGATAACTGTTGAAAGTTATTACTGCATGCTACCATGCCACTAATGTTATAATGATTTGATGTTTATCTTTCTTATCTACTCAGCTTCAGTTGTATAAAACAAATTAAAATAAATTAATTAAACATACATATGCTTCCTTCCTATCTCTGACAAATAAAGAGACATGCTTCATACAAGCAGTACACGTCTCATGGAAGTTATTTGAGCAGCACAGGTCTAATTCATGGAAAAGCTCTGGTACCAAAAAGTTTTTAAAAGCTTGTAAGGTGACTCAAATATTGATTTTATTTGAAGTGGTACTCCAGAAGCACTTCCAACTAGGAAGTCTAGAAGGGGAAAGAGGCAGGTGACACTGGTTGATCTTGAATGTTGCCACTGTTTTCGATTCAATGGCAGTTGCTGGAAGAAAATTCCAATTGGGGATGTTTTGATACCAAAAAGAATTTTGTCTGGCTCTGATATGTTCAAAAGCCTGATTGTGCCCACAGCATGATTTTTCGTCTGCTGAAATTGTATTATCCATGAAATTTCAACTGGCTCATTTAAAAAGATGTCACACAGCAGCTGTTTTATAATTTTAGATGACAAATATTGCTGCTGTTCCAAACTTCTTGAGAATAATGTAGAGATGATCTGAAAAAGGCAGTCACCCCGGGTTATTCCGTGACAGCAGATCTAATGCATAACCAACAGTTTGTTGTAGTTTACAAGCAGCAAAGATGTATTATTGACTAATTTAGAAGCAGGTAAGCAAAGTACAACCTGCATTCTAGAATAATGTGTGAAAACTAGCTTTTTGTGGGCGACAAATTTTTGGGATTAGTGGCGTTTTTCTGCAACAGGAAGCCAGGTCACTGTACCGTAGAAGTAAATTTAATTAAGTGACTTAAAAATGGGCCCAGATCACGATGTGATGGATCATATACACATATACATTCTCTACACAGGAGAGGCCACCCAGGAAACAAAAAACATGGATCTGATGCAGGATTAATGTCGATTCACCATCTACGACGCTGCACCAACATTCATCCAGCCTTATAACCACGTCTAGTGTTTGCTGGGAGATAGTTGACTGGCTACCTGTTGATAACAGTCCTATTGGTTTGTTCGGATTGGATCCCTGTGTTCTGTATTCTCTGGTGGATAGGTGAAGTGCCAACAGATACACTGGACGGTCGAATCTGATCAGAACCAACAAGTGAATATGGACTCGTTCCTACTGCTTTAGTTCCTCTTGCAAAGTGAACAGATTCTGAAATAACATACAAAAATTACCTTATTAGATTACTTTGTCATCGGGTGATATATTTTTATAGCCAATTAAATTTTCAGCTTCCAAAATTTTAAGTCCATACATGCTTCTATCAGAACAACAATTATTATCTTTGTTATAAGAATGTACCCAGTAAGCATGAGGCATTAAACCACTGTTGTTTTAATGTTGGCCCGCCGTCTTCGACGTCGGCCCAACATTAAAACAACATTCGATCGTGCCTCTTGTTAGTTGGGTACAGTCTTGTTACAAAAAGAGGAAGAAGATTCCCCTGTAAAGTACTGTGTAATGCAGAAAATAACCTTAACACCTTCATAAAGCATTGACCAGGATTTTTTTAATATTATTACAAACTAAAAAGAAAGTAGAAATGCATTGCTTTAAAATAAAAATCATACAGCTATCACCTAATTATAATGTACATGTATGTAGAAAAATGAAATAAACACAGGGTTTCTGATATTGTATTGTACCACATACATGTATTGCTATAATTCTTTGAAAAAAAGAAAACATTTTGAGGGGTATAAAACTGTTATTTATGAGGAATTCTAAAACTATTTTCTATTTTATCTTGGTGTGCTACTTATTATTGTATTGTTTGTAAATTATATATATAATAATGGGTCTGATGCTGTTTATAATATTATATTTAAAAAACATGATTTTATTTTTTATTTATCACAAATTAAAAGCAACAGAGCTTTTTCAAAGTAATACAAATATTCACATTCCAGGTTCTATATGTTAATCAAATATGCTTTTGATTTTAGAACTGCTGAAGGGGATGACTTGATGCATAACCATCTTTTTTGACCAATTGGCTCAGTACAAATGAATAATTTATTGGAATACATGTACAAGGTTCCTATTGGAATAAGACATCAGAACAACTACTGAAGACATGCATTTGTTGAGCTATAATTGTTTGGCTATTTTGTTTGGCTTTTTTCAAATTTTTTCATCATAAATGTCCTAGTTATCTCTTTCTGATTCATTTAAATACCTATGTTATGGGTCTAGGACCAATAGTAATATTCTAATTTTTTCAGTGCGGGTACCGTCTACAGACGGCAGATTGTGAAGTATAAAGAGGCTCCCGCGCTGAAAAGGTTAATTAAATTCCTATTCTGCTAACTGCAGTATATTACAATATGAGAAACCCTTATAACATGGAAATATGTACAATATGACAAAACAGGTGCATACAATTTAGTGACAAAAATAAAAGGATAATCAGCAGAGAACCATGTGAATACTACTGTATTACATGTAGGTTAATAATGTAAAAGAATCATATTGTATACAGTAGTAAATGTACATGTAACAAACTTGGGCAGTTCCTGACCCTATAGCTTGATTATTATTAGCAATATTTAATAAAAAAAAGTTAGGATTATGAAAAGCAAAACTTAACACTTCCAGGACCAAAGGCAACTTGTGTAAGAGCTAAATGTTATGGCATTCAGTTTACAAAAGTTGGCTTTGATGGTGAAGGGGTTAAGGTTTAGCACTAGGTTATTGATTATTTTCTAGTTGAGAAAATGTAGGCAAATTGACAGCAGGTGCAGGTGTAGAATGGTGTGCAATAGAAAGCTGCATCTAACTGTGGAGACACGAGGAGGCTATACACAGCTAACACTGGGTTACCTAACGCCTGCCCATTCAGTCTATTTGCTACTGCTCCCCTGTCATCCATGTTGAAGTTAGTCGAGTTGAGGATATCGGACAGCACTTCGGCCTCTGAAAAAGAATTATTTAGATCATGCAACCCATTAGAACATGCATCAAGTACAGAGTCGAGCCCCTCCTCTTTTTGGTCGTCCTGATTGAGGCTCTGGACGATGGTATCGGGAGCTGATAAACATGGTGAATCTCCATCGTACTCACTGGCTGGATAAGTGTGACCATCCCAATCAGGAGGGGGGAAGTATCCTGTTCGCTGAAAGTAGACTAGGCGCTGTTGCTGGTTAATTTGCTGCTGGTGCAGCTGCTTCTGCTTATTGTCTAGAAGTTTCTCCTGATTCGCTAACACAGACCTTAATCTATCTTGTTCCTGCAGCAACAGTTCTTTTTGCTGGAGTAACTCCTTTTGTCGCTCATTTTCTGCGATGCCTTGCTCTCGATGTTGAGGTAATTTATGATTTGGATCCGATCCAAGCATTTGCGGCAGATCGCTGGCATAGTTCACACTACTATTATCTGGCTCAAGCAAATGATACTGTTCAGATTTGCTACCTTGCATGGTAGGAGTTTGGTACTCACTACGCTGTGTGCTTGTCATGACCGGTTCATCCAGAGGTCCTACCATGGACATGGGATGTTGCCCCCTCGTTGAAGTTAATGCATGGTTTCTGGGATTAGAGTTTATTTGCTGTTGACCTTCACCATGTATAGTTGTTGCAGCTTTGTCTTTTTCATGAGCAATCAAATTGTCAATCATAGTGGTGAAAGGCCTTTCTGATGTCATACCATTTCTAACTTGTGATACATCTGGACTCTTAACACGAGTGTCCTTGTTAAAAATTAGTGGCACTTCCACAGCTGGCATTACAGGAGCTTCTGCTGGTGGCATCGGGGGAGGATTGTACACCGGGTGCTGTAGTGGGGCAGTGTAATTGCAGTGTACTTCCTGCTGATTATGATGTGGAACATGATAAGAACACGGATGGTTGTGATAATAACCGCTGTGGGGCATTGACAAAGGCACATCTGGAAGTTGATTGGTAGAGACCTTGGAAGATTGAGGTAAAGAAGAAGGGACATCAGAGATGCCGGGATTTGAAAGAACATGACCATGTACATCAAAGTTAGTATGTTGTCTGGGGAGACGGGCGAACTTCTCTTCATCCATATTCTACAACAACAAAAATAGCAATTGTGGAAGTATTCATATGTCAATCTACAGTACTTACAGATCTGTCTGAATGTTCAACGTCAGGTGGTTGACCACGTCCTGATTGATCCGATAAGATTATGACCAGACTTCTGCTGAATCTTTCAGTGAACCTAACATGGCACGACAATGTCATGACATATTACCCAGCAAACAAGAGACGTTTAACCAGTGCTGCGACGCTGGACCAACATTGAACCAGCACTGGACCAAAGTCCTGTGTTTGCTGGTTACTCATTCCTTATTTCTGATGTCAGCCCAACATTATATCAGCATTGGTTTAGGCCTAACATATTGTGTTTGTTGGGTAATCACTAAACACATTGGAAGCTGATTGGGACATTGATCAGGACATCACCATGTCTTGGTTGGGTGAGTCGGGCCATTAACCTTGTCGGATCAGTCAGGATGTGTCCTGGTTAGAATTTTCTGACCAATCTGCACTGAATAATATACGTGTATCTATAAACAAGATAAACACCAGGTTGATCAATATGATACAATAACATTTATTGAAATCGTCTTACATTTCAATACCTTTTAAAGGAGATGGGACAGGTAGACCTTAATTTTTTTATGTAATATTGGTTTTGATAGCAGAAATATCTATTTAATTATTTGATGTGTCAGATTTCAATGTCACTTGAAAAATTGAGCGTAGAAAGTGTCATTAATTTGTCTACAACAAGTCAACTATGCATTATCAACAGAGGCATCAGAGCAAAACAACAACCGGCCTGGTGGATAAGTAACTGAATTAGTTCCTTATCCGTCAATATGAATATTTTCACGTCATGTGGTCAGAAACATGTCTCTGCAGTGAAGCTGGAATTGCTAAGTGATTTCCAGCTTCAAATGACAAAAATTATTTATTTTTTTGGAAAAATTTCCAATATTGAAGTATTGAATTAGGTGAGCATTTACAAAAAAAAATTTAACAACGTTACTGGTAGTGATATTTCTATTGATCTAAAATATGCTTGACACCGCATATATACAGGTGTAGCAGGACAAGGGTTAAGAGAATTTATCTTATAAAACCACAGCATTGATAATATAAAAATTTAGTGCTCATAGCTAAAGCATGGGCAGATTCATTTTAGTTACTTTATTTGGACGATAATGTCAAACTACCTGTGGGTAATGTGTTCTGGATGGAGGGCCATATTCTTTCTCTTGATATCTTGGAGATTTTCTTGATAGCTCTTGTGACTTCTTCTGCACATCATCTTCTTCCTATTATTAAATTAGCTCATATTGTTTTGATTAAAAGTGATATTGCTAATTAATATGACTTCACCTATTTTATACAGCAAATCAAACATAAACAACATATTATTCTTCTATTTAAAAAAATATATCTAAATCAGTTTGAATTTAACAAAATGTAATAAAAAACATAAACAATAGTGAGGCAAAGGAGCGCGAAGGGCGTGGCCCTCCGCGAAATTAACGTTGATACACTGGTTTCAACCTTAACTCGATGAGGCCTCCATTAGTGTGATTGCCTAGTCACATTGAGAATGGACAAAGAAGGATATTACTCTGAAAAACGCACACACGAAACATTGAGGTCAGTGATATCTCATACCCTTGAATTTGCAAATTTAAAGCACTGTAGGCCGACAGTTGATGCTACAATGTGGCAAAATCGGGACAGAGGATAAAACAAGAATGAACAATTACCTAATTTTGCTTCTTTATAAAGGAAAAATAAATTATCTGATATGGAGATATTAGCCCTTAACATGCTTAAGGCGCTAAGTTATAAGATTTAAATTTCAGTTAGAAGTTGTGTCCTACTACTGTGACCGACAACTTCAAGTGGGTAAAAATAACATACATTTGTAGAATTTGATTCGAAACATATTCATCCCCTTAGATATGAAAGGGTGTATCTGCCACGCGGCAAAATGGCAGATACATCCTTTCATATGTAAGGGGGAGATATGCCAATCTCATCCCTCCTTCTTGCTCACATTGTCTTGTTTGAAGGCCAAATAAAATATAGATATGATAACTATCACTCACACTCAGAGCACCCCAGGCATTAGTCCTTAAAAAATAGTCACTGGGCATACATATACAAGTTTCTAAAATGTTGCCGAGCATTTTTTTTAAATGTAATGGCTTTATGATAGGCATTAAAATATCCCGCCACAGTTTAATAAACATTAAAAAAATAGTAAAAGGGCACTGTACAACCATTAACCCTTAAAGCGCTGAATACATTTGTAAAAAACGTCGCAAATTAAAATAATCATAAATGTCTTTGTTGGCTCTTTCTGATTCATTTGAATACCTATGTTATGGGTCTTATGTCAATATCATGTGAAATATTTTACTCTTGCAGCGTGAGGATCAACTTTAGTCGTCAGAATCTGACATATACAGACGTCAGATTCTGACAACTAACAACGCTGTAAGGGTTAATCATTAGATAACAAAGTATTATCACAATTATTAATTTTTTGTTGGAGGGTGGTGTTTCTCTTACCTTCTGAATCGACATTTTATCAAGCTGCTCGGTCAGTTGTTGTTGGTATTTTGCCAGCAAACTCTGACAATCCAGTAGTCTTGTTTGGATCGCTAGAAATATATTGACCATAACAAGGTATGTAATAAACATTTGCTGCATCTCCTCATATATTACTTCTTATATTTCAGTAATTCTTTAATTGCAGAATGTTTAAAATCAATTCACTACCGGTACATGTGTTATTAAATATATACAAGTTGATATCATCCCATTAGATTGAGAAGATTTTGAAATAAATTAAACAAAGTAAATAATGTTGATCAGTTCAGATCATATGATAGGACAGGAGAATTTTAGCAACATTATTTTGTTTAATTTTCCAAATTCAAAATTGGGGATTCCTGTAAATGTATATCTACACCAAAATGTAATCGATGCAAAAACTGGCTAACAGCTTTATGTCTGACTAAAATAAAGATAAAATGGTTAAGACTGTTTTGTTGGAAAAATGACTAGCCATTGGAAAATGGCTGTCAGATCAAGTGAGGTTAATTTTTTTCATTACAATAAAACTACAGGCATGATGGACGAACAAGGCAAAAACAGTAAACATCCAAATATAGATTCCATAATGAATCAGTGTTAATTACATACATTCCCTCTCATGAAGTATAATATTCTGTTGTTGTGATAGTTGCTTGATCTCATCTTCAAACTGTTCTCTCTCCTTCTGGATCTGATCTGTCATATTCTCCTTTTCATCCCCAAGTCTAAAATAGAATCAGAGCATGGCTAGGATTAGCAGCTATTAGAATATAATTAAATGTTAAGAAGGTATCGAGGTAAACTACACAATATTTAAAGCTGCATAACTGTTTTGTTTATTTTGATTAAAATAACCTAAAACGTACAAAACAAGCATTGCTATTATTTTAAAGGCCTCATAAATGCACTAAAACTGGGTAAATGTAGCGGAATTAGTTTACCATGCGGTACACCATCAAGTATTATTAAGTAGTGATTCGGTGTGTGTACAATATTCATGTAATAACGGTGAGGTTATGAGCCAATATAATGTTACATAGGCCAGCACGAAACCACCCCCTTAATAGCAAACACATACGTTGAACTGAATCGGCATAGTGTTGGGCCAGTACCGCAGACGATGGGCCGACATTGTTCTGCCATTGGATCAATGCCTCGTGTTAGCTGAGATACAAAGCCCCCATGAGCAGCCGCAGATCTAGATTTTGGATACTGGGTCAAAGCGGTTACAGTAAAGTCTGATGTTTCTAAATATTATTTGTTTTTACCGAATAGCGCGATGTATATCACTGTATGTGATGATTTACGATAAAATAAAGTAAAGTCTGATATTGTCTAGTAGCATTTTGACTATATTTTGAAATGTCCATGAGATACCTAATAAAAAAATGCAAGTGTTTTTCAAGAAAATCACGAAAATCCAAAGAGCGAAAACGATGATTTACATCACTGAATTTGATGTCAATTCCGAGTACAATTTCTCACGGTCTGGGGAGAGCGTCTTAATGGCGGGCCAAAGGCTCTGATGCTGGCCCACACTTAAAGCACCATACTGAAATAGAGCTCTATTTTTTCAAGTGAGTGACATTCTCTATACCGGTACCGATATTAAACATGACATTACATGCAGATATCATCCATATCACACAAAGTAATAACTTCTAGATATGTCTAACTGATATGAGACAATACACGTTGTACTGTGAAATGTATCTATGATCATTTAAAAAATAGCAATAATTTTAAAAGTCTTCCTCTCTTTTTTCTATGATGACCGTTATCTGCCACTTGGTACTTTCAATGTCCTGATTATATAGACAGTATGTCTTACTCCGCTGTGATCCGGTTTGTTTTGGTGGGGCAACAATTTAAAAAAAAAAAAAACTTAAATCCTTAATAACTCAGTAACCGGAGCAGTAAAATAAAAAAATTAAACACCATTCTCCATGGATTAATCGTTTAAATAAAATAAACAAAACAGCTATGCAGCTTTAATACATGGTTACACCAATTTGATCTTTCTTTGGAAAATAGTCCAAGCGGGTATTTATTTTTTATTGATTTGAAAATGTGTTCATCGAATCTTTTTGGATCATTAAAATAAAAATTTAATTAGAAGACATTTTCATTATCACTGCATAGTATTTGTTGAAAAAACCTTTTATGTTACAATACAAGACTTTTAAACCTATTTAAAATTGAGTAATAAAAGAGACATTGGTAAAAACATTGTAAGACTCTAAGTGCAAACAAAGATGTATCATACTTAAAACTTGACGGGTTAGTGCATGGTGCCGACAGATTGTTTTTTTCTAATATCAAACGCTCGACATTGCTTGAGGTTGTGAGGAGTTGGGAGATCATTTGGAAACTGAAATGCGCTAACCAGCATTTCTTGTTAGTGGCCGTAATAATTAAAGGGTTGATGATATAGGGATTAAAATATCACTAAAAATGTGATAGCTATAGATCTGAAGTATGAGGAAGCAGTTCTAGTTGATAGATTAGCTATCATGCAAGATTTCCGAGATAATGAGAAAAAACTATTAAAAATGGCTAGCCATTTTGGTATTTATTTCTGCGAAATTTGTCTTGGGTTATCCTTGCGTGAGACCTTACATTTTGCGATGTATTCATGGTACAGCCATTTTGCATTGTTTTTAGCTACCTAATATCACAAAATTACTCAAATTCAAAATGGCGTCTAAATGGCTATTTTGAAATTGTTTGCTCTTAAAAGTTAATCAGCATCAGTTGAGCATATCTGCCAAATTAAAGAAAGATCTGATTGAAACTTTTTCCTGAAATGCACTAATGCGCATGTCTTTGTTACTAGCCATACATAGTAATTAAAGGGTTGATGATATGGGGAATAAAATGTCACAAAAAATTCCGCAGTGGTAGGCCTAGATGTGAAGTATGAGGAAGCCGATGTTGATGGATTACTAGCAATTTTGAAAACAAATAACTGCAGTGGCGACGGACCCTGTGGAGTGCAGTAAACAGTCTGCCGAGAAAACAAGAAGTTTTGCATTTTCATGAATGAAGTGAATGAAGTAAAGTTCAAGTTGATGTGACCCAAGGAAAGTAATACATAAGATACAGTGTCATCTCACCTTGCAAGCTCTCTAATCAGATTGGCAACTCTTTTCTTGTCTTCTGCACACAGATCTTTTAAAGATGCTTTGCTAGATTTTGACATGTTATTTCCAGCAGTTTCCTGCACGAGTAAAATCACAAAAATTAGTCTTCCAAACAAACATTTTTTAATAGAAATATTTACTAAATTTTAATTTTTTTATTATTGGTGACGATTTTGAGAACTTCTTAACTCTTTCAGCGCGGGAGCGACTAGACGTCAATAGACAAAGTCAGTTCCGGCACTAAAAGAATTAAAAAAATTAATGGCTGAGACCCATAACATAGGATTCAAATGAAGCAGAAAGATCTAACTAAGACATGTATGATGATTTCAAATGAGAAAGTCTCCAAGACTTATATATACAAAAATATTTCAGTGTTGTAAGGGTTAAACATGTTAAATGGGTTATCACTGGATTATGTGTGATAAAGCATAAGTTTTTTGTGTCTATTCATACATATAAACTACAGACAATACTCATGTATATATATATAAAGTACATTCAATAAAAAGCTCCATAATAATTGTAAATATAATTTTTTTTACAATATTACTGAATAAGTGGCTAGGATATTAGTATTTAGTGTGTCTGACCTGCTCCCGCTTAGAGGCAGGCATGTTTTCCACAACAGGCTGTTTAACAGGAATCTCAGCTTTCACTTCCATAGTCTTCCTACCCTTTACAAAGTTGCGAGACTGCCTGCCTGGTCGACGATTACCTGCTTTTTCTATTCCTAAACAATAAAATGCAGCATGAGTGATACTTGAAGTGCTACTTTGGAGGTAATATCTACTCAATCAGCAAGAATTACAAATTTACAGTTTAATATTCAACGAAAAGGAATCATTGTTACAAACTTTTGTTAAAGTATTTTTGGCAAACCAAACCAGGGTTCATTTTATGTGCAAAGAGCAGTGTCTACGTGGGTTGACATATCAGGTCTGGCTTTGGTTGTGCGATTACATGACAGGGCTGTGGGACCACTTCATATTGTCCAGTATGACAGTCTGAACCTGACTGACCTGGGCCTGGTCATCAAAACCAATTTGGGCCCTTGCTCATGTTGCTCCCATTAAAGACACAAAATTAAAAGTGCACAAATTTAGGTGAATAACTTTCTCTCTTTCCTTTATTAAAGTTAGGATTAATCCCAACTTTAAAAGAGAAGAGAGACAGGTTAATAATAGCAGATAAAAGTTAGGATGTTAGTATGATGCAGCCAAGGGCTACAATATTCAGAGCACATTAAATTACCTGAAATCATGTGACCACAAAGAGATTTGTAAGTAACTTGGAGGTTGCAGATCGCAACAGCGAGACACAACTTCAAGGTACCGGAACAGTAAGTTCAGCTCTCTAACGAATAAAACTGCACAGGGACAATATATCGTGTGCTGAGATGTGTGGATACAGTGAACAATTGTGGCCCATCTGTACATAACATGTCAGTTAAACACAATATGGTACCATTAGATATCACAGAGCTGGAGCTTTAATATGACACCAAGAACATGAAATTATCTACATTCGGAGCTGAGTGTTGATCATTGTAGTGACGCACAATGTACAATGTACTTGCAGACACTACATTGAGAATCACAGCAATTAGCATTGTGGTACATGTAGAATGATTCCCATTGAATCTACACACATCTTGTGACATACAATGTACAAGTTGCAGACACTACATTGAGAATCACAGCAATTAGCATTGTGCTACATGTAGAATGATTTCCATTGAATCTCCACACATTTTGCATGTTTTGTGACATACATTGTACTTGCAGACACTTAGACAATTAGGGAGGAATATATTTTTATATCGATTGTTGACTGTTACATGATCATTGATGACTGAAAATTATCATTTTAAAAACTTCTCCTTAAATACTGGTCATCCCTACTTACCAGGCACATATGGTTTCTCCATCAGCCCCGAGAACGAGTCATCTGTCACAAAACAAATCACAAAACAATATAATTTATATTAATAATTGGGTCATAAATATGGAATACGGCATTAGCTCATCGGTGTCGATTCGATCACTGAAGTTAAGCAACGTCGGGCCCGGTCAATAATTGGATGGGTGACCGCATGGTTCTACCAGGCGCTGTATACAATAGGACATGCATGCAGCGATGTCGTGTCGTGGGGCTCAGAGAACCACGTAAATGACGTAAATCTGACTGACCTAGAGTTGGATGTAAAAGAACCTCAATGGACGTAGGCGCAGTTTCCATCCGGCGAGACCCCAGAAAATACACAATGTTTGAGTACTTGGCACATAAGGCGAATTTGCTTGGAGGGAAAAATAGCTTGATGCGCATCATTGGCAGCTCAGCTGTATATCTCCCAGGAGACTGAGTTGGAATAAGTTACTCTCGATGTTCAGCCCTCTGAATAGCCTCCGGCTGGATACTAAGCTATATAAGATTTCATTCATTCATTCATAAACAAAATATGACCTCTATGGGCTGCCCGGGTCTTACGACTTTATATCGATTGCTCTGTTATTAATCCAGTTGCTTTTTGCTCAAATCGGTGTATCACTATCACTGATAGTATCAGTCTGTAGAAAATGCAAGTACCTGGAGGCAGTGTTTCTTATTTTCTTAGATAGGCTAGCTAGCCTTTGAGTTAGACTAAGCTCCTAATAATTTCCGCTAGCTTCCTAGGCACTGCCTAATTCATATTACCTTAGTCTCGCTACGGGACACGGGTTCACTGGCTCAAGTGGATATAATCATGTTTATTCCTTGCATACAGTGATACACAGCCGCTATGCCTATGTCCTTGTGTAGGTACATCCCATACAGTCATTTTGATGTTTTTTTTGTGTTTTTCCAGGATTTATGTGAATTTGTGATACACTGCAATAAAAGACATATTTTTCTCTGTTTGTTTGTTCTTTTTGCTCACTATTACTGGTAGAAATGAAGCCATCATTGTAGAATTAAAAGAGTTATTTGTTTTGAATGGCACTTTTATCACCTTTTCAGGGGGTTCCCGGGCATCATTAGTTTCTCGCATTACAAAAAATGGTGCCAGCTCTAGCCTTAAATTCCGTAATTGTTGCAACAAGTGCTTGAAGAGGTAAGTGGAACAGGCATTCTGATAAAAAAAATTACGCAGGTGCCATTTTTGTGAAAAAATGTAAAAAATGAAAATAGACAATGTCCACTGCTCTATGAGGAAGTTCTGGAGGACATTATCAAGACTGTTTGGATACAACAATGTGGGCATCTCTAAGAATTGAGATACCTGGAGAAGGCTACACTAATTTGCCCAGGGTAAAACCTGGGAGAAGTTTTGTTTGCCTGCCCTGCACTTTCTCATGGGGCGCACCGAGGGTAAAAATAGAAGTTTCATAGCCATAAGGATGAGAATCCATCAAAATTTTTCTTCTTCCATGACCCCCTAGTAAACTTGAAAAAAAAAACCGGGGCCTGAGGCTATAGCCAAATTTCCGATTGTTATAAATGTGGTATATTTGCTCTGCTACAGTATTGCGGGGCACTCATTGGGTGCCCTGATGTATCTTAAAACCTAATATAGATCTACAGATAGCACATCTCAGTAGTTTTATTCAGCTGCTTCAAAAAGTTCAAGTGTCTGGGAGATGTTTTGGCTTCTGTATCCCTGCCGGAATTTGCCAGATTTTGATCTAGCACAGTATGGCGAGGTTCACACACTGGCACTAAGACACAGCTGCCATGACAAAAGGGCCTAATATAGGTAGCCTATATTCAATAAATTTTAAAATTGTCTAATAAAATTATGCTGAGCCTTTTATTGTAACTGCAGACATGCTAAAAGAAATATTTGACCACATTCCACAGTTTTCACTGAGCAAGAAAATTGCTGTGCTAGATCAAAATCTGAGCTAAATTATAATAAAATAGCCATCAATTGATGGCAGGACCCCTCAGCCGTAGGCTCTGTCCATCAATATGTATCAAGAAATAATGAGAAAAAAATGACCCCCACTACAAGCTGCGGCAGCCATTTTGTTTTTAATGGATTTATCCCAAAAGTTTATCAGATCACCAGAAATACCTAGAGAACAGCCACACCGAATTTGAATGCAATCTAAGCAACGATTCATAAGTTATCGTGCCACAAGCTTTTTAGGCGGCCTTTTTTTAAATGGCTGCGGCAGCTACTTTGTTTTCAATGGATTCATCCCAAAAGTTGATCAGGTCATCAGAAATACCTAGAGAACAACCATACCAAATTTGAATGCAATCCAAGCAACAGTTCATAAGTTATCGTGCCCACAAGCTTTTTAGGCGGCCATCTTTTTTTAAATGGCTGCGGCAGCCATTTTTTTTAAGGATTTATCCCAAAAGGTAATCAGATGATCAGAAATACCTATAAAACAACTATACCAAATTTGAATGCAATCCAAGCAACGGTTTATAATTTATCATGCCCACAAGCTTTTCAGGCTGCCATCTTGTTTTTAAATGGCTGCGGCAGCCATTTTGTTTTAAATGGATTCATCCCAAAAGTTAATCAGATCATCAGAAATACCTAGAAAACAACCATACTTAATTTGAATGCAATCCAACCAACGGTTCGTAAGTTATGGTGCCCACAAGCTTTTTAGGCGGTCATCTTGGAAAATGGCCGCTTATGGCTTGGTGCCAAAAAGAAAATATATATATGGGATGAATTGCCCGGACACATGTCTGTAAAAAAATTAACAAAATTCATCAGTTAATTTTTATTAAGAGCTGAATTTCTGACCGCTGGCCCGACCGCCTCTGGTGATTAGTACTATACCCCACAGCCTTAATGGACTGCCCACCCCTGGTGATCACTATACCCCTCAGCTTTAATGGCTGAGGGGTAAAAACGTCCAAAAGATGGCACCTCAATGTTGCAAATTGTTAAACAGATACACTGTAGAAAGTTTTAGTTTTTAGATGTATACATCAGGGTGCCCACCCAACGAGTGCCCCGCAATACAGTAACAGTAGTAAATATACCACATATGCACATAACAATCAGAAATTTGGGCATAGCATCGGGCCTCCGTCTTTTTTTTTATTGGGGTCATGGAAGAAGAAAAATATTGATAGATTCTCATCCTTTTAGCTATGAAACTTCCATTTTTACCCTCGGTGCGCCCCGTGAGGAAGTGCAGGGCAGGCAAACAAAACTTCAACCAGGTTTTACCCTGGGCAAACTATTGCGGCCCTCCCCAGGTACTTCAATTCTTCGAGATTCCCACATTGTTCTGTCCAAACGGTCTTAATGATGTCATCCACAACTTCCTCATTTTATATGGCAGTGGACATAGTCTAGTCTATTTAGATTTTTTTGCATTTTCTTACAAAAATTAAAAAAATGGCACATGTGTAAAAAAATTGCACAGCATCATTGCGAACAGGTGATAAAAGTGCCATTCAAAACAAATAACTCTTTTAATTCTACAATGATGGCTTCATTTCTACCAGTAATAGTGAGCAAAAATAACAAACAAACAAAGACAAATATGCCTTTTATTACAGTGTCTCACAAATTCACATAGATCCTGAAAAAACACGAAAAAAACACCAAAATTACTTCTTCGGTCTACCTACCTCCAGTCTGTCTGACGGTGGTAGATGGTCCAAAATGAAAGTTAGCTTTTTGGTATTCAGTCAATTCTCAAGCGATTGTCACGAAATTTTGCAACTATTAGTATCTAGTATTTTAGTAACAACCCTGAAAATTTCATTTAGTATTTCAAAAGTTAGACCATTTGACATGTAACGGAATTCTGAGAAAAAAACGGAATTAAATTTATGGATTTATACATGTTATAGAGGAGCGTCATAAATCAACATTCACTACATGTCAAATGGTCTAACTTTTAAACTATCCGATATTTTTTTACGAAATTTTCAAAATCAATGCCAAATGACTAGAAAAAAGGGTTTACAAAATTTCATGAAAATCGCTTGAGAATTGACTGACTTCTGTGACTGGATACCGAAAAGTTAACTTTTCATTTTGGACCATCCTCCACCGTCAGACAGACTGTAATGCCGAGTCACGGCTGCCTAGCCAAATAAATTCTGGCACCTGTGTCTGTGAGGCTTAGCCCCAGTGGCTGAAACAGGCTTCAGACACAGATTGACCACGTACAAAATCGTGGGACATTTCTTTGGACTGTCATATCTCAAAATATCGGGCAATAATCAGGGCGAAAATATTTTTTTTAGAATCAGTAAAATTTCAGTTCCATGCCCGCATGCTCAGCTCAGAGGTCGCACAGTCATGATTAAAAAGTTATGGACATTTTTCGGACCATGGGGTCGAGACCGCTCTCAGTCACCACCATGGTGAATTTTTCGGGTATAGCAAATACATCAATTGATCAATCCACGGCCTTGGAGAGGGCGCCACGGCCATGTGAAGCTGTGAGTAGGTGGATTCAATAAATTTTAAAATTGTCCAATAAAATTATGCTGAGCCTTTTTTTGTAACTGCCAACATGCTAGAATAAATATTGGACCACATTCCACAGTTTTCACTGAGCAAGAAAAATGCTGTGCCAGATCAAAATCTGAGCTAATGATAAAAACATCCAAAAGCTGTGACCTTAATTTTGCAAATTCCGGCAGGGATACAGAAGGCAAAACATCACCCAGACATTTGAACTTTTTGAAGCAGCTGAACAAAACTACTGAGATGTTGTATCCGTATATATCAGGTTTCAACCCTTTCAAGCCTGAATTTGCAATTCTTGACTTGTAGTGGATGAAGATGATTTGATGTGGTTTGAAGATTACAGAAAATTGCCATGTATTGCTAAACCACTTGCATGGAAATTTTTGTTCTAAAACCCCTAGTTGTAGGAAAATTAAGTATGTTTCCAGGGATGTAAAATTATGCTTTAATGCATCGTGAGGGCTTAAAGGGTTAGGATACATCAGGGCACCCAATGAGTGCCCCGCAATACTGTAACAGAGCAAATATATCACATAACAATCAGAAATTTTGGCATAGCCTCCGGCCCCAGTTTTTTTAGGTCCAAGAGGGGGTCATGGAAGAAGAAAAATTTTGATGGATTCTCATCCTTATAGCCATGAAACTTCCATTTTTACCCTCGGTGCGCCCGTGAGGAAGTGCAGGGTAGGCAAACAAAACTTCTCCCAGGTTTTACCATGGGCAAACTAGTGCAGCCTTCCCCAGGCATCTCAATTCTTCGAGATGCCCACATTGTTCCGTTCAAACGGTCTTAATGATGTCCTCCTTAACTTCCTCATAGGGCAGTGGACATAGTCTATTTTCATTTTTTGCATTTTTTTACAAAAATTAAAAAATGGCATTGGCCATTCAAAGCAAATTACTTTTTTAATTTCACAATGATGGCTTCATTTCTACCAGTGATAGTGAGCAAGAAGAACAAACAAACACAGAGGTGGGCAGGTGGTCGCCACATGTGGCGACAGAAGCAAAATATATGTAATGTAAATAATAAAAAATGACCATTCAGAGCACCTAAAAATAGCCATTTGTGGCGACAGGACTCATTTCGCCTGCAAACAGAGAAAAATATGTCTTTTATTGCAGTGTATCACAAATTCACATAAATCCAGAAAAAAAAAACACGAAAAAACCCATCATAATGACTGTTTCAGTGTTTGAATCTAGGCCTACCCACTGTGACTGTGTTTTACTTTTTAGGTTAATTTAGGGCCAACTGTTACTGTTAGTGGTAGCCGAAAACTGAAATTTTTTTTTGAATTATTTTTTAGTTCCGTTTTGTGGTGACCTGCCATTTGCATTTTAAAGATGGCTAACTGACAGTGACTGATTTTGTAATTTATTGGCTTTTAGTATCAGTTGTTCATCAGATGAACATTTTTTTTAAGCAAAAACATGCCAGATATTACCAGGTCAAGGCAGACCGTCGATTGTAGTACCCTCTTTTGGGTACTACAATCGACGTACGTCCTTCGATTGTAGTACGTCAATGCAAGTACTTCCACTGGTATTTAAATAGCTTCCAGTACGATTGTAATAAGCTTCCCCATTGGTTAAACCCATCCAATCATAGGTGTTGTTCTCCAGAAGGTGGGTAACGTCATTTGTATTCCCCAGAACAATTCAACAAGTGGTAGTGACTTATTTTGTGAATAAAGCCACAGCTTTGTTTAGGGGGTAAGATCAATCATTGTCAACATATAGTGTAAGTTCCAAAGCAAGTATTGGACTTGATTTGCATTGGAATCTATGGCATATTAATGATAAAAATGTATTTTTAGTAGATAATGCTCACACCAAATCACAGTACTTCAATCGAAGTACCACATGGTACTACAATCAAAGTACTCCAGCAAGGTATGTCAATCAAAGTACCCGATGGTACTTCAATGGACGTACTACACACGTGGCTGAAAATTGCAGAGGGGGTGTACACAAATTTATCTTATTTCTAATATTTATGCCATAGAAAGTTCAATAATGTATATTCAACATGTTCTTAATATATTTACCTTTCGTTATTTCCCAAAATGTGTGTCCCCCATGCTTATTATACTAGTGTACTATGTGTGAAAAGCATCCAGATAGTATTGACAGTCTTTGGGAAAAGTTTACTAATTTATTAACTTGCCTGTGGGACGTTCAGATATTTCCAGCAGAAGCTGTGACATCAGAAGAAGGAAATGAGCAGTGTCAGGCAATCGGGAGACCTTACACAAACTGTTCATTAGATTTCATAGGGGGCACCCATGGAAAGGCTAACTGATCTGGCTTATAGATAATGGTACTTGCAGTGACGTAATGATCGAAGGAGGTACGTCGATCAAAGTACCACTGGAGGGTACTACAATCGACAGTCCGCCTGGACCTGATTACTCAGTGGGCAACCACACATGCTGCAAATTTTATGCAGCAGTGTAAGGGTTAAGCTCCTCGCGCGCACTAAGCCTAGGACAGTTAATATTTTTGAGAAAACAACCGGATGATTTTTTTTTCTGTGGGGAACCCGTAGCCTAGTTCCTGGCCCGCCGAGCGAGGGCCTAGAATCCATCCATAACGAAAGTCAACATTGATTCGCATTATACACATACTTCCCCATGAAGAGCAGCGCGCAAATCTCCGCGCTGGTCTTAAACAAACGCCGATTACGACACCGTTTTGACAGTAAAGAACTGTTGAAGTAAAAAAATAAAGTGCTTGGATGCACAGAAGTTAAATGCCTTCGTTTCGTTGGCAAATATTGAGTATTTTTTGCGCAATAAGCAGATTCTGAAATGTTGCATTTGCGTATGGATGGACATGTGACTCTAAAAAATTGATCTGGCTTGCCCAGAATGGCAGAATGCAATGGGTCACGGATGGGACTAGGCCCTAGGCTACCCCCTAGGCCCTAGGGCCTAGTAGTAGTAGGCTAGGCCTAGCCCTAGGCCTAGCCCTAGGAGGGCCTAGGCTAGGGAACCCTGTGTTAACACTTAGAAAGAGTTTTTCCTGCACCGTTCTGGACGATAATAATGTTTAAAAGACAGCCTAACCAGTTAGGGTGAATCAAAAAATGCTTCAGCTGTGCAATATTTCAGGCCACTTTAGTAGGTATATGGGTATGGGCGAAAATATGTGAAAACAGATTTCTGAAAATTCATGACCGAACATGTTTTTCGAGTTGACGTTTTGGACTGAAAATGTGAAATGTAGATCATTCATCCGACATGATGCAGACATTCATGGAATTAATGACATTGATGATCACACCTCAGCAGTGCCTACATATAACTAAGCATTAATTAAACACAAATAAATTACCATCACGAGACCAAAACACTTCCATCGCACGTAAATTGTTTGTATTTTCCGCCATTTTGCATGTTGTCAGAGTCATGACAGTTTGTTTGGTTCCGGTGTTGTCCCGTGGGTCATCTGGTGAGCAATGGACACGATACTCACCAGGTGTCTCTTAAACTAGTAGAATAAGGAGCGCGCAGCGCGTGGCCATGTGTGAAATTAATGTCGGTAGGCCTACACTTCTTCTCTTTTTCTTCTCCTATATAAAGCAGGAGCCGTTCTGCTATCACGCTACAAGGTACGGCATGTGAAGAGAAAAAACAACAACAGTGTTTCTGGCTATGAAAAAAGTTGGAGTCAGACAATATGAAGATTCTGACTCCAAACCTGATGTTGGAGTCAGCACGCAGGCGTGGGTTCCGGTGGACGGCCACCAAAGGGGATCACAACTCTAGGGGGGTCCGGGGCATGCTCCACTGGGAATTTTTTGTTTCATAGGAGGCTTCAGGTGTCTTCTAGTGATATCTAAAGGTACATTTTAAGCTTTAAAACAACACATTTTTCAATAAAATTTGTCTAGATATAGACCCCCTATAGGCTATAGGCTATTATTGTCGTCAAAATGGAATGCTATTTCGTCAGAGGGGGAAGCTTGTCGTCAATTCTGACGACATGACGACAGATCAGAAACACTGAACAATATCTACTGTTTCTTAGAATTGGCAAGGGTTGATTTGACAGGAGCTGATTTTCATATTTAAATATTATCAGCATTAGTTGCTGATATTAAAATACCATCAGCCTGTACTCTATAGGCTACAGTAGGCCTATAGAGCGACACTAGCCTAAGGCCGATCAGCGCTAACAGTTACTACTACCACTACTACTAGGCCCATAGGCCTACAAATACAATGCAATAAAAAGGTTCGGTACATAAAAATAACATATTTGTGTAATAGGCCTATATCTATGTAATAATCTATTCTAGGCCTATATCTATGTTCAGCTACAAACACATCATCAGTATGTACAAAGTTGAAACAGCGTCATGTAACAAATGGGTAACACGGAAAAAGAGACGAGAAAAAAAGAACCAGAGTGGTGAAGATATTGTATATAATGTTCAAGTAAGTGTTAAAGAGCCACAAAGCATAGGCCTACAATTGATATATCATAACATCTAGAGGAAAATTTATATCTGCCGACTTTCTTTTTCACTGCCAATTTAAACACACTATTGAAACACAACAATACACTCAAATGAGAAAACTGAAAGAAGAACTGTTGGCTCATTGTTGGGCCAGCATCGCAGACGTTGGTCTAACATTAATTAAAACAGCATTGGGTCAATGTATAGTTGAGTAATATCTTCTAATCAGTTTAGTTGCTGATAATAATGCCATCAGCCTGTACTCTATAAGCTACTGTAGGCCTACACGTGACCGTCCCACGCATGCCCATTTCGCAGTTAAATTAATCTTTAAACATGTCCTGGAAAAAAAAATTGTCTGTGACATTTCCGGAGATCAGGGAGAAGAAAAAAAGTTCTGTTTTCTTGTTGGAAGGAAAATATAATCTGGTTGGGAAAAAAAACATACCCCCCCCCCGGTATTAAATGGTCCGACCCTTATTGCAATGACAAAGATTATTTTATTCATAAAATTGACAGTATGCCTACAAGGCTCAATTACGTCTGATCAGATAAAAATGCGCTCACACAGCTGCTCATGTTAGATTTAACTGCAGTCTCTATAAAGACTCAACAAAAAACATAAATGTGTTTGCACAGCAGCTATGGCAATGCCACCGCCTAAGTAATTTTGGGTGTTACACCAACACTGACTCATAGTTGGCCGAGTAGGGGAGACCGGGGCACCATGGACACCTATTTTTCATTTTGGATTTACTTCAAATATTTATGTAGTAGCCTACATTAACGTATTATCGACCAAAATAGGTAACACTGGACTAAACTAATGTCTGACTAGAATACAATACATGCATTTATGTTGGATGTTACTTAAAAATCAATTTAAAAAAAATCTAACTAATGGCCATGGTGCCCTGAGCTCGGGGCACCATGGACGTGGGGGTGGGGTACGATGAACATGTCTACAGGCATGTTGGAGGGACTTCCTGTGTCAATCAACACATTTTTAATAGTGGAATGAAAAATAAAAAAGTAATATTTAATTGTAGAAATCTTCATTTGGGGGTAGTGAGATTTAATACAAACATATTTTCTCTGAGGACGGGGCACCATGGACATCAATTCCAATAATGGGGCACCATGGACACGTCCATGGTGCCCCAAAACATGTCTATTGTACCCCGTCCATAGTGCCCCAGCATGACAATTGTTATAAGTGGAGCTTTAACTAGCTCAAGGTATTTTCAAAATTACGAGATAGGGCCTGAGCAGTTATTTTCATATTATTAACCTGTTAACTAATTGGTGTCAATTTATAGGTGGTTAATATTTCCATCGAGTGGCAAGCAGCTGAAATCACATATATCAAAACTTACAAGATGTATCTTATCTGGCCAGAAGACGAAGACGTCTCTTTTGAATGTATAAAAAATGTGTAGGCTCACATCATCCCTGCTCCAGATGTCATTGACAGAAAGAGACATTTTTTTTAGTTTTCTTGAGAACATAGCCAAATAAGCCCTACAAATAACCTGTTAGAATGTATTCATATATATGTTGTGGTACATCTACTGTCTGTTTCACCAGATCCTGGGAGTAGCCTTTTTTTAATTTACTTGATCGCTGTTTAAAAAAAAAAATCTGGGATTATTTTTTCATCTTCCCCCAGCTTCCCTGAAAATTGGTGAATTTTTTTGTGTATTCTCGAAGTTAGACAATTTGACATGTAATAAATTTTCAAAATTACAGCTTTCTTCAACACCATTACCGTGAAACAAGAACAGCGATGTTGGGGGAAGGTGAAAAAATGGCCCAAAAAAATTCAGAAAAAAGTCAACTCCCAGGATCTGGTGAAACAGACTGTAGTAACCCATTCGTTCTGGTAGTTAGAATGGCTATTTTATGCTAGCATTTGTTTTATAGTGTGTATAATGGAAACAAATTACTGAAATAGTCATAATTGTCATTACTGTCACACATGTGTCATCAGAGTAACAACGATGTCATTAGAGTCGCGTGGTTATATTTACATTTCTTAACAAATGGTTGTAGTTAAATGCTAAATTATTTTGTTTGCTTTGGAAGACCATCTGGTGATACTAGCTTGAGCAGTACTTATTTCTTACGATATATTTGATGTGTCAAGCGAGATACTGTACAATAATAGCAAAAAGGGATTTTTTGGACGTTTGATTTCAACCCACAATAAAATATATTACTTGTTATATGTTTTGTTAGTACTGAAACAAATGGAAATTCAAGTGCAGTTGTATCCGAGAAGATAGCCAACTTACACAACACATACTTTTTTGGTCATATAATATTATACAACATAAAAACATCACATAGGAAATTCTAATATAGCAGTGGCGGATCCAGGGGGGGGGGGTGTTGGGGGGGTTTAAACCCTTCCTCAGAAAAAAATCATCTTTTTTAGGGGTTTTCTTATGATTTGGTGATATACTGAGTGAGAAACAGTACCCAATGCCTTAGATTGCATGAGAAAGCCTTTGGAAATCAAAAATTCCCTCGGGGGTCGGGCCCCTCGACCCCCTTACATTTAAAAATGAAAAGCTAGATCCGCCCCTGTATAGGCCCTAGCGCATATTCCAAAATTAATTAAACTGCTATGTGGGAGGTAGGCTATAATAGGCTTAGACATCCTTTTCAATAACAACACGCCACACAGTGAGCAACGCTGAACTGTTTAATCAGACAACTGTTACACACTTTTCAATGACAACTCGCCACACAGTGACCAATGCTGAACTGTTTTAATCAGACAACTGTTCACGCGCAAACTCGTGCAAGCAGTCTATTGGGTGGCCAGAAATAGCGATTTGCTCAGGATGGGCATAGAACGAAGAATGAACCATAACAACTATTGTAGGCCTACTCTTCTTTCACAAACATTGCAGCTCTGTGTTGCACTCGTTCCAGACTGGCTATATCCTTCTGCTTAGATGGATCACACAAGCAAGACCCCATATTCAAGACCAGACAGCACCAGAGCTATAGGCCTATATGAAAGTTCTTTAAGGCTTTCTGGATATTTATGGAAGTTTATCTGTACACTGCCTAGCATTTGGATAGCCTTTGTTGCAGTTTTGCGATGTGCCAGTGAGAGGTCATATCTTCGGAGAGTTCAATGCCTGGATACGCCATTCATTTCGTAGAAATATTAAGGCTTATGTTTACCAGGGTTGCTCATGGTGTAGCATGTATGTGCATGATGTAGCATGTATGTGCATTTAAACGCCTCATCTTACTGAGCACTCATGCAATGATGTCAGGTCTTTTTGAATAAGTGAGCGGTAACATTCCGATGGAGGGGAGAGAAAGATAATATAGATTTACGATAATATAAGCCTAAACAACACAAATTTAAACTTTAAAACTTGTTAAATTTGGGGCACTTGGGATTAATAATACTACTAATAATAATAATAAAAGGTTCTTTGATAACACACATATCCCACAGGGTGATTCAAGGCGATGTACAATGAAAAAATTAACATTAAAATAAAAAATGATAATGAACAGTTTATAAAAATGATTAATTATTGCAATATTTAAAATAGTTTAAAATACATTATCGAAGCAATAAAGTAATGCTTTGAGCGACTAGCTTAAGATGTCAGTTAAAATATTTACGGAAGAAATGTGTCTTTAATTTACGCTTGAAAACAGATAAAGCATTTAAATAGCGTAGATCTGTGGGCAAATTGTTCCACAATTTGGGTGCTGTAACACTGAAGGCCCGCTCGCCAACTGACTTACGAGCAATGGGCTGGTACAGTTTAATGGCACTGTGAGAGCGGAGTTGCAGAAGGTCACACAGATACGATGGAGCTTCGTTGTGTAGATAGACACTTGAACACCATCACTATCACCTTGAATTGAATACGGCACTCCAGAGGCAGCCAGCAAAGTTGTTCTAGTACTGGTGTGATGTGATGAAGCCGTGGAGTGCATTGTCCCTTTAAACATGGTAATCAGCAAGTGAGTAAAAATTCCGAGCAAATAACTTTGCGGTTATAGGTTTATGCAGTCTGGCATGTCATTGATAAAGCAAAGAAACAGTCCGAGTACGGTACCCTGTGGAATGCCAGATGCTACTTTGATCGATTTAGAAGACTGTCCCTCATGCTGAGTACAAACGCCGATTACGACACCGTTTTGACAGTAAAGAACTGTTGAAGTAAAAAAATAAAGTGCTTGGATGCACAGAAGTTAAATGCCTTCGTTTCGTTGGCAAATATTGAGTATTTTTTGCGCAATAAGCAGATTCTGAAATGTTGCATTTGCGTATGGATGGACATGTGACTCTAAAAAATTGATCTGGCTTGCCCAGAATGGCAGAATGCAATGGGTCACGGATGGGACTAGGCCCTAGGCTACCCCCTAGGCCCTAGGGCCTAGTAGTAGTAGGCTAGGCCTAGCCCTAGCCCTAGGAGGGCCTAGGCTAGGGAACCCTGTGTTAACACTTAGAAAGAGTTTTTCCTGCACCGTTCTGGACGATAATAATGTTTAAAAGACAGCCTAACCAGTTAGGGTGAATCAAAAAATGCTTCAGCTGTGCAATATTTCAGGCCACTTTAGTAGGTATATGGGTATGGGCGAAAATATGTGAAAACAGATTTCTGAAAATTCATGACCGAACATGTTTTTCGAGTTGACGTTTTGGACTGAAAATGTGAAATGTAGATCATTCATCCGACATGATGCAGACATTCATGGAATTAATGACATTGATGATCACACCTCAGCAGTGCCTACATATAACTAAGCATTAATTAAACACAAATAAATTACCATCACGAGACCAAAACACTTCCATCGCACGTAAATTGTTTGTATTTTCCGCCATTTTGCATGTTGTCAGAGTCATGACAGTTTGTTTGGTTCCGGTGTTGTCCCGTGGGTCATCTGGTGAGCAATGGACACGATACTCACCAGGTGTCTCTTAAACTAGTAGAATAAGGAGCGCGCAGCGCGTGGCCATGTGTGAAATTAATGTCGGTAGGCCTACACTTCTTCTCTTTTTCTTCTCCTATATAAAGCAGGAGCCGTTCTGCTATCACGCTACAAGGTACGGCATGTGAAGAGAAAAAACAACAACAGTGTTTCTGGCTATGAAAAAAGTTGGAGTCAGACAATATGAAGATTCTGACTCCAAACCTGATGTTGGAGTCAGCACGCAGGCGTGGGTTCCGGTGGACGGCCACCAAAGGGGATCACAACTCTAGGGGGGTCCGGGGCATGCTCCACTGGGAATTTTTTGTTTCATAGGAGGCTTCAGGTGTCTTCTAGTGATATCTAAAGGTACATTTTAAGCTTTAAAACAACACATTTTTCAATAAAATTTGTCTAGATATAGACCCCCTATAGGCTATAGGCTATTATTGTCGTCAAAATGGAATGCTATTTCGTCAGAGGGGGAAGCTTGTCGTCAATTCTGACGACATGACGACAGATCAGAAACACTGAACAATATCTACTGTTTCTTAGAATTGGCAAGGGTTGATTTGACAGGAGCTGATTTTCATATTTAAATATTATCAGCATTAGTTGCTGATATTAAAATACCATCAGCCTGTACTCTATAGGCTACAGTAGGCCTATAGAGCGACACTAGCCTAAGGCCGATCAGCGCTAACAGTTACTACTACCACTACTACTAGGCCCATAGGCCTACAAATACAATGCAATAAAAAGGTTCGGTACATAAAAATAACATATTTGTGTAATAGGCCTATATCTATGTAATAATCTATTCTAGGCCTATATCTATGTTCAGCTACAAACACATCATCAGTATGTACAAAGTTGAAACAGCGTCATGTAACAAATGGGTAACACGGAAAAAGAGACGAGAAAAAAAGAACCAGAGTGGTGAAGATATTGTATATAATGTTCAAGTAAGTGTTAAAGAGCCACAAAGCATAGGCCTACAATTGATATATCATAACATCTAGAGGAAAATTTATATCTGCCGACTTTCTTTTTCACTGCCAATTTAAACACACTATTGAAACACAACAATACACTCAAATGAGAAAACTGAAAGAAGAACTGTTGGCTCATTGTTGGGCCAGCATCGCAGACGTTGGTCTAACATTAATTAAAACAGCATTGGGTCAATGTATAGTTGAGTAATATCTTCTAATCAGTTTAGTTGCTGATAATAATGCCATCAGCCTGTACTCTATAAGCTACTGTAGGCCTACACGTGACCGTCCCACGCATGCCCATTTCGCAGTTAAATTAATCTTTAAACATGTCCTGGAAAAAAAAATTGTCTGTGACATTTCCGGAGATCAGGGAGAAGAAAAAAAGTTCTGTTTTCTTGTTGGAAGGAAAATATAATCTGGTTGGGAAAAAAAACATACCCCCCCCCCCCCGGTATTAAATGGTCCGACCCTTATTGCAATGACAAAGATTATTTTATTCATAAAATTGACAGTATGCCTACAAGGCTCAATTACGTCTGATCAGATAAAAATGCGCTCACACAGCTGCTCATGTTAGATTTAACTGCAGTCTCTATAAAGACTCAACAAAAAACATAAATGTGTTTGCACAGCAGCTATGGCAATGCCACCGCCTAAGTAATTTTGGGTGTTACACCAACACTGACTCATAGTTGGCCGAGTAGGGGAGACCGGGGCACCATGGACACCTATTTTTCATTTTGGATTTACTTCAAATATTTATGTAGTAGCCTACATTAACGTATTATCGACCAAAATAGGTAACACTGGACTAAACTAATGTCTGACTAGAATACAATACATGCATTTATGTTGGATGTTACTTAAAAATCAATTTAAAAAAAATCTAACTAATGGCCATGGTGCCCTGAGCTCGGGGCACCATGGACGTGGGGGTGGGGTACGATGAACATGTCTACAGGCATGTTGGAGGGACTTCCTGTGTCAATCAACACATTTTTAATAGTGGAATGAAAAATAAAAAAGTAATATTTAATTGTAGAAATCTTCATTTGGGGGTAGTGAGATTTAATACAAACATATTTTCTCTGAGGACGGGGCACCATGGACATCAATTCCAATAATGGGGCACCATGGACACGTCCATGGTGCCCCAAAACATGTCTATTGTACCCCGTCCATAGTGCCCCAGCATGACAATTGTTATAAGTGGAGCTTTAACTAGCTCAAGGTATTTTCAAAATTACGAGATAGGGCCTGAGCAGTTATTTTCATATTATTAACCTGTTAACTAATTGGTGTCAATTTATAGGTGGTTAATATTTCCATCGAGTGGCAAGCAGCTGAAATCACATATATCAAAACTTACAAGATGTATCTTATCTGGCCAGAAGACGAAGACGTCTCTTTTGAATGTATAAAAAATGTGTAGGCTCACATCATCCCTGCTCCAGATGTCATTGACAGAAAGAGACATTTTTTTTAGTTTTCTTGAGAACATAGCCAAATAAGCCCTACAAATAACCTGTTAGAATGTATTCATATATATGTTGTGGTACATCTACTGTCTGTTTCACCAGATCCTGGGAGTAGCCTTTTTTTAATTTACTTGATCGCTGTTTAAAAAAAAAAATCTGGGATTATTTTTTCATCTTCCCCCAGCTTCCCTGAAAATTGGTGAATTTTTTTGTGTATTCTCGAAGTTAGACAATTTGACATGTAATAAATTTTCAAAATTACAGCTTTCTTCAACACCATTACCGTGAAACAAGAACAGCGATGTTGGGGGAAGGTGAAAAAATGGCCCAAAAAAATTCAGAAAAAAGTCAACTCCCAGGATCTGGTGAAACAGACTGTAGTAACCCATTCGTTCTGGTAGTTAGAATGGCTATTTTATGCTAGCATTTGTTTTATAGTGTGTATAATGGAAACAAATTACTGAAATAGTCATAATTGTCATTACTGTCACACATGTGTCATCAGAGTAACAACGATGTCATTAGAGTCGCGTGGTTATATTTACATTTCTTAACAAATGGTTGTAGTTAAATGCTAAATTATTTTGTTTGCTTTGGAAGACCATCTGGTGATACTAGCTTGAGCAGTACTTATTTCTTACGATATATTTGATGTGTCAAGCGAGATACTGTACAATAATAGCAAAAAGGGATTTTTTGGACGTTTGATTTCAACCCACAATAAAATATATTACTTGTTATATGTTTTGTTAGTACTGAAACAAATGGAAATTCAAGTGCAGTTGTATCCGAGAAGATAGCCAACTTACACAACACATACTTTTTTGGTCATATAATATTATACAACATAAAAACATCACATAGGAAATTCTAATATAGCAGTGGCGGATCCAGGGGGGGGGGTGTTGGGGGGGTTTAAACCCTTCCTCAGAAAAAAATCATCTTTTTTAGGGGTTTTCTTATGATTTGGTGATATACTGAGTGAGAAACAGTACCCAATGCCTTAGATTGCATGAGAAAGCCTTTGGAAATCAAAAATTCCCTCGGGGGTCGGGCCCCTCGACCCCCTTACATTTAAAAATGAAAAGCTAGATCCGCCCCTGTATAGGCCCTAGCGCATATTCCAAAATTAATTAAACTGCTATGTGGGAGGTAGGCTATAATAGGCTTAGACATCCTTTTCAATAACAACACGCCACACAGTGAGCAACGCTGAACTGTTTAATCAGACAACTGTTACACACTTTTCAATGACAACTCGCCACACAGTGACCAATGCTGAACTGTTTTAATCAGACAACTGTTCACGCGCAAACTCGTGCAAGCAGTCTATTGGGTGGCCAGAAATAGCGATTTGCTCAGGATGGGCATAGAACGAAGAATGAACCATAACAACTATTGTAGGCCTACTCTTCTTTCACAAACATTGCAGCTCTGTGTTGCACTCGTTCCAGACTGGCTATATCCTTCTGCTTAGATGGATCACACAAGCAAGACCCCATATTCAAGACCAGACAGCACCAGAGCTATAGGCCTATATGAAAGTTCTTTAAGGCTTTCTGGATATTTATGGAAGTTTATCTGTACACTGCCTAGCATTTGGATAGCCTTTGTTGCAGTTTTGCGATGTGCCAGTGAGAGGTCATATCTTCGGAGAGTTCAATGCCTGGATACGCCATTCATTTCGTAGAAATATTAAGGCTTATGTTTACCAGGGTTGCTCATGATGTAGCATGTATGTGCATGATGTAGCATGTATGTGCATTTAAACGCCTCATCTTACTGAGCACTCATGCAATGATGTCAGGTCTTTTTGAATAAGTGAGCGGTAACATTCCGATGGAGGGGAGAGAAAGATAATATAGATTTACGATAATATAAGCCTAAACAACACAAATTTAAACTTTAAAACTTGTTAAATTTGGGGCACTTGGGATTAATAATACTACTAATAATAATAATAAAAGGTTCTTTGATAACACACATATCCCACAGGGTGATTCAAGGCGATGTACAATGAAAAAATTAACATTAAAATAAAAAATGATAATGAACAGTTTATAAAAATGATTAATTATTGCAATATTTAAAATAGTTTAAAATACATTATCGAAGCAATAAAGTAATGCTTTGAGCGACTAGCTTAAGATGTCAGTTAAAATATTTACGGAAGAAATGTGTCTTTAATTTACGCTTGAAAACAGATAAAGCATTTAAATAGCGTAGATCTGTGGGCAAATTGTTCCACAATTTGGGTGCTGTAACACTGAAGGCCCGCTCGCCAACTGACTTACGAGCAATGGGCTGGTACAGTTTAATGGCACTGTGAGAGCGGAGTTGCAGAAGGTCACACAGATACGATGGAGCTTCGTTGTGTAGATAGACACTTGAACACCATCACTATCACCTTGAATTGAATACGGCACTCCAGAGGCAGCCAGCAAAGTTGTTCTAGTACTGGTGTGATGTGATGAAGCCGTGGAGTGCATTGTCCCTTTAAACATGGTAATCAGCAAGTGAGTAAAAATTCCGAGCAAATAACTTTGCGGTTATAGGTTTATGCAGTCTGGCATGTCATTGATAAAGCAAAGAAACAGTCCGAGTACGGTACCCTGTGGAATGCCAGATGCTACTTTGATCGATTTAGAAGACTGTCCCTCATGCTGAGTACAGTTTACAAGAAAGTTTTTTTTAATCCAAGAGTGTAAGTTTCCGCGAATTCCGTAATGGTCTCAACCTTAACTTGACAAGGCCGCCATTAATATAGCTGAATCTTGTAAAAGAGAAGTTTGACCAATATGTTGTTTGAATACCACTGGTGCAAGCTGTGGATCAACATGAAAACAACATTGGGTTAGCGTCTCATCCCAGCAAACACAAGACAGATCTAACTTTGAGCCATTGCGACGCTGGCTCAGCATTAACCCAACATAGCGTCACCGTCTCGTTTGGTTGGGTACTGATTCATGTACATTGAATGAGCCATGGCGCACAGCTTTTTTTTGTCACAGATCATTCGAAGCATCAATCATCCATGCTGTCATCTGTGTAGTCAGCGCTGCGAGTCTGCTACAGTATCCTGCTCCTGCAGTTAACAGAGAGACATGAAGCACGCCTGTGCGGGGACCCTGATTGTGTAGATTATGGCTATCTGTCGCTGCCAATAATTACCACATTACTATGATTACAGCTGCACTGTCCCAGGTGGGAACATTTTGCGATGGTCAGTGGAAACAGAAGAATTCCCACAGCAGCGGATAATAGGCGGTCAGCATTGTGTGTGAGAGTGGGCATTGTGACGGGCCGTAACAGCTCTACATGCTATCAGTGGCTCATTCACTGGTAGATGGCGGTCATTAGGGCAGCCATGACAACCGCTGTGTTACTATGAAGTAGCACCTCGAGGTGAGATGCAATGGTAACAGTTATAAATGCCGGGACGTATCCCTAGTGATGACTAAGCCACCGGACTACCGCTGAGCCAGCACGATGGTGTCCATCACACATGGATACACCACTTCTCTGTCAGCTTTATGTCTGGTCACAATCGTCATGCTTCCACCACAACCATCACTCGGACAGAACGTCATACAAATAGGTAGGGTGATTCACTTTTAAATAACTTATAATTCTTTAAATTTAAATCATCACACTACCCTATTCTCTATCGACTCAAATTTGTGACGGTCCACTAACTTAGTTGATGCTGTTCCAAGATTCTTATTTTGGAGAGTTGAGTTTCGAAATATTTGTGAATTTTGAAATTAACGTATATATTATAGGGGGCTTACATATTTAACCCTTTAACCGCCAAATTATTCAATTAGAATTTCCACCCACTTGAAGTTGTGTCTCGCTGACGCGATCCACAACTTCAAGTGAGTGAAAATTATTCAGATTTGACAAAATGGAGGTCAACTGTTTTCAAATATTGCTGATTGAAGTCACATTTTATCTTTAACATGTTCAAAAGGTGATACATAATGTGCTAATAAAAAATGAAAACCCGAATATATGCGGCACCGGCGGTTAAAGGGTTAAATAAATTGAAGTTGAAGCAAATAATGCATGCTACTAAAATATTTGCAGCGTATATTTCAGGATTTTTAGATTTTTAAAAATATTTTTTATCAACATTTCTATGAAACCGCTTAAAACCCAAACAAACTTTTTGTACACCTAAACACTTGCTAAAGGACGGTTAAGTGTTCCTACAGCATTGGGCCATATGGTGATGCCGTCGGCCCAGCGTTGGGTAGACAATCAGTGTTGCAGGTGTATCACCTCATGTCCCGGCTACAAGTCACCAATCAGACACCAATTAGGGGCGATTGCTTTGATCTCCCCGTCCAAGACGTGGTAATATGTGGTTTAAAGTGCTGTATATTGCGAACTTGTTTTGTTAACATGGCAATATACGACCTGGAAATTTAACTATTTCACTCTTTTTCGGTGCTTTTAAATATTTTTTTGACTTTTTTGTGTTCTTAGTTAAGATCAGTAGGCTGTATGGCTTCACATGAGTTAAATTGTCAAAATTGACAAAATTGAAAATGTCTCATCCCAAGGGGTCCCTTTAATTGATTAAGGTGCGAGTAGTATCTATGAGTATTTCACACTATTGGAATAAGATGTTCCTTTGATGAGGGTTTGTTTTGCATTTACTTGACAATCATCAGTGAGACACCCCGTGAGCTCAAGGGGAGATTCATTCACACTGAGCATACTGAGTAAACCATAGTGTTTTAGCCAAACACTTCTCGCATATGTTTTATGCAATTTGCAAACAGCAATGAAAATATTTCCAGAAAATATTCAAAGTTGCCACAAGATGGGGCACAAGTGTTTCCTTAGATGGAGTGATTGCTAGCATGTGACCCTCTGAGAGGGTCACATGATAGCCAATCACTCCATATAAGGACATATAAGGGGTTCATGCCATATAAGGGGTGATAGATCACCTTTAAGCTATGTATCTGACTTTATGATCATTGATACAGTCTACCGCCCAGTAACCACGCGGCATTTCTACAACGTCGGCCTACATTGTATAAATAATATACAAATGTTTTGTGCTTACCAGGATATTACTATGCTAGTTGTAATCATTAACCCTTAAAGCGCTGAATTAATTTGTTAAAAAAAACATTGCAACCAAAGGGTTTTTGTCAATTTGAAATCATCATAAATGTCTTAGTTATCTCTTTCTGATTCATTTGAATACCTATGTTATGGGTTTCCGGCCATTAGAAATTTGTTGATTCTTACAGTGAGAGGGTCGACTTTAGCCGTCAGAATCTGACGTCTACAGACGTCAGATTCTGTCGACTAAAGTCGCTATAAGGGTTAAGGGGTGATCAATCACTTATGTCATTATTATTTAATACACGTAGCTTAACACTCACCAATCAATTAGTCCAAGTCGTTACGTCATTCGTGAATGCCCAGCAGACACAAGTCATTAAATCAATGTTGGTTTAACGCTGATCGAACGTCGTAGACGGTGGACCAACGTTAAACCAACATTGATTCGTTCAGTACAAGGTATTTTTACTGCCTGTTGGCAAAGTTTTAGCCTATACCGGTACTTACTGTTGTTGTATTGTTCACTGGTTACAATACTTGCACTCAGTTAAAGGGACTGGCCCACGCTAAAATCATCAAAAAATCGGTGATTTTATTTTGGCTTCTCAATATGACCATATGATGTAAACATGTCCATAGACTAGAACTGCAAAAGTTTTTTGATTTTTCTGCTGCGCATTCACCAGTTAGGCTAGATATAGAGACGAAATTGCTGTTTTCTAATTATTGACAACCATGTCAAAAATAGGAAATGCGGGAATTTCGTCTCTATATCTAGCCTAACTGGTAAATGCGCAGCAGAAAAAAATTAAAACTTTTGCAGTACTAGTCTATGGACATGTTTACATCATATGGTCATATTAAGAAGCCAAAATAAAATCACCGATTTTTTGATGATTTTAGCGTGGGCCAGTCCCTTTAATAGTCATTTATAGATATGTCAAATCATTGATAGACCGGAATACTTATTGTATGATAAGCTAATGTGTTGTTGTTTTCATATTTAAAGCTCATTCTTCTTAATAACATTACTATATAAAAAAAACCATTTCAATTAGGCCTATTTCACAAATTTTTGTATGGGTATCGCTGGCCCGGGATCCGGCCGATGGGCTATATAAGTATTTGGGGCGGGGGCCCCAGGGTAGTGGTTACCACCGCTGCCTTTCACGCTAGAGTTCGAGGTTCGGTTCCCGGTCTCGGCGGTTTGAAAGAAACAAAATATTTCTTCCCCATCCACGTGTGAAAATCAGTATTGTGGGGAGCCTCCGTGACCAAGAGGTAGCGTGCTCGGCCTCAGACCAAATCCTGCGTCTGGAGGACAGTGTCATCTCATTCATCTCACCATCCTCAGGAGGTTCTCCTGACCCAGTTTAGCCTATATGTGCACAAAGGTGGCCTAAAGCCGGAATACGGCGTTCGCTCAACGGTTTGTGCTTGATCACTGAAGTTAAGCAACGTCGCGCCCGGTTCATAATTAGATGGGTGACCGCCTGGGACTGCCAGGGGCTGTATACACTCAGATCTATATGTATAAATCAGATGGCTCGTCTGACTGACTTTGAGTTGGACGTAAAAGAACCTCAATGGACGTAGGCGCAGTTCCATCCGGCGAGAACCCAAAAAATCCACAACATGGAGTACTTGGCACATATATAAGGCCATGAATGATATCATGAATGATAACATGCCTTGCTAAGTTACTCCCGTGGCGCGATAGCACAATAGTGCGTACTGCCACGTAATATACAGATACAGATACAGATAAAGCCCGATTTATTTTATTTTTATATAAATATTGGCGTACCCATTTTTAAAATAATATCTTACAAATAGACTCCACTAGAATTACAGTGGATAACAGCCATCACAAAAATATTTATAATTATATTGGTGCAATGAAGCACAGCAATTCGTAAAACACGTGTCGTACTATATTGGGTGTTTTTTTTGTTTTTTTACTTGTAGTAACGTAGTATGCCTATTTATTAGAATAACATACATTTTCAATAACAACACGCCACACATATGACCAAAAGCTGAACTATTTAGTTGGGACTCCTGTTTACGCACAACATCGTGCAAAGAGTGTATTCCTGCTACATAAGCTAGTGTAAACACAAAACGTGGTCATGTTGACCATGAAGCTGCGCCTATAAGCGTGCCTAGTGGACTCTTATAATACACTATCACTGATCGAATGTTACATGCGCATCAGAATTATTTATGTGATGTCCCAGAGCGAATAATTTACAATGGCTGCGCAAATGATAAAATATAGATTGACGTGTCTATTCACATGGTAGGCATAATTAAATACATATTGAGCTGAAGCGTGTGTATCTACGCGCAATTTGCATTTTATGAGTTCTTTCATGAATAAACACATTGATCGAGGAAAATATAAATCTCGATTTGTGTAGTGTTATGTGTGATTCAAATAAAATTATATATATATGCCTCTTTATGAAATCATTCTACGTCACACTGTCTGGATAGACGCGGTAACGATTGATCGATTCATATGCTCAGAACAGTATTTGCACAGACAGAACGCAAGCTCCCAGAAAACACGAGACGTTGGCACAACGTTGATTTACTGTTTGGCAACGTCGTAGACGGTGGTTCAACAGTAAACCAACGTTGGACCAACGTTTCATGTTTGCTGGTAGGGGAATCTAAACAAAGATAAAATGAACAAAGTCTGGCGTACAACTATTAATGTACAGTAGGGTAACACAAAACATTTGTATAAAACTGATCATTTTTATAATTTTCATCTATATTTAATAATTTGATAATAATGGTTATAATTGAATAAAAAACAGAATATACCATTGCTTGTTTTTCTGACAACGGGTCACGTTTGTTACAGGCCAACAGGCTGATTATCATGATTATTATTAATATAAAGCTATGACTCTTTAACAATTACGGCGTGGCAAATAATGAAAACTAGCTGGTTGATGTAAGTTAATTATCTACAATCAGCTTCCACCACAAATACACCTGTACACTTGACATATATGAGTGACTATTAGCTGAGTGCAAGTATTGTGAGCAATGCCGATATACAACAACAATAAGTACTATGCTCCCCCAACAGGCAGTAACATTACGTTGTTATGCGCGAATGACGTAACCACTTAGACTAATTGCTTGCTGATTAGTGTTATGCCTAATAAATATGACATAAGTGTTTAAAATGATTGTTAAACTGGCGTGGTTATCTAGCGGTGCATATAAATAACAATAGGCACATGGTTCTCATGTGCGACACTTTATCCTTGTGAATGCAATGCAATGCAATGCAATGCAATGCAATGCAATGCAATGCAATGCAATGCAATGCAATACAATGCAATGCAATGTAATGCAATGCAATGCAATGCAATGCAATGCAATGAATGCAATGCAACGTAATGCATGAAATTTATATGCAAGTACATATCCATACGCATAGTAAATACAATGCAAGACAATGATTTGAAATACAATGTCATGTATTATAATACACAGAGCTCCAGCTAGGCTGCACAAACCAGACAATTGCCTTTTACCAAAACATACAGTAGATCTAACAGGACAACAACGATTCTCACCAAGAACACGAATTGGAGAACATGAAAACGTTGGCAGGATAATATTATGCTAAAATAAATTTAATTTAAACGGGCGTAGTCTGGCTTTCATGGGACACCTACAATAAATCATTTAAATGGAAATGTCTTGTCTATTATATGAGTTGAACAGAATATCCACAAACTCGATGTGGAATAGAGTTGATCTCGAATATAAGACAAAGATTTTTTGTACTGAAAAAAGTAATTTGTAATCGAAATATTCCATTCCCAATCCCCAAACATACATAGAATCAGTAGAGCGAAGTCGTGGCCATTTATGACAAACCGCGCCACGCCACGCGAAAAGGGCAACAGATTTGAAGATGCAATACAATGCAATACAATAAGTACTATCAAATTCAACATGAAGGACTATCTGATCATATTTGTATAATTACAATAAATAAATAAATAAATAAATAGAATTAAGCCCTACATCAATTTGAAAATTAATTGTTATTAGCACGCTCTGTTGTTTAGGAGTAATGTTTAGAGAAGAGCGGTCAAGTCTGGAAGGAGCGGTGAGACTGGCCATAGACATGATCAACAAGGACTCAGCCGTACTGCCGGGACACACTCTCAACTACACAGCGGTCATCACTGGAAGCGGCCCATCCAGATTCCACATCATGCACAAAGGTAGATCCATTAACTAGACGTCCATACAATTATGGTTTAATGTTAGGTCCGCATCACCGTCATTGATTTAGTGTCCTTTGTTTGTCCTGTGGATCCGACTAGTGATCCGTTTAACATTATTACATCAACATGTCCATTCAGTGGAAATATACATGAGTCTTTATAATACAATAATTGCCTGCTTTATATCTGTGACCGGAAAAAATTATATTGCTGCTCTATAATGGATGAAGCTTATGAGGTTATTTGTTTTTGGCGCATCGGATTCACACAAAAGTTGGTTATTTTAGAATTTCGAAAGCTAAATCGTATGCGAATCTTACATCATATTCTTAGTTAAACTTACACTTCGATTTTTTATTCCGATTGAAATAAATGAACATTGTGAGCAATTCACACCTAAACCATGTAAACGTAAACAAATTAGAAGAAATTCCAGATTAGTAACAGAGCTACCCAATGTAAAAATTCCTGGTTTGCATTTTTATTATTAAAGTATTTTATCTCAGCTTTAACTTATTTTTAGACCGTGGTACCAAACATTTTAGTTACTTGAATGTTTTCATTTTAAATGTACAGCAATAAAACCTTTAAAATGTTCACCATCAATAAATTGAAAGTAAAATATTATAGTGTTTGTGAACGGAAATTTGAAATTGTAGATTAATTTTAATTGATTTTCGTCCCATACTTTGTATTACTAATCTCCAACATGAGCAGCACTATGAGCACCTTAAGGAATACGTCCATATATGAATACATGTATATTCTTAAACCAAAAAGTTTTTCTTTCTTGATTAAAAAAAAGATATAAACTAAAAAAATAGTTGTGTTAAATGGTTCATGAAAACACTGACTATTCTGATATGAGATTGTATGCTACCTATGAAAGCTATTGATTCATGATATTATGATCATAATTATATAAAAAAAACCTTTACATTTGTTGTGCGAAAAACTTTTCATTATGAAACAAGACATTGGTAAGCATACATAGAATTATGAAGTCAATTTGAAATCCTAAAATCTTAAATATGTCTGAACAAATAAAATTCTAGAATTATAAATATTATAACAGTCCCCCTAATATGGGCACCATTTGTTTTCATCCTAACATGTTTGAATTATTTTTTAAATATTTAATACAATTATTGAGGATATATAAATATATATATATATATTATTGAGGATATATAAATAAATTGTTTTTTATTGAAAATATATCCAATTAACATTACAAAACACAATATTTTCCTAAAAAATAACGCTCATAGTTATGAGTAAAATCGGGTGGCTTAACACAACCCTAACCCATGTAGCGTCTCCGTTTGGCAGGATGCGGTGGGTAGGCCTAATGTCTGTCACACATTTCCGGTGAAATTCTCGGCCAGAAGACATGTGTTGTTCAATGTGGGGCCAGTGTCGTAGACAGTGGCCCCACATTAGAGCAGCACTCATGCCAGAGGTCTAACTTGGGTCAAACAGAAAAAAAGCTTTCTAGAAAGTCCCCACTCCAATAGGTGGTTTTAACACCGTTTCAGCAAGGTCGGTCTGCGACCTCGGGAGTAGCGAGCCTTGTGTTGGAAGATGTAAAAAATACACTTTTCTAATGACATTTCTAATGACATTCCATAGCTTCAATAATGAATTACCTTGATTATCACTCCATTTATAACAGTACAACAAGCAGATATTGTGCAGACGACGCTTGGTAAGCCAATGATTTGAATACACTGTTATTTTCACAAAGTGTATTAACGTAAATTTTGCGCAGGGCCACGCACTGATTGCTCCTCACACAGAGGCAAGCGCCGGAGGCGGGATGATTTTTGCTAATAAAATACCAAATACACCATTTCTGGGTGTCTAAGGAATAACAAATGGGAAAATAGCTAACATTATCATCTAATCTAATTATCATATACATAAAATTATCTTTTTAGATTTTGAAATAGCACTTAATGATTAAAGAAGGGGTGGGTCACGTGATCCCTGTACCCCTTTATCCGCCCCTGTATACTCTACGATTTGATTTTTTATGATATTTGACTATTATTAGGTGCACTTACCACTTACCTAACACAATTTTTTCTACGCTGATTATTTTTCAGTTTGCGAGCTGATCAAGTCTGGTACGGCAGCTGTGATTGGTCTGATGACTAGTATGGCTACAAAGACCACTCAACCATTTTGTCGGGGTTTCCATGTTCCACTTATAGCTCCGACCGCCACAGATCCAACACTGAGCAGCAGTCATTTCACTCCCTACCTCCTCAGACTAAGTCCACCGGATTCCCGGCAAAGTGAGGCCCTGGCTGATCTCATCCACCATTTTAACTGGGACAGCCTGGCCATCCTTACTGACGACACGGGTTATGGTGAGAATGAACTTTATCTTCTTCCTTCTTCTTGACACAATGTAGGCCCAAGTATTGTAGGCCTACTCTACTCCAGACCACTTGGTTGGAGTAGTACTTGGTCCGCGGCTGGGTATGTGTGGGTGCTTGAGCTGATTGGATGGATGGATGGATGGATGGATGGATGGATGGATGGATGGATGGGTGGGTGGATGGATAGATGGATGGATGGATGGATGGATGGATGGATGGATGGATGGATGGATGGATGGATGGATGGATGGATGGATGGATGGATGGATGGATGGATTGGTGGATGGATGGATATAAGGATGGGTGGATGGATTGATGGATGGATGGATGCTAGGAGGTGGATGGATGAATGAATGAATGAATGAATGAATGAATGAATGAATGAATGAATGAATTGATGGATGGATGGATGGATGGATGGATGGATGGATGGATGGATGGATGGATGGATGGATGGATGGATGGGTAGATGGATGGATGGATGGATGGATGGATGGATGGATGGATGGATGGATGGATGGTCGGATGGATGGATGGATGGATGGCTGGATGGATGGATGGATGGATGGATGGATGGATGGATGGATGGATGGATGGATGGATGGATGGGTGGGTTAGTGGGTCTGTGGGAAGGTGGATGGGTGGATGGATGAGTTGAAGTAGGTACCGATGAGTTGCCAGATGGGCGAGTGGGATGGTGGGTGTGGGGGTATCACCGTATACATGGGGTGCATGCCTGGACTGGATGAATGGATAAACTGGGATGAGTGAGTGGGTTTTAATGACTGAGTGAGGTTTTGTAATGTGAATGTAAAAATACTAGAATAACAGACTATTGTTTTTGTTTCTATTTATTTGAACACAAATATATTTAATGTCGATACAACTATGTTGTACTGCTGCTTGCTTAGATAGTAACATGGTATTTCTTGGTGATAGGTATTAACGGCATGGCAGAACTTCAGAAATTGGCGGCACAGAGAAAATGGCGTGTTGCCAGTGTACAACAGTTCGTACACACCACCAACTATTCTTTGGTGGACGCCAGTGATCAGCTGGATAACATCAAAGGCCAAGGTAAAAAAAACGATTGATATGGTGGATGCAGTTTAGATGGTGTTATATTTTCTAGATATTAATGTTGTGGTCTACGGACTCGACCCTGCTTGAACGGCTATCAGGGGAAGGTAGTGGGTCATAACATTATTTTAACAAGCTAATAACATTAAGAACCATAAAAGACAACCCACCTGAATATCTCACTTACTTATTCTCACGGTTATACAATAGAAATAGACTTTTTGTCCCCTATATAAAAAAAATCGAGACTGTTCTCCATAGCGGGCCAATCCCTCTGGAACGCTCTGCCTGTGCCCATGCAATGTTAACATTCCATAAATTTAATACTTAAATCTTATCTATTTGGCCTGGCTTTCCCGCCATAGCTCCTCGTCGGTATATTCGTTTGGCATTTAAACGATTTAATATGTCGTCGCCTCGGAGCTAAAGGATCCTATCTGACACTCGTTAGAGTGGCAGATAGGATCCTAACGAGTGTCAGATAGGATCCTTTAGCTCCGAGGCGACGATGTATACTTGGTTTATTTGTATATTTAAATAGTATACTTTGCAGCGCTACTATGTGACAGCATTGCGTGTGTAGCGTTGGCCAACGTTCACCTAATTGAAAATAAGTTTATTGTCCGAGAAAAATATCAGTTGTACTTAAAATGACAGATAATGATGATAATAGAACGCAGTTGCAATTAACGTGATCAAATATGTTTTTGCGGGGGAAATACGACTAAACACAAATATTCAACAATAAAAAAATATATTAATCAGTTTTTAACTTATTAGAAATATAAATACCAAGGTATGACAATGCAGACAATGGGAAAGACGCACGAGCGCGGGTCAGTGGTCATCTAATTTCGCCAGTCAGCTAACTATATGTGTAGCGCTGGTCAGTGGTCATCTAATTTCGCCAGTCAGCTAACTATATGTGTAGCGCTGGTCAGTGGTCATCTAATTTCGCCAGTCAGCTAACTATATGTGTAGCGCTGGTCAGTGGTCATCTAATTTCGCCAGTCAGCTAACTATATGTGTAGCGCTGGTCAGTGGTCATCTAATTTCGCCAGTCAGCTAACTATATGTGTAGCGCTGGTCAGTGGTCATATAATTTCGCCAGTCAGCTAACTATATGTGTAGCGCTGGTCAGTGGTCATCTAATTTCGCCAGTCAGCTAACTATATGTGTAGCGCTGGTCAGTGGTCATCTAATTTCGCCAGTCAGCTAACTATATGTGTAGCGCTGGTCAGTGGTCATCTAATTTCGCCAGTCAGCTAACTATATGTTAAATATATTAAAATATATTAATCAGGTGTTAACTTATTAGAAATATAAATACCAAGGTATGACAATGCAGACAATGGGAAAGGCGCACGAGCGCTGGTCAGTGGTCATCTAATTTCGCCAGTCAGCTAACTATATGTGTAGCGCTGGTCAGTGTTCATCTAATTTTGCCAGAATACATTTATAATTGGCTGGCTGTCTCCATTCATTAAATGAATATTACTTAAAGTTTATGCATTGTAAATGTGACACAGTCGTTATAACCTCTGACGGCATCCCGCGAGATCTGCTCCGAGACCGGAAGTTCATTAGATTTCGCTTGGTCATTAGATTTGGCTTGACACCGGCTCCCTAATGACGAATTTGTTTTGGCCTGGATTAGGACACACGATCTTGTTGAGCAAGGAATCTGTGCTGAACATCTGTACACCTCTGATGTCGATCTTCTAGGGATTAAGGTGCTATAGGAGTGTTTGGCCTCACATTTTTTATGGGTATCGCTGGCCCGGGATCCGGCCTATGTGCTATATAAATATTGGGGGCGGGGGCCCCAGGGTAGTGGTTACCACCGCTGCCTTTCACGCTAGAGTTCGGGGTTCGGTTCCCGATCTCGGTGGTTTGAAAGAAACAAAATGTTTCTTCCCCATCCACGTGTGAAACTCAGTATTGTGGGGAGCCTCTGTGACCGAGAGGTAGCATGCTCGGCCTCAGACCGCTAGAGCTCGAATTTCGAATCCTGTGTCTGGAGGGCAGTGTCATCTCATTCATCTCACCATCCTCAGGAGGTTCTCCTGGCCCAGTTTAGCCTATATGTGCGCAAAGGTGGCCTGAAACCCCCATTCATTTCATTTTTAATTGGTTGAGCGTAGCTCCAAATACAGAAAGAACAGGTATTCGCTTCTACTTTTATCGCGACTTAAAACTATGACATACATTGTCGAATACATTACCACACATTATTTTAAATCAATTTTATGTTGGGGATAATTCTAATTTAAGAGACACAGCCATATCCGTCATAATATGGCATTGGCCAAATTACACTTCTGAAGAAACAGGGGCCCATCCCACTAAGAATCTTAAAATTAAGATTATCTCAACTGTCTCTTATTTGCACTAGACAAGTTAGGATCATCTTAACTTTTCTATTGCAAATAAAACAAAGTTAAGATGATCTTAATTTTAAGATTATTTGTGGGATGAACTAAGAATCTTAAAATCAAGATTATCTCAACTGTCTCTTATTTGCACTAGACAAGTTAGGATCATCTTAACTTTTCTATTGCAAATAAAACAAAGTTAAGATGATCTTAATTTTAAGATTATTTGTGGGATGAGCCCCAGGTCTTTTTTATTTTGGATTTACATTCATGTAAAATATTTTTTTCCAGATAAATTAATGATGGAATGATGGAAAATCCTTAGGCTTATCTAATGCGCTAATTGTCGAAGTCAAGGTATGGACGTCAAAAAGGAGCGTAGCAACTGAATACATAGGCTGGGAAATAAATAATAATTTTCTCAAAGCCATACAATGTCGTGTATAATAGAACTAAAATATTTTGATGTTTTTTGGTGTACCCCACGCGGGTATTCTTTCAACAAACTATTATTCTGGGGAACCCGGTTGACACTGTACCCCACATTCTCACAAAGAATATCGATAATTTAAAATATTTGAAGTGGTTACTAATTTATGTTTTTTCATAATCAATGACAATTGGGCATGCTGTATTTTTACGATAATTAAAAGTTAGTGGACGAAATGCGTCAAGCCGCTCCACTCACTTCATCCACTTGTACTGCACAGCAAAGCCGGAAGGCAGTATCTACGTACTGGTAAAGTAAGCAGATCATGCATTTTGGCTTTGTACGGCAATGTAGGCATTTTCTTTTAATGTTGGTCTATGGTCTGTGATATTGACCTAAAATTAAAGGAACGTATACATGTATAGGTTTGACGCATCTTGTATTGCTGGAATATCACACCCATCAAACCTTAGTTGCACTTCCTCCGTACAGGTAGCCGTATTCCAGATATGATTGACATCGATTGCTATATTAGCTGATCCCATGCGGTAAAGTGACTTCCGCCAACCTGTTGTGCGAAACAATCGATAAAACTGAGAGACAAATCAGATATAAAAAAGGTATCATGAAAATAATGCGTTGATCAGATACGTTAAGAAAAAAAATGTAGAGAAAAACTTTGAATGAACAATCATCTTACATCTGGGTATAGGAGAAAAAATATGTCTATAATTATGTGCAAAGCTGCAAACATATGTTGGCCTAATATCGGAGAAACAATATTATTATCATATCAACATTATCCTGCTTTATTTTTTTTAATTTTCTCTCACTTGAAGTTGTGTCTCGCTACCGCGACCCACAACTTCAAGTGAGAGAAAATTACTCATCCTTGGTCAATTTGAGACCACAAGTGATTGTAAGCGAAAGATTTCCTACCTTTCGCAGGAAAAAATAATAAAAGAGATGGGTGACTCAGTTACTCACTTTCCAATGTACTGGACACCTTACATATATCTTAGCAATTCTTTTTAATGTGCTGCATCAATTGATCTTGCAATGGAAATTCATGTAAGAAAAATTGTAAAAACCGACGGTCACTTTGGAGGTCATATGACCCGTAATATATATATTATTATTATTATTATTATGTGTAGGTGTGCGTGTGGTGGTATTGAACTGCTTGGCGGAGCACGCAGAATACGTTCTGGAGCAGGCTGCGGACAAAGGCATGATGCAATCAGGATGGACGTGGCTACTTACGGACGGCGTGACGGCATCGGTGAGATCACGTCATCATAACATCTGTACTTTCCCAAGTTATACGCTTTGTATATGTCATGTGGTAGTAATTTTGAGCAAATTTGATGTTCAATCATCAATAATTATAATGATACTGATGACGCAATTAACTGAAAGCTGTTGTGTTGATATGATTTCATTTTCATATTTATGTAAATGATTTTAAGAAAAGCTTATTTACTCCTTGATATATTTTACAATTATCTAAACCCTGCAAGCGTTGAAAAAAAAAATTACTCACTTGAAGTTGTGTCTCGCTGCCTCAAGCCACAACTCATATTTGTTTAACTCGAGATCACACATTTGAAAGTCTCCATGTTTAAACACCCATTTCGTTCCCAATAATTGTGATTTAACCTGATAAACAGAACAAACACGACTAGAGTCTTGCTTAACCCTTTAAACGCCGGTGTCGCATATATTCGGGTTTTCATTTTTTATCAGCACATTAAGTACCACCTTTTAAACATGTGACAAAGATAAAATGTGACATCAATCAGCAATATTTGAAAACAGCTGACCTCCATTTTACCAAATCTGAATAATATCACTCACTTGAAGATGTGGATCGCGTCAGCGAGACACAACTTCAAGTGGGTGAAAATTCAAATTGAATAATTTGGCGATTAAAGGGTTAAAGCGCCGGTACCGATTATATTCGTTGTTTTTACATTTTTAATTATCACATTTCATGACAGCTTTGAAACATGTTGAAAATAAAAAGTGACGCCGATCAGCGTGATTTGAAAATAGTTCACCTCAATTTTGTCAAATCTCAATAATTTTCACTCACATGAAGTTGTGGATCGCGTTAGCGAGACACAACTTCAGGTGGGTGAAAATTCCAATTGAATAATTTGGCGGTTAAAGGGTTAAGGGCGGCGTAAGGGTTAATAGCACAATATATCATGTAAATCTATTATTGAGGAATAATGCAATGACATTAAAAATGAGAAGAGGTGTTTTTTTCATAGAATATATTCCCTGAGAGACTGGGTGAGAATAGCTACCTGCGCGGAGTGATTGGTACACGACCCGCCGCGTCAGACGGCGCGCTGTATGAGGATTTCAAGAAAAGATGGAGCTCTGCAGATCCAGATGTCTACTACACTGCAGGAAACTCATCCTCCACAGAAACATCGGTAAGTATGTAAGTCAGTTAAAATAGCCGAGTCACAAAAAAGTACCACATAGGTACTACTCTAGAATGTACCATTAGCAGCCTTAGACTTCGAAATTTCACGGGAGAGCATACCGGACCCCTATAACGTGTGGTTAAAAAGCGGACGTCCCCCGTCAGTCAATTTCTGGATCCGCCACTGCCACTGGAGTTCATTATCATAATCATGAAAATTTATAGCACCGATTCAAAATTACTTTCTCGTTTTTTTAACTTGCCCTGGTGTAGTGGTGAAAGCTGTCTGCCTGTAAATTCGCTATATGTTTTCCCCGTTCACTCGTAGATATTCAGTATTGTGAAAAGCCTCCGGGATCATTCATTCATTCATTCATTCATTCATTCATTCATTCATTCATTCATTCATTCATTCATTCATTCATTCATTCATTCATTCATTTATTCATTCATTCATTCATTCATTCATTCATTCATTCATTCATTCATTCATTCATTCATTCATTTGACCGGTGCTGAGTGACCATCATCGAAGTTGCAGACCATGTTACACTTTGTTTCAGAGACTGTGTTACACAGACCGTGTTACACTGTGTTACATAGACCGTGTTACATTGTGTTACACATACCGTGTTTCACAGACCGTGTTACACAGACCGTGTTACATTGTGTTACAGATACCGTGTTCCATTGTGTTACACAGACCGTGTTACATTGTGTTACACAAACCGTGTTACACTGTGTTACATAGACCGTGTTACATTGTGTTACACATACCGTGTTACACATATGGTGTTACACATACCGTGTTAAGCAGACTGTGTTACACTGTGTTACGCAGACCGTGTTACATTGTATTACACATAACGTGTTACACTGTGTTACACAGACTGTGTTACACTGTGTTACACAGACCGTGTTACACTGTGTTACACAGAACGTGTTACACTGTGTTTCACAGAACGTGTTACACTGTGTTACACAGCCCGTGTTACACTGTGTTACACAGACCGTGTTACACTGTGTTTCACAGACTGTGTTACACTGTGTTACACAGACCGTGTTACTCTGTGTTACTCAGACCGTGTTACACTGTGCTACACAGCCCGTGTTACACTGTGTTACACAGACCGTGTTACACTGTGTTACGCAGACCGTGTTACACTGTGTTTCACAGACTGTGTTACACTGTGTTACACAGACCGTGTTACTCTGTGTTACACAGACCGTGTTACACTGTGCTACACAGCCCGTGTTACACTGTGTTACACAGACCGTGTTACACTGTGTTACGCAGACCGTGTTACACTGTGTTACACAGACCGTGTTACACTGTGTTACGCAGACCGTGTTACACTGTGTTACACAGACCGTGTTACACTGTGTTACACAGAACGTGTTACACTGTGTTACACAGCCCGTGTTACACTGTGTTACACAGACTGTGTTACACTGTGTTACACAGACCGTGTTACTCTGTGTTACACAGACCGTGTTACACTGTGCTACACAGCCCGTGTTACACTGTGTTACACAGACCGTGTTACACTGTGTTACGCAGACCGTGTTACACTGTGTTACACAGACCGTGTTACACTGTGTTACGCAGACCGTGTTACACTGTGTTACACAGACCGTGTTACACTGTGTTACACAGAACGTGTTACACTGTGTTACACAGCCCGTGTTACACTGTGTTACACAGACCGTGTTACACTGTGTTTCACAGACTGTGCTACACTGTGTTACACAGACCGTGTTACTCTGTGTTACACAGACCGTGTTACACTGTGCTACACAGCCCGTGTTACACTGTGTTACACAGACCGTGTTACACTGTGTTACGCAGACCGTGTTACACTGTGTTACACAGACCGTGTTACACTGTGTTGCACAGCCCGTTTTACACTGTGTTACACAAACCGTGTTACACTGTGTTACACAGACCGTGTTACACTGTGTTACACAGAACGTGTTACACTGTGTTACACAGAACGTGTTACACTGTGTTACACAGCCCGTGTTACACTGTGTTACACAGACCGTGTTACACTGTGTTACACAGGCCGTGTTACACTGTGTTGCACATACCGTGTTACATATATCGTGTTACACAGACCGTGTTACACTGTGTTACACAGACCGTGTTACACTGTGTTACACAGACCGTGTTACACTGTGTTACACAGACCGTGTTACACTGTGTTACACAGACCGTGTTACACTGTGTTACACAGAACGTGTTACACTGTGTTACACAGCCCGTGTTACACAGACCGTGTTACACTGTGTTACACAGACCGTGTTACACTGTGTTGCACATACCGTGTTACATATATCGTGTTACACAGACTGTGTTACACTGTGTTACACAGACCGTGTTACACTGTGTTACACAGACCGAGTTGCACTGTGTTACACAGCCCGTGTTACACTGTGTTACACAGACCGTGTTGCACTGTAAATAGGGTTTACAGGATATAAATACAAGACTATTACCTGATTACAGTATATACAATCGTGACTGATATATAATTACTATATGCTCAACGAGATATTATATGTTTATATATAATTATATATTATGTAGTTCATCTTCACCAAAGCTACTGTGGTGGTACACTTAGCATACAAGACTGACACTGTTATCGCTACAAATTATTCTCCACAAATTATTCACCTCCCCCCTTTGGATATGAACGTGTGTATCTGCCACTTCGTGAAGTTGCAGATACACCCTTTTATATCCAAGGGGACGTTATATCTTATAGCATTATAGTATAATGTGTATGTCATGTTTATTTCTGTGTCAAGGATACCTTGCAGGAGGTAATATGGTAACTATTTGTTGTGTGCATCTCATTATTATCATGATTATGGTCTGTACTAATTTGCCTTATCCGATGTGATTGCTTTTGAATCGTGCTATAATTTTATCACATTTATCTTAGCACCACCTGTTCCAACATGATCAATAATTGGGTTTATATATCGAAATATCATCCCACTTGACCTTTTATCCCCCTACCGCGATCCACAAGTTAAAATCAGAGGAATTAAAAGTCGCCATATAGATGAAATATTTTATATTGCATGCATGCTTTGATTGATGTTTATTATACAGTATTATAAAATATATCAACTCTATTTTTAGGCAAGATGATTTTGCACATTGCAATCGTTTTAATTAATAGACATGTTAAATATATATGAAATATAATCATAGACACCAAATAAAATACTTGTTAAAATATATATGAAATATAATCAATGACATCAAATGTTAAATAAAATCTGAAACGAAGCAAACCGAAAACAAATCAATTTATTTTTAGAAAAAATCTATTTGCCTTTAATTTTGTTCATAACACCTAGGGTATTTATATGTGTAAAACTATATTTGTATTTGCTTTTAGTATTTTAAGTTTCGTATTTTGAATTTGTATTTTAAAATGTGTAAGACAGCGTACATGTATTTGTAGTTGTATTTGCTAATTGTATTTGACACATCCCTGTTGTGTACATATATTTTTTTTAAATCATCTATTCAGTTTTTGTCAACCAAATTGAATCTGAGATTATAATTATGAGCTAGTTACAGAATTGATGTAAAATAACAATTCCAATAGTAAACAAGTAACACTTAGTCCTTAACATTTTATGCGCCTGTTTTTTGTAACCACACTAATTGTTTTTACGTTGTGACATTTATACAGATTAAACGATTAAAACAGCGTGAATATTACCCTTTTTATCTTAACAGAAATAGCCATGAAAAACGTAGTAGCGTTACGGATACTTTTAGGAAGCAGTGATCTAAAATTATGAACAGTAACATATACGCATAACATTTTTTTACTATTATAGACAAATCTTAGTGAAATATAGTAGAAATGTTAAGTTATACCAGTAAGTTTTTTGACTGTGTTTTGTAACAAGAAAATTCTTACCAAATCATCACAATCCCCTTTTATTGAGATAACTCGCAATCAGGTCAGCGGATGAGAAGATTTTTGCAACCTTTTGACACGTTCTTCAACGCTCTGCTCAGAAATAAATTTTCAGGAACGCAGCTATCCGTCGGACAATATTCTTGTAATGTGACTGGGCCTTTAGTCCACAAACGCCAGCAACAGAATAATTTCTACAAACTATTCTATTATTTAATTAATATTTGGGTATTATGTAACTGTATAGTAGCCATGATTTCTCCAAGCATACTTCAGTAAAGCACTATAAAGCTTGTTAGAAAGAACCCAGTATTACACTTTTATACATTTTGCCTTCAGTGTTAACATGAAATTGTGTTCAAATTATCCCCAAAACACTGTGAGCGATGCAATGTGAAAGTATAATGTCGTGTAAAGTGAAGAAGGCAGTATCCCGGCAAATACAAAACATTTGTATAACATTTGTACAACGTCGGCCCAACGTATTCGACGTTGGTCCAACATTGTACAAATGTTATACAAATGTTTTGTGTTTGCTGGGATGGGCAAGTGAGCAGATACTGCATTTTGGCTTGGCAGAGCGGTATTTCAAGTGAGGCGCCTGTTGCACTTGAACCAGGCCTGTTTTTTTGAAATAGTATTTTTCATTCATTTGAGAAGTGTCAGTGTGTAATTCAGATAATTTATTTGACAGGGACGGACTTTGGCGTATTACGACGCTGTGGTGGTACTTGCTAACGCTTTACATCAGATGCTGGAGGTGAACCGTCATCAGACGAGTACTGTCAACCACGGTACCCGTCATCAGATGAGTACTGTCAACCACGGAAACTGTCTCCAGTACCCTGCTGAATACATGGAGAAGGGACATCTGCTGTTTGACTACCTGAAACAGGTATACAATCCAGTCATTGAACTGCTCATTTATAAATAACTCGATCGACATGCTGGAAGTAAGGATTTTAACCCTTTAACCGCCGGTGTAGCATATATTCGGGTTTTCATTTTTTACTAGCACATTAAGTACCACCTTTTAAACATGTGCAAGGTAAAATATGACATCAATCAGCAATATTTGAAAACAGTTGACCTCCACTTTGTCAAATCTGAATAATTTTCACTCACTTGAAGTTGTTGATCGCGTCAGCGAGACACAATTTCAAGTGAGTGAAAATTCAGATTGAATAATTTGGCGGTTAAAGGGTTAAGCCTTACAACGCTGAAATATTTTTTTTACAAACCATAGAGACCAAAGGATTTTCTTCAATTTGAAATCATCATAAATGTCTTAGTTAGATCTTTCTGCTTTATTAGAATACCTATGTCATGGGTGACGGCCGTTATAAATATTGTAATTCTTTCTTTGCGGGAAATCTAATGTCTGCAGACGTCACATTCTCACGTATAAAGACGGTCCCCTGTTAAGTTTTTGCCTGAGTTTGTGGCCTATTTAGGGGGAAGAGGGGTGCTGTGTTTGGGAAACGGCTGACATTTATGTACACCAGTCCTTATGAACATGATGAATAACGTGTCAAGTCCCTAGGTTAGGTACTTTCGTCTTTGAAAAATCTTCAGAAAAAATACATTAACGAATAAATCTAGAGATTGGAGCTTAAGAGGTTTTGATTGGAATAATGTTAGCCCAGCGTCGCAGACGGTGGCCCAATATTATATCAGCATTGGGCCAATGTATCGTGTTATCTGGTGTTTCTGTCGACGGGTTGGAAAGCGTCACCCGCATAACGATGCAGCAATCAGAAAACACGGTACAATTACCAATGCTGTTTCAATGGCGGGCCAGTGTCGAAGACTGTGGGTCAACATTGAAACAGCATTGGGTGAATGCCACGTGGTCGCGCAAAGTATACAGCAGACCCAGTGATGAATTAGTGTTGGGCCAGCGTCGTAGACGATTGACCGGAATTGAAGCAGCAATGGGCGGCGACGCTGGCCCAACATTGAACCGGAATTTGGTGTGTAGGCCTACATCCTCTGTACAAGGTACATCGTAGGCCAGCACCGGCGATTGTGGTGGAAGAAATACACGTTGAAGATATATCTGAACTTGTTTCCTTGGTTCTTTCCCTAATTATATCCTGGATATTTAGGATTCTCAATAAAACAGTGCCGGGCCTCGGTTCGGGAACTCCTGTTCTAGTTAAAATTATTATGGGGGGGAGGGGGGGGGGCAGAAACGAGACTGAGCAGTTCATCTTTCAGAGAAAGATTGAAGGCGAGAAACTGTATGGCTAATTATCATGATCATCATGGTTATTTTTCAGGATCTGAATAAAACATTCAAATAACTATTATATTGTACCCTTGTTAATTAAATTGTACAACCAACAGAATAAAACATGGTCATTAGTTTTAATGCATTAATGATAAAGTGGTCACTGTTTATTCAAAGTGTAATTTTGTTTCAGTAGACTTTATTCCTAAATTTTTTCTCGAGACGCCTCTGACCCAACTTTGCCGACGCGGGTACCAAAAAACCCGATTCCGTCACTCATACCCGGTGCGTACGGTACGTGCCGATGTAATCTAATCAATATTCTCATTGTGATTCTTATCTTAGTTTGTGTCTGATGAAGATCTCCAATATCTGACGCCCCCGCCATGATATAAATAAAATGCCTCACTGAGAAATCAATCACTATTGTGAAGAGGCAATTAGGCTGAGTCATGCTAGACTGACCACATTTTTTTTAGAATAGACGCATGTGGCTATATCCTATTTCTTTTTACGTAAAGTCGCTATTTTTTAAATAATTTCACATAAAATATATGAAGTGGTGGAATCATGAATGAAGTACAGACCGATCGACAGATCAATCCTAATTACCCAACGTCCGACCAACTGACTGACTATCGCTACTCAACTTATTGTAAGAAAAAAAAACGAGAGATGTGCATCACGAAAATGAAATGAAATGAATGGGGTTTTATGCACATATAGGCTAAACTGGGACAGGAGAACCACTACTCCTGAGGATGGTTAGATGAATGAGGTGACACTGCCCTCCAGACACAGGATTCGAAATTCGGGCCCTGGCGGTCTGAGGCCGAGCACGCTACCTCTCGGTCACGGAGGCTCCCCATAATATTCAATGTTTACGATTGAGCGGGCAAGAAACATTTTGTTTCTTTGAAGCTTAAATGCCAGAGCGGGGAAGAACCCCCGATCTCCTACTTTCCAAGCAGGAAGCTTCAACCACTGCACTAGGGCATCCGCCTGTGCAGCAAAGGATGGAACGATGTCAATGGTGACTTGGTATTCAACAGTTCATATGCTTTATAGGAAATATAAGCTTTCAGTATTATTATATCTTTACTTCAGGGGTAATTGACTAAAGGTCTAAAAAATAACGCAAATATTTTCTGTCCGGCATCACCGTGTATGACTGCACTCAAACCGGAAGGGGAAGCAAGAATCAGGTCAATATTGATATAATCGTGTAGCGTCATGGATACGGCCCCAGTAAACACGAGGCATTGACCTATAGCTGGTCTAATGTTGGGCCAGCGTCGCAGACGCTGGCGCAACATTAGAACAACTGTATGGCAATGTCTCGTATTTGCTGGGGGGGGGGGGGGGAGCAACGGCTGCCTTTGGCGGTGATCCTGTCATTGGTCGCTGTGATTGAATCTAAGTGACAGAGATACAATGCCAGTGAATAGGAGCTGTAAAGCGATCAATCGTGTAGTATAATGTCCACAAACAGGCGTGTTGGTTTAGTCGTCTGGTGGTGAATGATTTTTTCCCGTCATTCATATTCGCACTCGTCAATCACGTTCTACATCCTGTAGTTATAGCACCCAGAAGGAAATGACTAAAACTGGATGTAACAGCATTCAAATAGTAGCTCTGTTCATGTAATAGGCCTACTGGCGTGATCTGGAGAATGTTGAAATTTCACCTGTTCTTTAACGAGTGCTACTCAATGAACAAAAACATCGTTATTTATCGTACAAAAAACAGACACATAAAATGGGGAAAATTTGTTTATTAAAATTAAACATCAAATTAAACGACTACAAATAAAAAGGGCTTCACTTCAAATGTTGTTAATGTAAACGTGGTTGTAACAGAGTGAAGCCCTAAGACCAAAAATAGGTATAAATTTACTTGACAGTCAGTTAACAGGATTAACCAGTGAATATTTATACATGTCTCTAATTGATCTAATCTACTATGAATATTTATACATGTCTCAAATTGATCAAATCTACTAGGACTATTTATACATGTCTCTGATTGATCTAATCTACTATGAATATTTATACATGTCTCTGATTGATCTAATCTACTATTTAAATGTGAACTTTGACTCTTGTATCATTACAAACAAATTAGATAATATCAACCAAACTATCAATAACAATCTAGTAATTGTTCACACAAAACCAAACCTATCAATAACAATCTACTAATTGTTCACATTAATATATTAATGAACATTGACTCTTGTATCATTACATACAAATTACATAATATTGACAAAATCTATCAATACCATTATTAAACAAGATTATCTGTTGTTGAGGAGGGTATGAAAACGGTCGGAAGAAAAAAGAACAAAAAACTTGCAGCGGATGGAAGCGGGAGGAGGTGGGATTTTCTTGATAGACATAGAATCTGCTATATAAATTTATATTTCCTTCGGATTAATTTTTGGTTTGAACAACTCTCAAGATTTCATTGCTAAAAGAGACTGTTACAAACAAATCGAGATCCGAACAAACCACGAATTACATAGCTTGGGATTCGCCTGGGATTAATAATCTATTTTGTGTCCGATAAAAAGAGCTTTCATTTTACGAAAACTCTGTATTTATCGTACAAAAAACAGACACATAAAATGGGGAAAATTTGTTTATTAAAATTAAACATCAAATTAAACGACTACAAATAAAAAGGGCTTCACTTCAAATGTTGTTAATGTAAACGTGGTTGTAACAGAGTGAAGCCCTAAGACCAAAAATAGGTATAAATTTACTTGACAGTCAGTTAACAGGATTAACCAGTGAATATTTATACATGTCTCTAATTGATCTAATCTACTATGAATATTTATACATGTCTCAAATTGATCAAATCTACTAGGACTATTTATACATGTCTCTGATTGATCTAATCTACTATGAATATTTATACATGTCTCTGATTGATCTAATCTACTATTTAAATGTGAACTTTGACTCTTGTATCATTACAAACAAATTAGATAATATCAACCAAACTATCAATAACAATCTAGTAATTGTTCACACAAAACCAAACCTATCAATAACAATCTACTAATTGTTCACATTAATATATTAATGAACATTGACTCTTGTATCATTACATACAAATTACATAATATTGACAAAATCTATCAATACCATTATTAAACAAGATTATCTGTTGTTGAGGAGGGTATGAAAACGGCACACAGACACAAAGTGTCTGACCCCCACAACACAAACTTACGAATGCATCGTAAGAGCACATATGAATTCCAACCTCTCATCTGTCTAATCCACCATTACTTGCGGCATCAGAAACAACACTAATTCTAAATAGTGAAGTGCTATATAGTCTGAAATTTAGTTTTTAAAATGAAATTAGGATGTCTACAGAAGTGAAACTTGAAATTTACATGTAATGAATAGATAACCAAATAATTAAAATTTCCAAATGTAGATAATAAGGGACACATTATCATAAGATCTACTGTATTTATAATTCCTGAAGCAAGTCTGAGTAGTGTTTTGACTGGCTGGATGATTTTCTTGATAGACATAGAATCTGCTATATAAATTTATATTTCTTTCGGATTAATTTTTGGTTTGAACAACTCTCAAGATTTCATTGCTAAAAGAGACTGTTACAAACAAATCGAGATCCGAACAAACCACGAATTACATAGCTTGGGATTCGCCTAAGATTAATAATCTATTTTGTGTCCGATAAAAAGAGCTTTCATTTTACGAAAACTCTGTATATATTTTTTTAAACTTTGATAGCGCGCGGAATCGGAATTTGCGACACTTTAACAGCGAATTCACTATTCACGTCACTATTATCAAGAAGTCCTTGCTATAATACAGCTCGCCCTTTACTTGATTTAGATTTTTTCCTCTTTTTTGGATAACAATTAGGCTTATAACTATAAATAAACACATAAATAATTAAAATCAATATTAAATTTCCTCGTTATGAAAAAAACGTTTTCTAAATTGTGAAAAATATATATTTTTAAATCCGTGGAAATAACATAAATAAAATATCACTTGATTTAGATTTTTTCCTTTTTTTTGGATAACAATTAGGCTTATAACTATAAATAAACACATAAGTAATTAAAATCAATATTAAATTTCCTCGTTATGAAAAAAACGTTTTCTAAATTGTGAAAAATATATATTTTAAAATCCGTGGAAATGACAAAAATAAAAAAAATCCGTTCTTAGTTTTTATAACATGATATCCATAGTAAGCGGATATATCCGTAGAATTGAAAGCACCTTTAATTTGTCTACCGAAGTCTTTATTTCACTTGTCTCCTGAAGTCTGTCTTTAATTTTTCTCTTCAAGTCCTTGTTTAATTTGTCTCCTGAAGTATTTCAGTAACTTGTCAGGGGCACAGGTGTGGTATTTGTTAACCCTGCCACTTGTCATACAAGACGCTCCAAATTTAATGTTTATCCCTTAATGTTGGCGAAAGTATCTATGGAAGACGCAAGTCCCGAGCACATGCACTATGCATCCTATAACGACGTTTCACAATCACTGCCAGTGAACGCCCAATGACCGTTCGTAAAAGCAAAGATGTGTTAAGCTGTGCTATGTTACTCCAAGTTTAGCCTACCTCTCCACTCCATAGGTCGGAATTTAAATGTTGGATTTAAAAACTCGTTGTTGGGCACAAAAATTGATAACGTTCACTGACTTAATTCTCATTCGTGAACGTACCACGATCACACACCCCGCGGATGTAGACACTAGGACCCTGAGAGTGGACACAGTGTGCGCCAACATTAGCAGTACCATATGTGCAATGGGATACCGAATCGTAATATCCCAGCTTACACGACGCATCTACCCAATGCTGGACCAATGCTGGCTCGCCGTCAACGACGTCGGCCCAACATTAGTCTAGCATTGGGTCGGTGTGACTTGTTTGCTGGGATGGAAGGCGTTAATTTGTGTTACACCATTTCTTAAAGTGTCCCTCTAAACTCGCCTAGATATAAATATTTCAACCCCAACAATTTGCGCAAACATTAGTTTTGTTGACGGTTGCGTCATGGACATTATAAATAGTACATTTTACAATATTAGAGTGTTTGTACCAAGTGCACTCTGTCACCTCACCAGTCACCTCATCAGTCACAGCTCGCAATCACAGGGACAACAACGTTGTTGTCTTTACCCTTTTCTCCTCAGCAATTAACGCCAACTGTGATGTCATCGACAGGATCAACAGTAGATGATATAAACAATCAAACTAAAATATATATATTACCATACTTTTGAAAAGTTTTAAAAAGGTTGAGCTGCTAGTATGTTTCAAATTCCGTTTCAGTAAATTAAAGAAAATATGTTTTTATTTCCTTTGGCTAACATAATCTGAGCACAGGACTGTACAGGTGTGTTTGATGAGTGTGGTGACACAGTAATGTGGCCAGGCTAGATGGATCGAATTTCGATCAGGTATCCTCGTAAGAAAGTATCGATTGCTTCACTACATCGATCATTGGCTGACAAATTTCACATTTACAGGCATACTATAAACTTAATGAAAACGATTATCACGATTTGCATTTTTCTCAGGCCATGAAGATTTTTAAGCATATAATAAAAGGAGTAGATTAATATTGATTCATGATGACATTATAAAGATGGTAAAAAGACGTGGCTAAACTGCTGATGAGAAGTCATGAATCAAAATGGGAAAGGCTTTGTGATACGCCATTTGTGTGATGCTACCAACATTTGACATCGATTCAAGACTACGATTTTGACCCAACATTAAACCGATGCTGGAGATTATATAGTGTTTTAATGTGCAACGCTTCACAAATATCCATAATCACAAGTTTATGTTTCTTCCTGTACAAAGACAGAATCCCAACAAACACGGAACGCGGAGCCAATGCTGGTTCAATGTTGGTCTGCGACAGTGGACCAGCATTGAAACAACATTGGATCGGCGTTCCGTGTTTGTTGGAAATATAGCAATTTAAAATTAGATACATTGTTAGTCGAACGTTAATGCAGATACTTTTACGTCCTGAAAATAAAAATCTAATTTACATTACTATTTTTTAGAATAATACAACAACACTGATTTGCGTTGTGAATTGGTTGTTTTTCATTTATTTAAATCTAGAATTGTTTTTAAATTGTACAGGGCCAACATATTAGCAATGCTATGATGTTAATTTTTGTTTGTATAATCTATGCTTTTATTTTTTCAAGTTACATTTTTGAGGATCAAATGTGGAATGAAGACATATAAATCTTTAAGCTGCATGCACTGAAAATTCAATATATTTTATAGTTTATCCCCGGTGTTGGGTGCCAAATTGTTGATTTGCAGCACAATCTTAGTATTTCTGAAGTTCAACATTTTGTGGTAGGCCAATTTAGGGTTATCAGAATCAGTTTTACTTAAACACATACATTTATCTGACGGGGGAATCTAATAGCCACCAATGAGTCATCACAGCCATGCACATGAAGATAATTGGTCTCTGACACAAATTCTGTTAGTTCATTCATCACGTTGATTTTATTGATTAACACTCCTCGATAGATTAGCTCAAACATGAATCATCCAATAGTTTTCCATTTAGGAGTTCACATCAAGGTCACAGTCATAATTGTGACGGATAGCATGCAATTGATCCAATGTATTTTTAAAGTGGTTCATTATTTATTTGTATAATTGATTGGGATCTATATCGGTTGATCAACATTTGCTTTGATTTATTGATGCCGAACTTGAATGTAGAAAATGCACTCACTGATTGTAAGAGTGTGTCAAATGCATGTGGTTATAATCGTGATAGCAGTGACCTGTGAAGCCGAAAGGCCTCTTATCATACATGTAATAGCCTCCAAGAAACCGAATGTACGTAATATATATCTCACATGGCACATGGAATACCAAGAGAAAGCTTTGTGCGTCATATTAACTCTTTCAGTGTGGGATCCGATTTTAGACGTCAATATCTGACGTCAATAGACGTCAGATATTGACGTCTAAGGTCGATCCCCTGAAAGAGTAAAATATATGTAATGGTCGTAGCATAGTTATTCAAATGAAGCGGAACGAACGAGATTTGTGATGATTTCATATTGAAAAAATCCTTTGATCTTTTGGTTTATATGAAATATTTCAGCGCTTAACCCTCTAGGCGCGGGGATCGACTTTAGTCGTCAGAATCTGACGTCTGTAGACGTCAGATTCTGACGACTAAAGTCGATCCACGCACTGTAAGAATAAAAATATTTGTATTGGTCTTAAACCCATACCATAGGTATTCAAATTGATCGGGAAAAGCTGAGTAAGACATTTATGATGATTTCAAATTGAAAAAACCTTGGAATTCATTTTTTTTTTACAAAAATTGTCAACGCTTCAAGGGTTAAGGGTCAATTATGCCGTACCAGATTGTCTATCCGTCGTGTCTCAGCGATCAGGTTACTGGCGCCCTTCTCGCTATATTTTGCTCATTCATAAGTAGGGTTGTCAGCAAAGTTTTTTTTATCATTGATGCACTTTTAAGATTGATAGCATAACTTTCACTCCAAAAATCCGTCATACTAAGAAGGTCCCGTGGTAGCAGAAAGGTCTCGCCTGGATATTGCGAAAAAGTTCGTTTTCACTTGTGCATCCAGGTTCTCAACGTTTTAAGCATTGTCACATTATGAAATGATATGGTACCATCATATTTCGCCATTTAAAACAAATTCAGCCACATTGTTATTATTATCATATTGATAGGTATCTACAGATGGAGTTACAAAATATCTGGATTTCAGTAAAGACGGATCACCAAGTGATGCAGCCTATACCTATGTTACACTGAAAGATTCTACAGGATGGGAGTCAGTGAGTAAATGACATGGAGAATGGTCTACATTATTTAGCATGCTTAATAAATGTTATAATACCATTATTGGTAAGATGAAATGTTGGAATGGGAAATAAAGTGACGTGATATAGGAGATGGAAGCGATCCACAAATAAAGTCTGTTTTTGATCATCGATGCAATGTGAACTAGTGTCTCAAACTACATAATAATTGGACAAATATACGTTTCATTGTTTAGTGAATGTATTATCTATATAAGTCATTGTACAGACTATTATGATAAATGCAATATGTTGTGCAATGACTTGAATTAAATTGCTTTGCATTGCATTGCATTGCATTGCATTGCATTGCATTGCATTGCATTGCATTGCATTGCATTGCATTGCATTGCATTGCATTGCATTGCATTGCGTTGTGCCACCTTGCGTTTCTTGGCATTGCGCTGCATTATATTGCGTTAACTTTGCTTTGCTTTGCGTTGTATTATACAGTGCATTGTATTGCATTAGATTTTATGCAGTACAGTACAGTACAGTACAGTACAGTACAGTACAGTACAGTACAGTACAGTACAGTACAGTACAGTACAGTACAGTACAGTACAGTACAGTACAGTACAGTACAGTACAGTACAGTACAGTACAGTACAGTACAGTACAGTACAGTACAGTACAGTACAGTACAGTACAGTACAGTACAGTACAGTACAGTACAGTACAGTACAGTACAGTACAGTACAGTACAGTACAGTACAGTACAGTACAGTACAGTACAGTACAGTACAGTACAGTACAGTACAGTACAGTACAGTACAGTACAGTACAGTACAGTACAGTACAGTACAGTACAGTACAGTACAGTACAGTCATTTTTGTTAGTTTGGCAGATGGACACAGCTTGATGGACCATCGGACATGGCATCAGATAGTCTACGTGTATTGGAAGATACACCAGTGTTTGATATAAAGGCATATGTCGGCGACCTTTTAAACAAAACACTCAAAGTGGTCACAATACTGGTCAGTATAAATATAATCAAGTCGATAATTTTAGAGCAAACCTACGGGTTTTACACCTGAGCCAATGCGATTTTTTGATGATTTTATAAGTTCATAATTATGTAAATATATATATATGGTATGTTCAAAGTTCTTCGTTGTCGGTCTTACAGATGGTATTGAAACAAACATTTACCATGATTTTATTTAAATGACTATAGTCAAAATAAATCCTGTGTGAAAATCCTGTGTTAAATGCTGACTATCTCCCAAACCCTGGGTATTATAGGATCCGCCGTTTGTGATGAAAAAGGGTCCTCCGGCCAATGACTCAGAAGAGCTCCCATGCTCAGGGAACAACTGTTACCACGGCTACTGTATAGATATGCTGGACAAGCTAGCAGAATATCTGGAGTTTGACTATGAGCTTTACGAAGTGGCAGATGGTAAATATGGATCATACAATCCCGTCACGGGACGCTGGAACGGGATGGTGGCAGACTTGATAGTGGACGACTTTGGAGAGACAGTGAGTACATGTATACTGTACCAAAATAATGAACTAACACAATAAACTCCTAGTAATATGCAATGAATCAATTGTAATCTATAAATTTGTATGACGCAAAAATATTTAACATGATTCCGCGACACACAACTTCAAGGGGATGACAATTACTCATATTTTTTTCAATTTGGGACCAAACATTTGCAAATACTGATTTTTAAACACTCATTTCATTCACAGTGACGGTGATTTAACCCTTTAACTGCCGAATAATTAAATTAGAATTTTCACCCACTTGAAGTTGTGTCTCGCTGACGCGATCCACAATTTCAAGTGAGTGAAAATTATTCAGATTTGATAAAATGGAGGTCAACTCTTTTCAAATCTTGCTGGTTGATGTCACATTTATCTTTACCATATTTAAAATGTGGTACTTAAAAAAATGTGGTACTTGAATGTTATGTGTTTTTGTGTTTGCTGGGATTAGGGCTACTTGTTTTATTGAAAATTATATTTAATTGTATGTATATATATACTAGCTAATATCTAAGCGCTCTCCTGGCATATATATGCAGTGTATATGTCTGTCTTGCCTCTCTGGAGGTCATCAGAAATAAATACCTGTTACGTGTTACTTGACAGAGAGCAGACATATCGGTGGCCTCCATGACCATCAGCTACGACCGTCAGCGGGCCATAGATTTTACCAAGCCGTACCGGGATCTGCAGCTGGGTATTCTACTGGGGACTCCAGATGGCATATCTTATGATCCCTGGTCATTTCTCTCTCCCCTTAGCTATGACATGTGGGGCTTGACCATAGCCTCAGCCTTAGTTGTGGGCGTTGCCATCAGCCTGCTGGACAAACTGAGTCCCTATGGTCATCACGGTGAGTGAAGAATAGTATGATTTAAAAAAATATTTAAATTTACTACCTGTTCTGCTAGTAACAATTCCATATAACACATAGTATATTTCACAAATTAACTATTTTTATTAGCGAAAAGAGCTAGGTGTAATGAAATATCAGTTAAGTGATATATAAATTATACATGCCTATTAGTTTACCTTTGAACGAGGTTGTTCAATAGTATCCCAAGTGAGGTAATAATCCAGTCATAACAGGTACTGGATTTAATTACATCAAATGACTATTTTTTTTTATAAATTGGTCACAGGTAGAAAAGCGCACATAGAGCACGAACACGAGCACGAGGCCATGGACATGAATGACGATGGCACAGTGGATTACTGGGAGATGAAAGAGTGGAGGGACGAGAAACACGCCATGAGCTTAACCACAGCTCTACTCTGGTCATTTGCTTCTCTGTTTGAGCAAGGTGGAGAAAGACATCCCAAGTCTTGGTCAGGTACGCTACAGCCATAAATGATAGCATACACTTGTGTAATATTTAATTTTTCACCCACGTGAAGTTGTGCCTCGCTACCGCGATCCACAACTTCAAGTGGTTGAAAAATATTCAGATTTGTCAAAATGGAGGCCGATCATTTCTAAATTGTCCTGATTGAAGACGTGTATCACATTTAAAAGGCACTATTTAAAGTGCTAAAGAAAAGGTTTTGAAACACGACTACAGTGCTCATATGGTTAAGTGATCGATGACACATTTTTGCTGATCAAATTGCTGCATTAACCCTTAAGCTCCCTCGTACCATTTCTGCACCACTTTGTGTATTTTGAATAAAACTCGTTGAATAAAAACTGGTGTTGAATAAAAACTGGTATAATCATTTAGAATCAGGACCTCTTGCATGAGTTGTTAGATTCTAGATAATTTATTAAAGTCAGGTATTTCATCAAATGTATACTGTTTTATTCACCTTGGGAATTGCAATTCAGACCTCAAGATGAATAAAAGGGTAAATATACAATTTAAGGGTCATTTAGTGTCTTTTGGCTATTCTGAACGAATTTATGAATTGTGTGGCTCCAATTTTTTTTTAATGTTGTCCTATGGGCAATACGATAAACTGAGAAAAATAAATAATCCAATATCTCCAACGAATATTTTTTATTCAACATGCAATGTGCCAGAATACATAAATGTGTACATAAATGCAATGTCTCTCAATATCTAACCCCTGAAACATAGACTGTTTTAACAAGGAACATCTCTTATAAATAACTTAACCCCGAGTTATTTTGTATCGCAACTGCTATGTACAACGGAATTTATTCATAAACAGACATATACTCAATATAAAAAGTTGCCAAGGATACATTTACTGGGGCTTTTTAGTTGTCTCACGTCAACCGGTCAACTCAGCAACGCCACTGTTATCTAAACTCCGCGAATTGTGGTGTGACCATTCAATTAATTTGATATAGGCAGAGACAGCTGCAAAGTCCCAATATTTTGAGGTAGGTGAAATATTTGTAAACATTCAATTTGAACTCAATTTTATAACCAAAACAATCACCCCTGAAACGTATTCAATTTCTGTTACAACTCAGAATGCATTTTAAGTTCTGTAAACTTAAACATACATCGTAACAGCAGAGACTGTCACACCCATAAAAATAAAAGTATTTAATAATTTTCTGACTATACAGCGTAATTTTCCATTGCTTTTTTTGTAGCACGTATCGCTGCTGGCACCTGGTGGGTGGGCACACTTATCATCGTACAGTCGTACACCGCCAATCTGGCGGCTTTCCTCACCATCAAGGCCTCTGACGCTGGCATAAACTCTGTGGAGGACCTTGCCGCGCAGTCTGAGGTGCGGTTCGGCACGGTGGACAACACGCAAATACAGATGTTCTTCCGGAACGCGCAGCGTGCTCCCTACGTGTAAGTCCGTACGGTGGTGTATATTCTTCACGTTAGATCAATGAAATGATATCCATCATATCAATTATGTTCATAATAATTTAATGAGACATCATTCTGCTTGTGACAATAATTGGATGACTCTGTATTAAAAATTTACATTATGACCTTGTGGGTAGACAAGCTTTGTATGCAGTACCCAGCAAACACAACACATTTGTCTAACATTTGTACAACGTCGGCCCAACGTCTTCGACGTTGGTCCAACATTGTACAAATGTTATACAAATGTTTTGTGTTTACTGGGAATAGAACATTCTCGGGACGACTCACTCTCGTGGCTGAGGGCCACGCCCACACTATACGCGTTGAGCCAATGATGTTTTATGGTTGGGCCGGCGTCGTACACGGTGGTCGACATTTAAACAACATTGTCTTTCCTGGGTAGTCGTCACATTGGTATTAGAGGGTCGTATCTGCCACTTTTCCAAGTGGCAGATACGACCATTTAATACCGAGGTGACGCCGTGGAACAGAGAATTTTCATTGAATATTATCTACGTCATATCTCTGTGTTATGGTTGAAAACGGCAGAGATTGTTTGTTATATTGACAATATGTTTTCAGGGGACTCGCCGAGCGCATGGAGGACTGGCAGGCGTATTTCCCCAGCTCCGAGGAAGCCATACAACACACAATAGATATGAATGGCACGTTTGCCTTCCTTTATGACCTTCCTATTCTAGAATACTGGAGAGGTCAGTGGGGAATTATTCATTATTGTCACCAAACCAGCTCAGACATAACGAGATGTCGTATATAATAAATTAATTATGTAGCCTAATATGGCCATCATTAGCTTATATCTAGATCAGAGTGATGCAAAACTCGGCCCTTTTCTTGCGGGCTTTGCAAGACAGCCGTAAGAACTCTACGAACGCCCCCCAAAACCTGGTCGTAGGGTTGACGTACGATCGCCTTAGGAACACCCTAAGAACTATCTAAGAACGCAGTACGAACTCCGTAAGAACATATTATGACTAATGAGATTTGACACAGAAACATCTCGAGCATCTTGCATAGTAAGGTGTTCCTAAGGCAATCGTACGATGTGTGTAGATTTTCGTTTAATTTCTTTCAACTTTATTACGAAGTTGGGAATACAGCCGTTTAAGTCGCAAGAAAGGCTAGAGACGCGCTTGAGAATACTATCCAATTTTATTTGTGCGATGGCTGTAGAGCTCCTACGTTTTTTCGAATGGATTCCGCACGAATATTTACAAACCATATAAAAGTTAGGAACTGAAAATGTCTACGCTGTAAGCAGGGTAAGAGCTGCGTAAGAAGAACTTAACATCGCACGTAGTTCTTAGGGTGTTCCTAAGGCGATCGTATGTCCACCCTACGCTGACGGGTTTTCTTGATGCGTTATTAGACATGTCCAGGACTTGGCTACGATCTTAAGAAAAGAATAATAATGACATTTTTCTTGCGTAGGTACAACGCTCACCATTATTCTTTATTCTTACGGTGATTGTCAGCATGCTGCAAGGGTTCATCAAGTTGTTTTTGCGTACCAATGTAGACAGAAAGACGCAATCGTACAACGCTTGTACCAACGCTTCCGGATGCGAGTAAGGTTGTCGTGGGGCGACAGTAAAATATTTAAAATATTTTAAAATATTGTATTTAACTTTTGACCAATACATATATTCAAAACAGATACAAAAATATACACATTATATTATTATAACATTGGTCGTGCTAGGCTAGAATAGGCTAAAAAGCCACTGCAAGCTAGGCAGCAACTATATTCACATTCATCTATGTACAACAAGTGCATAAAGAGTATAAAAAAATAACATACACAATACATGTTTCCCGCTCCAAAACCAGAAATGAAATAACTACATATTTTTATAAATAGTAGCAAAAAACACACTCTGGAAAGCGTAGAAACCTATAAAATAAATTAAAGTAGAACACTCGCAGAATAAAAAAATCTAAGCTATAATAATTGTCATGCTTTAAACATATACATTCCTAAAGAAAAATTATTACCATTAATCTCAAAAGCATCGGCTGACGTCAGCTCGTAAAGCCGTCGCGCTACAGAAACACAATATACATGTATACTTACTAGTAAAAGTCGGACACGGTGGCTCGTCAACTGCCAACACCTAATAAAGTATGAACACTAGAACCATCCATCAACCTCGCTGTCGATTTTTTGGACGGTAAGGATTTCATACGAATTAAACGGTAGATTTGCCAATTTCGAAAGACGGTTTTGCCGACTTTGTCACACCGCACGAACGCTAAAATATAGGAAATGAAGTATTTGTGGCCGAGGCTTAACTACTATACGTTCAGCATCACAAGAAGCTAACATTTCGTTTTAAACCCTTTACTAAATACTGTCTTTTGTTTTACCTGGTGTTAAAACCAACTGCGCCAGTCAAATAAAAATATGAGTTGTTACTTATTTTGCTTATTTTGCTTAATTTCAGGACAGAACTGTCGTTTAACGACGGTTGAGAACGGTTTCTGGAGCTTTGGCTATGGTCTTGGCCTGCCCAAGCAGTCACCTTATACTGAAGAGTTGACGATTGCCATTTATCAGCTGAGAGAATCTGGCTACATGGATTCATTGGACAGAAAATGGTCAGCTTTTTAATTTTTGTATAGCTCATTATAGCTGTCAGTGGTAGCGGTTTTTATTGTAGAAATAGTCATAATAGACCTATAGTGCCGTGCAAAGCCAATAGGCAGTATCTGGTTACTTTACAAGTAAGCAGATACTGCCTTTTGGTTTTGCAGAGCAGCCGGTTAGCTACTTATTCTTATCTTCATTCACATTGATAATGTGACTTGTTGACTCGTTTCCAACCTGAAGTTGAATAAAAAATATCTTGATTTATCCAAAATTAACCAAGTACAGTAACTCAAGTGAAAGCTTAGGACGTCCTTATTAAGATGTTATACTATTTTCCATTCAATGATTTTTATTCCAAATATACCATGTGCTGCATAAATGCGACGAGGGAGTTTAACCCTTAAAGCGCTGAAATATTTCTATATAAACCATGGAGACCAAAAGGTTTGAAATCATCATAAATCACTCAGCTCTTTCCTCTTCATTTGAATACGGTACCTATGTTAACCCCTTAAGTCCCCACGATGCATTAAAGCATCATTTTACATCCCTGAAAACAGACTAACTTTTCCTGTAACTAAGGGTTTTAGAACGAAAATTCCCACAAAACTGGCTTACCAATACGTGGTAATTTTCTTCAATTTTTAAACCACGTCAAATCATCTTCATCCACTACAAGTCGAGAATTGCGGCAGCAATTCGCGGCTTGTAGTGGATGAAGATATGGTAAATACAGGATTAAAAAGGTTAAGGGCGTATGTCTATGTCTCAGGCAATTATAAGTAAGTTACTCTTTCAGTGCGGGGATCGACTTTAGACGTCAGAATCTGACCCTTATAGACTCCAATTTAGACTTTTAAAGCTGGTCCCCGTGACGGAAGGGTTACATAACAGTAGCCTACACTCAGGCAACATCATTCAAACGCAAGACTCTGACCCAATGTTGGATCAATTTTAGCCCACTGTCTACGACGATGGCCGAACATTGACCCAACATCGGATCACGTGATTGTAGTGTTTGCAGGTTTCTATATAATCCCATGTACTTTTTACTTTATAAGGATCACTAAGACCTCTCGCTGCGAGAAGGACGTCAGTGGAGACATCTCACAGGAGACGGTGGAGATTGGCGTGCCGTCGCTGAGCGGGGTGTTCTGGATCATCTACGTGGGGATGGCCGTCAGCATGGGGATCCTCGTCCTGGAGTGGATCATATCAGCCATGGCCGCCATCAACAGGGATGGCAATAACGTGAGCTGATCATCTAAACTAACTTTAACATTTTTAAAACATTAACGGCTCAATTGTATTTACGATGCATTCGAACATTGCATTGCTGGCGGGATTGACAGTTCCAAATGAATGGAAAAGCATGTCATTTTAAAAAAGTTATGTTTTTCAAACAAAGATACTATGCTCTAAATTAGTTTCCTGTGATTTCACGCAAAAAGACAGGAACGAGTCCAGCTGAATGATTTGATTGAATAAATGATTGATTGATTGATTGATTGATTGATTGATTGATTGATTGATTGATTGATTGATTGATTGATTGATTGATTGATTGATTGATTGATTGATTGATTGATTGATTGATTGATTGATTGATTAATTGATTGATTGATTGATTGATTGATTGATTGATTGATTGATTGATTGATTGATTGATTGCTAATGTGCTATGTGTGGTTTACCTGGATACACCTATGAACAGCGTTATCAAGCATGAAATCTTGAGTGTTATTTCTATGGAGTTTAATTGCAGCTGCAATTGTTGCCCTAATTATAGGAATGTAAGGAATAATTCGACAGGAGTCAACAACTTTAATATTCATACAATGACTGTAAAAGGTTTCAGTATTCGTGATCATAAGGGTTTGTGGTGTCCTTTCAAAAATCATATTTCTGTAACAAATAACAAATAAATGATCATTCCAAAATTATACTTGAAACTAAGTGTACTAAACTAGAATTGCTCACAATTAAAATGTAAAAACTATATTTTACCAACGTTACACGAAATGTAAACTCATCTGAAGTGACAGTTAGTTATGCCTTAACTACACAAAATAAATACACATGCTGCTAGCTTCTACCATCTTCGCACCGTAGCTTTAAGCTGCGTTCACATGCATACGAGCTGGCATACGGATACGGCATACGGATACGGCAAACGGATACGGCAATTGGGCAAGTGTTCACATGCACACGGCTACATGCACACGGCTATATAAGCACGGCTTGTCCACAGGTTCATTCTCTTTCTCACTTGACGATGACATGCAGCATGGCACCAATATTCTCGAAGCTATAGAATTACATGTTGCAACAAGATTAAATTTTAGTAAAGATTCTATGTCTGTACAGACAGATAAAAAAGAAAAAGAAAGCTAATAATACGAGATCCTGTCCCACACATTTGTTAGCTTTTTAGCATCTTTGTGTTCCATACTCCGTGGGTCGTAGAGACAATGGCAATGTATGCCTCGCTTTCTCCGAGCCTTGCGGTGGGAAGATGATTTTGACAACTTGCTGTAGTGAGTATATTTTTGTAAACATAAAGCTACTTCTTTATTGCAGAGTCCCAGAACCTTTGGCGAGTCACTCAAGCAGCGATTTGGCGTTCTAAAACGGGACGTGATGCAGAACTGGTTTGCTGTGAATTTTAACCGTGAGGAGGAGAAGAGGAAGCAGAGAGTGGTGATGCCAGTACCCGGGGACCTCACTATGCTGGCCAGGTTCAGCACAGCCTTCACTAATCTACACGCCAAGGCGAAAAAAGACTCTTCAACTACCCCCGCCAATGACGCGGACAAAATGGCGGCGGCCACTTCTAAACAGCCGCCCTAATGTGTATAGTTTAGCACGGGGAGGGTAACATTATTCAAACTGCCATTAATTACTGTTTTCGCCTCAAGTAAGATTAACGCTCGTCTTGCGGGGACTGTATATGAATGAAACCCGAATAAAATGCCAGCCACGGAATTTGATGAAATGGTGTGCGGAAGACGGTCAATTTGTAAACAAATAAATAAAGTGCCTATTTTTCCAAAATCGAAAATATTTTTCGTCATTTGAAGCTGGAAATTGCGTGAGCATTTCTAGCTTCAAATAAACGAAAAGTACCAACAGACAATTCAAATACAAAGGGTTAAGCCGATTTAAAAAGTTTGTTCTTTCTAGATGTTAGTGTTGTGGACACCCCCTAACCTGCTAACCACCACCAATGACGCTGACAAAATGGCGGCGGCCACCTCTAAACAGCCGCAGTAATTTGTATGTTCAGCAGCACAGGGAAGGTTAACAAGTTAAACTCATTAATCAACGCTAGTCTTGCTGGGACGTTTGTAAATATGTGAAACCCGAATAAAATACCACCGTAATTTAGGAAAATAGTTTGTGGAAGACCGTCAATTTATAATCAAAAAGTTCAAAAATAAAATATGTTTCGTTCATTTCAAGCTGGAAATTTAATGAGCTTTAATGTCTCAAATGAGCGAAAAAAACTAACATACACTTCATTTTTCGACCTTAAAAAGAATCTCCATACCACCAATGTATATATTTTTCTGTGTAAATTTTTTGTGTAAATTATGTTTGAAAAGTCAAATAAATATGTCTATCTATCATTTGCGCCCATGAATCTAATGAGATATGACGGCGCATTACGAATGGTTTTTTTCTAATTTTTCTAATTTGAAGCTGGAAACTACGTGAGCTTCGAACGAGTGGAAAATAATAAGATACAATTCATCGGGACAAGGTGTAACCCTTTAACTTCCAAGTTATTTAATTGGAATTTTCACTCACTTAATATTGTGTCTCGCTGACGCGATCCACAATATCAAGTGAGTGAAAATTGTTCAGATTTGACAAAATGGAGGTTAAATATGTTCAATGATTTACGTCACGTTTTATCTTTTAACATTTAAAAAAACAGGTGGTACTTAATATGCTAATAAAAATATTAAAACCCGAATATAATCGGGACCGGCGGTTTATTTTTGAATACAATTTGCTGTGAGCATTACAAGGACAGCAACTAATAAAGACGGGGACATTTGTATCATAGAGATTGTAAATAAACACTGTAAATTAGTGTACACCTTCATGTTAATATCGACAAAATTCAAGCTACTGATACACGAAGTGATGTGCTAGTGAAGGAGATCAGAAGATACGGGGATAAATGAATAAAACCATTATTTAAGCACAATGTTTTCCTTTTTTATTCGCCTACGTTCAGTGATTATAAAAATTCGGCCAGCGGAACTGACATGAACTAAGACAAAGCTCAACTGAATAATTAGTCGATTTCGTTATGTTGTTAAAAGTAAAGCAGAAGTAGCTAGACAGTCAGTCAGAGACTGCAAACCTTCGCCAAAATTAATTGATTGTTCCTTAACACGACAAACACCGTAAAATTTCATGCAAATTCGTGCGATCCAGATCGTAATCCGGATCGTGATCAGGATCATCCCCGAAATTGATAACGGTTGAAGAGACAGCAGTTTTAGGACACTCTGAATTTTACGAATCCTCGCTGTATCAATTTTGTTAGAGGCAACAGAAATATGATTATCTCATCATAATGTAGCAACTATGCTTGATGAAATATTCATTGGCGCTACCTAAAAAAAAGTTTACACTATTAATGCATAGAAACAAAACGAATGTGAATTTAGGCCACTTTTCTGCACATGCTGCGTAGACGTGCTAAGCTGGACACAATGAGTTATGACTTCCTAAACACGTTAAATAGTTGAATAATCACACATACAAATACATGTATATACCAGCACAATATAATTCCTCTTTTTCAACAGTTTATTGCATCAACATCTACTCAATACACTTCGATTCATCAACATTTTATGACATGATGCATATTGAAAATGATTCGATGTAACATTTCGTTCCCCGCTGTTTCCAGCCATATCAACGTTGAATCAACGTGATTATCGTTGTTTCAACGTTGTCATAACGCCGTGTGTTCCGCAGTGGAGCCACATCGAGCTAACATTTAGTCAATATTATTTTTATTCTACATCACACAAATAACACAAATATCTTGTTACTACATCACCTTGTGCCAAACCCTCTAGTCATATCAACAGTTTATACATCTTTGGATGACAAATCCAAACAGCTATTTATGTTTGCCAATGCTCATCACCTCTTAATTATAGGTAATTCATTGATTCGGCTTTATAAATTCGTCTAGTTGTTTTTTGTCTTCCAGCATGTCCGCCAGCTTACTCCAGAAGCGTCTTGCCGTGCTGCCAAACACCTCGCAGATATAACCAGTACCCATGCCCTGTCTGATAACAGAATCTGCCACTCTGTACATGGCAGGATCCTGACGAAAATACTGATCCAGATCCGCCAATACTTGTCCTGTACAGAAAAAAAATTGTACATCTTAGATATCAAAATTTCAACATCAAAGTCTTCATCGGCATATGTTTTCGTCATCTAGGCTTTTTATTGTGCCAATGTTTTTTTCGTCGGCTTCCTGTAATTGTCTTTCTATACGGTCACGGTCGAATTATTTTATTTTTATATTAGCATAATATTTTTTTATTCAAAATTACCTTCATAATGGCATAATATATTTTGCTTCTATCATTGACTTATTTTTTTTAAATAGATTCAACATTTTATTGTAGCAGCATACATTTTCGCAAGGCCAAACTTCTTTTGTTTCATGAAATGAACGAATTTATTCAATAACTACGTTCCAAAGACGGTGGTACACGCAGGTATACGCTGGTATTCGCTGGCATACGCTGACACACCGCGAGGGCGGCAAGGCCCAAAATTATTTTGGAACATCTTATAAAATGGTGCGCGTATGATGTATACGTTAGCCCACGCTGAACACGCTAGAGGGAGTAAAAGTACGTTGCTCGTAGGTTTGTACGCTGGTCATACGTTGACATATTTTGACATGAAAGACTATCCTTAAGCTAGCGTATTCATAACCATTCTTAGCGTATAGGCAAAGCTCCTGTTTATATATAGGCACATCTCACATGAAATGAGTTATACGCTGCGAATACGAATATGCTGGTTATTAAAGACATGCGGGTTATATACGCTGGCCATACGTATACGTTAGCTATATGTTCGCCATAGGCTGGCCATAAGCGGGTCATAGGTTGGTATTTTCTAACTTTGGCAGGTCATATGCTGGTCATACGCTGACAGTACGCTACTCATTAGTAATACAGTAAATACATGCGCAATTCTGCATTTCTCAAGGATTTTTTGTAGGTATGACACTTAATTTTGTAATTATAAACTCAAATATTATGATTCTCTCATATGCGTCAACAACCCTTTGGATTTCCAAATGATAAATCATGTTATTGTAAACTTTTACCGGTCCGTCATATATTTGTATGAGTTTAACGACTCAACGACTGTTCAGATTTGATAAACAGCCCTCTTCAAATTTTGACTATTATTCTTACATCCAAATGACAGACATAGTGAAACAATATTAATCGTTATACTACAAATGTATAAATGTGGGCTAAGTATTTCAAGCAGCCTATCCAATGTTCTTTACAATCAGATATGTAATTTACTGACCATTATAAATAAACGTGCACATTATAAACCTGTTCAGCATACCTGCAATTTTTTGTCTGGTGGAGAGGTTCTGTCGCACATCTGTTGTTATGTGACCTCGCACAGAGGCAGTTATTTTTTTCCTTGGTTTCGCCATCCTGCTTGGACATCTTTCAGCTTCTGCTGGTTGTGATTGCGTTTCTGGGAATGATTGACATGGATGACACTGGCGGTCAGCCCCCTCTTCTTCAGGCGTATCTGGGGGCAAATCCAGATCCCGAATCCTGGCCATAAGCTCTGACTCAGGTGAGGCTGACTTGTCAGGGCTGTTTATGGCACGCGTGCTGGGAAAAATTGAGACTTCCTCCACGTCATCATATTGGGATTGTTCAGAAGCAAATATGTTAGGCGCCGGACCATGTTCCGCGACATGAGAGCTTAGCTGACAGTGTTCGTTAAGCATTATATGTGACTCGACAGAATCGCCTCCTGTGTCTAAGAAGGGGCTGCATAGTGTCAATTCCTCCGTGGATTCTGTTGAAGCACAAGGCGGTGTTGGAGAGCTTGGTCTAGGATCAGAGGTTTCTAGACTGTTAGGAGGCACTGTCATATCAGGGGAGCTACTGGTGCGGGGTGCGGTAATGCAAGGATGTTCTTGGGTAGAGCGAGGAGTAGCATGTAGGTAGCTTAGTTCTTCTTCTTCAAGAGGTGGACAGGATATTGGAAAAATATTATCTGAAACAATTATCAGAAACAAAGAAAGTCTCATTTTTTGTATATTTCATTGCTTAAGTATCCTCCCGGTAGGCTAGTGGCTAATATACTATGATTTTGTGTTCTATGGAAGTAAACGATCGTGACAAATTTATATTACACACTCATATCACTTATATTAGCATACACACTTAGCCTAAAAAGGGCAGTATCTGCTTACTTGTAAACTAACTACTGCCTTTTGGCTTTGCACGGCAGTATACTATATCCCCTTTCATGATTACACTCTGTATAGAGAACATGATAGGGACCTATACTTTTCACCTCACCGGCATTTGATTTCGGCCCGCCGGCAGACTTGTTCATGTTTTTCCGAATTCGCAATTTTTTGTTGGGGTAAAACCGATTTTCAGGCTCTGTCCTAGTCTTGTGTCAAGTCAACGCCTAGTAGTGGACAGGTTAACTGCACGAAATGGACCCCCCACTGCATTTTGTAGTAGAATTATGCCACTTGGCACGAATGATGCTTGGACCAAGTGGAAAATTTTAAGCAGCGGACGTTTTTGATTTCTGCTTTTACTTTGTCATAATTCAAGGTCAAAGGTCAAATGTCAAGGTCAAATATGATTTTTTACCAAATAAAGCTACGAACAAGTGTAATACCTCTATTTCATGTAATTTTGACTGGGAAATTCATTTTTGGTATTATTTGAATGTTTCAAGGTCATCTTCAAGGTCAAAAGGTCCATTCCAAGGTCAAATTGATGAAAATGTCATTTTTAACAAACACAATTACGAACAAACGTAAATCTTTTTGGTGTGATTTTGACTACAGAATCTATCTATGATATTCAACTACAGACTACAGAATCTATCTATGATTCAAGGTCATCTTCAAGGTCAAAACGTAAATATCAAGGTCAAGTGAGCGAAAATATGATTTTCAAGGTCAAATATGATACTTCTAACTAATTTATCTGTGAACAAGTATAATACCTTTTTTTCGTAACTTTTGACTGGAAAATCCATTTCTAGTATTTTTTTCATCATTCTGGGGTGATGATCTCAAAGGTCAAAACGTCAATTTCAAGGTCAACTGAGCAAAAATACTAGTCTAATAAATAAAAATAAGAACCATTTTTTACTCTAATGTTGACTGAAATAGGCCTACACATGCTAAGAACTCAAAAATGGGCAAACGCCTCACTTTTAGGGCACGCATGACACTTGGCATGGATGTTCCATAGACCCATTAGAAAAGTTTTATCCAAAGAGACAATTCATATCTATTTCTAAAGACCCAGAATCCGCCATTTTTTCAAGATGGCCAAGGTCAAACAATAAATGATATACTGCTCGACAGAACAGAAACATGTGTCTACAAATAGGGTTTTCAGGTATGCCCGACCTAGTAGTGTGGCCAGTAAAGTGAAGGATGACCGCTAGTTGTGCAAGGTCAAACAATAAATTGGTATCATTTTGTATACTATTGAAGCAGATTCATGATGTTGGTATCCATCATAGGGCTTTCGGGTACGCCACTAGAAAATAACATTAGAAATGATAGAGATCGCTAAATCCAAGATTGCGGATATAAGGCAAACAAAAAAAGTGCAGCCTCAGCGCACTGACCTAACAGGAAATGTGTGAGGTGTGATGAAACTATACTAACAAAAAGCATTTGAAAAACGACAAAGCCTGCAAAAGAAACTCTATATTGACATTAACAACAATAATTTTAACTAGGCCTACTATCTGAACAACAAGAGATATGTTGGCTGTAGGACTATTTTTTATTTATTTAATGCCTGGATCCCCTTACCTGCTTACCATGCATTCATATTATATTTATAAGCCCTATTTTGCAGGCCTATGCACTTGACCTACAAGTAGGCTAAAAACTTAGGTATATTATGGTATGGCCACGCTAGCCTGCATAATGATTCACAGGTTATTATCACAGAACTGGACAGTTCTGCGTTATTATATACCGTATGTCTAGCCAAATGAACGTTCATTTGTCAAAATCACTTATCTACCATGATTAAAGGCGACCTATTTGTGGGCAGTCTCTGTCTAATAGCCATTAAATTGGGTTTCATTATCTTAACAATGCCCGAAATGATTTCTGAAAGGCCACAATATCGTCTGTATGTGGCTATGGTAGATTCCAAAATCACATATCTAGCTCGCTTCCAGTTATTATTTTACACATTTATTGCTTGTCTGTGACGGCAATTTTATTAGCCTCCTGGCTACCCTCATAGTTTCTACCATCCCTAAAATTATTTTTGGTGACACCACCATGTCGGGCATACCTGAAAACCACACGGTATACACCAATGTCGTCTCAATTCCTGTAATATTTCTACACATATCTTGCTCTATAATGGGCATTTTGTTTGCTTAATGACCACCATGGTGGTTTTCGGCATGTAAACGTTGTCCAAAATTATTTTTGAGAATGTAATTGCACAATGTTTAATACTATGGTAGATACCAAAATCACGAATCTGCTTTCATTCTGTTGACCTGAGACAAATGGCAGACATCTTGGATTTTACCCAGCACTGCAAGGTCTAAAGTATTTTTGGCCACACCTTTTTTGTCGGGCATTTCCGACAACCCTATGGTAGGCACACAGGGTGGAAGTCAACTCGTACCCATGTCGACTCGCCCCATGTCAACTCGTACCCATGTCAACTCGTACCCATGTCAACTCGTACACCAATAGATGTCAACTCGTACCACAAGTGATGTCAACTCGTAAAACAAGTGATGTCAACTCGTACCCAACAAGGCAGGTATCAGATGATGGTACGATTGACATCTGTTATCACACAACAGATGTCAAGTCGTACCCATGTCAACTCGTACCACTCATATATGTTAAATCGTACCATCGTTAGATGTCAACTCGTACCAAAGTTAATTCCGGAGGATAATGAATGTAGGTTGTATATAAGAGTCTGTTTGGATTGTGTTATTTTTGCATTACATATGTTAGGGCATGTTCAGCTTGCAATTAAATTTAATCTAATGATATCCTCATACAATGATAACATATACCTACAAGAAATTGATGTCATTTTATAAAGTGTAACTGGACAAAAACATAAAATGAATGGGTTTTTAGGCTGTTTTATTATGGCTATGCCATTTAACATGATTTTAATTCTGTATGTGATATCAAGTAAACTGTCCTGTGATTTTATCAAATTAACCATCTTTTATAATATATACCTGTACATATATTCTATCTTTTTTATGACAAATAAAACTTTTCTTTATGTCAATAAAATATCTGTCTGTATGTCTGTTACCTTTGTGCTGAACTATTGAATCATTACGAGTGAGCGGGGAAGAAACATTTTTGAAACTTGAAGGCCAGAGAGGGGTTCGAACCTGAGATCTCCAACTTTAAAATGCACCAGGGCCCGCCCTGTACACGGAGTTCACATATGTTACCTATTTATTCAGTTATTGGGTCACTAAGTATCACAAACAGAATAAATGTAACCAAAAACACTTGAGAATTATTTGTGTTTAATGCACTGATATATTTATGAGTTGATACGAACTTTTCATATTTTATTGAGCAATGATTCAGCTAAGGTGAATATTTTTTTATTCTTGTCACTTTATTATGTCCGTTTTAATTTGTCACTGGCTTGTCTGTAGGATCAGTGAGAAACTGAAATTAAAACGCTTCTATGATCATGTTAATAGATCGTTTGACTGCTGTGGGGTGTGAACGGCCAATCCCCTCACTACAAATTCTGCATGTGTTGTCGCTAATTGCAATGATTGCTATGAAAACACATCATTGCTTAACATGCTTAAGGCGTTATTTTCTCACATGTGACTGATCAATCTGGTACCCTTATCGTAGTAATAATTGTCACCAGCCCCTCCCCCCCCCCCCGTCCGCCCATTTACTATTACGTAACGTCGTATGTAAGCATAAGCTTAATTGCATTGTCAATAATTAAGGTGCTAATTCCTTTGACCCTTCCAGTCCTGCAGTTTATGAAATGTCACCTAAAAACGTCACATATATATGTCAAAGTTGCTTTGGATATATTGTCGTAAATGAAATGAAATGAATCGGGCTTTAGGCCACCTTTGTGCACATATAGGCTAAACTGGGCCAGGAGAACCTCCTGAGGATGGTGAGATGAATGAGATGACACTGTCCTCCAGACACAGGATTCGAAATTCGAGCCCTGGCGGTCTGAGGCCGAGCACGCTACCTCTCGTCACAGAGGCTCCCCACAATACTAACTTTCACACGTGGATGGGGAAGAAACATTTTTGTTTCTTTGAAACCGTCGAGACCGGGAACCGAACTCCGAAGTCAGGCGTGAAAGGCAGCGGTGCTAACCACTACCCTAGGGCCCCCGCCCATTTTATTGTCGTATGAGGACCTGTACACAAATGTATGTTTCGTCCGAGAATGATTGAGGTAACATACCAATTTCATTGAAATGATGTTGCAAAAAAATTATAATTCATGATAATGTATGAAGCAATTATTTACGAAAATATGTTTATGCTGGTCTGACAGTTAGTATTGTGATAACAAAAATTACCATTGCCATCTAAGTTAATTTTGAAAAGCCCAAGACATCGCACCTCAGTACCGGAGTCATTCATATCTTTACTATCACAGCTTTAACACAACATGTTAAAATTTGAACTAAAACTTTTTTTTGCTGGAGGCATTAAATTGTCACCGCTCAGTAGTAACAATTGCCAACATTTTCTTATTATTCCTTATTATTTAGGTCTGGCGTACTACAGGCCAGAATGTACCGCATCTACCAATGCGCAAACCAAATCAATCTATATCTTGAAAGGAGTTCCAGCACAGTGCCATTTTGAAGCTAGAAACGGTAAAATTTACAAGCGTCAACAGTATCCTAATAAAACTACATGTACATGATAACTTTCCAGCAATATCTTCTTAGTTGATACTCAGATAATCTACCTTCGAATTTGATGCGGGACAGTCCACATCAACAGAGCACTGGATTCGACATTGCTGTGAGGTTTACCTCGCTACATCACGGACACGCAGCATCTCCACAAAATTGAATCTTTATGTCATGCTGATATTTAATTATTTGATATTCTATTGGTTTTACAACAGGCATTTCGAGTTCCAATGCACTAAATACTCTGTCTAATTTCAACTGGAAATATCAACTGCAAGTACTTTCGATTCGATGATCTTGTTAATCGTAGGTACGATGTATTACACTTGCAATTATTCCTGTCTGTGTTTGTTCAACATGACATTTTCACAAATAGTCCAGTAAAATAAGGATTTTGATCGGAAAACAATAGGGGAGAGATGCAATTTGGGGGATTGCATCTTGATCATGTTGATGTTGCGCCAGGAAAACGACACATTTGTTTTGTCCCTCAAGACTCTTTAACATATTGATAATAGAATTTGTTTTCTGGTTGTGATAAACCTACATGTAGACACAAAAAAAACCACGTTTCTACGTTATATTTTGGCACATTACGTTGCATTGGCTGCCATTTTTTATTTTGCCTTTTAGCGGCAAACGCACAGGGAAAAATTCAGGAGATTTTCAGTATGTTCATCAGATAGGGTTCAATATGCAATTCCCAAAATTTCATCTCTCCCCTATTTTTTTTTATTAAAATCTTAATTTTACTGAACTAGCTTACTGAGCCATGATCTTTGCTAAAATATGAAGCTGATCAATGACAAGGTAGTCTACATAATCATGGCATACATATACATGTACATACATGTTTCGTTCATGTAGAAGGCCTTTGGTAGATGTTAAGGTCATATAATCTTCGCATTTGTGGAATTTACATTGACCTTTTGACATTGCGGATGACCTTTAATCACAAAAAAAAAGCATCATAAATTGATTATACAGTGGAAATCACAAGAAATAGAGATATTGCACCGAATGCTATCTGTATTGTTTTTAAATTATATTTCACATTTTGACCTTGAAATTGACGTTTTGACCTTCAAGATGACCTTGAATCATAAAAATAACATCAGAAATGGATTTCTCAGTCAAAAAAATACGAAAAAGAGGTATTACACGTTTTCCTAGCTATATTAGTTAGAAAAATCTAATTTGACCTTGAAAACCATATATTTCCCTTACCTGACCTTGAATTTACGCTTTGACTCTGGAATGACCTCTAATCATCAAAATAGTATCACAAATTGATTCTTCAGTCAAAAACACATCAAAAAGAGGTATTACACTTGCTGCTATTTGTATTTGTTAAAAAGCATATTTTTGCAGTTTTGACCTTGGAATTGATCTTTTGACCTTGAAGATGACCATTAATCACCACAATAATATCATAACTTGATTCTGTAATCAAAATAACACCAAAAAGAGTTATTACATTTGTTCCTAAGTGTTTTTGTTAAAAATGACATTTTCAACAATATGACCTTGAAATTGACCTTTTGACCTTGAAGATGACCTTGAATCATTAAAATAATACCAGAAATGAACTCTTCAGTCAAAATCACAGAAAATAGAGGTATTACACTTGCCCGTAGCTTTATTTGGTAAAAAAATATATTTGACCTTGAAATTGACCTTTGACCTTGAATTATGGCAAAATAAGAGCAGAAATCAAAAACGTCCGCTGCTTAAAATTTTCCACTTGGTCCAAGTATTATTCGTGCCAAGTGGCATAATTCTACTACAAAATGCAGTGGGCATGTCGTGAACCTGTCCACTATAGCCCACCTAAATTAGATTTTGGTACAGCCTTATTTTTAATTTTACTTTCTGGCCATAAATCCAGGTTTGGAAGCCTAAATTTATCATCGATCTTCCCATGTGGCTATTTCGAGTACACGGTCACATGGGAGCAGCGTGGAATTTGATGTGATAGTTGTGATATGTGGTTTCACAAAGATTGCGTCGACATCGGATCTTTCACCTTCCTAGCGTATTTCACAACTAACGTCTCGTGGATATGCTGTCGATTTTTTGCTGTCATTTAAATTTTGACAGAAATTTATTCCGTTCGTTTGAAATTGAAACCGCAAATATTTTTTACAATCTAAATTCTAGTTACTCAGAGAACGTAGTGAATTCATCAAATTCAGATTTCGCTCCAACACAGCACAGTAGTCCGATTCCCTCTTTAGGCCTAAAAACCGTAAAAGAAACTGGCGTACTTTATTGATAAATTGTGGAAGCCTAAAGGGGAAAGTAACGTTAACACATTTTTTAGCATCTATGAATTACTACCAACCTGATTGCATCCTCGGCACTGAATCTCGGCTTGACAAGGATACTACTACCAGCGAAATTTTTCCTCCTGAGAGATCGGAATTCGAAATAGCCGTGGAGGGGGAGTCTTTATTGCTGCCAAAAAATATTATGACATTACCCTCCTCCCTGATTTACAAACTGACGGCGAAATTTTATGGGCTAAAGTTCAGATATCGGCATCAAAATCATTAACCCTCGTATGTTTTTATCGTTGTCCTGGGAGGTGATTTCAACCTACCAGGTATTGACTGGGACAATGGGTTAGTAGGCCTAAATCCCAAAGCGATAAACAAATCCCAATGCGAGCTGCTTTTGTGAAGCCTGGATACACATGCCTTGGCCCAAATTCATAAAGAACCAATTAGAGAAGAAAATATTTTGGACCTCTTGATCACAAATACTAAAATCTTCTCATAGTGTACCTGGAATCTCGGATCACCGTGCTGTGGTGACTGAACTGGACATTGACCGACCCTACAGCCATACAAAACCCCGCCCAATGCGTCAGTTCAAAAATGCTAATTGGGAAGCTATCAGGCAACAAATTAGGAGCGTGCTGGACCTCCTTTTTCAAAAAATAGTCCTTGCCGATCTGTTAATGAAAATTGGTTGAAACTTGAAGCCATCCTAAATCAATGCCTGGACAAATTTATACCAACCAAAATGACTTCCCCTTCGGGAAAATCTACCTTGGCTATCCAAATCACTTCTCGCGTCTGTTCGGGAAAAAAACATCTTTATATAGTAAAGCCAAGCGTACGAATAAAACTGACCTTTGAGCAAAGTACAAATTATGTAAACGGAAGACACAGCGTGCCATCAGGTCTGCCAGGTGGTCTTTTTTTGAAAAACAAACTTTCTGAATACCAAGAACAAAAAAAAATCAAAATCACTCTGGCGTTATGTCAAATCAAAACGTCAGGATGGAAATGATGTTTCTCCTTTGAAGGCAAACGGCCAGCTGCATTCAGATAGCAGACGTAAGTCCGAAATATTAAACAACCAATTTTGCTCAGTTTTTACCTCGGAAGGCACCACACATATACCTAAATTACCAGGACCACTGAATACTGAAAAGCCTAAATTTGAAATTACTGTTCACACTTCACAGTGTAACTAAATTGCTCGAGGTTTAGGCCTACACGGCAGAAAGGCATCCGGACCAGACGAGCTCCCGAATTTGATTTTGAAGAATGCTGCAAACGCAATATCTCCCTTTCTTAGAATTATTTTCGATCAATCTCTACAGACGAGTAAATTACCAGACGACTAGGTAGAGGGTAATGTTGCCCCAATCTTCAAGAAAGGGGATGGGCACTCTCCGACAAACTACAGGCCGATATCCCTCACATGTGTTCGTGCTAAATTACTCGAACACATCATTTGTAAACAAATTATGTCCCATTTTTCGAAATACAAAATTTAACACCTGCATGTGCATAGCTTTTGATCAAAACACTCATGCGAAAGCCAGCTTTTGATTACAACTTTTGAATTTATTCAAAATTTTGAAAACAAGACACAAACATATGTTGTTGTCTTAGATTTTAGTAAGGTCTTTGACGTTGTCCCCCACCAACGCCTCTTACACAAACTTGCCCACTACTGAATTCGGGGAACAATTCTTAATTGGATTAAAAAAAGTCTGACCAAAAGAACCCAAAAAAGTAGTAGTCGATGGCAGCTCTTCAGAATCAGCCCGTGTGAAGTCCAGTGTGTCCCAGGGTACTGTTCTCGGACCCCTACTTTTTTTTACCTATATTAATGACCTCCATTCCACGGTCTCCTCGCAGGCTCGTCTCTTTGCAGATGACTGCCTCCTGTATCGCCCGATATTTAATGTCGAGCAGATCAGGAGCAGCTTCAGAGAGACCTATTATATCTGCGTTACAGGACTGGGGAGATCGATGGGGGATGTGTTTCAACCCTTCGAAATGCTCGGTCCTGAGGGTGTCCAGGCCGAAATAAAAAAAACTGGAACTCGTTTCTCCCCTCTCAATCTTGGGACATTGTTAAGATGTTGTGTCCTTGGGCAAAGCACTTCACCCTCAAATACTTCAATTGAATCAGGTGGAAATGAGTACCTGGTAGGACAGAGATGGCAATGTGTACGATAAGTTCAATGCGCCGAAACGGATGTAGGACTGTATGCTATCCGTGGAGTTGAAATGGCACACGAATGAACAGGTCCAGTGACCAGGGTGTTAAAAGTAAAGTCGAATGATAGGTCTTCAGACTTGATGTCAGACTAACCTACACCTTTACCTTTAACAAAATTACGAGTAAAGAGAATTCCACTCTGGGCTTCCTTCGGGGGAACCTGAAGGCATGTCCCCCTAAATTAAGGGTCAAATCACCCTTAAAATATTCTTCAGCAGTTTGGGCCCCTTTTAAACAAAAAGACATCGATAAATTAGAAAAAAATCAAAGATCACCAGCAAGATTCATCACCCAAAATTGTAGACAAACAGCCAGTGTGACATCTCTCATTCAGAACCTGGGCTGGAACGACTTGAAAACAAGACGAAAACAAAATCGCAGCAGATAAAAGAACACGTGGTGGGCACAATCAGACCTATGAACCCATCAGAGATAACACCACACTGGGACAAAATTCATTCTGGCATCGAGCTATCTCTGATAGAATTCTCTTCCGGCGCTGCCATAGAATCGAAAACTGTGGCAGCGTTCAAGAGTCAGCTGGTTGACTAAATTAGAAAAAAATCAAAGATCACCAGCAAGATTCATCACCCAAAATTGTAGACAAACAGCCAGTGTGACATCTCTCATTCAGAACCTGGGCTGGAACGACTTGAAAACAAGACGAAAACAAAATCGCAGCAGATAAAAGAACACGTGGTGGGCACAATCAGACCTATGAACCCATCAGAGATAACACCACACTGGGACAAAATTCATTCTGGCATCGAGCTATCTCTGATAGAATTCTCTTCCGGCGCTGCCATAGAATCGAAAACTGTGGCAGCGTTCAAGAGTCAGCTGGTTGACTAAGTCTGCCAGCCTCTTCTTGCAGTCTTGGACTTGAAGCCTGAGGATCCATACATTGTGTAAATTGTCATTGACATTGTGAGGCGTTAATGCATTTAACAAATTTATTGAAAAATTATTCATTTCATGACAATCCGTCACCGCGACATCAGCCTAGACTAGATGACCACGCCCTGAATGACGTTTAGTGCATTTTCAGCGCAATGGAATGAAGATCATTAATGAAAATACGTTAACTATATGACCGTAATCATGACATTTAAACATTTGTGGTGGAGTCACCCTGTGGAATATTGACATTAACTATACATGTGTTTCAATGGCATTTAGAGTGATGATATGATGATAAGGTCAGGGGCGTGAGATAAAGCTTCTGTTGATCGTGATCTGATACAATTTCTCATCTCTGGGACATTTTTGTCAACTCCGTTACAAAATGCACACATTTCTGTTGGGTTTATATATTATTATTCAATTTATTGTATCAAAATCAACTCTGATGTGACTGGAGCGCCGATGTCCAAAACATCCAATAGAACATTTATGTGATAGTCATCTGTCAAAAATTTTCTCGAAACAGTCAGCTTATAATTAATATTTAAACAAGTTATTTTACCTTTATTAAACTGCAAAATCTGCATTTCAGTCCAGGTATATGCCTGACCGGCTTTTACTTCTTCTAGACTGGGCTCCATTACACGCAAAGGTGCGCGTGACACCATCCAGTTTATTAATCACATTTTAAATCATCTGGAAACTAATTAAAAGTGAAACTGAAAGTGATCAATAAATTATTACCTCTGATGATTTCAATTTTGTCCACTGCTTATGACGCAACAATTCAAAAGTGACGTAATAAATGGTGCGAAGTAAACTAAGACAACCACCATCATCAACTTTGTCATCATAATTTACTGAGACAAACTTTCTTTTCGGCGTGATACCAACAGAAACTCATTACTGGATAATTATTATTATAATTATGGGCCTTTTTTGTGGCGCATGCATGCAAATACGAAGACATCGACCCAATGTTGGACCAACGTTGGGGCCTCCGTCCACGACGATGGCCCGATATTGGTCCAGCATTGGGTCGATGATAATACTTTGGCTACGTTCATAATGAGTGATATTTGCACGACCGGTAACAACACATATGTTTAGTAAACTACAATAAGCGATGAGTCAATGCCACGAGTTGTTGTGCAGTATCTGTTTAGTTTTAAACACCAGGTGGAATCATAGTCTATGCACTAGTTGTTGTGCAACATTTTAATTGGTTACTTTTTTGTTTTTTTCACCATGTGGATGGCTATCATCCCAGCAAACTCAAAACAATTGTATAACATTTATACAACGTCGGCCCACTAGTCTGTGCACTAGTTGTTGTGCAACATTTTAATTGGTTACTTTTTTTCACCAGGTGGTTGGCTATCATCCCAGCAAACTCAAAACAATTGTATAACATTTATACAACGTCGGCCCAACGTCTTCGACGTTGGGTCAACATTGTATAAATATCATAGAAATGTTTTGTGTTTGCTGGGATTTCACTGTCTTTGCTATGTTTCTGCTCATATATCATATTTCCCATAGACAAGGATGAGCACATAGGGTCAGACCTTGGGTCAGAGGTCATTAATCGGTGGTATATAAAAGTGGGCGAGATCAATCAATCAGATTTGAATATTAGACACATTCCCATGCATCAAACCCAATACCGAAAACCACCATAATAAATAAAGATATAGTAAAATTCACCGCCAAGATCCTAAAGTCTATTTTTAACCTCAGACGAAAAATATTTTTAAATGAGAATATAGACTCTGATTATATTTCTCCCGGTACCAATAATGGTCACCAAAATAATTACCGTTTTTTTTTAAGAAAATAATGTGTTTTACCATAATGTATTGTATTCACCGAATAACGTACAATTATCATAATTATAGTATGCTCTTATCTGTTTTTAACTAATTTATTTGTGTAAAGTATGTAATAACTTGTATAATTTTATGTGTTTTAAATAATATATTTGTGTAAATTATGTAAAAAATATTTTAGGTATTTATATGCAATGATGTGATATTTTACCATTTTAGAAGAAAGAGGAATGTTTGTAACATGTATCTCATAACTCAATTTGAGTAGCCAATGTTTTATCTGAAATATAAATGTATTGTTTTATGTAGATTGGGAGAGACAAAGATAAATACTACTACTACTACTACTACCAAATAATATCGCACATGTCGATTCGATGTCGATGGACATTACCACAAAGTTTATTTCAAATGTGTTTAATATACAAGAGCAAAATTTTCAAACTCGGTTATACAAAACACAATAAATTTGTAAAAACCTTGAATTTTTTTAAATGCACCATATTAGTGATTTCTTACCAATACACTTATATACTAATAAATAAATTATGTAACGAAGTTATTTCAGACACATCAATTATATAAACAATAACGCATTGAACACAGTATATAATAATATGAATGACTAGTTTATACATGTTATAAGCACCTTTGAAAACGTTGACAAACATATGACCACATCCATCAGGTTGTGAGATAAAGCACGGATAACTGCAGAAGACGGCATCATATATAAATGATTAAATAAAAAAATGTTCTTATGCTATCAGTTGAAATCTTGAAACAACCAAACTGGGTGATATTCAGAACAATGACGACAATGTGTTTATGGGTCTATCAGAGATTAATATCCTGTCTCCTATACGATTCTTTTTTCGACATGTGATGTTGTAATCGTCACACATAAACTGATGGGTTTTGAGTTTGAGTAAATGTGCAATGTTTGCTCCATGTATTTAGCCCTATAGCGATACATTATAGAATTTAAATTTTAAATAGTTATAAGTAATTTTCACCCACTTGAAGTTGCGGTAGCGAGACACAACTTCAATGAATGTAGTCGTGATGAGCGGATGAAGGATTAAGTGAGTATTTTACTCATCTTGGTCCTCGTCCATATTATCTTCTCCGGGATCATAATCAATGCCTTGTCCATGACGATCCTGCCAGTATCCATTGTGAACCTTATCCAAATGTTCATAGCATGCATGGCCAGATTTAAACCAATCTAAGCAAACCCAACATATGCTACTCTTGCAGGAGAAACACGTTACGTTGTTGCATCCGTCAACTTTCTCGATGCCAATATTACACACAGGACATTGCTTACGTTTATCTGGGCGCTCCTGGATCCATTTTTTCAAGCACCCAATCACTTCAGCGTACTTCTCGCATGTCATCCCTTCATGGGCTGTACTCAGACAAGTGTTACATATGAGACTGTGACAGAAATTACATTGGATACGTGATCCTGATTTAGCTTTTTTAGTTTTCAGATTCTTCTCGCGATTGCGTCCTAGTTTTATAACTCCCATACAGCTGAGATGAGGACAACTGCGGTACTTATCTGCATTTGCTGCAAGAAAACAGCGAAGAGAAGCTTGTAGGAGTTTGTTTGCATTACATATTTTTAAAGGTCCACATATTGCCAGAATATCATGAACACTGAATGGTATATCACAGTCCGCACAGGTTACGGGAAATATAGCATTATGATATAATAATGTGGTGAATTGATTCTTAAGACAGTCAAAGCAAAATGTATGGCCACAACGCTCTAGAGTATACGTATCGCTTACTTCAATTTCTGCAAAGCAAACACAACAATCAACATTGGTATTGTTGTTTTTACAGATAGACTCGGATGCGGTAAGAATTTCACATAGAATCTGTTTTCTGGCATTTACACCATCCTGTGGGTGTATTATTTTGAAATATAACAAACCTTGTCGTGGCATAATTTTGCTGTCGGCGACGTTCCAAGTAGAACACATTTGCACAACATTTAAGTGTTTTCTATGTATAGTTTGTGCATCTTCGAGTGATATATCCATAGAATACCATTTGGCAAATTCAGTAATATTACTCAATAGGGTGTCTAGATGTTTGGATGTCGCTTTTACTGTGTGTGCTAAACCATAAATCCACAACTTTTTCATATCTGGACTCCTAACAATGAGCGTGTTTGTTTCTCTGGACATTTCTGACAGCCAGAAATCTGAGTCTTTTGATAAAAAGTATTTATGGACGTTCTCGTCTGTATGTTGTAAGCTGACTTTTGAATGTTGAACAATTGAAGTCATTTTGTTTCTAATGCGTTGACTAGTCATGTCATCATGACAATGAATATCGATTTTGAACTGTTTTTCATTATCACAATACATACTGTATGTTACACCTGAAGTCTTGGTAAAGTTCTTCAGCCTTTTCCAGAAGGTATCTTTCACTACATCATACAGCCTGTTATCCATACTGATTGTGAATGAACACAGTTGATGTTGAACATCTTCTGGATTTGTTATAATGATATCTGCGTTTTTCATCCTCCAGGATTTCATGAACAGCATCACTTTTGACGCACAAGTGAAACCATTACATATAATATTAGCATTATAGCCAGTAGTACCCGTTCCAGTTGAATGGGGCATCACAGTCACTTGTATGCAATCATTATAAACATCTCGCAATCTGTCAACAATCATTTGATAAAAATTGCGCAATGAAAATATATGTTCTGTTTTGTGGCAAAGTGAAATCATTACCTCAACCGTTTGACTGACCAAAACATGTGATCTGTGTAATTCACCGTTGGATGTAATATTTGTTGACTTAACGGGCTCTAAAAAGTACGTATCGCTTGATTGTCTTTCAAAAGCTAGTACTGCATCCGTTGGAATTTTAAAATCAAGCTGACCCCAAGAGTGAACATTTTCAGCGTCATCATGTCTTGTAATTTTGACATCCTTTACATCCTCATCAACTATGTCTGTTTTCAATTGACTAGACATAATTTGTGTATCTTTGTTGCACTTGATGACTTTAAGTGACGTGTAGTGATTAAGAATAATTGGATATTTAGTTGCCATGCCGGCACTAACAAGCAACTTTATGGATTTACTATTACCGAATGGGAAATTAATAACCATACGATCTGTTATCTCTTGTAAGTCTGATAAATATTTCTGAACCAAGTCTTGTAAAGGCATGTGATACTTCGGCAAGGTATAAATAACTAAATTTTTAGTTTTGTTTCGACAGTCAATATAAGATATGTCATCATTAGTGTGTTTTGATATCAATTCTACTAGTTGCACATGCTCATCTGAAGAGAGGTCTTGAAGAAGACATAAATTTGTTCTCTGAATTGGAAATGATATGGGATGCACAGTAATGGATTCTATGAAATCCTTAGATCCGCCATAGAACATTTGTGACATCAAATCCATCCCTTGCTGTTCGCTTATTGCTAATGGGTGGTGTATACACGCGTCTTTTGATTGTCCTACATTAATGATAAATTTAGGCAAGTCAGCCATGAAGTTGAACGAGGATGACACATGAATATTTAAGAATTGTTCTCTTTTTACGTGAAAGTATCCCATAGCCTTATGTCCACTGTAAACACACACATCATCTGTGAAAGCATTTATAGCTACATCCACTAACAGCGTGTCAACCGCTGGTAAATCAGAGTTAAACTTGAGAGGTTGGAATTTAAGTCTTGGTGCTAAAGTAGGCAGTATGCTGTAGCTCTCCTCCACCACAGCTTCTATTTCCTGCAGTACTTTGATAGAGATGCCGTTCTCATCACACCACTTACCAGCACATCCTCTCTTTAAGCTCTGAATCCATGCTCTCATCACCTTGACAACAGTTGCAGCATCTCCTGAGGTGCTGGCTAGCTTTAAATGCATCATGTCCAGGTCATCCTGCTTTGATGTATCCTCTTCGGTGTATTTATATATGGACTGATGAGTATCTAGACGACAGAGAGCTTCTAAAATGAGTGCTTCGAGCAAACATTCCCGTTCAAAACCCAGCTTAGCTGCGACGGCTAGAGATGGTCTTAGGTGATTAGGACTGTCGAAGTAGCCTTCAGATCTGGTACTTGGCACTGCCCTTTGCTCTATGTGTTTCGTCTTGACTTTGGTCCTTTTCTGACGGACAGTTGTCCATTCAGCCAATGCTCTTCTCTTGTCATCTTCGCTGGAGATTTTGTCAGGAGGCATGGTTTCTAAACAAATAACAAATATATACCCATTATATAGCTGAATACACATACAGTCATATGTTTACACAAGGAAAATAGAATCAGATTATATTTTCCTTGGTTTACATTAGGCTTATATCGCCCCTTAGTCAGTTAGTGACATGCAAAGGTGTTGTATGTACCAGGCATTAAATTGATACAGACAACCATATAGACAATTTATTTAGAGCAACATTCACTCTAAGGTGCACAATTGTTTGTTACACTTCTAACATTTGAAGCTAAAAATTTCATGCAAGAAAAACACTGTTATCCTGAACGACTATAAAGATGCATAAATAATAATGAAAATTATATTAGTAGTTATATAATAACGTCATTTATCTTTTAAAACATCATATATGTGATGACATGGCAATTTTTAAATTAATCTTGCATAAGGTAATTATCCTGCAGATCAGGATTTCAAATTTATCAAATGTGTTTTTACATTTTTATCAAATTTCAAAGAATCCAGAGAAAACCTAAACAAATTACAGATGTATTTGTACACCTACAATGATGGCTATCATTATCATGGTTATATCCTTCAGCCGTATCTTAGTGCCATCGGCTCAATGTTGGGAGACAAAATGTGTTTGAAATGGTTGTTGAACACTCACTTTTCACACACCAGGCCAAGGCGGTGGGATTAGGCTCTATTTGTGGCATAATGTGCCTTGAATTCACACAGTTATGTTTACATGGCATTTTACGAATTGAAAATCAAACAACGTACTTTGATCTCTTTCAGAGCATTTTTACATTTTTTTATTACAATCAGTGGGTTACATAATTTTTTTTTTAATTCACATTGCAGCCTGTAACGTCATAGTTGCTTCAGCAACAATTTAACTCAGGCAGCACGGTGCTTACACAAAACATTTGAGGGGGTAGCTGCAATTTTGACCCAATATAAAACAACTTTGTATTAATGTACCCAGTCTGCAGGGTGGAAGATTAAATTTAACCATTAAAGCGCTAAATTTAATAATTTAAATTTTCATCCACTTTAAGTTGTGGGTCGCGGTAGCGAGACAGTAGGTGAAAATTACTCATACTTGTTCAATTTGTGACCAAACATTTGCAAAATTTGGCTGTTTAAACACACATTTCATTCGCAATAACTGTGATTTGATCGGCGAATAAAACGGATCAAAAGCGACAATAGTCGTGTTTAGCGGTGTGAGGGTTGATATATAATATAAAATATATAATATTTAGATTGATAAATTAAACTATCCGTAAATTGTTGCGAAGATACTAACCAACTTGTGTTGCCTCCAGGCTGTCCAGATACGAATACCGCGATTCAATTCTAAAAAGCCGATCTTCAGCGATGACCGATTGCTATTCCGGTGGTATGACGGATGAATAGCAGGCATGTCGCCTTATAACCATGATACCTCTATTCTATGTTTCGGCGTATTGCTCAATCTCCAACACATCTCTGCAATAGCCTACGCTGCGATTATAACAATACAGAAAAATTCTGCTAGATTGCACAACCGTGTGTAAATACTGATAGCTCGCTCCCGGCAGACACAAGACGTTGAATCAATGTTGGTTTAACGCCGGTTCACCGTCTACAACGCTGGACCAACCTTGAGCCAACGTTGATTCAACGTACATATATGTATTTTGTCTGCTGGGTATTAACCCTTTAACCGCCAAATTATTCAATCTGAATTTTCACCCACTTGAGGTTGTGTCTCGCTGACGCGATCCACAACTTCAAGTGAGTGAAAATTATTCAGATTTGACAAAATGGAGGTCAACTGTTTTCAAATATTGCAGATTGATGTCACATTTTAGCTTTATAACATGTTTAAATAATGTGCTAATAATAAAAGCAAATAAAAAATGAAAACCCGAATATATGCGGCACCGGCGGTTAAAGGGTTAAGGCCTACCGTTTACAAAACCTCCCAAGTTGATCAATGACTGTCTGCAGATATTTGACAGTGTCCAGAGGATGCGGTTGGATAATAACCATGGATTAGACCCCAACTTTCACTTTGTCGACACTTGTAACGTTAGTTTTAAAATAATTTTCACATAAGCTTTTTTATGCAATACGGAAATTTGCAAGCCCGCACGCACAAAGAAATAAACAGTAGGACTACGCCTATCTGTCCCAATCTCTACATTTGGATTCGATTTTTCTACAGTTTATAAATTAATTAATTAAACCGTTATCTAAAGACTTGGCAATTGCAATTTTTTCTGCCGTTATCCTACTAGCAGCGCTATCACACTTTCATGTCTATAGATAGGCATACTGTATTAGCCCTTAGAGCACCGATACACTGATGTTGGCTCAAATATAGCACTGCAGTTCGGGCGTTTTACTTGCACTTAATTTGCTTACCAATTTCAATGTCAAATGTGTTTTCAATCATTGACATTGACAGACGTTGTGACTTTAATTTTATAATTTTTTTATAAAATGATTTGCTGTTTTTCCATTATAATAGCCTGTGACTGGTGGCTGACTCAACCCTTATGATAAGCGATGAGTCAATGCATGAAGTTGTTGTGCAATATTTGCTTGGTTGTATTCACCAGGTGGAATCATAGTATGTGCACCAGTTGTTGTTCAACATTTGGTTATATTAGTTTTATTCACCAGGTGGAAGCATATATACCGATGTGTATGGAACGCCGCAGTGGACTTTAGTCCTTATTTCCTAATATTAGTAAATCATTTATTAATATAAATAAATCATTTCATAATATTTAAAAATCATTCATTAATAATGAAAAAAAAATATTATTAAGAAAAACGACGAACATTTGTTAATATTAAAAACTCCTTTCTTAATATGTGACGTGCCACTTCGGCATCCGACCTATGTCGGAGCTTTAGATCTTGAATTATGGCCATGTTTTGTTAAAATAATATTTTTTTGCTAATTTTCTTTTTTACCGCTGATCGAAAATACAACTTCAAAGCAATATAAGTACAAAATATTGAAGATATCCTAGTCTAATTTCTCATTTAAAAAATGATTCAATTTGAACTATTTAAACAATTTTGTTATTTAAATTTAAACTTTGAAGGTCATTTTCTCAACATTTTGCGATATTTTGGGCTTAAGTTTCCAAATCTTGTTTTATCGATGATTTCCTAAATAATTGAGATATATTTACAATTTTTGGTGCCTTTGAAACCTGAGCGCTGGCTCTTCAAACGCCACTTACTAACCCATTTTCTATATTTTGCGACATAGAACTGGTTTTGATATGGCACGTCACATATTATAAAATGATTTAATATTAGAAAATAGGGAATAAAGTCCACTTCGGCGTTCCATAAATGTGTGCTATAGAATATCAACACACATAATATATTTCTCCAATAAAACTAGCCTAATTATTAAAAAATGAAGGTGCATATCGCAAACAAGACACCAAATATATCTGGTTTCAAAATATAACGATGCCAGCTTCAAATAAGAAATTCACTCAAAAGTTTAAATAATTTCAGACCTTGAGCTGATAGAACTTTTATTACGACATTTACTGTTTTTATTGTGTAGAATTTTTGGCTGATAAAATATACCATAACCCAGCAAACACAAAACATTTGTATAACATTTATACAACGTCGGCCCAACGTCTTTGACGTTGCTCCAACATTCTATAAATGTTATACAAATGTTTTGTGCTTACTGGGAATATTGATATTATGTAAAACGATAAGGGGTTGTGCAATATACGCCCTGCCACATCAATCTCGTGGAAATCGACACAAAAAACAGGACATTATCCATAATAAGGTGAATGTCCCAAACCAGGAAACACGAGACGTTGAACCAATGATGGATTGATGCTGGGCCAGCGTCGTAGACGATGGACCAGCATCAAACCAGCATTGGTTCAACGTCTCGTGTTAGCTTGGAAGTCGGTAAAAAAATCACAAGAAATCGCATCACCATCAATGACGTCATTCTAAAATCATATCATTATGATTGGCGTAATCTGGTAACTGCAGACTCTTGCAATTATGTTGATGGCAGTGAATTAAACATATAGGCAAAGCCCGCCACTTCAAGATTTTTTCACAAGTTACATATCAAAAAATCAACTTCTCTCGAGACCTCTTCTAGCTACTTTTTTTTTTAAATATAGAAATTCTGGGGTTTTGTCCTAACAAATTGATGATACCAAGTCTAAAACATCAACTTTGACCATTTTTGAATGAACAGTTGAAACACCAAAAAAAAAACATACGTTATATGTTTTTAAAGTTTTAACATATTTCAAAATACGTGATATGTATTTTTGTATAAATACTATACAAAATAAAAACATGCAAAATAAAATATACGTATGTAATTTCAATGTTGCTCAGTGTAAATGGTCCTCATACATTGCAGTATATGAGATATAAAGATTATTCAAAATTAGATTAGTTGTTTTTATAGTTTTTTTCATAATAAGAACAGTAATGTTTACATGTTCAATAGCCATTAAATGTTGTTTAAAATAAACCTAAACAATAAAATAAAATGTGTGTGCCATTGTTACCAGACCTATTGTGCTTACCATTTCACTGTACTTCACAATGCCCGACATCATTGCCAGAATTAAAAGTAACGTATTCTGTATGGTAATTTTATGTATTGTCAGGTTATTACACACTGCTACATAGAATAATCGTGGTGTTTTTTGTCTAAGCACATATTTGAACATTTTTATAACGCTATATGCTGAGTTGGTGTCATTCTGTGCCTGATGATTAATATTTCAAATAAAAATGTAAAATACCTTACTAAAATACGTTACATATCTAACAAAAATATTGTTATAATTATGTAATGATATTGAATGTCACTATATCAAGTAAATAGTTGTATTATCCCTAGTGTGAGTGGTTCGTACCTTTGTTGCGAAACAGAATGCACTATTACAACGTTTTTTAGCAAAGAGCAAAATACGTTACCAAAATACGTTATCTAGTTTTATTTTTTGTACAATTGTAAAGCTGGGTTCAGTGGCCAGGCTAAATTTTTACCTGATGCTTGGAAACATACCTAGTGAGTAACTAAAGGTCCATTTGTTGTTATGTGTGTATATCACTATATCTTCAGAATCCATGTAATAGTCAGCCAGCCAAGAGCTGCTAAAGTGATGTAAAAATGACTAGATGGCATTTCTTTGTTACAAGCATTCTGAAACATCAGGCATGTCCAAAAGGGTCCTGGGGACCCCGCCTGGGCGGATAACAAACTCTCACAGCGCCTAAAGGATATTATGACGTCTTTCAAAATGGCCACCAAAGAAACGATAGGAAAATCTAAATTGTGTATAGTTGTGTCGATATTTGACCGAATTTCACAATCTTTTTTTTATTTTGTACATTTTAGAGGTCATTGATTCCGAATATGCAAAGAAAATTAACAAAAAGCCTATGTAAATTTGTTAAAAGAACATAATATATATATTTTTCTTATAGATTTTCCAATGCATTGAGCCACTAAACGATAAGACCTGTACATCGAACACTATAGCTGAATATTTATCTACAATGGATGGCAGTGAAATATCAGGTTAATATGTATGTGTATGTCTATGTATGTGAATATGAGCACACAAGGTCCTATTATGTTGGTAGACTGATTCATTAGATTACTCACTGATTCAACAGTGCGGATGCAGACGTTCATGCAGACCACACACTGATATGTGAAGGAGCACACAGCGTGTTGCCCTGCACGAAATGAACGTGGACAAACCAGTTGGTCTCAACCATTAGTATGATATTCTAGTCACATTGAGATTGGAGAAACAATGATATTTCTCTGATAGACCCAAGTAGGATTAGCTGGTTTCGAACATGCCTGTGGAGGCAGTCAGGTGCTCTACCAATGCGTCACGCCCCATATCTTGCACACTGAGACCAACCAATCACAGAACATGAGATGGTTACAGCTCAGCCATAATGGGCTGACGAATAACATACAGTGAATTTTATAGGTGGGATAATCTGTACGTAGCAGTGTCTGTGAGCGAGCGAGCAGTCCCATGGCGTGCTAGTGTTTAGTTATCAAATACATAGTTAATCATTTATTATATTCCAAATATCTGACTAAATAATGTTCCATCATTATTGCATATTTTGTTTAGTATAATTATACTAGTGCTTCAACTTTCTTTGTGAAAAAATGTGCTTTTCTGCATTAACTCTACTAGATTTAATTAGTGATGTGTACAAACATCCTCAACATTAACGGCTAACACCATCAATATGATCAAGCAGCAGAGGGCTCTGTTTGTTTTAGAAGAGGATGTGCAGTCATAATTAGCCAGTACATGAAATTAGAACACCAATAAGATCAATTATTTTACCTTGCACAAGTTTGTCTGGAATATCATAAAACCTAATATCATGAATATATCCACATTCAGGAGAAAAATCCATAAACGTCTACATATGTATATCTTTCTCACCAAATAAGTTGATGAGAAGTAATATAACATCTGTACAAGACAAAGTAATTATTGGTAACCCAACAGTGGAATGCGTACTAGTCTGGCTGAAGTTTTGCATAAGCCAATCTCAATACATTAGCTCAATGTCTCCATATTACCTACAGTCGCACTGAATGCATGTACTCTTGTGGATCATTCATAAATAACAAGTTGGTTTATTCATACACCGTACCAGTGCATGTCCATCGATCAAGATACAGACACTGACACAGGGTCAGGAACATTTTGGACGTGGTCAATATCTTCACTGACAGTGACAATACACGTTGGTTTGGATGGTGAGTTCACGATTGCCTCACTTTTAGCTAACGACAAAGGCACACACACAAGTTCATGTGTAAGTATCGCTGATATATATCATACAGCTTTGAGACTGTTGTTCTCTTAGAATATGCTATACTATTGAGACATGTCAGCATGATATTTGATATTCTTTTTTTTTTGCTTTAACAAAAGTTGTCAGCACTAAATGTATTTCAATACGTGTATCAAGGTTTGGCGGCCATTTTGTTTTTCAGTTTTGAACACTTTACAGGACTGGAAAAAATTGTTATCGGCCCTAGCGCTCATCTCTGGTATCTATAAAACAAAATTATCTGGATAGATAGATTGCTTGTAACAAAGATTTGCACCATGGTGAAACAATAGCCTTCGATGGCTGGCTGACTATAACGTATTTTGTTTTTTTGGCAGATAAAAACATCTAACTAACTCAAATGTAACGTATTCTGTTATTTTGTGGAGACATGAGCATAAATTCAATTTTGCAAGGGACAATATACTACTTTTGGAAATTCTCTCTTTTAATATAATCCCTGCTATAGGCCTATGTTCGTCCATTTCAAACAATGTGTCTTCCAAAAACTGACCCACTCATGAACAGTGACCTGTCAAATTTGAAAATTTAGACTGGCGACATGCCAAAAAATGCTATTTCTATGGCATTCCAGTGTCAAAAACACATTTTTTCTTGTCTAGGCTATGGATAACTATACATTTTCTGAAAGGTCCATGAATCAAATGAGGAGATTGAAGGTCACTACAAACGAGAACACTGTTGGGGTTACATGGTTCTTGAAATGGCGGGCTTTGCCCATATACATAACGGCATTGATTTACCACAAAAAATGTCTTAGGATATCTGAAACCAGATATTTGCATTTCCAGGAAGCTATGTGTAGGCCAAAGTACATAATTTATGATTAGGCCCTATAGTAGTGCGAAAATATTTACCACAAATAATCCACACGATGGTCGATAATTGGTTTATATCACATACAAACATGTCACACATTTAGACCCCTATATCTATTTTAAACTGAATCGATTTAAAAAAGATCACTAATGTTACTTTAATTGAAAAGGTATTAGATCATTTCTACACAATTGGCATAGGTCTAGTGTGTTATTTGTACATACATTAAACCTTATTATTTGGAATGAACCTATTCGTAAATATTTTGGATAACACAAGATTTTAGAATAGCCCACCATATTATTATTTTTAAAACAAACAATGCAAATATTTGAAATTGTATTGTAATTCTGTGTAGGCCCCTATTACATAAAAAGCTTGTCATACCATTAAGATATTTTTCCACAAATTGATTCCCCAACAACTACGATTTATTTAACGTTACATTACAATAGCAAATTTTGAAGAAAAACTAGCGGCCATTTGACCCTTTTTATGATCTCTTAATTACTAAAACAACTCCAAAATGAACTCTCCTCCCGCAAAATTAGTCCAAATTGAGGTATTACTTGATTTTTTTGTGTAGTTTGATAAAAACGTTAGACAATCGTCTAATTAATATGCAAAATTTTAATTGTGAGGAAAATACAGAGTTTTCGTAAAATGAAAGCTCTTTTTATCGGACACAAAATAGATTATTAATCTTAGGCGAATCCCAAGCTATGTAATTCGTGGTTTGTTCGGATCTCGATTTGTTTGTAACAGTCTCTTTTAGCAATGAAATCTTGAGGGTGGTCCAAGCCAAAAATTAATCCGAAAGAAATATAAATTTATATAGCAGATTCTATGTCTATCAAGAAAATCCCACCTCCTCCCGCTTCAATCCGCTGCAAGTTTTTTGTTCATTTTTCTTCTGACCGTTTTCATACCCTCCTCAACAACAGATAATCTTGTTTAATAATGTTATTGATAGATTTTGTCAATATTATGTAATTTGAATGATACAAGAGTCAATGTTCATTAATATATTAATGTGAACAATTAGTAGATTGTTATTGATAGGTTTGGTTTTGTGTGAACAATTACTAGATTGTTATTGATAGTTTGGTTGATATTATCTAATTTGTTTGTAATGATACAAGAGTCGAAGTTCACATTTAAATAGTAGATTAGATCAATCAGAGACATGTATAAATATTCATAGTAGATTAGATCAATCAGAGACATGTATAAATAGTTCTAGTAGATTTGATCAATTTGAGACATGTATAAATATTCATAGTAGATTAGATCAATTAGAGACATGTATAAATATTCACTGGTTAATCCTGTTAATTGTTTATACCTTATCCATTTAAAACAAACAAATGGCTGTTATGAAAATTGTTGTTATGTCCGGTCCATGTCAATTTGTACTGGACTACTATATTATTAACTAGAATAAATATTGCTGTAAGTATGAGTTTTCGATGAGAAGTCATCATGGACGTGTGGACATAACAGACAATTAGCGATACAGTACTGACTAACGGACGGACAAAATACCCACTTGAATTCGTACATTTCTGCAATATAAATCGAATTGATTTGTTGCTCAATAATAAGAACAAATGTGTTTAAAATACTTGTCCATGCGAAGCGACAGACGCGACATTCCCGTTTGTTTTAGAATGAGTAAGTCTTTAGAATTCACATTCTCTTCACAGCAAGGCAATATTTTATCACAACAAAAGATGGGCGGGGGCCCTGGTGCAGTGGTTAAAGCTGCCTACTTGAAGAGTCGGAGATCGCGGGCTCGAACCCCGCTCTGGTATTTAAGTTTCAAAGAAGCAAAATGTTTGTTCCCTGCTCACTCGTAAAGATTCGATATGATATCGTGGGGCACCTCTGTAACCGAGACGTAGCGAGCTCGGCCTCAGACCGCCAGGGCTCGAATTTCGAATCCTGCATGTGTCTGGAGGGCGGTGTCATCTCATTTATCTTACCATACTCTGGAAGTTCTGCTGGCCCAGCTTAGCCACTATGTGTACAAAGGTGGCCTAAAACCCCATTCATTTAATTTGATTCGGAGGGAAAATGTAAAATTGTGCGTATGGTTCGAGGATTTTCTCATTTGGATCATGCGCACCATTCGTAGCGCCGTGCGGCTTTACTTTACTTAGACAGGCCCCTTAGCACTATACTCAGACAAAATCTTTGCGTGAGTGTTCAGTTGTTGGGTGAAACTTGAGTAAAAACTCAGTATTGTCTCAATTATTCAGACAATGCTGGATGAAAGTATCGTGCTTTTGGGATGTGTTACTGTATGCAGCGGGAGGGGGGGGGGGGGGGAGGGTGCAAGCGATGCATTAGCCTACGGTATATATTCATGTCACAACATCCAATAAGAATGATTATGGTGGAATGTCTATAATCACAAATAATTGATTTACGACATATTGATTTGAAAATATTTTAAAAAGTCGTATAAAACAAATTAACGGTGTGTCAATTACGCGCTCGAGTAGGCATGCTAAGTTTTATAATGACGTGAGGTGTAAGATAATAGACCTACTATCTATCTATTTCATGAGCTACGCACAAAATATAATTGCTGGAGTGGCCGCTCACATGTCAGACGTGATTGCTGGCTGCTCAAATGATAAATTAGAACCCACTCCTGCCTGTCTGTATGACTGTCGTACATCACTCTATTGTACACCTTAAGTATCAACATTACCTTGTTCATAGCTGGATTATTACATCCTGTGCTTGCACATGTACAATATGTTTACTGAGTTTCCCAGCAAACACGAGACCTCTACCCAATCTTGGGTTAATGTTGGCCCACCGTCTTCGACGTTGGCCCAACATTAACACAACATTGGATAAAAGTCTCGTGTTTGCTGGGTTGTTTCTGTAGTAGAAAGTGCTATTACTGTTATGATTGCCAATACCTCCCCCCCTGTAGCCTCTGTATTGCTCTTTGATAAATCGAGTCACAAACGATATGGAATTCCTGGATACAATATCTCACCATGCATACAATGAACAGAATTTTCCATGACGCTGAATGGAGTGTCACGTGAAATCAAAGTTTGTATTGTAATACATGTGTATTTAATAAAATTGAGTATGTGATGTACGTGCTAAATAATAAATATCAATATCTATACGATTTAGCCTGCACTTGCACAACCTTTAACAATGAGAAAATATAGCCAACATATGGATATAATATGGTGTATGCCTACACATAATAACATTAGTTTATCAGCTAAAGGGCAATTATCTGTTACTATTTTAATAGTAGTAAAACAGTAATATTGTAAAACAGCACTTGTATACTGACTCAACCAAAATCATTGGCCTCGTTATTCCGAGGACGGGACCTGGTGACCAATCAATAGTTTCCGTTATGCTAAAAATCAGTTGAGATGAGCCAATTTATAAGAATTATATTTTGCTACCTGGTCTGGCGGATTGGGCGTTAGCTGTATCAGTGTTTGTTTTGGACTTGCCAGTTAATTACTCAATGTTCGAGCCTTCAAGTGATTAATAGCACTAATAATATAACAACGCACTGTAGTGCCTCTTTAAAGTATCAGTGTCATTAAAATCCCCAGATACATTAGCATGTTATAAAACATGGGGTAATTATAGTCAGAAACGTATTCTATATAAGTGAAAATAGAATGCATATATTTATAATGTTATTTACTTTGCTGGTGTTGAAATAATACGAGGTACTTCAGCATCTGAGGGACGTTATTGTGTAACTTTGTTTTTCAGTTTATCTTCACATAACTATACGGAGCTTTTTAAGGGACATTTCAAGAAAAGAAAATGTAACTGAAAATAATACATTAGAGGGCACCAAATTATCTGGTGCACACGAATTAATTATTTGGTGTGCACCAAATAATCAAAATAATTAATTGGTGCGCACCAGATCATTTGGTGCACTTAGCTACTTTGAGTTACAATTTATTTTATTGAAATGTCCCTTAAGAAGATTCGTACATATAACCGTGGTGGATCATGAAAAAATCGGATCATTATCGATATTGCGTGCCTCATTTTCATCAGTAAAAGCATCGCAGATTTTGTTCTTTATAAACAGCTGATGGTGTGTTGTATTGACAAAATAGGTACCAGATGTCTCTAAATGAAATGAAATGAATCGGGCTTTAGGCCACCTTTGTGCACATATAGGCTAAACTGGGCCAGGAGAACCTCCTGAGGATGGTGAGATGATTGAAGATGTCTCTAAAAGAAATAAGTAACGTTACAGGGAAGTGTTGTGAGGGTTCCAGGAAATAATGTATAGGGCCTACTAAACATCCTGCTCAGCTGATTGCACCGTATGTGTATGCAAACTTATCGTTACTTGTTTCAATCATGGAGATAGTAGAGTTTATTGACATGGTTGACATGGTTATCAGATAAACATGCATAAAAATGGACATTCAGACAATTTGGAGGTTTTGTCTTACGACTGCTTTAATGAGAAGCCCACAAGAAATGGTTCAAAAATCGTTTGTACAGCGGTACCACGCGTCATTGTGACACAGGCTAAAGCTATGGGTTGAGCGCTTAGGCCCAAAAATGATTGTACATTGGGTCAACATTTGGTGTCTTGTGGGCTCCTGTTAGATTAGAGTGTTAATCCCACTGAGGTTGATTTATGGCATGATTGTAAGGTACAGACCACTTGATCAGATCTACGTGACGTCTTCACGAAACCATACCACGAAAATGATCATGAAGTGTTTTGTGAGCATGACTACAGCATATCAGTGTATTGATCTGGAGTGGCAACTGGGATACTTGAGAATTAAGTATATCCCACCTAGATATCCTTGTTTGATCTCTTTTTGCTGAACAGTCATATGTATGTACCAGCATACGATGGCTAGACCAGTTTTGATACTGCTTCAAACGGTATTATTGTATGTCTTGATTAACCAATGAACACTTATCAGAAGGATACCTTCATGTGACAGTGAGTAATATGCATAAATTAAGCTAAATTAGGATCATCAGCAAAATATTTAGCTCTTTTAGCTCGAATTTAGCTTATATGAAGCCCTTGAGTTAGGCGCTGTAGCAGAGATTTCCATGTAGTAATATCAGGCCGCAAGTACAACAGGTATTACAAATGGCTTGAAGAAAGGTAAAGTTTATAGTCTGATGTCAATTCTGAAGATTCATTAGCAGACTTTACATTTTACCCTCTGGTCACTGCACCTGTTCATTCGTGTGCCATATCAACTCCACGGAGAGCATACAGCCCTGCAGCCATTTCGGCGCATTGAGCTTATCGTACACATTGCCATCTCTGTCCTACCAGGTACAACATCATACGCGTGGCATCTAAACCCATATTTCTTTTTTAATAATATTATTATTATCTATTATTATTTTTTTGTTCTTGTTAGGGTTGTTAATCCATGTTTCAAATAAATATATGTATTGTTATAGTTGTTATAAATGAGTTGTTACAAATGGTATGAAACAGTGACTAATAAGCCCTAGAGGGCTGGGTATTTATTTTTGTATTATTATACTATTTATGTTAAATTTATGTATTCACTGGTCACTTTAATATACAATTACTTACTTACTTATCATACTAGTTTATACTTCACGGCACACTGGTCCAGATGAAAAATAAACTATACAGCAACACCTCTCAGTCACAATTAGAAATAATAGGACAGCCGGCCACCATAATGCCCCGCCCCGCCTGCGTGATAGAAATTGGTCAGGGTGTATCCTTCCCTGAACTCTCACATTCTGTTTTACAGTAATTGTCTACCTATTCAGTAATGGTTTACCTATTTTTTCAATTAGATCAAGTTGGACATTTTTTCATTCAAAATCCCTCCCTGAAACCACACATTTTGTTTTGTGGTAATGTTCTAGCTATCTGGTACAGTTTTCTCAATATTACACATATTAATGTCAAAAATGGCCTCAAGTCGGCAATTTTAAATTTGATCGAGTTGATATTTTTCAGGGCATAGGCCTATCCCTCCCTGAAACCGCATATTTTGTTTTATACTTAATGGTCTAGCTATCTGGGTCAGTTTGTCAGATATTAGGCATATTAAAGTTAATTAAGGCCGATAGTCGATCATTTTGAATATCATAGAGTTGAAATTTTTCAGGCCATATCCCTCTCCGGAACCGCACATTTTGTTTTATAATAATGGTCTAGCTATCTGGCATTTTTTACCAGATATCAGGCATATTTAGTTGGCCATTTTGAATTTGATCGAGTTGAATTTTTTCAGGGCATATCCCTACCTGAAACTTCTGCAACTGCGCATTTTGTTTTACAGTTAATTATGGCCGATAGTCGGCCATTTTGAATTTAAAAAAATTGAAATTTTTCAGGATATATCCGTACCTAAAACTGCATTTTTTTTATAGTAATGGTCTAGCTGTTTGGAACGGTTTGCCAGATAGCAAACATATTAAAGTTAATTATGGCCGATGGCCCGCCATTTAAGTAGGTCGGGTTTCATAAACCGCAAAGGCACATCTTCACCCCCTAAGCTAGGATGTGTGTGTGCAATATGAAATAAATCCCCCATGGGTTTCCGAGATCTGCTCCGGAAACGAATCGCTGCCAGATATCAGGCATATTAAAGTTAATTATGGCCGATAGTCGGCCATTTAAGTAGTTTAATTTCATAAACCCTAAAAGACACATCTACACCACCTAAGGGATGTATGTGTGCAATATGAAAGAAATTGGGTTTCAAAGATCTGCTCCGGAAACGAAAGGCGGTCAGAAGGACGGCGGGCCTGACAGACGGCCGGACATCCGAGACGACGCCAATTCCCGCACGGTTTGCCAGATATCAGGCATATTAAATTTAATTATGGCCGATAGTCGACCATTTTGAAATTGATCCAGTTGAGTTTTTTCAGGCCATTTCCCTCCCTGAAACCGCACATTTTGTTTTATAGTGATGGTCTAGCTATCTGGCAAGGCTTGCCAGATATCAGGCAAATTACGGTTAATTATGGCCGATAGTCGGCCATTTTGAATTTGCTCCAGTTGAGTTTTTTCAGGGCATATCCCTACGTGTAACCTAGCTATCTGTCAAGGTTTGATGGATATCAGGAATATTAAAGTTGATTATGGCCGATGATCGTCCATTTAGTTAGCAAGTCAATGTTCTTAAACTTAAAAAGGCACATCTGCACCCCCTCCGGAAACGAAATGCGGTCAGACGGACGGATATCCAGACAAACAACCTATACATTTGGCGAGTTGTCACAGATTATTCGCTGGTCCACATGCTTGTTGTAATAGTAATAAGGTATGTGTGATATTTTATAATAAGGTATATGTGATATTTTATACGTTCGGGTGATGAACTATTACTAAATAAGATTTTCGCAGGCCAGGGAATACACCAAAGAATACTCTACAGTCAGCAACCAGCAAAGCATCACTCATCAAGTTTTTTATGGAATGGTTAAAACAAACTACAGTTTACAGACAATCCTGGTGAGAAGATTATGTAGTGAGTATTATATGAAGTTCACCAAAGAAGGACACAATGAAAGTGAAGAACTGTTTTCTTCACAAGAGGAGGCAGATACGAGTCATGCAGCAATAGTGATAATATCAGATGATAAGGATGTTCTCAATTCTGTAGTGAAATTATTCACTTATATCTCAAATGTGACACCAAGAATAGAGCAAGCCAGTGTTTTTACTGATCGATACGGATAGACTTTGCATATTTCTTGGATATAACAGATTATTGGGTGCGATATGCCCACTGTTAGTGCGTTTCATGGGCGTGGGAAAGGACATGCACTGAAAATCATAATGACAAATTATAGCAAGCATTCATCGGTGTATAACTGATGTACATTTACCTGGTATTATTTAAATGGTGGGCCAATGTCTCGGACAATGGCCCGGCATTATAACAATGCTGGATTAGCGTATCTTCTTGGCTTAAGTACATAGATAGAGATAAGAATATGTGTACCACTATATCATTTTTGTTGAAACTAGCACATTGCCGATAAGCAAATGTTGGCTGACATCAGCGGTTTAATAGACCACTCTATGTATGTTTTTTTTCTTTCTCTGTAATCAGCGTGGTGCATTCTTGGTACAGATGTGTCCCGCTGTTCGTACACAGTGGACTAGCCCTACTCTTCTTAAGCCACTCCCCTGTCAGGGCCACCATGATTTTTTATAATCAAATAATTCAGGGATATACAGCTAATCAAAAAACATTCGAATTAGTCCATTTGAATGGTACCGATCGTCAAAATGTTAGTAGTCCTACTTGGCTCATGGACTAGGCCTACTTTTTTCATTTCAAGCTAATCATCGCATATGTGGACAATGGCGTTATCTCTATTTAAAATGAACCAATGTTGCATTGTAAGGATCAGATAAGGATCTGATATGGTACTACATCAATGAAGTCGTGTGCGGACGCACGGATTGTTACCTGGTAGTCAACCAAATCAGCACCCTCCCCTCAACATTCATACCGATGTAGGCCTACCCAGAAAACACAAAACATGTGTATAACATTTATACAACGTCGGTCCAACGTTCGACGTTGGACCGACGTTGTATAAATGTTATACACATGTTTTGTGTTTTCTGGGTAGTTTATTCGTAATATTAATGAAACAAACACACTGTCACTCTCTGTATAATTATTATTGAGGGTCATTTTTTGTCCCTGTTTCGACATCACATGTGACGGCATCGGTAGATATCTGACACGAGTGGATCTGATAATGCCCTGTGAAGTGACATAGCAGGGACGGGGTCGAACCAAAAAACTCCTACTTCAGTACCAGAGGCGTGATCTCTCATCACCCCACGGTGTCATAAGAATAATATTTTTATGCTACACATCTTTGAGACTCAGTGTTATTTTTCAATAACATTATGCAACATATGGTCAAAAAGAGAAAATATATTATTAATTAATTATACCGTGGTGGTACTGTGTTTTTTTTTTTGGGGGGGGGGGATGTGAATATTCAAAATTGCTCATAATACATTTCGTCTTGTGTTGTGGTTTTCAATACGACTGATCTCACCCACTTTTTCTTTTAGATGCTCGCAATCACAATTACCTACATCATATATTGAAAAAAAGCTGTACACATAAAACAATGACCGACTTTTGTGAGATAACATTACTAACGACATCTTCAGATCTTAGGGAGGATATTTACCCCTTAAAACGCTAAGTTATTGAATTTAAATTGTTAATCACTTGATATCGAACATTTGCAAATCCTGATGTTTAAACACTCATTTCATTCTCGATCACTAACAGTGAATTTTGATCAGCTAATAAAACGAATTACAGACGATATAATTTACAATTGCTTCCTCGAGATATGCACCTGCACAATAGACAATTTCAGTGAATATTTATGTTGTATAAAAAAGTTTGAATATGTTTTAACCCATTAAGCCCTCACGATGCATTAAAGCATCATTTTAAATCACTGTTAACAGACTTAATTTTCCTACATCTAAGGGTTTTATAAAGAACATTTCCATGATTTACCAATAGATGGCAATTTTCCTAAATTTTTCACCCACTTCAAATTATCTTCATCCACTACAAGTCGAGAATTGCGACAGCAATTCGCGGCATGTGGTGGATGAGATGACAATGGTAAATTCAGGCTTGAAGTGTCACTAGCACAGGAGGGTGATTATCGTAGTATCATGGCAAATATCACAGGAAACACCATGTGTTTCCTTGGTGTGATTTTGATACATAAGTTTGGTTTGGTGCAATAGTGAATACTAGACCGATATTGAAATTGGCATGGCGTGTAGAAGGTTGTATGTTATTCTCCTGTAGTTGAGACTCATGTTTAACGTTATCAGGTTATACGAGAGTGTACGTACGCTTCTTGTACATTCTTGTCATCTTGTGTCTGGAGGACAGTGTCATCTCAATCATCTCACCATCCTCAGGAGGTTCTCTTGGCCCAGTTTAGCCTATATGTGCACAAAGGTGGCCTAAAGCCCGATTCAATTCATTTCATTTACGTACGCTTCTAACTGTGTCATGTTATGGGAGACCTATTCACTTAAATCGTGACATCGATAAAAGCATAGCACGCTGAAAAGCTGGAACGGCACACTTAAAGATTCGTGTGAATACGGCAATTTCTAAATGTTATCACAATAATTATATCAACTTTTGAGTTGTAGGGTTACTCACACCCACTCAAAACGTAACAGAATAAATAACTGCAATATTTTTAATTTCTCGTCTTTTAGATCATGTAGATCCAGGATACAGAAATATATATAATATATCGATATTCGGCTTGCCTTCCCACCTCGCAAAAATAATTTTGGTATGCAGCAAACACAATAGGCCTACGTTTGCCTATGTTGAAATTGGACCAGTGTTGCAGTCCCCTGAATTAATTATGTGAATAACTTATAATGATCTCTATAATATAAATATTTAAATAAAAATAACAATAGGCCTATATATGATGGATTTACATCTAACTAAAATAACATTGCTTCCGACATGGTGTATGGAATGGCGTGAGATATGTCATGATGCTAGAATATTCTAGAAGCTTACTGGTCAATGCAAACGTACTGACAACAAAAGTAAATTTCTAACGTAAGTGATGTTTCTATTGTCGCGAACTTCACCCCCCGGACTTCATCATCTGTGTGGTTATAGAGGTTGAGCACTGGGTGGGGCTGGATTTCTAGTGTTGTTAACCCTTTAACCCTTGAAGCGCTGAAATAATTTTATGCAAACCATATAAAGACCAGAGGTTTTTTTCAATTTGAAATCATCTTAAATGTCTTCGTCAGCTCTTTCCGCTTCATTTGAATACTTGTGTTATGGGTCTACGGTCATTAGAAATATTTTTACTCCTACAGACGTCAGATTCAAACGTCTAAAGTCGATCCCCGCGCTGTAAGGGTTAAGTACACCAATCCTTCTTTCTCCACGATACAATATGTCAGATATTATAATAGGCACAGACCTAGGCTAAAGATCTTAAAATAATATATCTATAGGGCCTACGTTAGTCTGCAGTCAAATACACCCTCACCAATTACCATATTCACTATTATATGTGTATGTTATATGTTCATGATGTTAACATATTTAGTTTAAGCCTAACATAAATTTAAACATTTTTGTGATTTACTTCAGCTGAGCTCTCGTTTTTATCCATAACAACATGATGACTGAAATAACGCCATTTCTCAGCGAACACAATTCGACGCTGAGCCAATGTTTGGATTAATACTTGACTAATATCGCCTAAAAAGTGAGACAGTGTGTTATAATAATTACTTGATTTCAACAACTTGCACGAAAAACATTTGTAAAAAATCTAGTTAATGATCCTGATAAACTTTTTATTTACGAGCTACAATAAATAACAGGTAGAGCCTATGTGTTTGTATCCACACAAAAAAGTGTATTTGGACACTTGTTTGATAGTGTCTTGTGATAGGGCCCACTTGTTTGATAGATTTTACTTTTGAAAACATGTTTCCTCCTAAAATGACTCATGTAGAAAATCTACATCTAGTAGACAAATTCGCCTCTATAGTTATCCATTAGACATTTATGATGAGCTCTTTATGATATCCATGCCCTGATGATACCTCTTCAATGTAGTGATTTCGTGACTCAATAGTGACCTCTCAAGCCGTGATTATGTCATGTTGGACACGAATGGTCATAAATCTTGCTATAAAACAAAACAACACCACTAGGCATAATCTGATATAGACAAAGACTGGGGGAACCCCAGGTTTTAAAGCTTCCTGGTCGTAAGATATTATTTAAAATGTTAGGGTTACTGTACTGAGTGTATAAACAGGAGGAGACCGAATATGTTGTATTATTGTGGAGCCCCAACTCTTATCGTGAGAATAAGATAAAAACAATCCTATAATACGTGTGTCGCATAGATAAGAAATATCTCACTTATCATGCTTATGTCGTTTTCTCACGACAAGACCATGCAATATTACATATCAGGAGTTCAGTTCTATCCACATTGATACACAACATAACGTATCAAGTTAATACCATAACAGCAAAACCTTCATCATCTGGTAAAATTCACATTTTCTCTGCTGATAGCATAAATACATTTAAAAAGTGTGTCAACATCCAGACAATTGCGCACAAACTCCCCGAGAGGACTAAGATCGTCTCTGTTTTATCTGTTTAGCATCAAGGACATAGTATTTCCGTTACAGACTGGATACGCCTACGCCTCGCCATGAAAATAATACTATCAAATAATTGTGGATAACTGTGGATTAGTTACACATATTGAATTGGGCACTTAACTGTAACATTATATGCCAAGAAGGGGGGATATATTCATGGGTGGACATTCTTGAGCCTTGTCAGGTTCACTATAGGCTAGATATCTACAAGTCGGGTATCTGGGCTTACGTCATTCATTTAGCTAACCATGCTAACGATGTATTAAAACATCATTAATTGTATATAATTAAATATATTATTATCTTTTAAAAGGTGAAACAGTGTGTTATAATCTGATAATAATTAAGTGATTTCAACAACTTGCACAAAAAAGGAGCGAGCGAACAAGCGAATGAACGAACAAGCATTAAAATGTTAGAAGTTGTGACTTCCTGTAATTTAATTAATAGGTCTTTGATTACTGCATATTAAAATACACACTGTAGCTTACAAAAGTTAACAACAACATAAATGTATGTAATTATAATGGCGCATGCTCAAATAATTAGTGGGAATTAGTGGAAACTGGTGGAAACTATTGTTTGTTTATCTATTTTTCACATTTGGCGAAGTCAACAAAGCATACCTAATACAACGTGTTACAGCAGCTGATTTCTCATGTGTAAGTTATTCTGGAGCGGGACTCACTATCAGCATGTAGTGACATCTGATGAATAATCACCGGGACTCCAGAAATGCAGCACCGCCGAGTGAGTGGGATATAGGCCTACCGTATAATTTAGTTTTGTGTATGTTGCAGGAATGAATCATCATGGAAACGCATCCACCCATCACATAATCTCCATCATTAAACGTTGGATCTGCCTGCACCAGTGACATATCAGTGACACACTCTACAGCTATACATGGCAGACAGACGGGTGAGAAGGATTAGTAAAAGTGAGGACAGTAAACATGATCGTCAGGGATCGGGACAGCCGGCAAGACGCATATCTATAGGATATAGCAGGGATTTTGACGCCAGTTACAAAGTACTGCTGGTGGGTGATAGTGGCGTGGGAAAAACAGCCCTCATTAAAAAATTGATGGGACATCAGTTTAATCCGGATCACAGAACAACAATTGGTGAGATATTTTCACATCATCTCAAGCGTCATCTGCGGTTATATGTACATATAATTTATATTATGTTTATAAATAAAGTCATTTTGCCTACATGACGTAAACTCACAATAACAATTTTGAGATATATATATATATAAAGCTGAATGATCTATTTTTTACAGGAATAGATTTTGTTAAACAGACATTTGACATTGATGGAGCAAGAATTCAGCTGGAAATCTGGTGAGTAAAGATACAAATTGACGATTTAGACAAATCAACTTTTAACATTAACAATCACATCAGAATTAAGTAACATGTTTATTCTAATTATCAGGGATACGGCTGGGCAGGAACGATTTCGAACTATAACAAGATTCCAATATAGAGGCTGCAAGGTAGGTTTTAAACAAACTATCGTTTATCAATAACTTTAAAGAAAACCATATATTAAACATTAAAACATCGTAACATTTACGTATATAATTTTGCAAGTTCATCAAGACGAATACGTTAACCAGGACCAGAACACAGGGGAACAAGGAAATAAAATATATATCGAAAATATATATATAAACACTCTAACATTACTGGTCACGACAATGTTTATTATGAAATTCTTATATCAACGTATTTTATTACAAAATCAATATTTCGATCAAATACTTGCCTAACTTTTCCAAATAGTACTATGGTAATACCAGAACGCTATGTGGTTATACCTCAATTTGTGTCTACCACCAGGGATTGCTGCTGCTGTATGACATCACAAATGAATCGTCATTCTCCATGTTAGACTACTGGCTTGATAGCATTGACAAGGTGAGGCGTCGTTTGTATCATTTGCATTAACCTTTTAACCGCCGGTGCCGCATATATTCGAAGATTTGAAGAGATGACTTCAATTTTGTCAAATCTGAATAATTTTCACTCACTCGAAGTTGTGGATCGCGTGAGCGAGACACAACTTCAAGTGGGTGAAAATTAAAATTGAATAATTTGACGGTTAGGGGTTAAACAATGACTCTCTAAAATTGCTGGGGATTTGACAAACTAGTTTAAGGAGAGACCTGAGAAAAAGTACCGTCAATATCTTGCCTAATTATGTGGGTGTAGGAAGACCCAAGACAGGTAGGCTACAGCAAAATATGAACACACCCTTCCTTCAATCAAGCCCCCCCCCCCCCCCCCAGCAAACATTAGACGTTGGCCCAATGTCGGTTTAGTGTTGGACCAGCGTCGTAGACGGTGTGCCAACAGTAAACCAGCGTTGGGCCAACGTCTCTGGGATATCTCCAGGGCGGTTTGGGATATATTTGCTATATTTTTCACCTAATATTATAAACAAGAACTGCACGATATGTTTGTTTTATTTAGATACACCTCATGGTATATACATGTATATAGCATTATGACAAATATCATATTATAACTAGCAAACACTTAGGTAAAAAAATATACTGAATGTAGATTTGTATTTATTGTGTTTGCCAGAGTTTAGATTTAGAATGTGGCGAAAATGGTCACACACGTAAACACTACGGTAGTTCTAAGTTGTATGGGGTTGGAACCATTTTGGTGTATAAATTATACATAATCAGTTTAGAGTGAGGATTTAGACAACATATCGAGAACACATCAGTCATTTAATCACAGTAGGGCCTAATGCAGCATTAGGGTGAAATCGCTGGCAACGAATATAGTAAATTATATTTATTATATTGAGTGGCGAGAGCCAGCACGATTTACAGCACGATGAGCCAAGGTCTTCTTTAGAAATAATTAGACTCCCTATGTAATATTCCGATAAGGCAATAGCAATCCAGTTTACTGACAAGACGTTCAAAGTCGGGAGAAGAAATGCATATATAATGAACTGTCGGTGGGGTTCAGATTTCAAAGTCATCAGTGACTCTTTCATACAAAACACCATTAGCAGTTCTATATCTAATCACTTAGTGAAAGGAGGGTCGATCGGCTCGTCGTTCTGAAAACTTGATAAATCCTTATTGTTGGGCCTATGATAAGGCTAGCTCTGATGGATCTCTTATTAGATATCGAGATTCATGCAAATCAAGGACCGATCGAAGTTATTTGGTAATCACTAGAATGGTATTCTACCCCGAGTAAAGTTTAGACACAATATTTCAAAACTGCAAAAACACTGTATATATACGTCCATAATATTATGTAATAAAATATCTAAAAGTAAAAAATGACACATAAGACATGTTTTGTTTGTGCAACGCTACACGTAATAAACATATAGACCGTGTCAGTAGCCTAACTGTTCAATCCAATGAGTGTCTGCTTTTATAACAATATAATACACTGTATATTGTGAACCAGACAAAAAAATTGTGATTTTTTGTTCATGTAGGAAATAGATCTATACCAGAAGGATCCGGTGCCCGTTTTCATACTGGGAAACAAATGTGACTTATCTGACATTAGAATGGTTACCCACAACCAAGGAAGAAAGGTACGGTATGCCATAAAATGTTGACATGTTGACTAGATATTATTATTTTCGCTATGTGGCGATTTATTCTAAGCAGCACGGAAACTATATCTGTATATAGAAACTACTCAGATGTGTTTTTAAAAAGGACTAATAATTTTATATTACATTTAAATTGATTGAAAGTCATCTTGTTACGCACAGCTGGCGGAGGCAACGTACGTTCACGGTTTCATGGAAAGCAGTGCTAAGGAGAATACTAATGTTCAAGAAGCGTTCACTGGATTGGCACAAGCAATTACGGAAGTCAATAATCCTAAAATAGTAAGTTCACAAAATCAATAGACTCCGGGCTTGTGCTCGGCAGTAGGCTACCAATCTGCAAAACCAAGAGGCGTGAAAAGGATGTATAGGGGCTTATGTTTTAAATGCAAACAAGTTAACGCTTGCTGAGGTAGAGTATGGTGTAGTTAATTTATAGGCCCCCTATCCTATTCCGTGCTTTGGGCCATCAGATCTTTATTTTTTTCAACTAGTTTTCCAATAATCGCGATAATATTGTGTCAGTAATTTAATGATGATTAATGTAGATTAGTTGTTGTGATATACATCTTGCAGCTACGTCGTCTGGTTGTGGGCCCAGATGTATGCAGAAACCTTTATGGAGATGGGCTAAGTAACATGTGCGTCAATATGAAAATTCTAAGTGACAAGCCCATTTAATTGCAGTGTGTTTTTAAAAGTATGATAAATAAAAGTGCGGGAATCACAACAGAAAACTCAATACAAATATCGCATCTGTAACGACCTCTGTTGTGTTTCACGCAGATGAATTCATACTTAACGCCAGAGGAGCGAGACGTGAAGGAGCAAAGGAGGATGGGTGAAATGCTGCTGACAGAAAAGAGACTGAAACAAAAACCGAAGCCAGAAAAGTTACGCGCTGCTATCAGGCTGGCCGCATTAGTGGATAAAGCGGATAAATGCTCCTGCTAAGCTGGCTGCTTAAAATCACAGGAATCACAAAATATTGGGTGAATGCCTACATTTACCCAATATTTTGTTTTAGTTTTCGCCTTGTTTGTTTTATCTGTACTCACACTGGACCGAGGGACGTGTTGTAGTCTGTTGAACCGTTGCCACGAACCCGCCTTGTTGGCACATCGCGTCTACACAATAAGAGTATCATGATAGAAAAATATGTATTTTCGCACAATGGATATTGGTGCCCAATACCTCTGGGCACCGATGTATCACTCACTTGGTATGAATCTATCAAAGTATTAGTCAACCATATGCGTGTATTTATTTTAGAAGACGCCATTCTATAAACCCACTCGAATGACAATTTTATTTTGTCAAGGATACATCTCATCTAGTCATAAAACATGTTGCCATTAGAAACCTTGTTATTGTAGTTGTTACTTATTTTCCATAACCGATAACTACATATACATGCACATTATAATATGTATACGTGCACAACTGCGACACTCAAGCAAACTACAATAAGAAAAGAGAAATCCCCGCTAAATTAAAACTATATCTATGTAATTGTTTTCTATCAAGCAAACGTTCTGCCAAATTCTAACAAAGTATGCTCATAACATGAGATGTTTAAAAAATATTGAAGTCGTAGCCAGATACTATTGACAATGGCAAAATAGATAATTTATCATTATTAGGCCCTATACTTGTTCGTGTAGTTTGGAGGTGCATTGAATTATTTGTGTTTTGCTAGTCATGTGTTATATATTAAACTTCTTGTTGAATCATATTAGTAAGTTATTACTCTCAATAATCATGATAATGTAAGATTGTTACATTTATATTAATTCAATATGATTAGCCAGCGTTGTTTCAATGCTGAGGCAACGTCAGAGACGTTTACCCAGCATTGCAAAAACACCGGCAAAAATAGTCACACTTAAGTCAGAAAACTGAGCAGAGATTTTTGCATTAATACTATATTTGACAATTCCTATTTTACTAATTTAAATGTTCTTTAAGATACATGTAGCTATTACTATATCATAAATCAGCGTTCTAGTCAAACCATGCAAAATTATTAATGCCACATTCCCACTCTGATGTTCATTATGTTAGAGCCACAAATAATTTTACACTAGACTTCCGTTTCATATGATATTATGTATTTCTCATTAATTAGGGCCTATGCCAAATATAATGCACGCACAGCCTTAATTGATACTTCATGCACGCAGAGTTTTAAAAAATAAACGACCATTTGTTTTCTCGTAATTTAAAATATTGCACGTCTATTGATTGAATACCTCGACGTATGTGCAACGCATATGGTGTAATTATGGAATTTAAAAATATTAATACATCTCAAAATCATTGAGAAACACACTGTAAGAATTTGTCAGAAATACAAATAAACTATTTTTTGAGTCGTCTGATTTTTCAAAACAAATAGATAACCCGCATTAAATCCATCACTTAATTTGTTAATGGGGTAAGATACGGCGGATACTTTACTTTCATGATAGGCCCTAAAACTAAATAGTCACGTAGATATTTTTTTAAATCGTGAATGTTTCCTGGGGTAGGCTAAGAATAAGTATCATTTAGTTTTCAGTTCACTAAAAATCCTTGTGAAATAGATGTTGGTTCTGATAAGACGGAAAATAATATTCAATTACAAATTATTTTAAAAACTGCCCTTTTTTTAACGGGTGGCAACATGTGTGAACAAAATAATAATTCGAATTGAATCGAATTTGCAGTGAAATTAATGCCCAGCTGGGGATTTACCCACAAAAATGCCCTACCACGGCCCCAAGAGTGCCTGAGCACTGATGTGGGACCCAGAGCTGCATTAGCTCCGCGGTTGAGCGGAGGATCCAGGGTACGGCGAATAGTAGGGCGGATTATGGGTCGAACCGTGACCAGCTGGACAAAAGTATGAAATTTGGCACAGTTACTCCTGCGATATTACTGAACAATTTCAGAAGGGTAGCCCAAAAATCGGAGTGAATTTTCTTTGTAAAAAATTCATTTTACGTAACCATGGCAGCAAAAGAACCTTGAATCAATAAAATCTTGTGATTAAATGCGTAAGAAAGAAATAAACCCTTTTAAAAGCTGATATACTCAGAAAATACATCATTATCTTAAATAGAGCGGCGTAAAGGTTTGTTTTGTTAGAAAATTCCGGTTTCCTTAGCAACCAGGTATGCATTATTACAGAAATTTAATTGTACTTGTCATTATTCTTTAAATTAACGGATTATAGCGTTACAGAGATTTATATTAACACTAACGGCGCTTCTGTTAAACAGTATAGACAATCTCAGATAACAGTGATAACATAAACAAGTGAGGATATACAGTAATTATCATGTTGCCATGGATACCGACGAGATATCTTCTGACAGATTTTTTCGCAAAATATCTACATATACATTACATAATTGCTTTAAATAAACCACCAGTTCATTATTTGGAAAAAAACTTAATTCCCCCGTGTTTGCCTCAACTCGACATCGAAAATTTTATGACGTCATCATTTTATTGTAATCATCATTAATTAGTATTGTATTATATTGTAAGCGACTAAAGATCATGCATGGTCTGTTACATCATGGTCTTATTTGACCCATTGGAAAGATTTTTATCTGCCAAATAGACACAGCCGGTTGTAAAAAGTCAGCAAATGGAACACAGCTAAGGGGAACTACCTCGTGAACAAGCTGCGAAAATGTGTAAGAAGTCAAAATTAAAAGTGGACGCCGATGGCCAATTTTGGATCTGATTAATTTCCAATTTTTGGAATAGAAATCCAATCTTATTATGCAATACCACATTTTCGACTAAATCAATGATGACAAATTCATTAAAAATGGTTATTGAAGGTCAGCTAAGGATGAAATCCAAGATTTAAGGTTCCATGAGCCATACAATTTCACAAATGACACTGTAAAATGTTATTTATAGCATGATACTGATGTATGTAAGCAAGGCAACGAAGTATTTCTGATATTCATAGTGGCCAGGAAATATTTTCGGGCCCACAACTACATTCTTTTCGTCAGATTTTGCATTGGATTTGCTTGTTTTGAACAGACAGAGCATATTTGTTTTATTTTATATTTTAATGGGATACTTTTGTTCAGTAGTGACGTTTGTTACATATTTCTGGTATTTAAAACTGCTAAACTGTTAGATTGTGGGAAAAAGACAAGGCAACTTTTTCGTACACGAAAAAGTGTATCCAAGTAGACCTACAACAGCTCAGGACACTTGTCAAGTGTATTACCAGTAATACAGATGGTTGAGAATATTTTGAACTTCAGGTTTAGACATGTTATCTCAATTGCTTGGCCATTAACACAATGAGCATTATCTTTTGGGTATAATATTTAATTGTCAAAATCAATATTCTCACCTGTTCCTTCACGCCTACCAGCCACCTCACGAATACAAAATTGTCAGGGAGGGCCACAGCGTCACAATAGCTGTTGATGGAATCGTTGTTTTTGGTTCTGTCGCATACATTAAAATTTATTGTGCGACTGAGGCAGCGCCCAGCAGTGTTGGAATTATTTTCTGAATTCCAATCCAGTAAGAGTGTATTCATGTCTAATATGTATCGCAAGGTCCAGTGCACAAAAACATAGAACAAAGGCCTCTAGTGATGCCAGAAGTACGGAAGTGCATTTATAACATAACGATGTTTTTCTAATCCGCTCTAACGGTATATTAATCCGTTATAACGCTCTCATAATCCGTTATAACGCTGTCCTAATCCTTTATAACGGTCTACGATTCCGTTATAACGGTCTACTATTCCGTTATACCGGTCCACTGATCCGCTAAGACGGTCTCCTGATCTTTTATAACGGTCTACTGTTCCGTTATAATGGTCTAGTATTCGTTATAACAGTCTAGTATTTTTATAACGGTCTACTATCCCGTTATAGCGGTGTAGTATTTCGTTATAACGGTCTACTATCCCGTTATAGTGGTATAGTATTTAGTTATAACGGTCTACTAATTGGTTGTAATGGTCTTCCACCAGACTACTAACTCGTTATAACGCTGTACTAATCCGCTATAACGAAATACTAGACCGTTATAACGTATCAGTAGACCGTTATAACGGAACACTAGACCGCTATGGCGGAATAGTAGGTCGTTATGGCGGCATAGTAGACCTCTATAACAAAATACTAGACCGTTGAAACAGATTAGTAGACGTTATAACGGGGTTTGTAGACTGCTATAACAAAATAAAAGACCGTTATAACGGATTAGTAGACCGTTATAGCGGAATAGTAGACTATTATAACGGATTAGTAGACCGTTTTACGAGACAAACTACCGCTATAACGGAATAGTAGACGGTTATAACGAAATACTCGGTCGTTATAACGGAATAGTATACCGTTATAACGGATTAGTATACCGCTATAGCGAGATACTAGATCGTTGTTACGGATTAGTAGACCGTTATAACGAAATAGTAGACCATTATAATGATATAATAAGCCGTTATAACGTAAAAGTAGACAGCTATAACGGATATGTAAACCGTTATAACGACATAGTATACCGTTACAACGACATATTAGACAGTTATAACAGAAAAGTAGACGGTTATAACGAAATACTAGACCGTTATAGCGAAATACTAGACTGTTATAGCGAAATACTAGGCCGTTATATGGGAACAGTAATCCGTTATAACACATCTTCATGTCCTAAGAGCACTTCTTTACAAAAGTCATAGCGGCGGTGTGTTCGAATAAAAATCGGAGCAAGATGATATCCCAAAATTAAGATGTCGGATTTACTTTGAGCAACACTGCTAAATCTGACTGATCAAGAAAATCGTTTTTTTTCTTTTCCAGAAAGCCTCATTCAAATACAAACCACCGAACATCACTATAATTTGGTTTTCATCGTAGAATTTTAGCCACTGCTATTGAGTGGATTTAACAACGGCAAATAAAGGCTGATCAACAGCAACGACAGCCAATAACCCAGGATTAAAATATTCTGTTATGTTAAGCTGTATGTCCATTCCATGTCTAATCATAGCCACAGCTGCAGCTTTTTCATTAAACAAAGGGGACACATGAGATAACTGCTGAATCAATAGGTTGTTGTTCAAATGCATGGGAGAGGCTCATGTAATATTGTGTCTCCAGATTCGAATCTCTCCTTATATAGAACATAATTTTAAACGGTTTGTTTTCGCCCCGCATTTTCGCGATGGCACTTTCAAAACATTTGGTAATATGCCAAAAACAGGCAGACTGAACCCTTGTCCGTGTATGTACTGTATTGAACAAAAACACGTTTTTCAACATAGTTTTGCCGAAAATGACACCCTTCAATATACAATTTGGGATAAAAAGGCCCTTGAATATACCAATAATATATATGGACAAAAGCATACTTTGGAATATACAGTTTTACCAAAACTCTTTTAATTATGTATAGACGATGACACAGTTAAATGTTCAGGGCATGTGGGCTTCTTGTTGAAATATAACCCTTGCAAAATTTCGGGAAACACGGCTGAGAAATCAAAGAAAACATGCTACTGGCATTCAAAAACTAAGTACTCAGCGGTAATAAGCACGGTGTGTCATAAAATGACGACGTCATAAAATTGTCAAAGTTGAGACAATCACAAGGGTAATTATATTTTTCACAAATAATATTTAAAACATCTATGTATATTTATATTATAATACATATTTAAAAAAAATCTACGGTTATCTGTCAGAGGATATCTCGTTCGTATCCATGGGAACATGATCATTTATGTACATCCTCATTTGTTTATGTTATCACTCTTATCTGAGATTGTCTATAATGTTCTAAAGAAGGGCCGGGGGTGTTAATATAAAGTTAGGTGACGATATTACCCGTTAATTTGGAGAATAAAGACAGGTACAATTAATTTTTTGTATTTATGTATGCCTAGTTGCTATGGTAACCGGAAATTTTGAGGTAATTACCGTGTGTTTTACTACTGCTATTTTCAAGATGGTATTGTATATTGTCGTGAATATCAGTTTTATAGGGGATTTATTTATTCAGCTCACTTGAAATCAGAGATAGTACAGATATTACTGATTTAGGTTTTTGGTGTTGCCATGGTTACGTAAAACATGATTTTCACTTAGAGAACTGACTACGATTTCTGGGCTACCCTTCTGAAATTGTTCAGTAGTGTCTAAAGGGTAACTGTGCCAAGTTTCATACTTTTGTCCAGCCGGTCACGCTTTTACTTGATTTGGGCCATAATCCGCCCTACTAGAAGGCAATCCGCTGAATATTATAGCCAGACTCGTGGAGGCTGCAGCTTCTCTTGAATAGTTGTTGTAGACTATAGCTATTATGCACCATGCTATGTAGCGTGCAGCATAGATAACAATCCCTAATGAGCTGCCAAGGTGGTCAAAAAGTACTGCCACTAACCTGCTAACAACCATCCCAGTACGATTTAAACAATGATAATACAAGGTTATATATTTTTATAGCATTAGACAAGTGAAAAGAAGAAACTGTCTGTATTTTTTCGAATATTTTATCAATAGTACTAGTATGTAAAGAAATATTTTTTTTTTAACATGTTTAATTTACAAAACATTATATATACAATGACGTTCTGGTGACACAGCGCTGATGCTCCATTACACGTCTCTACTACACTTCTCCACACAAAATCAATCAAACTATCGGCCCGAGAAGCAGCTTTATTACAGCAAAAATATATGAAAATAATTGTTGCATCTGACAGATTTATAACTCGAATGAATCTTTACGAATACGTGATGTGGAAAATTGAATATTCAGAATGCACGAAATCTTTTGGATATGTTTCTATGCCTATTGCCTCAACATGATAACCTTGTTTGGAGAGACTCTTAAAAAATATGTCTTCTCCTAGACCGCGAGGTTTATAGGCTATGATGATAGTGGTGTGTTTGTTACCTAGGTGTGTAAAGGATGAGATGAGATCAGGGATAAATTCTGGCTGGTAGATAATATCAGAACCAATAAGAACGTCATACGGTGCATTCAGATGAGAATGATCCCCGCCCCAAGTGTACTCTGCTGTCCTGATCATTGTAGGTAGACATTCATCACCACATAGACGTTGTAGATTGTCCTGAAGACACATATTAGTGTGAGGTAAAGCACTAGGTAAATCCGTCAGTGTTACATCACCTCCACGCAACCAGCACGTCATACCTGCAAGCCCACACCCTGCACCTAACTCCAAACATTTCCTATTTTCCCAATATGTAGATGTGAACTGAGTCTCATTTTCTAAATGTTTGGCCAGTAAATATGCTCCATCCCACAGTTTCAAAGCTGTATTTTTTGTCACGTCTATTTCGGCATCAGTATCTTGTGTAATTGTTATATTTTTTCCACATAACGTAAAATGTTGCTTCCTCAACAGCGATCTGTCCACTCTCGGGTCACTGTAAATCCACGGAACAACAGCCATATTCACAGTACAAGATATGGCTTTGCATTCTTCAATTGTATGAGCCTAAAAAACAACAACATAAAAAGTAATAATATAAAAGATAAACATTTTCCGTTACAACGATTAAACATGTCACCACATTCGATTCCTCCCAATATCATTGACTATAGCATCCTGTGCTTCATTTTGTCAGTCACGTCTTTATGCCCAGGCAAATAGCATGTTTTTGTTTTAGCTCTGTTATACCTTTTTGCCCGTTTGAATGATTGAAGGCAACATTCCGATAGATTACAACTTTTAGAAACATCCGTTGGCAACGTAGGGCCTAATCAGGTTTCGAAAAAGACAAATTATGACAAAATGTCGGTCATTACATTTTTGTCTCTTATATCCACCTGTTTTTTAATTCGGTTGCCATGTTTGACAGGAGAATGATATCGGTTCACCGATTTGATTATTTCCTTCTAAAGATTTTATAATTTTATAATTTACTGGTCGTAATCTACGACAAAAAGTTCTTAACTCGTATTGTGATAAGTATGTAAGGTTTAAGATGTATCACTTCGTCAAAGATGTTGCTGGTTTAATTACAATGTCATCGGTAAACCACTTCTTAACAGCGCTTTCCAAAACAGGCCTCACATTGCCAAAGACGAAAGCTCAACACATCTAAATTCGGCCAATTGACATGTTTTACGGGACATCGTGAACATCGCCAAAATAAACAGGTAATACTCATGGGATATTCGTGGCTGGTGGAGTGACAAAAGGGCAGGGGTTTTCCTCAGTGTTGACCTTTCAAAGAAAAAACCAAATCAACATCAGACCCTTCATGATATAGACCCCCAGCAGGCAGGTTTTATGCTCAATCGCAATCGAATTGGTGGGATGGTTGTCCCGAATTGTATGAACATTCCGAAATAGGGCCTACACACTTAGCTACCGGGTACATATCTCTCTCAAATGGAGGATAGAGAAAGATAATATAGATTTACGATGATATAAGGCTAAATAACACAATTTTACACTTTGAAACTTTTTAAGTTTAAGGCACTTTGGAATGGGTCTTTAAACATCTTAAACATGCTAAAAGATGTAGTTGAATTTTAAACTGTGAGTAGTAAATATAATATAGACAATTTTGAATACAATATTCAGCATATCATATTCGTAGGAACTTAAATCTGTTTTGGGTTGTATTTGACGGACATATATAGCACAGAAAATCACTTAATCCTTACCGTCGCCTTTCGTACCGGGGTAACCATTTTTGAAGGACATCCCAATTATGCAGATCTATTGGAAATATTTTGGCTTCCACATAGGGGGCTAACACCAAACAATATATCATTTGTGGCAAATATCGGATTTTATAGATCTAATGTATGCATGTGCTAATATCCATTTTGTTACCCTGATGACATCGCAAGGCTCTGACACAGTGACATCCATTTTTAAATGTATAGTTCTAATATGATCAAAAGTTCACGCCTGCATGCTGAAAATGGTCTAGTTTCCATATATGCACTTGAAATATTCGTCTCAATTTCATGGCGGTCAGTGTGACTAGCTGGGCATACGGCTAAGTAAATGAGTTAGGCGGCCCATGCAGTCATACCAGGTACCATTTTGTACGAAATAAAGCAAAACACAACTTCGCATTTGTCCAAATGTGTCCACATTTGGCAGTAGTACCAAGGAACTTGTGAATAAAAAAGGAGTGAGAATCTCACTCTGAGGGGTAGCCTATTAAAATTGGCAGGATGGACGCAGCAGTCGGCCACAACAGTACCCAGGAGGGGGGAGGGGGGAAGCCCAAGAGGGGATGCCACCTCGGGAAATTTTAGTTTTACCACAGCCAATGGTGGCCTCTGCATGGCGACTCTTTTCTATGATCTTAGCATGAAAGAATGATTGTCAAATTAATCATGAGTAAGTTGGCAAAGTCGGGAGAATCTGAGAGGCCAGTTTTTGGTCAGAAAAACGGGAGGACTCACGCCCAAATCGTGAAAGTGGGCACTACTGATTTGGACACATGCGTTAAAGCAGCCCCTTGGGATGACATCAATTTTCGTTTTCAATTCCGTACTGAAGTAGTGTATCCCACGGATCATGTTTTTATTTTTTTCAGAATTTTCATATTTTTACAAATATTTTTAATCAACGTTTCTATGAATCCAGAAGTAACCCAAACAAACTATTTGTATTTACTGAAGGACGATTGAATGTTCTCACATTATTGGGCCACATGCTGGTGGCATCGGCCCAGCGTTGGGTAGACAATCAGTGCTACAGGTGTGTCCTCCCGTGTCCTGACTATAAGACACCAACAAGGGGTCCCTTTACCATCACCATGCTGATAAAATGTGTGGTGAGGCATTTATGTGGTTCAAATGGATCTCATATCTTACTCTCAAAAGTTTCCCACAAAAGTCTGATCATGATTCAAAAGTCAGCTAAGATCAGTCTACGAATGCTAGGCCTACTGTGTGAGGAGGAGGCGGAGCGCGCATTGCACGTGATTGCCTAGTCACTTTGAGGAGGGAGAAACAATGATGTTTCTCTGAAAATCCCATACGGGAACAGCGGTGCTCGAAACCGGGACGCATGCATGAATGGGGAGGCAGTCAGGTGCTCTAGCATTTGCGCCACGTCCCCTTCTCTACAAATGCTACTGAGTAGACCTACTGTGTGAGGTGGTTCGCAATTTATGTAAGTCGTCAAAAATCTACTCAGATGGGTCAAAAATGAATGAAACCGCACATGAACAGTGGGCCTATATAGGTCTATCTCACAATGATGTCCAGACTGAGATTTCCTATGTTTGTGGTGAAGTCCACCTAACAAAAAATGAGGTCACTAAAAGCCCCCTCCCCCCTCTGTAGGGGATTCCCCGAAATAGGTGATGTCAAATACAGGCTGCCGTGTACCAAATGACCCCAGTCTCCCCCACAGACATTTGTCTTTTTATGCAGTGGAATATTTCACTGTAGCGACACCTGGTGAAGATGAGACCGAAATTGCTCATAACGACATGTCATAACAGTTCATAGTCACCAGGGGCAGGCATTGGTCGCGTAAAACTGAGACAAATGTAAAAATAAATATACATATTTTAAAACTGCAGGTTTCTGATATCGAAAATAAAATTGTGATAACCTATCTATAGTACATAGGTATTCTGTCAAGGTCTAAAATTATATACGAAATGTAAGTCTTACTTGTAGAATGACTATAGTGAAACTTGTTGTATTTCAGTTCGCGATGATAGGGATTGATCTAATAAAATGTGTAAGGCATGGGGGAGACCGGGGCATTACATATTATAAGTTTTATTTCGACTTGGTAAACAACGTGGTTTGACCAGAGCGAACATTTAAGCGACACCAGTGTAATAGGGGAGGACGGAGAGAACTGGGACTGTATATACTGGGACACCGCTGATAACGTCCATTGTTTTCAGCCAATCAGCTTCTAGGAAACATTTTTCTGTGGCTCTGAGTTGCCTTCACCACATACCCGGACCACATATATATCTCTCCTGAATCAAATTGCAGACAACTTTGTTAGTGCAATGACAAAACTAAGAATTTTAGTATAAAAAGTTGTTTTTCTGCCTTTGTGTAGGCCTAAATGCGTAAAGCGAGTTGAATATGTAGGCCTACAGTACCTCACATTTACTGTGCTTAGGGTATCCTTGCTACAGTCTTTATGGATAGGTATAAGCTAAATGTTGTTTACTATTTAGATTATTGAGTAAGTGAATGGGTTATAAATCTGGTAGACATGGGGAGAACTGGGACTATACGTAATGGCATGTATGGGGAAAACTGGGACATTACGTCTTACTTCTCCCCGTGGGTGTCCCACTTCTCCACATAATTGTCCCACTTCTTTATATATTGGATATCAATTGTGTAAACTGTTTGTACTCATTTACAGCTGTTTATGATTATCTTTATTTCTAGTATCGAGGGATGTAAAGAGATAGTACTGTCCCACTTCACCACATCAACTGTCCCACTTCTCCTTGCGATTTCCCAGTTCTCCACGTTTAATCTTTTTTTTCGGCAGGTGGAAAAAAGTGTTTCCCATTAGATCTCACTAAAATGGTTAATAATATTATGTAATAATATCCCCAGACTACATATGATATGTACATACAAACTTATAAAAGGCATAAAAGTAACACACAAAGTAGGGTCAAATGACGACAGTGAAATGGTGTCCCAGTTCTCCTCGTCCTCCTCTACCGGTACTTTAATAAGAGTCAAGAAAAAAAATCAATTAAAAACGAATGATGTAGGCCCCTACAGATGATTGGGAGGATTCGTCGGAATGGTTGGCTATTTAAAAAAATTACTTAGATGACGAAAAAGGGGCTTAGAGCATACCTAGGGTATATAAAAAGCAGTATAAATATTAAAGGGGTCCATTGGGACAGTATAGTATAAATATTAAAGGGGTGCATTAGCACATTGTCCCGATTGACCCCATCGCATGTGTTCCAGTAGTCCCCAACACCAGCATGGTGATAAAATGTGTGGTGAGGAATAAATGTCGTTCAAACGGATCTCATTTCTTACTCTTCATCGTTTCTCCCGAAAATCTGGTCATGATGCAAAAGTCAGTTAAAGTCAGCTTATGAATGCATGCTAGTAGGCCTATGTGAGGTGGTTTGCAATAAGTGATAAGTTTGTGGGCGTATATCTGACTGTGATGTCCAAATATGTTTATGGTGAAATAGAGTGTGAATGCCCACGATATCTAGACATTGGGCAAATTTGCCAATCTCAACCAATATTTGATCACTCCAAGTATTAATTTAAACGACAGGGGGTATACTCTCCCACTTCACCGAGAACAGCTAAACTGGGGATTTGAAATCTAAGAAATTTGATTTGAAAAATATCAACAGCACCATGATTTATTCCAACTGACCATATCACTCCCATACTCAATAATAGGGAGGGCAATAGAATTAAACTATTTGATTGTAAGTTCAGGTGTAGGGTTTCCTAAAGATACACTGTAACTATGCACTTTATTTGCTTTTGAGAGAGTGTGACTAAAATGTTCTTGGAATATATTAGGCTTTGATTGAATAATACGTAGCCAGCATACTGGAGACTGCATACAAGAGAACATCGTTTTCTAGTTGTCCGAATAAATATGGGATATAACATATAAGATATAATCAGATAATATTAAGGGCTGTTCCAGTAAAAATCCGGGCTCCCCCCATGGACGGCAATTGGAAAACTACCCCACCCCTCCCGGAAATCTTGGTCCTTGGGCCACCACAGAACCCGGATTTCCTGAGTTTTTTAGCACCACACTCCCCGGATTTTTCTCATGGCTCAACATAGTTTTTATTTACCACCCCATGCATTTTTGTGAAAAGGGGTATATGAAACTAATAATATTCCCACGTATACAGCTTTCATGTCATTTTTAATACAGAAACAATGCGATTGTCATTTACACTGTCGTTTGAATTTATGTATTAGGCCTACAATATATGTCAGAAGAGGCGCCACAACCGCGGATTTCAGTTTGCTGAGTAGCCTACTACCACCCACCTAGGAAATAGCTTACTGTCAAAATACCACATACACCGGAAAAGTGTCAATTGACACCCACCACCCCCTCCGGAAAAAGACCGATTGCCGTCCATGGGGGGAGCCCGGATTTTTGCTGGAACAGCCCTAAGATTGGAGCGAGTCATTGTCCGCAAAACAGCTCCAGTGACAAGTGATGACACATCTAGACATAATCATGATTAATAGGGTTTCAGGAAGAGCATTACTGCATGACAAAGCAGTTTGACAACCTGCAAACAGTAGACATTGAGTGACCCAATGCTTTCTTCATTGTGGTCGTCATATTCACCGTCGACCAACATTTGAGTCAATGTCTCGTATTTGTAAATTAGATCTCTGCAGCCTATGGAGGTGACTGGTCATTATATATAATAGCTGATAGGATCAGAGATCATCTACTATATGAATGATTCCTGGTAGGATCATACAGATTATGCTGCGTTGGCTAACAGCAGTAACTGCAGTTACTATCATCTGACTATGCAACTAATCAAAGCAGAACATATGTATCTCGCTGGACTGAACGGGACTGGACTGACCTTCATCAACTCGAAATGACCTGATTTCATGTCTTAAGATAGAGCTATCGTGTGTGCGCACCAGTGAGCTCAGTTAAACGTGTATTATTTAATAATTTAATATTGTAAATACTGGGTATCACAGAGCCTTCATTTTTCAAATGTGCATGTCAAAATATTAGATCACGACATATTCCTAATTTCAATGTCATCACTTCAATGGTTAAAAAGCTATGAAAATGTTTAAAAGTCACATATTTCTGAGTTCAAGGTGGTCTGGACGGTGGTGTTGCATGAAAGGGACAGTAACAGGTTGGAACGGCCATGTATAGAATGATGAACTTCGAGAATTGAGCTAGATCATGTCAATCTGAAAAGAGTATTCACATATCGTCGCCTCGGAGCTAAAGGATCCTATCTGACACTCGTTAGAGTGGCAGATAGGATCCTTTAGCTCCGAGGCGACGATATTCCAATGCTGTTGATGAAACACCAAAAATCTGTGTATCATAAGAGACGATCCTAATGTAATGCAACACAGAACTAGTTTTTGACAAGATGTTCAAAACGTTGTTCATCTTCACTGCCAAAATTGGTTTATGATTCTCTAGTATTTCACCACAACAGCAGTAAAGTGAAAACAGTACTGATAAAAAGTATAAAAACATTCAGTGTAAGACTTTTTTATTTAAGGATATATCACATAAATAACAAATAATTCTCTGTATAGAGAATAAATAAAGACGAGGAAGCATATATATTAAATAAATCGTTAGAATATTATCAATGAGTGACAAATAGTAACTAAAGCATACTAATAGACCGCCAGATGGTTGTATACAACCCACAACATAACCAAGAATAATTTGGTGGCTTCTTCATTTACTTTTAGTTGTTGATGATTAAAATAGTAATATGCTAACTTACACTTACGGTGGTAGTTGGAAAGTGATAGGTAGATAATTTAATGACTAAATTTGTATGGCTGAAAAACATATCCGAAGGCAAATTATAATAATATATGTGTAAAATTTATAAAAATTTATAAAATTCCTTGGGAATAATTTCAAATTAAATCACAAAATCATTTAGCAAATCGGAGAGATGCAGTCGGACTGAGAATATTAAAATGGCATCAAATAATTAGATACACAATAATCAAACAGCTAACATGATGGAAAAGAAATACAGGAATAATCCCGAAAGATCAAGTTAGCATTTATAATAAATTAACTTCGTGTAGAGAGGATTTTCAAGATTATTGTTGCGACATGTAATATAAATTTATATTGCGACCTCTACAATCTATCTATCATCTAAGAATAAAATAATAGGGAAAATAACTTATTAAATAAATAATACTGGGAACATAAGAAAACAATGTACTTTGTCCTATGCAGGAGAATACAGATACATTTAGAATAGTAACCAGAATTTCCTGCATTTATACACAAAACCTGCGGATCTAAAGTTAAATACAAAACAGGAGTTTTCCAATTCATGATGACCTATTAATCAATTTCTGTTCACTGAGCACGTTGAGTGATGTCGCCGACCACCTAAGTCAAGACACATTGCACTTATGCACTGTAAACTTTATGTAGTTTTGTTAGTCTATTTTGCTTATTTCATTGACCTTTCAAGTGCATACAATGTAGTTATTATGAATGCAGTCACTGAAGTGTGAACAGTGTAGCACACTATTTGCATCGATCAAAATTATACATTTTTGTCCTTTTCTAGTTGATGGATAGTGTTGATGCACTATGTATACATAATACTGTAGACTGTTTGTATCTAGACAAAATAGGTGACATGGATCAAAAGATAAATGTTACTATTGTTTATAAACATTCTGTGGAGACTTATGCATTATGTTGAAAAATTGTTTTAAAAAGGTATACTTTGAACATACAAGTTTGTTAACATAATTACTGATAAAAACATTTCAACCATTCACTACACAATTTCATCAGATTTTCATTTGCTTCAGAGGAATTGCTGAAGCAATTCCTTCATGGAAATTATCTAATTTTATAAAATATCATTTTATTACTCGATTAAATCACTTTTATTAGGAAAGAAATGTGTGTTTAAACATCAAGATTTAGAAATGCTTGGTCTCAAATTAAACCAATACATGATTAATTTTCACCCACTTGAGGTTGTGGATTGCGGGAACACACCCAACTTCAAGTGGATGAATTTAAAAAAAAATTACATTGTAGTGCTTTAAATGGTTAATATATCATTTTCATTCGAAAAAGACCACATGGCACATCTAAAATACAGGATTGAATGGTCAGATGGCACTGGTCCAGCAAATGCACTAAAAATTGTTAACAAATACAGAAAAATTGCAGCAGCAAAATTCCTTGTGTGCTCAAAAATTAACACAGCACTCCGTGAAAAGTGCTGAAATGGTATATTGTGTAACGGTTGGGTGCATGGAAACATGTTATTTAAACACATAAAATCAATTAAAATCATTTTTACAACTCTACTGCTTCACTAAGAAAAAATTCTTGACAACAGGCAGCTAATCTTGCCAATTCAGATTTTAAAATATTTCTGGTTTGAAAGTGGGACATGGCTATGCAACCAAATCTACTATGATATCAACACCCAACCCGAATACCCACTACACCATCATCAATATGTAACCTACATATACTAGCCTACTTATCACTAGCCATGTTACCACCAGAAACTCCACTACAACAAATCAAAACATCTGGTTAACAGAATAACAAACTTAATGTCTAGATTAGTTCTGCAATAAGAGTTACATGTACTACTAAATATGATAAATGGGACATTTCACTACATATGAAGTCATCATCATCATCACGTCTAAGACACCAGAAGCCGTGCCATCACGGAGCAAGAAAAATCACAAGTCTTGGGTGTGAATTGCATATAATCTATCTACACTAACATTTCAGTCATAACATTATGAAATATCTGTGAACATCAGGCTGTTCAGTATCACATCGTTCACACAAAAAGAAACGTATACCCTTGATCCATTCTTTCCACGGTACATATATTATTGATAGGCACTCATACACACGCTATCACACAACGAGTTACTCTCTTTACCCGAGCGTAATGTTTAGCACGCAAAACATGCACCATTTCAGAGTTAACCCTCATTTTGCTGAATTATTTGCTTCTATTTTTCATTCATTTGAAGCTGGAAATGCTAACACAATTTCCAGCATCAAATGACAAAAAATATTTATATATATAAAAAATAAACATCTCCAATATTAACAGTATTGGATTAACTAAGCATCTACCAAAAAATATTTTAACATATTTAGTGATATTTCTATTGATCTAAAATATGCTTGAAACCGTATATATATATATATATATATATATATATATATATATATATATATATATATATATATATATATATATATATATGGTTCCAGCAGCACAAGGGGTAAAGTGGTAGTCCACTATGCATCAACATCCGGACAGACCGGTTGTAGGTATAGCCAGAAAGTACTAGGCTTGTTACAGGAGATCTAGTCCTCTTGATCATTATTCATCAGGTAGCGTTTATGGGTGAGTGAGAGTGGGACGACCAGTCACCACGTTAGTGTTACTCACATTTTCGATTCTAATTCATGCAATACAATTGTGGATTAATACACAATTGTGGATTCATCTAAAATTGTGTACTAATTCACACTCGTACTAAAGCCACACAACATGTACATGCCATGTTGTATTTAGCATTATTGTAATGAAATTATTTTTAAATTTAACTTCTGAGCTATAATTACTCTCAACTCTGTCATCTCATAACATGTACCGCTCAAGCCTTTGTGCATTGAACCTAAGCAATCAAATCAAAGGATCACCCCCAAAAATCTGTGTATACAAACTTTACCATGCTTTTAAGCATTTATCCAACTTAAACACCAAATAGTGGCAGCTTGCTGTTTTTACCTGGCACAACTTCTGCACTGTGCCAGAAGGCTGAAAATTAAACAAATCTAATAACTTTTCCACAAAAGTTGAGATAATTATTAAAGTTTCGAAGATGGTTGTGCATGTGTGTGCGACCAATAAAAAAATATGATGCTTTCTTTTTGTGAAATCAGGAAGTGTTCAACTTCCTCATATTCTAAGTCTATTGTATCCGTAATTCAACAAATAATATCAACAAATACTATTTTATGTGAGTTACAGATGTTAACTAGGTTCTATGTTAGTTCAATGTTAAATTATCGTCTGCCACGCTGTACCAACATTGAACCAACATCAGAGTCTTCAACAACATATGTTTGCTATGATAAACTTCCCGGCAGACATGAGATGTTGAGCCAACGCTGGGCCAACATTAAAGCAGCATTGGCTCAACGTCTTGTGTCTGCTGAGTTGAATGAATGATTTAGTACTGCATGGTTCCTGTTGCAGGTTGTAATTCAATGAGAGCCAGGAGTGCTTCTATCACATATCGACATTCACATTAACAATACAGTAACAGACAACTGAATGTCACATTGACAGACATCCTCTCTGATAACAAATTATTGAACGAGGCACAGGACAAGCTCAAGAACAGAAAACGTTCATAGATATTTCAACAAGGTTTTTTAACAAATTAAATTTTCTTTAACAAAAAATGTCATATAACAACTACATCAATGTACATCATTTCACCAGACTACTAAACATAACAACATGTCATTACGTGTACTATCACACCTTATGACCCAATCCAATCAACAATCTTAATACCACTATACAGCATACTGCGGACTAGACTATGTTTTCCACCGTCAGTAGTTACAGTCAGGTTATGTTATCCACAATCCGAAAAGAAACAGTCTCCTCACAGTGCTCTTCTCAACACTGTAGCTAAGTATACCACATTCATTGTCTAGTGACGATAATGTCAGCATTTTCAATCACTTTAAAAAGTACCATATTTATTCTAATAAACATCCCGGGTGTTAAAACGTTGCTTGGCCTACAGTGAGTGAGGAAATATGACGTATACCAGACCAGTGTCCTTATCAAGTCATCAATTTATTGTGAGAGGTGTCCTGTTCATATTCTAAACCGTTGTTGAAATAAACATGAACACCTAACATTAAAATGTACTGCATCATAAACAAAACAGAAGAGATTGGTAATAGAAGATATAACTGGGAAGACAGAAGAGCCCTGTGTACTCAAATCCTGACCGGTAAAGTGGGGAGAGGGCAAAGCCAAAAGGCAGTATCTGCTTACTTTACAAGTGAGCAGATTGAGCAGATACTGCCTTTTGGTTTTGCAGAGTAGTATGGGTGTTTATTAGAATAGATAAGGTATTCATATTTCCTGCAAAATGCAATTTGCTATTCCCCCGCTACTGCTAGTGAACTTAAGTACCGACATAGCAGACTCTTGCAGTATATAATCATGTATTAAGTTATTCACTCGAGTTTTCACTTAATGCTTCAGTTGGTTATAGAAACTGTCTACAATACATGTATGTTCATTTTTTAATAATTTCTTATTTTGATTTTCATAACAATGAAATTTGGAGGTGTTATGAGAAATACAAATTTGCATATATGCGAACATATTTTTCTAAGATATGAGGGAGCCCAATCTGTGTTTCAAACTCAACAACCACCTCCCCCATGGTCCCACCTACAAAAAATGTTCCAGTTTTCAAAATATTTTTACTGTTATCACATTGTTGGAAACTTACTTTTCTCAAGTTTTATCAACTGACAACACATAAATCACTAGATGCATGCGAGCAACTGATTACCAGTACGTCTAGCTGATAATATTGCCAGTTGGCGTTCAAATAAAAAATAATAACCACACCATCTAGCACTTAGTTAACTTCTATCTCAATCTGGCTACTTTTCATCGCCAAAACAAAAATCTATTCAGCTTATTTGATCAGTGACACCCAGATATTTTGTTGTTAAGATAGACCAATGCAAAATCCTGATGAGTACTACAAAAAGAGCTTCTTATCGAGGCATTTACATTATGATGCATGTTTGAACACCAGTGGCCTGGATTTCAGGCTCATTCAGTCTATTAACTAATCAATGTTTTGTTTGTGCTTACTTATGTGTGCATACAAAGGTATCGAATAAACAGCAAAAATGATGTGACCGAGTCTTCATTGACTTTTTAGATATTTAGAGAGTGATTCTACAAATGCACTCGATGGAGTACTTCTGTGCTTACCGAAATATACTTGTCTTATTAAATATGCAAAATAAATTTGTGTAGTCCCTTAGGACAAAAATGACTGTAAAAACACACATGTGACTGCTGCATTTAAAATAGATCTGAAAAGTTACACTACTGAAATTTACACTCCGCAACATGGGCAAGTACAGAAAATTTACTTAACAACACAAAATTCCACTTGCATTGAAAATTGGTTGTTGTGTTGAAGGCAAACACTGCTTCAATTAGAATTATTCAAAAGATATGATGGTATATTATTGTATGCATAATACCACCCTTCATGTACTCTTGTGTAGCATATTAAACTGATTGTGTTTATAACTTTTGTAACTTGTATCAATCTTGTGGAGCTTGCGATCAACATTAACTCATTCAAGACGGCACTTTCAGTACATACATGTTTCTGTGTACGGGCCATTTTTTCACATAACACGAGTTATCTCGGGCTCTGTTTTGTATTGTCGAAGTAGCTTGCCCGAGATATCTCGGGCTCCGTCTGGATTGAGTTATGTTTCTCTGGCTGTTTGTGTCCTGCATAGGATATTGAATAGAAAATCGCATTATCTGTGTGTTATTTATAATGCGATCTGAAAAACATCATTCGTCATACAAATCACTTTTCCTAGTTAATTAGCTTAAATAAACAATTACTTTCCAATATGATCACCCATAATCTTAGTTATTGCTAAAGAATTACTCACTATATTTGAATTAGAGGCAAACTGAAGCTTTCATATTCTACATCAATATATAATCTATAACTTTAGAATGTCAAGCTTTCAGACATCACTTGAGTTGGATTTTTGATATGAAATTTCTTGAGGGATTCTGCTCAAACCTGAATTACTTACTACATCTGTGTTATTATGATTGTCACTAAAATAATATTATACAGGTTAAAAACTGATGACTTGGTTTAGTATATAAATCAACCAGCTTCAAGTTAGTAGTACATGTTTCCAATGGTCGCACAAACCATTATCATATCAGTGAGCTCGGTCAGAGAAATTATTATTAAAAATTGTCTTCTAGCAAAAAGAGCAAGTTTTCAATATATCAGCTTGTAGCCAAAGTAAGTAATTATACTTCACATTATATTTAACATCCAAAAATGGATGAAACTTTCACCACTACTCTCCATGAGAGTAATGATTATTCCATAATAAGAAATAAGACTTCACAATTTCAAAATGTTGAGAATCTGTCTTGGTTTTCGCTCATGTACTTTTCCGCAAAGAAGCAATTCTGTAACATAACAAATATACTTTTTTCTGCTTTCACATGAAGATGGTCATTCACTATTTAAATCAGCAACTTTACTGAACCCTTTCAAGCCTGAATTTACTATTGTCATCTTCATTCACTACCAGCCGCGAATTGCTGCCGCAATTCTCGACTTGTAGTGGATGAAGATGACTTGAAGTGGGTGACAAATAAAAAAATATACTGTTATTTTTAAAAAAGTTCCATGAAAATTTTCGTTCTAAAACCACTAGGTTTCAGGAAATTAAGTCATTCTTCAGAGATGCGAAATGATGCTTTAATGCATCGTGAAGGCTTGAAGGGTTAACCCTATCACTGCTAAGCAGGACTTAGCCGTTCTTCGCTTGTTTTATTAACCGATCAAATCACTGTTATTGCGAATGAAATAAATGTTTAAACATCAAGATTTGCAAATAAAAACACTTGAAATTTATGGTCCCTGTAGCGAAACACAACTTCAAATGGGTGAAAATTTAAATTATTTACTTTAGCGCTTTAAGGGTTAATTTGCTATACAGACACATTAACTTCTAAAGGTTAATCAATAAAGATGTCAACATACTGAATAGACAATGGTAGTCGACATATTGAATAGACAATGGTAAAACAATCACAGACAATATAGACAAAAATTAGTCTTTTGATACAAACAAAACTAGTAACATACTATTCTTTGACTCTTTGAGCCATTTGCCAGAATATACAATAAATTTGCCTGTACATGTATATTGCAATATATATAATTATATATATATAATAGGTTACCTCAGGCAATGATATCACGAAATAAATTAGACAACGAAAGACATGGGGGTAGAAGTGCGGGAAGACATTTCCTAAGTCAAGTCAGTATCATCTCTTTGGTGAGAACTTGGGATTAACAGGTCCCTCAGTGAAAGACCTCAGCTCATAATGAGCAACTCGTGAATCGTACTCCATTTTGTCCCGAGCAAAGATCATCCTTAGATCTGTGTGCAAGTAAATCTTACCAGATTTAGAGCTTGCAAATCTGAAGAAAAAGAAAACCAGAAAAATTGAAAAGGAGAACATTTAATGTCAAATCAAAAGGGATCACAACTTTAACAATGTTTGTCTAAATTAATTTAAAAACTAGTTAAATATAACTGTTCACTTACCTAAGGTGTATGAGGTATCGCAGATAAACAGGTGCCTCAGGCTGGTCACTGGGACTGTCCATCACTGGCATGTACAAAATACGTTGTCGCAGAAATGTTTGACAGCTGGGGGGCATACCGCTCAGATCATACACTACGACAAACATCTTTAACACAGTCTTGTTTGGATTGAAGAGAGTCTGTAAAAAAAAAATACTCACAATAATACATAGAATACAGAATAAACAATATATTTTTTAGTAAAAATAGTAACAGGCCAAGCTAAACTAGATGAAATACAGTATATCATGTGACTTGCCATACAAAGAGGTATATGAAAGCAGTATTGTTACCATGAAGTATGATGTCATATACATATTAATTTGAATGGTGTCAGAAGTAAAATTAAAATGATAACTATTTTCATCAAATCAAAAGTAATAAATACATTTCAGAAACAGGAAAGACACAACTAAGTACTGAAGTTTTTTAATTATGTCTTCTTGTGTGATGGGTCTCATATGTTTTATAATAGACTGTGAACATGTTGTGTTGACTTACAAATAATTAAAATACTTCAATACCAATGTTCTTACATTGTGATTTCCATTCGCTGCAAATCTGCTGTAGATCTCATAAAAAATAATTATTATATATTACATTATTAATTATAATAAATAAAAGCAAACTGACCACTTGTACGGTTCCTTTCTTAGGCAGATGGTAACCCCTCTTTCCTAGTGTTTCCAAATTAACATGCCCCTGTGAATAATAAAGAGAGAAATGATTTTCAGCGACAAACAGAACAACACCTTTAATAGGACAGCAAGATCAAGACACTGTTAAAATATAAACAGCAAAACAGTAAAGGCTAATCACACTACTGTGAACTGGCTAAAGCTATAACCCCCTTGAGCATGGCATTGCCACACTGTAGTTGAGTGTGGTTACATGCTTCAATACCTGTATACTTAGCTACATTTATGTGCAGTTCCAAAAAAATTACTATGTGTAATGTTCTCAATACATACTTATTGCCAAGTGCATTTAGTACACACAAAATGCTGATTATCATAACTGATTGAATTGCCACCTTGTTATTAAAGGATTTTATCCAGCACTTTTTAAAGAATCTGGATCCACCCTTTACTACCAAGCTAATCAAATAATATCACCTCTGGATAAACACACATAGCAATGTGTACATGAATATATGTTTCAATCAAGTGATTTAGTTTAAAAACATTGATTTTCTTTTACATAAAATGTGCGATTTTTTGTGGTATCACATAATTTAAGGGGGAGAAAAATGTAAATTACAACATGACACTAAAATTGTTAACCCTTATCCTGGTAATTTATTTTCACCCACTTGAAGTTGTGTCTCGCTACCACGACCCACAACTTCAAGTGATCGAAAATTACTCATATTTGTTTAATTTGAGCACAAATATTTGCAAATCGTGATGTTTAAACACACACTTCATTCCCCATAAGTGATTTGGTTCACTAATAAAACAGACTAAAAAACGATAATAGTCGTAGTCGGCATTATAAAGATTAAAAATAATTAATATTTATTTCACTCACAAGATAAGGCGACGGTGCATTGTCCTCCGAGAGGCTGAAGAAGAAAGCAGTGACAGGTAGAGTGAGGTGTTTAGGGCAGAATGCACCACTAGCACATATCTCCGCAGTAAAGCCGTCCACCACACCAACAGGCTCTAAACGACCATTCAACATACTTTCCTGTAAAGAAACAGTGATAACATTTTAAATAATGACAGTATGGTAATTTTATGCCATGACATCACCTGTACTTAACAAAATAACTTTTCACATATATGAACATAATGCTCAAATCTGAATTATTTTATCAATTATATATCCCTTAAAACAATAATTCTCTTTCATACTATTTTGTTAAAACATTTTTATTATGAATAGCGATATCATCCCTGCTTTGTAAAATGATGTATCCTTTAACTGTGAATGGTGGAAATTTTGATAAGTGTCAAGAAGCAACATACATTTGATAAAGAACTATCATGATCAAATTTCTAGTTTAAATTTAATTGTACCACAAACAAAATTATTTGTTGTAAAACAATACGTGTACACAACATATATAAAACAGGGCTCGAAATTGGCCCCGTCCGATTCTCCAAGACGACCAGCAATTTGGGAAGGACGACTCCAGTTTCCCTGAGCTTGTCCTATTAAAAGAGTACCCCGCTTGACAATTATTAGGAAGGAAATTTAGTCCAATTTCGAGCCCTGTGAAATAATTTTAAAACAAAATTAAAAACAAAATTAAACTTTCAAAAGAATTCCGGAATAATTTTTCACTTTATTGACTGTCAACAAAATGCTAACAACCTATCATCGCAATTGATAATTCTACAGTGACAGAACACTGTCAATAAAGAAATAAAATACATCAGTAAAAAAGTAACTTTACTCCATAAAATTTGCAACAAAATTGTGTGTGAAAAAAATGAACAGTGACCTTGAAATTAGGTCAAGGTCACTGGTTATCGACCTTAACCTTGAGATTAGTGTAGTGGCTAGAAAATGAAGGCTCTGAGTCAAGGTGTTATGAAGTTATCACGGTTAGAAGCTAATTTGTTTTATGTGACCTGGCTACCCTGAAATTAGGTAAAGGTCACTAAATATCAAACTTGACCTTCAGATTAGTAAAGTCATGCATTTAAAATATGAAGCCCCTAAGTCAAGGCATTATGAAGTTATTGTGCTAACAAGCATCTGCACCACCGCCTGCCTGCCATCCCGATCACCATACCCCACAGAGGGGTAAAAATAGCTTGATACTAAATACATCACTAGATGCAGATGGGTAACATTTGTTTCTGCAAGGTTCTACTCTTTAAAATATATACATAGTTAAAAAAATAAACTAATGTAGGCTTAGAAGCAATAAAATATTACAAAAGCATAGGTAATAAAACAGCTTAAGAAAATAAAGTGTGTAGAAATTCTGGGTGATTGATGTTTGGGTTCTAATTCATGTTGAAATGTACCTCAAAATTTCCTAATAAGCAGTTTGTAGAAGCTGGGGCACTTGTGCTGTACAGTTTCTGTCGTTGTTTGTTGCCATTCTCTTCACAATCATCTTCTCCTGTTGACACTAGTTGATGGTGGTCCAGGTTCACACAGGAAATGGAACTACAAAGTCAGAGAAAACTTTATGAAAGGGTAATACAAATTAATATCATACTAAGCAGTTGTAAAACAATAATACTGTTTATTTTGTGAAAACAATTGTATTATGAATAGCTACATCATTTGTAAAATGCTTTATCGTTTAACTGTGAATTGTCCAAAATTTTGATAAGGCATGTCACGAAGCAAAATACATATATACCGTATTTATTATTCTAATAAACACCAATATTCCAATGAACACCTCCTCCCTGATTTGAAAATAAAATTCAGGATCATGGTACCGGTACACTATATGTGACGTGCCACATCAGCACCCGACCTATGTCGGAGCTTTAGATTTTGAGTTATGGCCATGTTTTGTTAAAATAATAATTTTGGCTAATTTTCTTTTTTAACGCTGATCGAAAATACAACTTCAAAGCAAAATAAGTAAAAAATATTGAAGATACCCTAGTTTTATTTGTTTTATAAAAAATGATTTAATTTGAACTATTTAAAGTATTTGCCAATTAAATTTAAATTTTGCATGTCATTTTCTCAACATTTTGCGTTATTTGGGCTTAAGTTTCCAAATCTTGTTTCATCGATGGTTTCCTAAATAATTGAGATATATTTATAATTTTTGGTGCATTTGAAACCTGAGCGCTGGCTCTTTAACGCCACTTACTAACTCATTTTTTATATTTAGCGACACAGAACTGGTTTTGATATGGCACGTCACATATAAGCATTAAAAAACTACTCTAATAAGTGCCCACTCCCCCTCTAGCCTCAGGAGGTATTCCAATTATAAGAATAAATACAGTACAAGAAAAATAGTGAAGATTTACGATACTAGAACTATCATGATTAAATTTCTAGTTCAAATTAATTTGTAAACAATTGCTAGATCAATATGAAGCTATCATGTTCTTACTTTTTGATGGCTCTGACAGAGTTGATTGAACAATCATAGCCAAATGACAACATTTCTCGTTTCTTGATGGGAGCCTGGAAAAAAGGGTGAAAACAAATTTAAAAGATGTTTAAGAAAAAAAGCACAGTTACTAGGATACTTCGGTTACAGTATAAAAAATCACTAGAAGTAAATGCATAAATTAGACTCACAGGACTAGACTGTAGAGGTAATCCTGTACAAGGATGGAATAGCATCCCAGCACTGTCCTGTAAAGCCTGACGAAACTTTGCACGATCAGCAGAGCTGGGGATTGGCTTTGGGTCATCCACAACACGATCCTAAAAAAATCATTAAATAATATTTTTTTAAAGTAAACTACCAGTTACTAATCTTACAGAGATAAGTGTGTTTGCTTATGAAAAGTGGATTTTCATTGGACAAAGATCTAAGCACATATAAGCTATCATAATTATGCTTTGATGGAAAAATTTGAGCAACTAAGGACCTATATTTTGTAGTTTGGATTGTGTTTTCCAAGATCTATTATCTTATTATACCCATTCATTAAATTTTAGACAGTAAATTCAGCTTGATCCTATTATTTCATCGATACACTATTAAAGAACTGATAATATGATTGATTTACGACAAATCATGGCAAATTGAGAAAGAATATAATATAGGATTAGTGCTTTGGTAGATCGTGAGGCTTATATGTATATGATTCAGTCTAAATAACAATTTGTTTCATCTTGAAACCATAGCATTTTATATTCAACTACATATACAAGTCATACCTCGTCATGTAGTTGATAAACAAGCTCCTTTCTAATCACAGATTTGAGCAGTGAATTTGCTCGCTTAACTCCCGATGATTCAAGGGTTGCAGCACTGCTGAGGGGGTAATCACCAGGGGCAGATATACTTTTGCTAATAAATGGATGGCTAAGGTCTTTGTCAGAAGTGATGCAGGTAGAGGTAGAGTGGCGTTCGGCAGTGGGGCTACTAGCAGTCCGATCAGACACAATAAGGGGAGACTTAGACTGTGGGTGATAGCCATTCAGAGAAAAAACTTCATCCTGTGGCAGTTCTCCCCCGACCTCAAACTTCACACAGTTTGATGCAGTATTGGCCTGAGATGTCACAGTGTGATTCTTTATGTTAGACTGAGAGGTAACTCCATTTCTCTGGTTGGTATCTCCTTCAGGTTTATATTGTCCGTTAGAAGATACATTCTTACATTGACTAGGGTGACTTCGATTGTCAGGTGAGAGTTCTAAAGAGTCATCGTCGGATACACTGACAGAATCCTGACTGAGTTGCTTTAACACATCCAAAAAGTGTTTCTGAAAGACTGGTGAGGTACTGTAGATATGAGTTGATGGGGACTTGCTGATTTTATTCGCTGTGCTGGTGGCATGTGTAACATCTGTCCTTGCATTATGCCGTGCTCCTTGCGACAAGCACAGGTCAGCTAAATAAGCCTGGATCTCTCCAGGAGTCATTGGGTCTATCTGGTTACCTAACGTCTTATGCAGTATTTTGTCTATATCAGGTGAGGAGTTGTCACTGTCCGTGTCCTGACTTATCACACTTTTAGCAGAGCTGGTCATTAACCAGGAAGTGGGCCCTGGTTCCACGTAACCCTGACTTGAAGACTTTTTGGTGATTATCACTTTTGGGCTGGCAGATCTAGAAGTTTTAGATTTATCCGGTACTTCTGTGCTAGAATCTCCAGCTAACAGTTCGAGTTCTGGCGCAGACATTGCATGATGATCAAAATAATCTGGAGGGGACTTGTGAGGCAGTCGTTTCTTAGGAATAGCACCAAATTCTAGCTGTCTCTGGCAAGATGAACCAGCCTCCTGAGGAGACAACATCTGGGTCAAGTGATCACTGACCGTAGAAGAACATGACTTGGCATTTTTGTGACTAATGCTTCCTTGCATAGTTTCTTTGTGTTGGTCCCACATTGCACTGGAAGGGGGTGATTTTCCCGGTGATTTGGCATGTTGATTATGTGTCTGTTGTACAGAATGCACATTAAGAGATTGCTTTGTGTGAGGTTTGTTGGAGTTGTGATTACGAGGTCGAGCACCAATAGGCTGCATAGTCACTACATCAGATGGCAGCATTAGATGATGTGGAGGCATAGCTCCTCCACCGTGTGTCCTGAAACCAGCACCAGGGAGCATGTGCTCATGTGGAGCGGGACAAGGCACACGAGGAATGCCTTGAAGGCGAGGCATAGCACGACAGCAAACTTTGATTGCCGTTGACCTTCCGACACCACATAACGGGAATGTATGTCCCTCTGGTGGCTGGCTGAAGCTGCTGGTACAAAACTCTCCAGGCGGTGATACTCTAAAACATACAATACAAAATAATTAAATAAATATCTGTATTGTCCGAATATGTCCACCTAAAATTTTCTTAACCACAGATTTGACAAAGAAAAAAGAATTACACCAGCTTGTGATAAAATGCCTCATACGGTACTTTTTGTATTAGGTGTCATCTGGCTACCTCCAGCAAATAGAGCAAATGACCCAATGCTGGGTTAAGGATAGACCAGAGTCGCAGACAGTGGTATGGACAGGAGCCCAAAATTAAGCATATCCAGGAAACACCAACATATTTTTTACTGCGGAAAAAAAATTATGACACAAAACATATCACAGGATCTTGTAATCTAGCGTGTTCTCCAGATTTAGTGTAACCTCTGTGTGGGATGTATATTGGGTGGCCGGAAATAGCAATTTGACTGGTGCGATCAATTAATGTTAAAATGCATTATTTGTATTGTGATTCATCAATCTTACTTTGAGACTCTTTTAAGTATGTATCATACCAATCAGTCATACAACTTACCTGTATGCCACATGTCTGGGCGCAGTGCCTTGCATGATATTGAGCCATGCACTGAGTTGTGAGAAGTGAAGATGTGATTTGACAGCTTGGAACAGGGCTCGAGGTTTCCCTGTATTTTCCACACATCTGCAACATAAGAAGAATAAAACTTTTAGTCATTCAACATCTGTACATAAAACCTAGATGCACGAAAATTTAACATGAAAAGCATCACTGTAATCGCCCTCTCTGCTATGAAATATGCTACAAAGTGAAAAAAAAAGTAAAATTCTATTCGTAGTTAGTTAAAAAGCTGGTCAAAGGTCATAGTCCTCAAAAAAACACATAGATCTACAGACCAGGGGATGAGTGTGGAATATGAAAAGTATTCCCCTTGGGGTTTTCATAGATATTCTTTGAAAACGATACTGTTAGTCTTAAGCAATTTTGACTCAAAATGTAGGTCAAAAAATAGGTTAAAATTATAAACCCCCAAAAGACACATATGCATCCTGTGGGGGATGTGTGTGTGCTCCAGAAAAGAGAATGCAGGTAGGCACGTTATTCACAAGCTATAATGTGCTTGTGCAATATGAAAGAAATCCATCAAATGGTTGCAGAGATATGCTACGGGAATGAGATAGTTAGTCCACAAACTATTTTTGCTCAAGAGTCAGGTCGGGAAATAGTTCTGAGGTCATAACCCCCAAAAGGCTATTTTGGCTCAGATGTACATGTAGGTCAAATTGTAAGCATTATCTACACCCCCTTAGAGATGTGTGTGTGCAATATGAAATAAATCCCTCAAGGGGTTTCAGAGATATTGTCCAACAACTAGATTGTTAGTATCTAAGCTATATTGCACAGAGATGTACATGTAGGTCAGAAAGTAGGTTAAAGGTCATAATCCCCGAAAGGTACCCTGGAAGATGTGTGTATCAAGATGGCTTCTGTCATAAATAATTTCAATGGGTTCTTTTAGAGAATAAGTCAAGAAATGCAAAGATACCAAATTTGAGATCAAACATTTGCAAATATTTATATTTAAACATTCATTTCTTTCCCAATGAGAATGATTTAAACTGCCAATAAAACAGATTAAAAATGACTATAGTCGTGCTTAGCGCTTAAAGGGTTAAAATAATTCATGACAATCAAGTTATATATGTTGCACCTCTTGGGCATAGCCTGTATAGTCCATTGTTCCAGCAGTAGAGATCTGGCCCATGGCGTGGACAGAGCTGGGCTGGTCGGTGGAGCCTGGGCTGTCTGCTCTCCATGTGGACAATCTGGCAGCAGCACCACTTCTATGCACAGAGGTATCCTATTCTTCCATAGTAGCTGTATCTCACGATAAACTACTTCAAAGTTGCGGCACTGAAAAGGCAAAATACTGTGATGCATACAAGTAGTTTTGTGGAGTGATATAGCAAAGCTAGAGGTAATTGTTTTGCTGTGTAAAGCCAAAAGGCAGTAACTGCTTACTTTACAAGTAAGCAGTTACTGCATTTTGACTTTGCAGTGCAGAGTTAATTAATGATGTTTTATGATATATAAACATATAATTTTCAATAGGTAATTTTGAACAATGACATTTCGTATTTTGCAAACGTAACAGATGGTTATTGTCTGAGTATTATGTTGGGAGTTTCTGTCACAATGATGTGGTATATCAGTGACAGACTATTAGAGGACAACAAACAAAACAGATGGTGATTGTGTGAGAGTATTACCTGGCGAGAGTTCCTGTCACAATGATGACGGGGGGTATCAGTGACCGCCAGTGGACAATGATGTCCCTGCACCCATCCTTTCAAGGAGAGATGAGGCTGACGAGATTCCACCACCAACAGCCCCAAAGCACAGAACAGGTCTGACGGGTCAACGTCATCATCGTCCATGTCTCCTGCCAGACCTTCAACAATAATACAACTGTCAATAAAACAGACTAAAACAACATCACAACTACCGAGGTCAAAGCTGAATGTCAAAATGTATTTTTAACCCTCAAAGCCCAAAAATAATTTTGTATAAACCATGGAGACCAAAGGTTTCATAATTTGAAATCATCATAAATGTCTCGGCTAGCTCTTTCTGCTGCATTTGAATACCTAGGTTATGGGCAATACCGGTATCCAGCGATGATAAAATAAATTCTATCAGTGCAGCTATTGTCTTTAAGTGTCAGAATCTGACGTCTCACGTGGCCCAGCGTCACAGACAATGGGCCAACATTGAATCAACATTGGTTTATGTTTCTTAACGCCACTTCAAAAAGTAAGTAATTACCCATTTGCAATAGCAAAGAGAACATGTGGTCAACTCACAATTCTCACACGACTGACAAACTTGTAGTGTAGACATTTATACTTATACTACAAGCTCATCAATCTATTATAATTATTTGGGTTAATATGTTCTTTTAATAACGTACATGTACATGGTATCTTGTATCTGGATGATAGTTTGTTCAGTGTTTTGATAGCCTGGTGAACATTGGCAATGTGTACCTGGTAGGCCTATATTAACGTGGCAATCAATAATCATGATAATAGTCCTGTATGCCACACGCGATAATAAAACAAACCTGATATATGTTTTAATAAAACCGCTCCAATCGTTATGTGAAACGTGTTATGTAACATACCTGAGTATTTATATAGCACTGATAGTCAAAACCAGCATAACAACCTAGTGTAAAGTACAGGTAGTAAAAAAAATAAAAAAATCTATAGAAATTAAATTAGATATTACCAGATGTATTAAAAATATATCTATGTCACAGACTTTTAATTGTTTAAAATATATAATTAATTGGAACATTATAGGTACTAAAACATAATAATTAATTTTAAGTACTCTACCCTCAGATGTATGCATTTTGTTGTGAGACTCTATAGGCATGATGACATGCACGTCATTGAGGAGCATAAGCTACACCACATGTCACAAACGCACCAAATCTTGACAGTTTTCAGATAATTTTTAGATAGTCGTTGTCACTGTGTATCATGCGGACTGATAAGTGTCAGTAATCGTTATACGCCCGCACTGTATTTAGACTGCTAGTGTATTAGTCGTCTGATTGTATCACATGGGTGCCCAGTAAACACAGTACATTGAATCTATGTTGGCTCAATGTTGTGTCATCGTCGCCGACCCTGTGCAAATATTGACAACATTGAATTAGTATACGGTACCGTGTTTTGTGGGTGTGTTGTGACGTGGGCCGGCATGCCCAGCAAACACGGGACAATGACACATGCCGTTTTAATGATGGTTCACAGTCTACAGCGCTAGGCCAACATTAAACCATCATTGGGTCGACCGGTGGTGTTTGCAGGGCATATACAGGATACATGCCCAGCAAAACGCGAGCCATTGAATCAATGTTGGTTTAATGTTGGTCCACCGTCTACGCCGGTGGCCCAACATTAAACCAACATTGGCTCGATGTCTGGTGTTTGTTTGGTGACGTGTAATGACATGCGGTCGGTCAGCTGAGCTATCATGACGATTATCACACTGAGTACGCCCTCCACTAGCTGTCACAACCTGCTCATTAACCTTTTAGCCGCTGACTGAGAACATTGACAATCCAGCCATTAAACAAAATTAATTGCACGTAAGAAGTTAACAACTTACAAAATTGGCGATTTCATGGGCTAAAGCCACCAGTCGGGGCAGATCCAAGTACTAAATTAAAAACACGTTGTCCACTTGATTGTCAAACGTATTTTATCAGTGTTTATATTTTACAGTTTTAGTAAGCTTTCGAATGTTAACATTTGACACCTATGGGAGGTTGGTTGAATTATTAAAACCCAACCAACACAGTAGATCCGCTATATACTGTCTATAGTCAACACTGCCAAATGATCACTGATGCTGGTGACCGTGTAGCTAATTAACCCGAACCTTTTAAACACGCAGTGCTCACATTGATGAACCAGAAGGCACATTTTATTAAATTTCATTAATTGTCCAAAATTTACAACCCCCTATCCGCTACGTTATCTTATTTAATTTTTACCCATAACTTCAAGTAGGTGAAAATTACTCATATTTGCTCAATTTCGAACCAAACATTTGAAAATCTTGAATTTTGAATGACCCAATTTCATTCCCAATATCAAAGATTTGATCGGCTAATTATACGAATTAGACGCGATTATACTGATGCCCAGCGCTTGAAGGGTTAATAAATCCATTCATGAGAAAATTGTATAATCCATGACGGGGATGTTCTCAGCTTTCATTCCATATATTATCATTATACTCGGAGTAATTTATTATATATACAAATCAGGGTTTTTTTTAATTCACATTGACCATGTTGACAGGAAAACGACCTGAACGAAAACAAATAAGTCGATAAGAAAAGGGCTTGAGCGCAATAATGGATGAAGTTTGTCTCCCGCTATGGTGACCCAGTCTTTACGGAGTGGGCGAACATTAGCTATAAATTATATAATTAATACATTTCGGAAGCAAAATTATCATACTAATACTGATTAAACACAGTTCATACTTAAAAACAATTAATTTGACCCTTACAACGCGGGGACCGACTTCAGTCGTCAAAATCTGCCGTCTGTAGACGGCAGATTCTGACGTCTAAAGTCGATCCCCGCACTGTACGAGTGATAATATTTATATTAACTATAGACCCATAACGTAGGTATTCAAATGAATCAGAAAAAGAAAAAACTAAAACATTTATGATGATTTAAAATTGAATAAAACCCTTTAATCTCCATGGTTTATATAACCAATATTCAGCGCCTAAGAAACTTAAGACGTTCGCTTAGCAAGGGTTAACTCTCTACCCGCTAAGTTATCTTATGTAAATTTTAATCCAATTAAATTTGTGTCTCGCTACCGCGACCCACAAATTCAAGTGGGTGAAAATTACTCGTATTTGTATAGTTTGTGACCAAAGATTTGCAAATCCTGATGTTTAAACACTCATTCAATTCCCACTAACGGTGATTTGATCAGCTAATAAAACGAATTACAAACGATTATAGTCGTGCCCAGCGCTCAATGGGTTAATATATGACATGTCTTACGTGTAATTAACCCTTAAGGCGCTGAAATAATTTCGTAAAATCAATGGAGACCAAATGGGTTTTTTCACCTTGAAATCATCATAAATGTCTTAGTTAGCTCTTTCTGATTCATTTGAATACCTACATGTATGTTATGGGTCTACGAGCATTAGAAATATTTTTACTCTTACAACGCGGGGATCGACTTTAGTCGTCAGAATCTGACGTCTGTAGACGTCAGATTCTGACGACTAAAGTCGATCCCCGCGCTGTAAGGGTTAATAATTGTCGTTGTATAACATACCAGCTTTCTCGTACTACACGGTGCTAATCTACTGTTACAATCACGTCAACCTATTCTTTCTTAACAGCATATTGATCAATGCGTCTGTATTAATTCTCGAAACATCATCCCGCATGCATCGCTTAACATTAAATGTCTGGGTATCCTTAATGACGACCTGTAGACAATCAATCAACACATTACCAATATACGGTAATGGTGTCACTGTCAGTGAACAATAGCCAAGCCAACACGAGGCATTGACAAAATGCTGTTTTAACGTTGGTCCTACGTCTACGACCGTGGACCAACAGTAAAACAACATTGGGCTAAAGCATCGTGTTTGTTGGAATAGATGTGTAGTTCACATTATTTATCTCATCTTCATGCACATAAACATTCGTTCAACTTGATTTGATAATTGCCCATGTAGTGTTCAACCCTCTAATACAAAACGCAGGTATTTCTTCCTATTACAAATATGCTGCCACTATTCGATTAATTTTACTCAAAATATTCTAGTCATGCTGTGCAAAAAAATGAGACATTGAGCTTAAGGCGTTGATACCGGCGTGAGAAAATTAATAAACTATAAAACGTGCGCTCGTACACGTAATTATTGATACGGGGTGCGTGTTAAGGAATTTACGCAATATTACACTACATTATATACAGCATCACCCATCCCTTCTAACTATTTACCTTGATGAAACCTCTATTATGAGACATTGAGCTTAAGGCGTTGATACCGGCGTGAGAAAATTAATAAACTATAAAACGTGCGCTCGTACACGTAATTATTGATACGGGGTGAGTGTTAAGGAATTTACGCAATATTACACTACATTATATACAGCATCACCCATCCCTTCTAACTATTTACCTTGATGAAACCTCTATTTATTATAAAATAAATTTTCTACTTTGAATCATACAAGTCATTACACATGTTACATGAGAAATGTATTGTACCTGGTATCTTTGGGCGCTAGTTATATGAAATATTGGCTGTAGGCCTACTATTAATTTGGATGCACTATAATGAACGAGAGATAAGGACATCATCGCTGATTATAAGCTGTTCACAATAAAAAATGTTCTTCATATTATTTCAGGCTAGTACATGTACATTAGAAATATAATAACATGATTCTATTTTAGCAACTCACGTAAATTTTAGAACATTTCATTTCAATTGTCTTTTGGCTATTGAAGCGGGGACTGGGTAATGTAGGCTACATAAATAAACCCCTTAACCAATCCGAAAAAAATGATCATATTTTCCGTCACTATATATACACATGTGCTATGTGAATTGATAGCAACTACTCAATTTAGATAAAATACACACGCATAACACATACATGTATAACGTGTAAACGTATATTTATTATTCTAAACATAAAACAATTCCATTTACAACACTCGAATAACATAATACATATATGTAACTTTTGTTTGGGAGGAATTTAATTAGGCTTCATACTAATCTGAAAGATTAGTTATTGTTTGGTTGACATGTAGTGGTAGATTATCATGATACATGGTACATTATAGATGTACAGTATTTAGTACTATCGCCATTTATTCCATGAATATATATAAATCAGAATCACAAGGTAAACACAATAATTTCTGGAAAAGGAAAGGTATGGTTGACTTCTTCAATTCATTCATGATCTGGTATGGCTCGGATATTACTTCAAACAGAGTGACATGGTCAGTTAAACATACTCTGAGAAGGTAATCACCCATCATTGGTCAGCTGTATACATATAGTGATATACGCCATAGAGATCTGTATACAGTGCAAACCCATTGACGATCGCGGTCTGTATCCCTATAATTATGTCTATTCGTGACACATTCATGATTGCGTATGTAAACAAGTAATATAATAGAATAGCAGGTGATACCTTTAGGCCAATGAATAACTACAGCAAATATACGGTGTATTTGATATTGCTCCATAACCAAGAAGCTCCTTAGTTAGATAGACATCATTTGGTGTTATGTATATTACAGATTACCACATTACCATTACCGAATCTTATTACACTGTAGCCCATGGCGTTGCTGCGACATTGAATCAACGTTGATTCAATGTCGCAACAACGTCGTGTGCCCAGTGGGTTACAGCACTGATTGGAGGAGACAGAAAGTGTCTTACACAACCATTACACCGCACATAATAAAGAGCAATCCATATTTACACACAGCTTCTGAAAATGTGCATCATGCATCAATTGCTGAACCCAATTCATACAGGTTCTAAACTTGGAAAGAGATATAGTACGAGCATAAAAAACGTGGTGGAGTCGTAGATAAGGTGATAAGATAGTATAATTAATGCGAGCTTAGAAAGTGTGATCGACCAGGTCAAATCCTGGATATGTTTAAATAATATGTAGTGATAGACAGGTCCATGCCAGGCAAAAACTGCCATCTTTTCTTGTCAAGGTTTTCTCAGTGGATTCAGCTACCTGAAACTATACTTTTTGAAATAAGCTTCTGGGCCACCCTAAAATATTCCTCAAATCCAATATGGCGGCCAAAATCCAAAAGGGCCGCCAGATTACCTAGAACTGTAACTTTTTAGGCTTCCCTTTGTTAAAAAAAATTCTAAAAACTTCTAATTATGGTATCTAATGGTAAAGTAAGATGCTTCCATCATATAGAATACACGACAACACTTTATTCACATTTAAATCCAAGATGGCCGCCGGGCTAACACCTGTACGGGAAAACACTTATATCTCTTGATCTGATAGTGATAAATTTATTATATTGGAGTCTATTCATATGTTTTGTAAGTCACATTTTATTTTAATTAGGTCATCAGGTCATGTCATAACAATAAATAAAATAATATCCAAAATGGTTGCCGTCGAGGGGATCCAACTTTTAACTCTCAAATTCTTAACTTTTGAGAACAGAGTCCCAGAAACTAATGTAAGACCTCATTTCCGATTAATTTGGGTACACTGATTACGTTGGAATGGTCATTTCTACGTTTCAAGGTCATCTAGAGGTCAAAAATAAGAAAACAATAAAAAAAAGATAGATGCTCAGAGCAAAATGCTGTCAGCAAATGTTCTATGGACCTGAAAATCAAAGATGAGGAAAATAGGTACTATGCTGCAGCTAAGCGATAGGAGGTTATTCTAAGTGGAGCATCATATGATTTATTTGCGCTCGATCTCTACTATCACAAGACTTGCTATGTTAATTTCACTTATGTATACGATAAAAACAGCCAACTGCTGATAAAGTAGAAAAGGATAAATTAGGTTCGGAGGTCATGGACAGGTTTTTCCACCTATTTCTCCGCATAGTTAATTGAAGATATAAAGGAGATGAGTAAAGATAATGACCTTGATGACCTACCGGTTACAAAGGAATTTACTCCTAAGACGGGCCTCATTGCGGAATTTGGATCTATTGATTATCATATATTTGGAAACAGGCTGGTAGTGCATTCCAGTGCAGCCAATCTCATATCATATTCTGCTGCTACAATTCAGGGCAGGTGAAACTGATTTGACAAAAGCTTTCCTAAAGGAATGCCATCAAATGGCCTCTGGAATCAGATGAATTGTTCGACCTACTTGGTAGTCATAAAACTCTTCATTGTATAGGCCTATATAATGATATCTGATGGTCAATAAATCCCAGGAGATCCACAAATGACTTTGGTTATGCAACAGTTAGGCCTACAAACAGGGCTGAAGCAGAGACAATCTCAACTATAAGTCAGAGGTGGGAAAAGATGGCCAAAGCTGAGAGATCGCCATTAGGAACTGCTTCAAGTGTGACCATTCACAGAATCAAAGGTAGTAAGGAGGCAACTACTCTGTTGAATCGCTGTGGAGTTGGAATACCCTGCACAGATGTCCATGACTTGAACAGTAAATGGGCAAAGTCTATTTCTATGGAACACAAGAAGATGCTACCTCCCGGTTTTATCCAAGGTCGGAGTGTACACATCACGTTTGATAACTCAGATGGTAAACAACAGACATCGACATGCTCACAAACCACTCATCACACTACTGGTCTGGTGAGCCTTTCTCTACAATCAATGGGGATTTTATAACTGAAACAACTATCAACCAAGAAGTGAAAGTCAGAGGTTGCCCAATGCAAGGTGAATACCGTACCAGTTAGCAGACAACAGATACATTCATCAAGACGAGTCACATAATGGCAAAGCTCAAAGCTACACTGAAGAAAACATTATATATCCTGACCTCTTCAACTCACAAAGATATTAATATAGGGGCAAGGCGACAGCATGACAACATTGTGCAGGGCCTAGTCCGTCAACTTGATAAGTACTTTGACCCTTTTCTAATTGGCTCCGCTCGTCATATGAAAACTGGTGTGGAAATTGATCACAATATTGTTATTGGATTGTTGTCATCAATGGAAGCAGGAGAGAAGTATCAGATAATTAGTTGACCAGAAACTCAAAGCCACAATGGAAGTACTTTTTTGACAAGATTGCCAGAAGGTCACGAAGGACCCAAAGGCTGTGAACGTTCTCAAGGAAGATCGACAAGCTTTTGGTTTGTACATTCATACCCTCTGACAACTGTCCCACTTGCTCTAGCCACACCAGAACGAGACTTACGACAAGGTTCTAAGGCAGCACTTAGGAACTACCTCATTGAGAAAGCAAACTCCATAACTCCTACTGAAATTCTGCTTGTCACAAATCAAATCAAAGCCACTGCAGATAGAAATCATATTTGATTCATATACCCACAACCAAGCAGCTAACCCAACGTCGCCGAGGGGTTTCGAGCAGAAGAGCCCGCATCACAAGTACTGAGCTGAAGGCAAAGATTGGGACTTATTTCTATAAAACTTAGAAAACAAAACGGAACGGATCCGATTTCTCGTCACATACTTCAAAACTGATTCAGTGAGATCCAAGCTAAAAAATTCCACTCACAGTGACAGAGGAAGAGAATACCTGGTTGATCACAAAGACGAAAATTGAGAAGCTTCAATCCTGCAACTATCATGAGGCTGATACAAGGCTAATCTTTCATGCAAGACAGTCCACAGCTCCTGTTATTATTAGGGCAACTGATACAAATGTCTTGATTCCTCTCAGTTATGGTTGTAATGGTTGTAAACCATTATACGACTGGATGATGAAGATTTACCATCGGTACATTAGTGTGAATAAACTCACAGCTGACTTTGGAGAAGAAGTGTGTGAAGTTCTTCCAGCATACCATAGTATAACTGGATGTGACACAACATCATTCCCATTTCGTATTGGAAAAATCAAGCCAATCAAGAAGTTGATGAAACAGGGGAAGTCCCATCTACTCTCAGAACTAGGCAGTTCACTACATCCTGTTCAAGATGTTACGAAAGCTAAATGCTTCTTCAGAACATGCATGTACTCTGGAAGTGAACAAGAAATATTTGTTGAAACGAGGGTTACAATGTACACCACTTAAAAGGTGAAATATAGTTCCAGCCTCTTGCCAGACGAGAGTAGCACGAATGAGCACCTAAAGAGGAGCGACCTACAGACATTGGTGTGATACCAGTCTTTGAAACAGAAGATAGAGTATCCTTCTATCACTGACAGGGGATGAGAAGAAACAGATGATGGGATTCAGCTAATATGGTTTACCTGTCCGCAACTCCCGCCAAGCCTCTCCAAGTCCAAAAAAAGAACAGAAAAAATCAACAGCAAGGTAAGTGGAGTTAAAATGCCAGAGCTTCTTCATTAATTTGTTTTCCTATCATATAATTTATCATGACCATATGCATGATTTCTGTTTTTCTGTTGATAGGTCATGTTGAATATGATGCGGACATGGAAGATACAATAGAAGAAAGAGATGAGCCCCCACCTAAGAAGAGAACCAATTCCACCAGCCACACGGTAGAAGGATCAGGAGAGGACTACAGAAAGCGACAACAGCAAGGTGGATAAGTTACAAATGCCAGTTTCATCATTTTTATATATTGCTTTGAGTTTCTATACTGACATTTGTCCCCATTATATCATTGTACATGTTTTTTTTTGTAGGAGATGGTGAATATGATGAATATGATGACGTTTCAGAGAGCGATGACAGCAGCATGGATCAGCTTTCTGCTACATCTGCAGACGGTTGCGGGGTGTATTCAGATGATAGTGATTGGACATTTGGGAATAAATGTTTATGAGGAATTAAAATACAAAATGTTGTCTAACCGTGCAGTTTCTTTTTTATTTAAATTGAGACCAAGCGAGTTAGAAGTTGGATCTTCTCGGCGGCAGCCATTTTGGATATTATTTTAATTAAAAGGATTCCTTGACTCCTAAAACATATGTATAGATTTCAAGATAATAATTACATCACTACCAGAGCTGGACATAGAAGTGTTTCTCATACAGATGTAAGCTCGGCGGCCATCTTGGATTTATATGTTAATAAAGTACTGTCGTGCATTCTAGATGATCGAAACATATTACTCCACCATTAAATTCCATAACTATAGAAGATGTTTTTTTTAAGGGAATTCAAAGAAGTTAAAATTCTAGGTCATTTGACGGCCATTTTGAATTAGTGGTCGCCATATTGGATTTGATGAATATTTTAGGGTGGCCCTGAAATATAAATTGTATTGCAATCAACGTCTTCAAAGTACTCTAAGTCGGAGTACGTAATTCAATTATTATGGGTCTATAATTGAAGAATAAAATAATTAATATTAGTTATTCGTAAAAAAACATTTTTATGTTGACATTGGCAGCCATCTTATTTTTTACCTCTAGATGACCTTGAAACGTAAAAATAACCATTTCAACGTAATCAGTGTACCCAAATTAATCGAAAATGAGGTATTATATTAGTTTCTAGCACTCTGCTCTAAAAATTTAAGAATTAATTGGATCCCCTCGACGGCAGCCATTTTGGATATTATTTAATTTATTTTTATCACATGACCTGATGACCTAATTAAAATAAAAAGTGAATAAATCGATTCCTTGTCTCCCAAAACCTATGAATAGACTCCAATATAATAAATGTATCACTACTAGAACAGGAAATATAAAAAGTTGTCCATACAGTTGTAAGCCCGGCGGCCATCTTGGATTTAAATGTGAATAACGTGTTGTCGTGAATTCTGGATGATGGAATCATCTTACTTTACCAATAAATACCATAATTAGAAGTCGTTTGGATTTTATTTAACAAAGGGAACACCAAAAAATTACAATTTTAGGTAATTTGGCGGCCATTTTGAATTTTGGCCGCCATATTGAATTTGAGGAATATTTTAGGGTGGCCCAGAAGCTTATTTCAAGTAGTATAGTTTCAGGTAGCTGAATCCACTGACAAAACCTTGACAGGAAAAGATGGCAGTTTTTGCCTGGCATGGACCTGTCTATGAGGACAAGGTCAAATATGATTACAGCAAGGTGTCAATAAGAATGCAGCCTAGCAACAACGACGACATTGACATAGTGACGAAGAACTGGTCGTAGCAGCAACGTAACGACAGCTTAGTAGGCCTACTGATATTTCGCTACGGTATAGATTCGTAGTATAGATTGGAAATATTGCGTTCTGATCATAATCATTACTGATACATACATTAGTCCACTGAGGAACATGTACATAGCGGTGCTATATTTTTTTCACCAAACACCATTATATGGGGACTGTAATCCCTTCTCTCCATGCACAATACATCAGCCTGCACTATGATCCCATGACCATGGCAAATACAGCCTCACAATGCTGAAGGCCATTCGATTGACAATAACACGCCTTTTGCACGTGAATCCCCACATCCATTGTGGCAATCACAAACACGCAGTGTGGGTTGTTGTTAGCTGAACTGAGTGGCCTTACCATCTGGTTTGTGACTAATGAATAATTACAGTATTAATGCCTACATTTAGTGACGGGTCAACATCCCCACCACATTCCACAACATGGGAGCATATGATCAAGCAGTTTCTAAGAAATCACGCGTATATCAACTACTAAACATTGTAAAGTAGAGAGTATGACATGAGAATGTTGCACTATCGCAATACGAGAGCCGTTTAAATTATATTTCGTTATAGCCTATCATGTAAATATTAATTTAAAAAACATACAGCTTTAAATATGTGATAAAATATTCGAAAGTCAACAAACGCGAGCACGTTCACACGTAGGCCTATATGAGTTTGGTTGGTATTGATAAATGACCAGCAGTTTCTCCAACGTGGAACATAATTGCAGGAGAGCCGCGCGTCATCCAATCAAATTGGTGAAATTTGTCTGGACCGTGTCTAGAATACTTAAAGCATTAATATCCCAGGAAACAGGAGGCATTGAGCCTGTGTCGGTTTAATGCCGGCCCAACGTCGCGGACGTTGGCCCGGCATTAAAACGACATAGGCTCAACGCCTCGTGTTTGCAGAGATCTGCTCTTCTCACAAGAATACTAGGACTGGTCTTGCCGGTTTCCCAGGCAGCTGCCGGCTCTGGCTGATTGTAGCTATTCATAGTCCCGAGATTTAGACGAGCTTCTGCCACAACACTCTCCACAGTGAGCTGTAGACTGCTGCCCAGCACCCAGCCGATGTCTTGTGCCCTCCTAATCCCCCTCAAACAACACTCGGCCACCTCTCCGCAATCTACTCTGATGAACAGGCAACACGCAGTCCATAACCTACACTGTTATGATCTACTGTTTCCATGCAAACTCACCAATCCATGGTGGTCGCAAGCATGGCAAACACTCTAAATATAGAAAACTGTTGATACGTTGATCAAGTACATGCACATCGATAGATGTATTAGTAATATAATCTGAAGCAAAGTTCAGAATTATCAATTCAGTATTCACACATGTATGTAAAAGCTAAGGGGAATGCCATGCTCATGTCCAGGGCGCCTCGTAATCATGGTAATGCCACATGGCTGTCTTATGTAAACATACACATGGACAGTGGCGGAGAAACAGCCAGGCATTGAGCCTACTTGGGAAAATATGCAATACTTTGTATTGGGGCAACATTGTGACAGTTTAATTTTTTTGTGTTGGCTGCCAAAATAAAATATAAAGTGAAACCCCTAATATGATCCATGCATACAATAACACATTGAATCTAGTTGTATTTATTGGTGATATTGTGGGAAAATCTATTCATGGAATGTAGCCAGGCGGCAATATTCAATCGTGATGTAAAACTTTAACCTCTCTCCTGTCAGTAAATATATTTTTTAATATACTCTCTATTCTATCAAGTTAATGCCCTCGATTTATCTTCAAAAGTAGAATAATTTCAATCCGCTAGCTTCCTGTTTTTCTGAAAACTGTTGATACAAGCGTGATGTATGCAACATATTTACCGTGATGTATGCAACGGTCTGTCAACATGTCAGAAAGAAGGAGCAATTAAATTGGAAATGTAGAATATTTTCATGCACTTTTTTTTTAAAATTATGTATGATAGTTATGCAGTTAAAACTGGTAAAAACTGCCATGCATTTAGCACATGGTTATGTCACCATAACAACTACAGCACATTTCAAAATTATATATTATAATACCATAAATTTATATAAATGTTTACATAAATAGATGGCCAGATTCCCGATATATAATCTTCTGTGTTGTTAAATTAGTTAGAAATCAATGTCTCCTTTTAACATTCAAATTATGTAAAATATTTGTATGATCAATAGTAATGATAACTTTCAATAGAAATACATAGAGCTCTCTGTGATACCAGTTTAGACAATATGTAGAACAGCATTCTGTTAACTATCGGTCGCTGTTTAAATAACATATCACCCCTGCGAAAGAATTGTTAAAGATTTCACTCACAGACAGCAGCAATCATGTTTGTGATAACAAAAATGAAATGTTTTGTGATAATCAATCCCATCTGGTGTAATATAATACTTATATTACACACAGTTCATAGTTGGGTGCATTTTTTGCAACATAAATTGTTTACAATAGATATAGATATAGATGGAAGCTAGCTAATATTGAATCTATTTTTTTCTTCTTTTTTTGGGAGGGGGGGGGGCGTTTGGAGGTTCATCAAAATGACTTGTCTTTGCCGGAAATATATTTAAGATATTCTATGGTCTTCTAATAACACCATAATTATCAAACATGATATTTAACATGCAATTAATTTATAAAACGAGATTTTAATCAAATCTAGCCATTTCACATGTTTCACTCCAGATTAACGTGAAATTATTAAATTATACCAAAAATCTTCTGAAATATAAAATATAATTTAAAAGACCTTCTATCACTAATAAGATATATTCTAACGTGTCTATGCAATCAAATATACACATTAATTTTATGACGCTCCCAAATAACATTGTAAACGTTTGTTATGTTTCATATTTTTCAATGAAATTACATGTTGCGTACATCACAATCCTGTTGCGTACATCACGAATTCATCTTTGTGCGGTAGTTCCCAGCTTAACTAATTATACAAATGTTATATAGCATTTGTACATAATATGGGTTATAGGAAACTTGTTACTTTAATAAAAATATATTGAGAATATTCACTGAAAATTTTTCATAATAAAATAAATTACATTTTTTTGTGATGTACGCAACGTTGCATACATCACGACACTTAAATCTCAGAATAAACCAAACGTTCAAGACATTTTTTGTTCTCTTTGCATAGCATCAAAGCATACCTCCCCATGGTCACCTAGTATCCTTAAACTAAGTAAAATAATTCAGATAATAATCTTTCATCAACATTGAAAATACCTATCATTTTGGAGAAAAAAATAGTAAAAAATTACCACTAGGTGGCGCTGTGAATATATATTATTAATATTAGCCAGAATAAATAAATTCATACAAAAAATTTTGAGCAAAGTTGTTATTTGTCTAGCAACAGAGTTAATCTTGTGTTTGCATGGGTTAAAAAAATAGCTGTTATGTCGCAATTCCATGGTTTTGCCCATTGATAATCATACATATTATTTATTATCATTCCACACATCTAATCTTAGGTAGGGCCTATACATGTTTAATCAATAATTCTTTTTTTTTAATAGCGAGCTATGAAGAGTTATCATGAGAAATAATCGATCTTTAGTGAGGAATTAAATACATGTGGGAACGATCAGAAAAGTTAGCATGCACATGTACAATATATATATACATTGACCAAGATTTCATATTAACCCTTTGAGCCCTCGCGAGGCATTAAAGCATCATTTTAAATACCTGGAAATAGATTCAATTTTTTCTATAATTAGAGGTTTTAAAATAAATATTTCCATGAAACTGGTTTACCAATACATGCCAATTTTCTTTAATTTTCCACCCACATCAAATCATCATCATCCACTACAAGTTGAGAATTGCGGCAGCAATTCACGACTTGTAGTGGATGAAGATGACAATGGTAAATTCAGGCTTGAAAGGGTTAACGCACTAGATATATTCAACAGATACATACCGCTCAACGCATAAGCCACTACATAGGATACATGTGTCCATCAGATAAGGCTATATATGGCATGACTACGCAAATCAGAAAGTACTATCAACATTCAATAAACGTTCGCTACAAAAACTACACTTTTACGTGTAAATTTACAGGCTTCGTGATAAAGATACCTATATGGCCATTAAAGATCAAGGGTGAAACTGGCATTTCGATGTCGGAGATCACGAACGGTATTTGTAAAATAGTTGATATTAAACTGTTGAGAGTTAGCAACGTATTTGTTCGATCAGATGTTTGGTTTTGATCCTAAGATCAGGATTTTGACCAAATGAAAAGCTTTAAAACATTGAGATCTAGATCAGCTACTTCGAAAATCAAACCATCTCTTGGAAAAAAAGAAATTAATCTTTCGTCAGTTTTAGCATGAAATAATAAAAAGATCAAAGTGCTACGATTTGTCGAATACCTACTGGTAATACCAACATTTCTATAATTCATGTTCTCCACCTGAATGTGAAACCCATCATCTGCTGTTAGTAACTAAGGATAAGTTGTTTACTTGTCTGTGTATATATATAGTACGCATACAAGCCTGCGATGAATGGCTTCGCTTTAAAACAGTTTTAAAGAACTGGTTCCGTCATGGTCACAATACAAGGGTATATCATAAATTCGTGGTAACAGTAAAATGCTAAAAACATGGCAGGGAATGATGATTGCGAGTTAAAATGTTATTGTAAATCTTTGAATGTCAGACCCACACAAACATTCCTATTTATAAATGCTGATGATTTCCAGAAAAGTTTAATGTTGGGCCAGCGTCGTGGACAATGGGCAACACTGAGAGAACGTATCATGTTTGCTGGATACTAGGTCATTTTTGTAGAAAAAACGGGGTGAGTAGGTAACTGAGAAAATGTATTGTGATAACAATAACATACTTCTTGACAAATTATTTTTTAAGAACAAAACATGCATCGTGAAGAAATATGTTAGGTATTAGCAGCAAGAACCCACTTGTCTACAGAGCACACTATTTCACAGACTGTATGACCAGAGAGACGGTTGGCTGCTATATTGATTTAGCGTTATAGATCTGCTGGACCACCCAGAGCTCCGTGATTGCTTCCCAGCAACACGATACATTGCCCCAATGTTGGTGGAATGTCGGGCCAGCGTCGAAGACGCTGGGCCAACATTCAACCAATATTGGTGCAATGTATCGTGTTTGCTGGGGAAGTCATGGAGCACTACAGTATCACCAATATAACAGCAGACTGGACAAACGATGGCACAACACAGCACACAACTTCCTATGAATAACTAGTGCCAGTCAACTTTAGAGCCTTGCCAAAACATATAACAGAACATATCCATATATCTATATGTATCTATAAGTTTTTTTTTAACTACACTGTATGTATCTATAATCTCTGTATCTCCCTATATGCATCTATCTATCTCTCTCTCCATCTATATCTCTGCACACCTCCCTATATCTCTATATCTCTCTGAACTATTTATTTATACGCTTTTTGTCTTTCTATAAACAATAATATATTTTTCTTATAACTCCACACTATTATCTTTCTATATCTATCTATCTATATGTACATATGAGGGGGGGGGGGGGGGGTATTCGTTTGCACCAGCATGAATGTGTGCGATACTGTTTAATATAATCGCGTGTACGTTATATCAATGGATTAAATTGTCATTATTATTAGACCTGCTAAGTATAATATGCGAGTAAATATATCCATCACACGATTAAACATGAATGTAGGGTATATATAATAGCTGGACATTGGTCTCATTATAAAACTGTGAATATTTCGTGGGATTAATGTTTTTATCGCTTTGATAAATATCCAGCACATGTCTGAAACACGGCTAAGGTTAACCCTTTAAGCCCTCACGATGCATTAAAGCATCATTTTACATCCGTGAAAACAGACTTCATTTTCCTACAACTTAGGGTTTTAAAACGAAAATTTCCATGAAATTCTTTTACCTATCTATCTCTCTCTCTATCTATATCTCTGCACACCTTCCTATATCTTTATATCTCTCTGAACTATCTATTTATAAGCTTTTTGTTTTATAAGTTTTTCTATAAACAATAATATATATTTCTTACAACTCCACACTATTATATTTCTATATCTATCTATCTATATGTACATATGAGGGGGGGGGGGGGGGGTTCGTTTGCACCAGCATGAATGTGTGCGATACTGTTTAATATAATCGCGTGTACGTTATATCAATGGATTACATTGTCATTATTATTCGACCTGCTAAGTATAATATGCGAGTAAATATATCCATCACACGATTAAACATGAATGTAGAGTATATATAATAGCTGGACATTGGTCGCATTATAAAACTGTGAATACTTTCATGGGATTAATGTTTTTATCCCTTTGATAAATATCCAGCATATGTCTGAAACACGGCTAAGGTTAACCCTTTAAGCCCTCACGATGCAATAAAGCATAATTTTACATCCGTGAAAACAGACTTCATTTTCCTATTACTTAGGGTTTTAAAACGAAAATTTCCATGAAATTCTTTTACCAATACATGGCAATTTTCTTAAATTTTTCACCCACATCAAATCATCTTCAACCACTACAAGTCGAGAATTGCGGCAGCAATTCGCGGCTTGTAGTGGTTGAAGATGACAATTGTAAAAATAGATGACAATTGTAAACTCAGGCCTGAAAGGGTCAAGGAATAGAATATACATGTAGAACTACATTGAAACACCATCATTAACAAAACACATGTATTGCCCAGATTCCCAGGCCCACATTAAATCAACAACGTCGGTACAACATTGTATACATGTTATACAAATGTTTTGCTGGGGTGACAATGTGCCTGGAGTTAAAATGTACCTGTTGGATTAGTATACTGTCATGGTATCAGCCGGGGTGCTACGTGCGGGCTCACGGGCACACCCACGGCCCGTCGCCAAGACAATCCTTAAAGTGTTTTGTTGCAAATACACCTGAAGTCCTCGTACAATTGATATTAAAAAAATCAAAGAATAAGAAGTATTCAGATCCACAGACCGGAGAGGCACATATGTGGGTCAAGAATATATAATTCATATATTCTTGGTGGGTACAGTAAGGATTGAAGGGAATCCTGGTGAACGCTCATTATACGTTTTCACCAACACTTACACGTAAATCTCCTCAAGTGTTTGAACAACTGTTAAACGCGGAATGTCGGCCTATATGTATATGATCGGAAAGATTTAAAACTACTTAGCCTCCAATTTGACAACTCTAAACATTGTCACTCACTTATGAGTCATAAGTCATCGAGTCATAAGGCATAACTTCAAGTGAGTAAAAATGACAATTAGATCACTTGGCATTAAAAAGGTTAACACCAAACTCCAAGTCTGATTAGACGTAAAATCAGAAACGTACATAGAGTGGTTCAAAGCATTAATGTATAAAACCAATCATTACGCACAATGAGTAGTTACGCAACATGCATCGATGTGTACATTTGGCACGCATAACACCACTTAATCACGTTCGACGAGCATTAGGTCTAGGTTACTTTTTTTTATCACAATGTACAGGCCTTCTCAGTGGCATTACATGTGGAAGCTCGACACCAGTAACTAATAAACGTTATCAACCCCCAGTCAAGGTGTTTAACCCAATGTTTAATCAGTCATAATGACCAGAGTGGGTTGAGGGCCACGTGAAAATTGCACTCTCTTATTAGTTGAAGGGCAACAGGGCGCTCACGGCGAGGGCAACATGGCACTCACAAAGGGCGCCATGGCGCGGCGCCATGTTAGAAATGGCTGATGAAACACTGTCAGATGAGGTAAAGCAGTGCAGTGTGAATACTTGATAGCATACATACCTGTGCATTAATTACTGCGTCACGATACACGCGCATTAAGTGCATAGGGTATGAGTGCATGAGGTGCTCAGTATTTAGCGTAAACAGGTAAACATAGCTAATTATTCCAGACTGGTGGGCGTGACGTCCAGATGCATGCATGTTGTAGCACTGCCGGGCCAGCAAACACCAGAAGCTGACCCAATGTTGGTTGAATGTTCAACATTTAAATACCATTGGGTGGAGGTCTCGTGGCTGCTGGGCGAGTACTAACACTACTTACACCAACTGGCCACCAGCCAGCCGTCTATAAAACAACTAGTGTGGACAAATAAAACCACCCAAGGTTGCTTAACTATCAACACGAGATGATGTACCGGCGACGGCCACCAATTGCATGGGTTATTCTGGTAATGCTCGGATTTCTGCGCTGGGTGCATTCAACAATCTCCTCATAATTAGACAGCATAACGTTCCCACAGATAAAAGAATCGAGCCCACCATTTCAAGCTGCACGTGGTACTATTTATTTATGCTACCACTTGTCGCCATCGCGGTTATATATGTTTACTAATAAACATTGCGAATATTATAAACAATCGTGACGAATAGTGATAGTCTGTCCAGTGTGATGTCAAGCAATTCTCTATACTCCTTTTAACCCTTTCAAGCCTGGGTTTACCATTGTCATCTTTCTCCACTAAAAGCCGCGAATTGCTGTCGCAATTCTCGACTTGTAGTGGATGAAGATGACTTGATGTGGGTGAAAAATTGAAGAAAATTGTCATGTATTGGTAAAACCAGTTTCATGGAAATTTTCATTCTAAAACCCATAGTTGTAGGAAAATTAAATCTGTTTTCAGGGCTGTAAAATGATGCTTTAATGCATCATGAGAGCTTAAAGGGTAGTGCTAATCAAGTCTATCTAACCATTTTCATTCTTTCCAATAAGAACATTTGAAAGAGAAAGGAGCACCCTTCATCAATTTTGGTAGATTGGCATTCGATTCAAATTGTAAACATAATAATTTTTCACCCACTTGAAGGGTCGCAACTTCAAGTTGGGTAAAAAAAAATCTTTTAACTCAGCGTTTTGAAGGTTAATATCAGAAAAAAGGAGATTGATAACTTCAAACGTGGATCGTTACTAATTGTATGTGATAGCAAACAGGGTGTGGCATCTGTTAAAACATTTAGTGCGCGAACATGTGCACCGTCATGATTGTAGGCAGGCAGAAGCAAATTTGACATATTGATCGTATGCTCTACCTCGTCGTATCGGAGCTAGTCTGTCAGCTGCGGTATTGGGCTAATCTCCTGCGTATAAATTTGACCTGGTATTGGACATCTAAAGAAATAGGCACTATATCAGTCACATGGGCAAATGTGAGGTTTATATCTAGGCCTAGGCAATATTGGTGTTCAATAAATATCTGAGCTTAATCTGATTTTTATGTGACAATTTCGACAATCTGAATAGCCTGAAATCAAGAATGTTTTATTCATTATTGCTAAAGTGGTTATTTTCGTCTTTGATATATATTATCATATATTAAAGGGACTGGCCCAGGCTAAAATCATAAAAAAATCGGTGATTTTATTTCGAGTTCTTAATATGACCATATGATGTAAGCATGTACATAGACTAGAACTGCAAATTTTTATAATTTTTGTGCTGCGCATTCACCAGTTAGGCTAGATATAGAGACGAAATTCCTGATTTGTAATTATTGACAACCATGTCAAAAATAAGAAATGCGGGAATTTCGTCTCTATATCTAGTCTAACTGGTAAGTGCGCAGCACAAAAATTTTAAAAATTTGCAGTTCTAGTCTATGTACATGTTTACATCATATGGTCATATTAAGAATCCGAAATAAAATCACCGATTTTTTGATGATTTTAGCCTGGGCCAGTCCCTTTAACCATATACATGTGGTTGATATTATGTACCAGGTACACAAAGTCCCATGCGCTTGATCAAACAAATTGTGTTAAAAAAAAGATGTATTAGTGTAGAGGTTTGGGCTAAGTAAATATTTTTTTGATAATTTAGATTAAGAACAATGAAAACCGATAAAGTCAGTGGGGATAACAATATTAGCTCAAACGTGATTTGAAAAAGCATCTTATTGATTACTAGGATTAAAAAAAGATGACCTGGTGAATATATAGCTTGTCATATGTTTTGTTACGTACTTTAAATAAAGAACGATTATTTTATTAAAGTTATTCATACGTTGAAATGGTTTCAATTTAGAAACGTTGCCATACACAAAAGCGAATTGCCTTATTTAATTTAACATGAAGAAACAGAGTGAATAGGCCTATTATACATCAACTGCAATTTGTTAGTAGGCCTAGAGAACGCTAAAACCAGCAGATTACTAGTAGTTGCGGTACCCAAGGTTGCAGTGTTCAGCTGGTAATACCAAATAGCAGTGCACAGGGTGCGTGCGTGAAATACCAGCCCCAGAGAAATATGAACTGTTTCCACATGAAGGTCACCATCTGCAACCTGTAAACGCTCACTATTTACTACATAGATCTTAACACGACTCTTCTGCTCACTGGGCAGGGGCTCAAATAGTCCACATTTGCAGCCTTAATAGTTATACTAAACATAGACCTGCAGCAAGGCTGTCGCTGTCAAGCCCTGTATTATGCGCATGTCGTGACGGAATCAGTAAATTGCCCCCCCCCCCGATACTTGATTAATGTTGGACCAGCGCCTGCGACGCTGGTTCAACATTAATTCAGTATTAAGTCACTGTCCATTTCCTCGCGAGTTGAAAAGGTTGATGGATTAGTATGTTAAATTGCTAGGCTGGAACAGCATTAACCCTAATATTTAAAGTGTTTAAGTGATATAATTTAAATTTTCACACACTTGAAGTTGTGTCTCGCTACCGAGACCCACAACTTCAAGTGAGGCAAAATTACTCATATTTGTTTAATTTTGGACAAAACATTTGCAAATCTTGATGTTTAAACACTCATTTCGTTCCCGATCAAAGTGCTTCAAATAGTATGGTAAAACCTGCTAATAAAAGAAATGAAAAACGACTATAGTCGTGCTTAGCGCTAAAAGGGTTAATCCAAAATCATGAGAATGTTACGTTTAGTGTTTACCTGAACTGGCGTGTACTGTTGTTCTGACTGGGTCACGGTTATGTAATCAGTGGTAATAGGATACTCCTTTCAAGCACTTATATCACTGTTACACACTGTTGGCCACTTTAGACAGATCATGGACTTTGCTGTAACGTTGACGGTCAGTGATTTGTGCTAACAAGTAACAAATATACTTATAATCAATGTGGTGAGGGTTATGATTTGTTAGCTGAACATTAATTGTCGGACACGTCTTTAATGACCAATAACAAATCGTTATGAAAAGCTATACTGACTGGAACTATCGATGTTATGTGTCAGTGATCAGCACAAAAATATTAAAACCAATAATATAAATGTTTTAACAGCCTTGTAATCTACAAACATGTCTTTCTAAGCGAGCATATTATCTATATATGTGTGGCCAGACAGGTCGTTAAAAAAGTACATGGCATATTCGGTCCAGTTGTAGCTTGAAACTCAAGAAGCCTGGAGTGCATGTACAGTGTTGTCTATGGAGTACTATAAAGAACCATTGAAATTATTCGATAAGAGTAGGGCATAGTCCTAGCATCGGTCTTCCTTCTGTCGCGATATTGCCATAATGTACAGACGTTCACAAAATGTTGAGTAGTGTTGGTGAGAGTCTACGACACTGGCCCAAAAATCAAACTAAAATTGGTGATCGTTTCGTGTTGCTGGGGTGCAGCACAACACTATATCAGCATTAAGTGAACGTAGGCCTATCTACAACAAACATGAGGCGCTGACCCGATGCCGACGTACTGTTGGCCCACCGTTTTCGACGCTGGCCCAACATGATGATACCCCATCAACTTGTATGATGAGTTTTTCGGTACAAAACTTAACTGTTGGCAACAAGTTTCCCGGCGCGCTGTCTCATCACACATCAACCATATAATACGGTTTAATATACTATAGGCCGGGGCCCTATAAATATGCAAAAACTGATATATTTGCAAAAAAGTGGTTGACAATAATGCTGTCGTGTGCAGCCAAAAGACAGTATCAGCTTACTTTTTCAAGTAAGCAGATACTGCCTTTTGTATTTTCAGAGGAGAATGGGTAAGTACCTTAAGTCATTTAAGCAGATGGTGAAACTAACCACAATGACAAACAAGGCAACAGTGACCATGGTGACGCACATAGTAGTCTAGCTTTAACTTAAGCCACCTCCTCCCTTCCTACCGTCGAGGGACCATATCATAGTGCATAGTCTAGGAGTGACAGTCTTGTAATACATGTATACATGTATCAGTTCTGGATTTTGAAGTTGAATATAATTTACACAATAATCAGGATAATATTAATAATAATGAGATAAATATTATTATAAATATTATTATTTTTCGTGACACAAAGCCTTTTATTTTGTTTTACACTGAATCTGCCCCGCCCTCACCCTCAACATCAATAGACCTTCAGGTGGCCCTTAATATGTGGTGCTTGCTATGTACGAAACGGTACGTATAATATTCCTGATAATGGGCCAATGTTACGAACTACAACAAATTATCTGTACTTTTCAAGTACTGAAAATTTGTAATTGCAATGTGCTTGGCCTCTGTTTGACCGCTCAAGGTAACAATATATTAGATGAGCAGGGAGGTAGGCCTACTAAGTATAACCTCTTCGCTATATATTAGTATATAACGAGGCGTTGAGCCAATGTTGCGTTAAAATGGGTCGGCGTCACAGCGTTGGTTTAAACATTACAAATGGCGTGTTGGCTTGGTGTGCAGTTTTAAATACGGGCTGTTTTAGATATATTGTGGAACAGAATGTCTGAGAACATGATTTTTTACATAATTAGATACTGTACACCACCACATTAAAGAGAGTATCATGTTACATAGACTCCTGTGAGCAGTTAACCTTTAACCATTTTATTAGGCGATCAAATCACTGTTAATGGGAACGAAATGAGCGATTAAACATCAAGATTTGCAAATGTTTCGTCTCAAATTGAACAAATATGAGTAATGTTCACCCACTTGAAATTGTGAGTCGCGGTAGCGAGACACAACTTCAAGTGGGTGAAAATTTAAATTATTTTATCTAGCGCTATAAGGGTAAAGGTGAAGTTTATAATTATCGTAACCTTGCACATACATATACATATAAGTTCACAATTTGTATATATAATTTAAATAATTATTACGGTTCAGTCCAATGAGACAAATACACGTAAACTGTACTGTGCATGCTTATTAAATGGCGATAATGCATGCATGTTCTAGTATCCTTGCAACCAGCAAGTATACATACATGCATGCATATTGGGCGTGCTATCTTTATGATGCGGTGCATGTACATGTAACTGTGACCTCGATGTTGACCAGGCAGTCAGATAGTCCTGATTGTTACTGTGTCAAGGTCACTAGCAGCATTCAATATCGATACCCAGCAAACACGACACGTTGACCCAATGCCGGGCTAATGTTGGCCCAGCGTCGTAGACGGTGGGCCAACATTAGGCCGGTATTGGGTCAACGTGTGTTTGCTGGGTAGCTATACATACACTGCTGTCCTGCCCTGACCGTTCTGCACTGACTGTCCAGCACTGGTCAAACGAACAAGAGAACAGCGGTCAAACAATATTACACTCACAATATCAACCGCGAGCTCCTTTTTATCGAACTGAGAATACTTGAATTAATCATTTCTGAAAAAAAGCATCAGCGCTAAGTAGACCAATCCCATTTCTGGTCCGTAGGAGCTATTGACAAATTAACCCTTTGAGCAGCTGGGAATGTATGCCCCCCAGTGGCGTATCCAGGATCTAAACTGAAGAAAAAGGGGGCGGGGGTCTTGGAGCGTGCCCTCAAGATTTCGTTGCTAAATTTAGGCCAATTTCGGAAGTACTTGCCGAAAATAGGGGAGAGGAGCCGCCCCCACTAGATCCGCCACTACGTAATGACAATTCAAAAAGTAAACTAAGGACTTTCCGAACGTTGTACACATAATATACATGTACATGTACCATCTGATAATAATATCAAATTACTAGTATTTTATAAAATCCATTAATTTACAGTGACGTTGAGGTCGGAGTTGTGCCAGCAATTCAGATGGATGCAAGATGGATGCAAAAAGGCGTTACAATCGTCTCGCAAATTACCCTTTCAACCCTTACAACGCTGAATTATTTTTGTTTGAACCATGGAGATTAAAGGTTTTTTCCAATTTGAAGTCATCATACCGTATCCCCGCGCATAAGCGTGCATGCACTTAAAAGTGAAAATCGCATTTCTAGGGATGTTTTAAAATTGTTTTATGTTCGAATATAAGTGCATGCACTTGTATTCGAAAACTAAGAGCAACTCTCCAAGTAGAAGAAATTATTAAGAAATTATTAAATCACATTATACGAATCACTCCTGTAACACCTGCCCCCCATTTAGCCGATTATTGTTGCAACGCCAGAATTATTTAAATAAACCTTGGATTCTTGTGGAGTAGGCTACTAATCCGCGAAGAAAAAATAATGTACCAATGGGCGACAGCAGTTCACAAAGGGCGGGGAGTGGGGAGGCGTCATGTCAGTGGAGAGAGACTGGACAAGTCTCTAATCTCATTGATGTTTTTATAACAATGATCACGTCTTGAGCCCTCCTAGACAGAGGTGTGGACGCCACTGTTGACGATAGCTGTGAGGATGCAAACATGTACTATATGGAATGATGGCTGGCAACAAGACCTATATTTACATAATAAATGCAAATATTCTGTTGTTTTCTTGATATTAGGTCATATAACGCACATCCCGATGCTAAATATGGTGTATAAATAAGGTTATACGTACCATGAATGTTACAGAACAAATAAGATTATAATTTTGTATTTTTACGTCAAAATATTTTTTATGTTCGAATATAAGTGCATGCACCTGTTTTCGAAAACTAAGTGCATCTTCAAATAAAAGTGCATGCACGTTTATGCGCGGGGATCAGGGGCGTAGCCAGGGTTATGAACATGTGTACGCACAACGCTAGATTTACGCATCTGCACCAGTCCAGTCTTAATACACGCAGAGCATGGCTCTAGCCTGGACAACTAGTGTGTACGGGAACTGTATATTAGAGAGGGGTTATCTTAACATGAATATTCATTAGTGCCTGTGAATGACGTCAGCGGTGACCACTCACAATGCGCGGCACAGATATCCGAGACAGTCACACCCGGGGTCAGACGATTTGTTTACGTTGCTTACCAATGTGATTGGTCCGAAGATATTTGTATCAGGGCAGATGACAGTATAACGTGAGGCCATGGGATTGCGTGCCGCAAATCACATGGCAGAGTGAAGATGGATTTACGGAGCTTTTCTGAAACGGAGAGGGTGTGGATTTTTCCTAATTCATTACTGCCATCTTATGGGGGCAACCCCTATACACGCTGCGCGCAGCTCAGCGGACAAGGCGGGGGGGGGTGAGTCGAGGGGCCTCCACAAAGAAAATTTGAAAAAAAGACCGCAAATGGTGGGATCTGGTGGTATTCGCGGTTAAGAGATTGATTCATGATTCTCTTTTTAATATGTTTGTAGCATTTCAAAATTGAATACAGCAACACAATTAAAAAATTAAATCACTTTACTCAGTGATGATAGATTGAGATTCACTGATGTTTTTCTCTCAAGTACGATTATCCATGGATAAACTTTTTTTTTAAACATACGTGGCGGATCCGACATTTCAAGTGCTGCAAAGGGGGGCGCGCCGAATTCCATTTTGTAAGTAAATTTATAAAGAACATAATTGAATGACAACACCATGCTGATTACCTACATTTAGCAAGTTTAATAGCATTTCAAACAGATAAGATTTACTATTGAACATGGGTCTAAGGATTAAATAAGAAAGCCAATCGCCTTCCTTTCTTAGATGCAAATTCTTTCACTATGAAATGTCTTTGTGAGCTGGACATTCTAAGCCTACTTTGGGATCCAAAAAAATCGAAGAAAGTGAAATAAATATTTTGCTTGAGGCAGAGTGTGAATTAAACTAGGCTAGGTCAACAAGACGCAAGACAACTAGGTCTAAGAAGCCCAGTCTAAAAGTGGGATAAGAACTAGACAGTCTGTCAGAGATTGCAAACCTCCATTGAAATTAATGATCCTAATCAGTATCCCAGTAATGGTCTACCTATCTGGCACGGTTTACCCTATATCAGGCCAATCGAGGTAACTAATAGCTGATTTACGGTCATTTTGAATTCGATATAAATTAGTCAAAAACTTAGGGTGCATCCTCCCCCGAAACCTCAAATTTTGTTTTATAGTAATGGACTAACATCTAACACAGTTTGCAAAATATTGGGTTTGTGAAAGTAAATAATGGCCGATAGGGGGCCATTTTGAATTTGAACGAGTTAGAATTTTTCAAGATGCATCCTCAGCTGAAATCTCACATTTCATTCTATAGTAATCGTCTAGCTATCTAGCACGGTTTACCAAATATCGGCCATGTGAAAGTGAATAATGGCCTAAAGGCGGCCATTTTGAATTTGATCAAGTCAAAATTTTCCAAGATGCATCCTCAGCTGAAATCTCACATTTCATTCTATAGTAATGGTCTAGCCATCTAGCACGGTTTACCAAATATCGCCCATGTGAAAGTGAATAATGGCCGATAGGAGGCCATTTTGAATTTGATCAAGTCAAAATTTTTCAAGATGCATCCTCTCCTGAAATCTCACATTTTGTTTTATAGTAATGGTCTAGCCATCTAGTACGGTTACTAAAAACCGGCTATGTGAAAGTGAATAATGGCCGATAGGCGGCCATTTTGAATTTGATCGAGTCAATTTTTTTCAAGATGCATCCTCTCTTGTAATCTCACATTTTGTTTTATAGTAATGGTCCAGCTATCTAACACGGTTTACCAAATATCAGCAATGTGCAAGTAAATAGTGGCCGATAGGCGGCCATTTTGAATTCGATTGAGTCGAAAGTTTTTAAAAGGCATCCTCTCTCGAAACGTCACATTTTGTTTTATAGTAATGGTCTAGCTATCTAGCACGGTTTACCTGATATCAGGCCTATCGAGGTAAATAATGCTGATTGTCGGCCATTTTGAATTCGTAAGTTTAAAATTTTCAGGGTGCATTCTCCTCCGAAAACTCACACTTTGTTTTATAGTAATCAGGTAATGGTCTAGCCATCTAGCACGGTTTACCAAATATCAGCCATGTGAAAATGAATAATGGCCGAAAAGGCGGCCATTTTAAATTTGATCAAGTCAATTTTTTTCAAGATGCATCCTCATCTGAAATCTCACATTTCGTTTTACAGTAATGGTCTAGCCATCTAGCACGGTTGACCAAATAGCGGCCATGTGAAAGTGAATAATGGCCGATAAGCGGCCATTTTGAATTTTATCGAGTCAAATTTTTCTAAGATGCATCCTCTCCTGAAATCACACATTTTATTTTATAGTAATGGTTTAGCCATCTAGCACGGTTTACCAAATAACGGCCATGTGAAAGTGAATAATGGCTGATTGGCGGCCATTTTGAACTTTGACAAAATGATTTTTTTCAAAATACATCCTCTCCTGAAGCCTTACAATTTGTTTTATAGTAATGGTGTAGATATCTTGAGCGGTTTTCATGATATTCCACAATATCAGGCCTGTCGAGGTGAATAATGGCTGATAGGCGGCCATTTTGAATTTTCTCAACTTCAATTTTTTCAGGATGCATCCTCTCCTGAAACCTTACAATTTATTTGATATTAATGGTGTAGCTATCTTGAGCGGTTTTCATGATATTCCGCAATATCAGGCCTGTCGAGGTGAATAATGGCCGATAGGCGGCCATTTTTAATTTTATCGACTTGAAATTTTTCAAGATGCATCCTCTCCTGAAACCTCACAATTTGTTTTATAGTAATGGTGTAGCTATCTTGAGCGGTTTTCATGATATTCCGCAAAATTTTTCAGTCGGATTTACCGATGTTATAAATTAGGTCAAAGTGCTGGGTCAACTTCAAGGTCAAGGTCCAAAAACCTGAAAAGGCACAACTAGGGACCTTAGAGAACATGTATGTGCAATATGACTGTCATCGGCCCAGTACTTTTCGAGATCTGCTCCGGAAACGAAGTGCGCGTCAAAACGTCTAAATAGGTCATAGTTCTGAACCAGAAGTAGGTCAAAGTTCAAATACCCCAAAAGGCACAACTAGACCCCCCAGGGGTGTTGTGTGTAAAATTTGAAGACAATCGGACAAGTACTTTCAGAGATATGCTCCGGAAACGAATTGTTTACGGACGGCCCAACGGCCCAACGGCCCAACGGCCCAACGCCGTCACATCATCATTTTCTCCTCTGCAACCTTGCGTATTGAATTCAGATTAAAAATATTTTAACCCGTCCATTAGCCACCTGGAAGTAACCCACATACCAAAAATTGTTATCCTAGCTTATTTTCTCACAAAGTTATAGGCAAAAGAAGAGGCCAAAAAAAAACGGAGGTAGAATCCATAGCTCCCTTCGCTCACCTACGGTGACGGCGGGAGCTAATAAAATATTGCAGATCGCAGGTGAAATAAATAATTTGTCCTGTTCAAAACCTCAACCCCCCCCCCCCCCCCCCATAGTAATTTAATGGTGGTCCCCTAATTATTTGAAAGCAAATACGTGTTACTCTACCCAGCAAGCACCACACGTTGAACCAATGTTGGCGCAAGGCTGGTCCACTTTCTACGAGCCCTATGAAAATAGCTACCATTAACCCAATATTGCTTCAACTTCATGTGCTTGCTAGGTAGGCCTCTAAGGCCTAGGCCTACAGATCTAGTACACTTTTTTGTACCTGCAAATAACATGTCAAGTGGGCCCTTTATAATCATATAGCGGTCTACCCTAGACCAGGTGATCCCCTCACTGATGTAGACACAAAGCATGGACACGGAGGCGGCCGTCCCTAGAGGCTAGAGTGTGTGGAGGGGTTATAAGATGAAAGAACTATTATTCATAAGCATATCCATGATTTTTATTACTATACGAGCTGCCAGACAGTATACAAAACAGACTAATCTCACACATGCATATAGCCTACGAACACGTTATTTGATCATTATCTCTGTGTTATCTATAGTTACATGATTCGCTGTGATATAATAATCATCCTAGCTAACATGAGATGTTGAACCAATATTGTTTTAATGTTGGGTCAGCGTCGTAGACGGTGCACCAACATTATAATGACATTGGTTGAATGCCTGGGATATGCATACATGCATCTCATAACTCATTGTGTAGCCTACCATTTAACATGGTGCGGTGCAGGTACAAAAAGAGTTCGTTTAGACTAATTAGCCCATAACGTTGCTGAAGTTTAGGCCTTTTGTGCCCACTCAAAACAGTAGGACGTTTCTTTGGACGCTCGTATCTAAGAATTGGCCTCGATTAATCAGGTCAATAAAAGGGCTATTTTCTATAGGCCTACATCGTACCCTCAGTTCATTCGTCGCACCTTTAGTAAGGCCACTATGTTTTTTTCGCTGTTTTATATAGATGAGCGCGCGCATTAGATTTAGGCCGCGCATTACCAGCGCACGCATTAGATTGTTGTCAATTTCCGAAAAAAAACAATTAATTTCGGGAGATAAAAAACATTTCGAAAAAACAAGTTTATTTCGGAAGATAAAAAAAATATTTTCCCAGCTATGTTTTTATTTTGCTTGTTTTTTTCGTCGCCCTAATAACTTTTTTTAAAATGGGTCAAATGTTTTTTTTTTATTTCGTCATCCTCATTAACTTTTCTAGAAATTTGTCAAATGCTTTTTTTATTTGGGCGCCCTCAATAACTTTTCCAGAAATAGGTTCAATGATTTTTTTAGTAAATGTTTTTTTACTGCCCTCCATCATTAGATTTTGATTTTTTTCTGATCTAAAACAAAGAAATAAAACACAGTGGCCTAAAATGTTATTGCATTTATCCATAGGTCTTGAGGTGGATATCGATCTCAGTGACTGCCTGGTTGAAAAAAGTTGATTATCCCGGGTAAAACGAATGTAGTAATCCACGGCTCCACATCGTTAGGCCAAAACAAAATATATGTTTGTTTCCGATTTGTTGTCATTTTAACCAGTGGGTAGGTAGGAAATTTATTTTATTTTTTATTTTAATTTCTGTCACTTCAACCAATCAGTAGGTAAGAATTTTATTTTATTTTATTTGGTGCCAAATTCACTTTCATGCATGTCTTATCTGTACATTACGTTACGATTTTTTGTTTTTTTTGACACTTTTTGACCCCACTCTCCTTTTCGTAACGTTTTTCAGGTTTACTTTGATTACAGTCGGTAACTAATCCCTGAACTTTTTGATTTCCTAAAAAAAAAATTAAAAATTTTTTTTATTTATTTTTTTTTTTTTTTGGAAATTCATAAAATAAATTTGGGTCGCACATGTTTTGATAGGGTCGGTCGGAAATCGGAAACAAACAATATTTTTTTTTAGGCCTTATGGTGTTGGCTCGTCCGCGGCAAATTTAGCGGGACTATAGTCATAGGGCCTACATGTTGTGAATTTGTGACTGTCATTGAAAAGAGAAACAGTTAGTGCATCTGCATCCTACTTATTCTGGTGTTTGACGCAACAACACATAAAGAATAGAAGTTGTTATTTGGACTGTTAACTTGTACGCATACAATATTGAATACATGTAGGCTATAGTCTACTAGACTCTACTGTAACTTGTTGCTTCTTTTTTTAATAGGGTCATAATTTTTTTTACCCTCCCTTGGCTTACAATGTGTACGCACGTGCGTACTGGCGTACGGCTGGCTACCAAGTACAAATGTATAATATAACGCATTGGGATATGGTGTCATGTCTTAGTTAGCTCGTCCCACTTCATTTGAATACCGGTACCTATATGTTATGGTCTACGACCATTATAAATATTTTAATTATTTCAGTGCGGGGACCGTCTTTATACGTCAGAATCTGACGTCTGCAGACGTCAGATTCTGCCGCATAAAGACGGTCCCCGCGCTGAAAGGGTTGCTCCTTAGTCGTATTTGTATGCACCATGACATTTTTCAATAAAGTCATCGAATAAAAAATGAATAATCCATCACAGAAAGTATGTTCTGAGCCATGAGCCATCATTTGACATCTGATACTCGACTATTTTATAAAATCAGGTCGTTTTCTTCCACTGTGACTGGACGTGGTAATTGCGGCACCAATTCACATCTGAAGGGGAACGAAAATGACGGGAAGACATGTGTGCTAGGTACCCGGCATGACCGGTCTGCTTTAATTAACTGACTTTGCGGTAGACTCTGTGACAGTGACCACCATTTTATAACTTAGCCAGCTGTGTCAAAACACCGAAAAACTCGGGTGCCATGAAAGCGAGACGAATATTTCGAGTAACTATCGGTATTAATCCTTTCAAGCCTGAATTTACCATTGTCATCTTCATCCACTACAAGCCGCGAATTGCTGTCGCAATTCTCGACTTGTAGTGAATAAAGATGACTGGAAGTGGGTGAAAAATTAAAGAAAATTGCCATGTATTCGTAGAACAGTTTCATCGAAATTTGTCTTCTAAAACCCTCGGTTGTGAGAAAATCATGGGAGTTTCATGGGAATTTTCATTCTAAAATCCCTAGTTGTAGGAAAATTAAGTCTTTTTTCAGGGATGCAAAATGATGCTTTAATGCATCGTGAGGACTTAAAGGGTTAAAACCAGGTCAGTTTCAGCTGCGCAATCTAGTGATTGTATTAGAGTTATTCCATTTAAAAATGGAGGTCCGTCTCTGTGTCACAGCCTTGCGATGTCATCTGGGTAGGTGCTTAGGATAGGACTCGGGTTAATCACATACTAGATGTGACTGTTTTCAACTCGAAAACAATAAAATCATCCCCGTTACATGACTCAATAATTTTTTTCAAGATGTCTTCCATCAGCCATCTTGTTTTTAATTAATTATTTTAAAAAGCTAATCAGATCATTAGAAATGATTAGAGAACCACTGCATCAAATTTGAATGCGATCCAACCAACGGTTCATAAGATATCGGGCCCACAAGTCTTTTGGGTGGCTATCGTTTTTTAAAATGTCTTCTGTCTGCCATCTTGTTTTTAATGGATTCTTCCCAAAAAATAATCAGATCATCAGAAATAACCAGAGAGCCTCCACATCAAATTTGAATGTGATCAAACCAATGGTTCATAAGATATCGCACCCACAAGCAATTTGGTCAGCCATTTTTCAAAATGTCCTCAGTTAGCCATCTTGTTGAATCAGATCATCAGAAATAACCAGCAAACCACAACATCAAATTTGAATGCGATTTAACTTACGGTTCATTAGATATCACACCTACAAGCTTTTTGGGCGGTCATTTTTTTTAAAATGTCCTCCGTCAGCCATCTTGTTTTTAATGAATTCTTCCCAAAAATTAATCGGATCATCAGAAATACCGTACCCAAAAAACCAGCCTATGAAATTTGAATGCGATTCATCCTCCGGTTAATAAGATATCTTGCCCACAAGCTTTTAGGCGGCCATCTTGGAAAATGGTTGCTTATGGCTTGGTGCCAAAAAAATATATGGAAAGAATTGAAAATAAACAACATGCATCAGTTAACTTTTTAGTGAGAGCTATATCCCTGATACAGCGGTGGCTATATTCCACATATTATCGGATGCTTAATAAGATAGCGGATGAAGGGTTAGTTTATTTTTAAAGCCAAACAATATATTGACACATAAATACATATAATAAAATTATTTTAAAATATGTTTTAGCATAGATTTATTTCTGACTACTGTATTGTATATTAATGAATGAGAATACAGTGCTCAATGCTTTGTCGTCATAACATACTAGATCTACAGATATCTATGTGACCATGATAACAGATAAAGAATGCGCGGTAAATCGATGTTATAGTCCAGTACTCTATAGACAAAATAAAGTTTTCAAATTAGCCTTTGCAAAAATAAACCTATCTGGATGAATGATCAGGTTGGATGATTATATATTTTACTAAAAAAGGTACAAAAATAAAAAGTTTAGATTACAATGTACACTACAAAATGAATGTAGGTCATTTAAACAGCTAGCAACAAGTATCTGGTATTATATATAGAAAAAAATCACTCCCGCCTCTAGAGGTCGTCTCTTACTTCTCTGTGTGCCGTTTTTATGTCTTGGTGACCCTGTCATTTTCTATGTATACACTGTACTCTTTATCATGTTTATCAACCCGAATATATACAATATACCGGGTACATACAGACTGAGAATATATGTGACCCGATCTGGCAAAATGAGAAGGAAGTCGCAAAGAGCACTGACTGTATACAAGGTATATATGGACATATACTATATGGTTTTTTTTGCAGTATAATTAGAAATACTGGAATTTGGAGTGGAGAAAGGAAATGAATCAGGCTTTAGGCCACCTTTGTGCACATATAGGCTAAACTGGGCCAGGAGAACCTCCTGAGAATGGTGAGATGATTGAGATGACACTGTCCTCCAGACACAGGATTCGCAATTCGAGCCCTGGCGGTCTGAGGCCGAGCACGCTACCTCTCGGTCTAGGGTAGTGCTAATCACTACCCTAGGGCCCCCACCCTGTGGAGAAAGATTTTTTTCATTACAGTGCATTCTTCCTTGAACATGTTGAAACATCACATGTTTTAAAACCTAATGGTCCATATATTACCTGCCATGCGAGAAGGCAGCTCAGGGCTCGAAATTGGCCCTGTCCGATCGTCCGAGACGACCAACAATCTGGGAAGGACGAGTTCAGTTTCAATGAGCTTGTCCTACTGGACGAGTGCCCCTGCTTGACAATTGTTAGGAAGGACAAGTGATATTTTTGGGAAAGACCAGTCGATTTTTAAGCTAGTTGTCTGACTGGACAACTGGAAATTTCAAGCCCTGCGCCTCCCCGCGGCTTCAATACAATTATTTATAACGTCATTTAAAATTTAAATTTAATGATTACATACAGTAACTACATGTAATTTTTAAATATTAAAAATGTCATAAACCAAAATTCATGAATATTTTTCAAAAATTCTTTTAGTTATCCAAACAGAAAGGACACGGCTATCATCAGATCATATTAACAATGAAAATCAATTTTTAAAATTTTGACCTAACAGCCCTTTTCGCGTGGAGAGTTACATATTACACATATTAATTCTGACAGAAACTAAATATGTTACATTTGCATGGCAAATATGAAAGTCTCCACAATTCAAACTTTGAATTGTGGAAGGTTTTCCGTGCAGTTTATTTATTGCCAATGCAGTAACGATGGGGCTATATAATGAAAGTGCCATATCAGCCATCTTGGATATATATATATGCAAATAAGTTTTTTTTTCAATTTAACCAGGGTTATCCACCAGTGTTGAAAAATAATCTATGAAGATCAGATAAATAGTTGAGATTGCAGAACGATTGTATGTTGATTAGTAAGGAAGAGCCATCTTGGATATCGGTAAGCAAATTATCTGATTTTCGAGCTGAAACAGCTAGGGTAATCTATCAGAGAATGTTAAGAAAAAAATTTGTGAAGATCAGATGAATATTGACGAATGGAGAGCAATTACGTCAATTTGTTTATGAAGAGTCAGGGCGTTATATGCAAATTAGCTGATTCTCAAAACCAACAAGGGTAATCCATCAGAGGGTGCTCTTCTTTCGAACTCAAATCCATCAAAGGGTGTGAACAGACAAAAATTTGTGAAGATCAGATAAATATTGGCAACCAGACAACGTTTACGTAGTCAATTTGTTGAAGAATAATAATAACTGGAAAAAGACTCAAAAGAAGCCCTCCGATATCGCCAGTCTGGCATTTTAAATTTGATACAGATCAGCAAACTTTCTCAAATCCATTATATAACTCAACATATGTATACTCTCAAGTGACGAATAAACATACCCACCGGACTAAAATTACCTATAGATAGGGAAGATCTTCCAAATTCAATAAAAATACCTACCGGAATAAAAGTACCTACCAAACAAAGTTCTGTAAAATTACCAGTATAAATTGTATGACAAAAAAACTCATATTTTCTCAAAATTGTGACTATTATTTGGTGTTATTTCTCTTTAACAACTGGTATTACATGTCAAAGGAAAATTCAATAGTTTGATGTAGCAAACAGCAAACAATTTTATCTGTGTCAATCTAATAACATTTCTGCTTGACTTCGCATACAAAAACGAGGGAAAGAGAACAGCTAGGCTGCAGTCCGGTCACATCAATCGGCCTGTGAAAAAATCAATAAACGTACCGTTTGTAATAAGCCCATACCGGGAGGATATATCCACACTAAATAAAATAAATGTACAGGTACTTCTTTTCAGCACTTGAGAGTATCCACTCCCTAAATTATCTGGATAGATAAATGATCTAATTTTTAAAACACTATATATTTAAAATTAAAAGAGTAGATTTTTTTGAGTGACACTTCCACCATCTCTCCCCGGGGTTCACATCGTAAAAATCCAAGAAATTATGAAAAATACTGCGCAGCATCCTGCCTTTAATTGTTTATTAAATTGAAAATTTTTTTTTTTAAATACCATGCAAGCACTCAAATACCCCTTGGCTGATGCAGTGACTCAGAATGTCCACAAATCTGACACAAAGTCTGCTTCTAATTCGTTTAGGCCAATAATCAAAGATGAACTGATGAATGATAAAATTAAGATGGCCGCTATATCCTCGGTTTGGGATTGCACAAGAAAACGGTCAAAAATGCCAATAGACTCTCAAACCCCAAAAACCTATATGCCAGGTTTCAAGGCATTTAACTAAAAATAAAAATGATTTATTAAATTGATAAAATCAAAATGGGTGCCACAGCCTCGTTTTCGGTCTAACATGAGAACAGACAAGGGAATTATGAAAAAAGTTAAGTTGAAAAATTTTGATTATCGGTGGAAAGCTGAAAGTCTATTCAGGTCATCTCCATACTTATGGATGACTTCACATAAAAATTGGAGACCTAATAATTATTTTTTCAAGTTATTGCGTTAACAAGGAACTTTTAAATAAAAAAATCAAGATGGCCGCCATAGCCTCGTTTTCAGTCGCACACGAAAACGGCAAGGTTTCAAGGGAATTCTAAACAAAAATTAGGTTAAAAAAAAAGGGTTGATTTGCCATAAAAAGGAGAAGGAGGGATTTATTGTCTTGAACCAAAAATACAAGGTTGCCCGAAAAATGAATCAGTCTAAGCCTAATATATACCAATTGTTTCAGTCTCAACAGTATATTTTCGAGCTAATTACCATAGATCTGCATAAAATCTTCTGGTGGAGTATTACTACTCTTTATCATAACATCATCAATGCTCTGCAAATCCAAAAAGCGGCATCTGCTTGCTTGTTAAGTAAGCATGTGTTGCCGTTGGATTTACTCAGCAAAACTTTCTTCAACATCATTATCATTCATGGACCAACATGGCTACATGTTTTCTTTTTGTGTCAATGTAGATGGACTGTTTGTTGAGATTTATTGTGAAATGGACAATTATACACTTGTGTATAAGATTTTGTTAAGAGATGGCTAGTGGTGCATGGTAACGGCAGTCCAGTTTCCATAAAAAATGTATTCTAAATCAATAGTATACAGGCACAAAATTGTCTTTAAACCTCGTATTCCAAGTGTATCATCAATATTTGATGAGAAATGCATGAATGCAGAGTGCCATATTTTCAACATTGTTTTTTATAAATATAGCTTCTTATCAGTGCTTATACTTGCCTATTGACTTGGTACAGAGCTACAGGCATTAGCTCTGGGCCATTGATATGTTGTCACGGGTGATACTGTAAACTTGTAAAGCCACAAAAATAACGTGGAGATCGAATGGTAAGCATGGTAAGGCCAAAAAAAAATATATGTTTGTTTCCAATTTGTTGTCATTTTAACCAGTGGGTAGGTAGGAAATTTATTTTATTTTATTTTTTATTTTATTTTTTGTCACTTCAACCAATCGGTAGGTAAGAATTATTTTTTATTTTATTTGGCGCCAAATTCACTTCCATGCATGTCTTATCTGTACATTATGTAACGATTTTTTGTTTTTTGTATGTTTTTTGACCCCTCCTCTCCTTTTCGTAACGTTTTTTAGTTACTTTGACTACAGCCAGTAACTCATCCCTTACCTTATTGATTTCCTAAAAAAAATTTGGGTCGCACATGTTTTGATAGGGTTGGTCGGAAATCGGAAACAAACAATATTTTTTTTAGGCCTAAGGGCACTGTCTTAGCTAGGATTACACAACTGCCCGTCTTTTTTCCCCAAATTTAACATAACTGCCCGTGCATTTTCCACCTTTTAAGCTTTTATAGTGTAATTTGAACAATTTTTGCCCGTCATTTTCACTTTATACCCGTCCAAAAGACGGGTGCGCGGGTCGCTGGCTAACAATATCTTTTAACATGTTTGCATGAAAAAGAAACTTGCTCCGAAAAACACGACACAATAAATTGAAAATGTTTTACATATTTTAAAAATTATGGGCTTACTCAGGATCCTACTTTGGGGACTTCAAAAAACACAAAATATTAAAGGAATGTCAAATGGACTAGCTTTTGCAATTCTGCATATAACCAGTGGCGGATCCAGCATGGGGCGTACCCGGCGTACGCCCCCCCCCTCCTCGTTATTGGTGAAAATATTGCATTTTCATACATTTTTTTTAATAAAGTTAAGCTAACTACCCTTTTTTCAGCCAAAATGTGCTCTTGCACATTCTGGATCCGCCACTGATAACTCAGTTTTTACCGATGTTAGGACATGACTTGGAAATGTCCTGTACAAAATTTCATGAAAACGGTTGATAATTGATTGGTAGAGTTGTTGACTGATAAGTAGAAGGTTCAAGTTCTGTCAGGGCACAATTTTTTTCCTCATTATTTTATTTTTTGTAGACTACATGGCAATTACACTAGATCATATCAAATACATAAAAAAAACGTAATTAATTTATTGGGCGACATCATGCGATATGACAAGGCACATGGATTATAGTACACGTTTCCTTCACACAGAAATTTAGCCGATTTTTAGTAAAAGGGAGTTAAGATCTTAGGCCTAGCTAAGGTTAAGTGTAACTGGATGGAGAATAGCAAATTAAGATCTCACATAGCTACGACGATCTTAACTAGTTAGAGTTATTTAAATAAGATCTTATCTTAATTATTATTGTACGAGAATACAGGTCTGTGCTCTGGCCTATAGCCTAGACCATAGGGGCTGTTCAACATTATTAGGCTACCAGTACTTTTTGACCCATCCTTTCGTAATGTTTATCAACGTTGTTTTGACAATAGCCTCAGTCATGCATCTCTATGCCCCTTCTAGGCCTTACATAATTGATGAACGGCCACCAGGCTATGCCTATGCCTATGCCATTTTTAAGCCTATAGTACATAGTCCTAACATGCCAACATCGATCTAAAATAAAGCCTAAAGGAGGGAAGAAAAACTCAAGTTAGGACAGTGAAATACGTGCACTTTTAGGGTGGAGTAACCATATTTTAGACCCCCCCCCCCAAAAAAAGGGGCCCTCCAGAAAACCCTGAATTCTTGGGAACTTTATAGGTTTAAATGTGACTGTCCACTCTCAACTAACAGTTAATCAAGTCAATACATGACAATCAATGTGTCCATCATAATCCACGGAGGGGGGGGGGGGGAGGGGGGGGAGTGGCGGTGTCGTGGGCACCCCCTTTTGTTGTCATATTCTTTAAAAATTCACACAAATTATCGATTCTAGGCATCAACCTGTGTCAACTTCAATGTGACTGTCTTCATTGACTTCAAGTGAGTTTAATTTCAAGAATCAGTGTTTCTGGCTCTAAAAAAAGTTAGAGTCAGGCAATACAAAGATTCTGACTCCAAACCTGGTGTTGGAGTCAGCACACAGCATGACAGGCGCGGCTCTGGCGAACGCCCACAAAAGACGGTCGAAACTCTACCAGCTCTAGGGAGGATAGGGGGAGGGGGGTTTCCCCCCAAATTTTTTTAGAAAACGCTTTTACTTTTTAGGTGGCTTCTAGTGATACTTTTATATGAAGGTATCTTTTAAACTTTGAAACAACTCATTTTTCACTAACGAAACACTGACAAATATCTCCGGGAATTTATTTCGGAAATTTGTATCAATCAACTATAAAATCATTGTCGTCAGAATGGGATATTTTTTCGTCAGGAGGGAAAGCCTGTCGTCAATTCTGACGACATGACGACAGATCAGAAACACTGAGAATTGAACTTTTGTCAGTTTTGAAGAAATCACAATTTGACATTTTTTCACTGTCAGATTACATTTGATATTCAGGCAGGCTCGGCAGGTTACAATCTGCAATAATCAATGCAAATGACAAATAGAAACGGCATCATTACAAGAAATGACGACACTGGCGAACAAAGGACTTGGAGGTCCAACTTGACAACCCCATACCACTGTCATACTGTGATCCCAAACAAGGACCGTACGTCAGACGTTTTGTCACCCAAAAAGTGAAAACTCACCACCGTCTGGCTTCATATTTCTTAGCTCTCTCAGAAAAATAAGATCTTGTTAGCTTCCTGATAGAAAAAGAATTTCATTCTCAGTTACATCATAGCGTAACAAACGCTATGATGACAAAGAAAAGAGAGTAAAGAGCAGTCGTTTTCTTTCCGAATTTTAACAACGACTGCTGTCAGTGCCAGTGGTACTGATATGTCATCATCATCTCATAGCCTTGTTGTGCCCGTGTTCGGGATGTCACGTGACCTCTTCGGTCGTCATCGAGGATCTCCGTTACCACACCTTGTTTGTGTTTTTCCTGTGTGATGTAAACAAAACAGCGTGCTTTTCACAAATACAAAGGAAACTGTCTTCAAACGCAATCAAATTTCACGAAATAATACTAAAAAAACATCTTTTATGATAGTTTCTTATGTTTCTAGAAGCATAACTGGTTTTTACACAGCTGACAGATACGTGGAGATATACTTCCTGTAGTATCATTGGTAGCCTATTGCCTTATTGGAAAATAAGAGGGAATTTCAAATCACCAAAATGCCAACAATCAGCTGATCAGGGCTAAGGGAGAGTGGAGCAACATGTGACAGGTCCAGCTAGTGGTGCAGCGCTGTAGCTAGGTCGGCACAGAGGCCACGAAACCTCCTGGTAACATAAACAAAAGAAACAATAATTAGTAGGCTATTATTTATGATATTTAATCTGATAATACATGTAGGCCCTATGCCATGCGATAGCTCGATCTGACTGTGGTGGCTCCAGTAGCCTAACTTAAATCGAGAAGTAGGCCTAAAGGCTAAACTATAAAGCCAATTTAAAGGGTAATTCATTTAAAGCATAGGCCCTGGGTCTGAGCCATAGGTAATAAATGCAATTTACTATACGCAATTTACTATACGCACAAAGGAGATTATTATCAACATTTATATAATATAGATTTATATTAATACAGAACAAAATGCAACTTTAGGATCATCCCCCAGCTATGTAGGCCTAAAAGCAATTCATTGGTCTATCTAAAATACTTCTGGTTCTCCTGGAAGTGGATTGACTGAACATGCTGAAGGAGATGAAAATCTATCTAAAATATCTATAATGGCTTACCAGGGCTATCAAATATTTTTAACAGTTTTTTTTAATGGCAGAGAGGCTGCAGTAGGCATAGCCCACCTTAAACGCAAACAGGCCTACATTTTGTTAGATAATTCTTGGAAGATTAGCTAGAAGTAGACCAATATATAAGTCGGCCTACCATAACAAAAGTTTAGAAAAATCATTTTTCGTCAGTTAGTTAGGCTGATTAAATACGAAATCAAACCTTCAAGGTAATTAAGGACAAACATATAGGCTACCTGTAACGGTAGGCCTACACAACTCACTAAAGTGAGCAGTATCAGGGGCTGATCCAGTATTTGAAAAAGAAGGGGGTGCAGCGGGTTCGGAGACTTTTAAAAGAATTTGACACAAAAAGGGGTGGGCGTACGCCCCCTGCGCTCCCCCCTATTAAAACGATCGAGGACGGCATGGTCGTGTTCATGTAGACCTGGATGCACGCCCCCTCCCCCGCCCCGTTCATATTTCCCAAAACGAAAAACGACCATTAATATGGTCTAGAATTCAGTATGCGTCATTTCAAGCCTTAACTTTTCAAGATTTTTCAGGAGAGAATAGAAGCCTATACCCCGGACCCCAATTAACCAATTTTGTGTAGGGTTATTATTGTAAACCTAGGCTAGGTCAAAATAAGGACGCAAGAAAACTAGGTCTAAGAGGCTCAGGCTAAGAGTAAGATAAGAACTAGACAGTTTGCCAGATATTGCAAACCTCCATTGAAATTAATGATCCCAATCAGTATCCCAGTAATGTTCTACCTATCTGGCACGGTTTACCGGATATCAGGCCAATCGAGGTAAATAATGGCTGATTGACGGTCATTTTGAATTCGATATAGTTAAAAATTTCAGGTTGCATCCTCCCCCGAAACCTCACATTTTGTTTTATAGTAATGGTCTAGCCATCTAGCACGGTTTACAAAAGAAAGGCCATGTGAAAGTGAATAATGGCCGAAAGGCGGTCATTTTCAATTTGATAAAGTCGATTTTTCTCAAGATGCATCCTCTCCTGAAATCTCACATTTTGTTTTATAGTAATGGTTTAGCTATCTAGCACGGTTTACCCAATATCAGGCCTGTTCAGGTGAATAATGACCGATAGGTGGCCATTTAGAATTTGATGGAGTTGAAATTTTTCAAAATGCATCCTCTCAAAGTGCTGCGTCAAGGTCAAGGTCCAAAAACCCGAAAAAGCACAACTAGGGACCTTAGAGAATATGTACTGCAATATGACTGTAATCGGCCCAGTAGTTATCGAGATTTGCTCCGGAAACGAAGTGTGTCAAAACGTCTAAATAGGTCATAGTTCTGAACCAAAAGTAGGTCAAAGTTCATATACCCCAAAAAGCACAAGTAGACCCCATAGAGGTGTTGTGTGTAAAATTTGAAGACAATCGGACGAGTACTTTCTGAGATATGCTCCGGAAACGAAATGTTTACGGTTGGCCCAACGCCATAACATCATTTCTCCTCTGTGACCTTGCGTATCGAATTCAGATATAAAATATTTTAACCTGTCCACTATCCACCTAGAAGTAACCCACATACCAGAAATTGTTATCCTAGCTTATTTAATTACAAAGTTATAGGCAAAAGAAGAGATAAAAACCAGGATGGAGGCGGAATCCATATCTCCCTCTGTCTCACCTACGGTGACGGCGGGAGCTAAAAATCTACAGAAAATACATTTAAATCCTTTTTTAAAGGTATAAAATCTATAAGGCTATAAAATGACCTGAAGTTAAATACAAAGTCCAAAACAATTGCTAGATGTCCTCACTTGCACAAATACTGGCTCACTTGCACACTTGCATACTGTGCAAGCACTTGCGCTCTTATGCAAGTACTTGCGCAAGCACTTGTGCACTTGCGTGAGTACTTGCGCACTTGCGTAAGTACTTGCATACTCGCGCAAGTACTTGTGCATTTGCACAAGTACTCACTTGCGCACCTGCACAAGTACTTGCCCACTTGTGAACATGCACTCGCACTGGTGCAAGTACTTGCAAGTACAAGTAATTGTGCACTTGCGGATGTACTTGCGTACTGCGCAAGTACTTACACACTTGTGCATACCCACTTGCGGAAGTATTTGCGGCACTTGTGCAAGTACTTGCATACTTGCATACTTGCGCAAGTAATTGCACACTTACGCAAGTATTTGCACACTTAAACACTTGCGCACTGGGCTTTTGTACCCAGTAAACACATTGACTTGACGCTCTATTGGTTTGATGCTGTATCACTGTCTACGACGCAGGCCCAATTATTAAAACAACTTCGGGTCGACGGCTCGTGTTTGATGGAATATTACAACTGTTATTTTAATTTTCAAAAGTAGCATTTAAAAGGTTCTACTCTCCATATCCAACAACCAAGTAAAACGAGAAAGAACTGAAACAAACTGAATATGTCTGGGCAAAGCCCAAACATAACTACTCATCAGGATTTCATAAAAAGGTACAGAGGTTATGACAGAAAAAAAAGTAGGAATCGTATATTTATTTAACAGTTTTTTCTGATCTTTTATTGTGTTTTTTTTACAGGAAAAAACAAACAATTTAAATGTCATATATCACATTCGAAATTTCACCCTCTTAAATTGTCACACTTTGGTACCATTTTTTTTTTAAATGCCCATAGACGAAAATACTTTATGTTAGATACCGTACAGCAGGGATATTTTGGCCCGCGGGGTTGACTTTGGTCCAGGCTCACAGAAAATAATGTCATCGCACCCTATATACTATGGTACCCTGATATGTGGCACGATTCTAAATACTGTGACGTCAGGCAGTAGACCCTTTTCCTTCACACTTGGCTACGTTGACATCGCACAGACCTCGTTCCAGCTATTCCTTGAAACTCCAAATATTGATATATTTCTCAAATTCAGGTTTCGAGTACTTGCGTTGACAAGGAGCGGCTTCAAATGGAGATCGCCAAGTGAGAAGGGTGTAAATTGATACCCTGAATCCAGTATTTTTAAGCTGTTCACTGCGCACCAACTGTATCTGGATCCTATAGATTTTTGTCAGGGCACGTGGTGTCCGAATTCTATACTGGGGTATCTTTGGCCCACCATAACAGGTTGGGGTAACTTTGGCCCAGTTGTTACAGGGTTCTAATTAGCTATAATTGTGTTATTTCAGGTCGAGGTCTACCATGGCCACAAAACACTGGATATAGGGGATAAAGACATAATAGAAAATAACCAAGTAACAACGAAATAGAAAACAAACAAAAATGTGGTAAAAGTATCTCCTATTGCTGCTGTAAAGTGTGTTTACCTTGGCACGCAGGGGTACCTTTGGCCCAAGCCACAGATAATAATGACGTCGCACACCTGCCATGGTAGGCTACTAGTATGTGATTCTTTTTTAAAACTCCAAACTGTGGGCCAATAACCCGCCTGCAACATTCTAGTTTGACTTATAACCGATAAGAAAGTATGAGCCAAAGTATCCACACCTGCTGGGGTAACTTTGGCCCACCCTTAAATTGAAAAAAAAGATATTCCTTCCAAAAATAGGTGAATGATATCTTCCAACGATAATAAAGGGGTGACCAAGTTCCTACAACTGACCACCAGCCTTTCCTTCAGTAAGTAACACAGAACTGGTTCCAGCTCTGTGGTAAGCAACAATAAAAAAAAAAAATAATAAAAAATTGGGCCAAAGTATCCCCGCTTTACGGTACCAAGATCACCAATCTGCTTCCATTCTGTTGAAAATTGAAATAATTTTTAGTTTGCACAAATAGCGACCCATCTTGAATTTCACCCATAATGCAATGTCTAAAGTATTTTCCAGCACACCACTATGTCGGGCATAGGCCTACCTGAAAACCCCAGAGTAGACACAACAATCATGAATTTGCGTCCATTCGATTGAAAATGATATCAATTTAATATTGCACAAATAGAGGCCATCTTGGATTTTACACACAAATCAATGTCAAAAAACTATATACATGATACATGATATAGTAGACAGCAAAATCATGAATATGCTTATTTTCTATCGACAATTATGTCAAGTTAATTTTGAATTTTTACGTTTTACATCAGCACTTCAAATTCAAGAGGGCTCCAAGGCTAATGTTAATCAGTGGGTCCTAAGTGAACGTCATGTAAAATTGGGTGATTTCATCCGCCAAGTAACCAGGTAACAATAGGGGATTTGGCTGAGCTACCCTCGGGGAGAAAAAAAGTTATTAGGAGTGTTTTTTTGAGAAAAACGCGCGTAACGCTCGTCACGTGTTTAGGGGGTCAAAATGACATAAAAACTACAATAAGGGGTGTTTTTCATCAGTACATGCGAAGCGTCCAATATGGAGTGCCACAAGGTTTTTTTTCATGAACACTCTCGTTTTGTTATTGCATAATTCGATCGTAAGCGAGATATAGAGACGAAATTCCCTTATTTCTTATGTTGGACATCCATGTCCGAAATAAGAAATCGGGAATTAAAAAACTTACGCAGTTCTGGTCTATGGACATGTTGACATCATATGGTCATATTTAAAGAAGCCAAAATAAATAGACTGATTTTTTTTTTATAATTTCAGCCCGATTGTGTCGCTTTAACTAGTTCAAAAGTTAAAAAAACTCCAAAGGTGTGGACGGCCATTTTGGATTGTATCCCCTAGCGGCGTTATGACACCAATAATTTTGCAAATGAAACCACCTGAAATATTATTAATGTCCAGGGCAGGTAAGCCTACAACACAAATCAAACGAGACACTTTTTTACGGGCCTATATCATCTCCTATATAAGCGCCAGCCTTAGCCACTCTAGCTGTCAGTGACACGCGATGAAATTTAGAGAACAACAAAACGATTCTTTCTACAGGAAAGTATTTACTATTTCACAAAGTCTTTATTAAAACATCCATTTTACCACGTTTGTTGAACCTCCTGGAACTTCTATCATTTGTGAAATTTCTGCCTTGATATAATTATATTCTGAGGAAGATGTTCAGCTCTACCTTGCTTGGCACCAAAGCCAAATGAAAGCGCCGAGATCCTGATGATATACAAATACGAAATGAAATGAATCGGGCTTTAGGCCACCTTTGTGCACATATAGGCTAAACTGGGCCAGGAGAAACTCCTGAGGATGGTGAGATGATTGAGATGACACTGTCCTCCAGACACAAGATTCGAAATTCGAGCCCTGACGGTCTGAGGCCGAGACCGGTAACCGAACCCCGAACTCTGGCGTGAAAGGCAGCGGTGCTAACCACTACCCTAGGGCCCCCGCCCTATACAAAGACGAGCCTCATCTATGTTATGTAGAAGAGTCTGGTCACTGGCTTTGCGAGCTGAAGCAAGTTCAAGCATAACTAAACTCCAGGTTGAACGAGGTCGCTCCAACTCACAAGTTCGGCCCCAGTTCCTCAACATCTCCAGAAAGTGTGCTCATACTCCAGATAGGTCTGGCCATCCTAGCCTTCATAAAATAAGTCACCATCGGATGGTGACAGAGTGGTGAATACGTCAGAGGATCTACTATTGTGGTGATGATGGCGCAATGCACCCTGATGGACGACCATGCTATTCTCATTGTACAAGAACCACACGTTATTGATAAACTTTCCTACATAGGAGTAATCATATCAATCGTGACTACAACGGAGCGATCATTATCGCCACCCCGTTGAATCTCTTCAACTTAGCTAGCTAAGATCAGGGAATTAGTTGAGGAGGAGGAAAAACATAAATTCTCTTAAACCTCCAATCTTGAGTGAGTGACTATTGCTAAATACGTTACTTTCTGCACAATCATGGCAATATCGCGACAGAAGGAAACCCGAAGCCAGGACTATGCCATACTCTTATTTTGAATGACTTTGAGGGTTCTTTATGGTGCACAGTACCATAGGCAGCACCGTACACTCCAGGCCTTTGAACAGGTTGGAACACTGTATATGCACAACCACATTGACAATGACAAATATCCGGCACGACCGTAACTTGAACCTTGTACCTCTAGGTTTAGTTACAAGCCCCGATAAGAATGAGCCATCGCGGACGGTCGGCCAGCTCCAATCTTGATCCAGAGCGTTCACACTGGCTGCGGCCATTCTCTAAAAGAGACCTAGAAATAGGAGTAACCCCTCCCCACGGTAGAACAAAGCGAAACCATATTTTTTTGATTGCTTGATATGTCTGGACTAGGAAATGGATGGTTGTGAAAAAAAAAATCGGGGACGTTGCCATGGTAACGGCATTATAACCGTACAACCTTTTTTCCTGAAAATGCACTAAATATACATTTTGTGTGTGCAGTTCCTACAAGTTAATCGATGTGTTGACGCTAACGATACGCATTTAATAAAACAAATACATTGTACAATTGATTTGGGAAGCGCCAAATATGTAATGAAGTTATCTTGAAGATGTATTTTCATGTTATTTTTATAATTTGATGTAGTACGAAGATTTATTGCGCAGAAATGTTTAAACATTGTATTACGTTTAAATAGGTCTTGTTAAATGATAGTGTGTTCACATACCATTAAGTTTTGTTTACGTTATAATTATAGCTAGAAATCGTAATAATTGATATCATTCCATGTAATTTATATATTATAGAGACGCTGTGCAACGTTTTATTGTTCATTTACAATATAATAATGACGTCATAATTAGTTTGTTTACTGAGCGTGTTCAAGGTTACACATCACCAGCTCTGTTCAAATTTAGGTTCGTATTTATGTCCTTAATTTAAAAAATAATCGTCGTAGATGCACAAATAAGGTGTCTAGTCCTATGTTTTCGAGGTCAATGAGTACGATAAAAAAGAGCCTATAGCGATCCGGCTCATGACTGTATATTGATATTTGAAAAATATAGTATTTTTTTGTTATTTTGACATTGTTTATCGCTATTAGCAGATATGCGACATTTTTCAGACACAAATTGAATAATAATTCACAGGTTTCATTAAATTCACAAATATATGTCTTATGTTTATGTATGACGTCATGGAAGTTTAAATAGTAGTGCCATTAACAATTGAATACACACAATTTATATCCAGTTTCCCAAGTGAGCCAAACAGCGATTTGAATACTTAGGCAGATATCAAACAAAGTAACCCGAGCTTCAGGGCTTTTATAAAAATGGCCCAACCTTGTTTTGTTACATGTTTCTTGTATTTTTTATGCTCAATTAAAATGCGATGAGTCTGAGCTTGAAAAGTTTTGGCATTTTTGTGAATGTAATATCAATTTCAAGGTCTAATATGATTTTTCAACAAATGAAGCTAGGAACAACTGTAATACCTCATTTCCGTGATTTTGACTAGGCAATCCATTTCTGATATTACTTTCATGACTCTTTGTCATTTCAAAGTCAAACAAGGAACATGTGTAGGCATAATACCTCTTTTTCATAGGATTTTGACTTGAAAATCCTTTTATGGTATTATTATGGTCATTCAAAGTCATATTCAAGGTGGGAAGGTCAATTCCGTGTAATTTTGACTGAATAATCCAATCTGGTACTGTTTTGATGATTAAAGGGCATCTTCAAGGTCAAAAGCTCAATTTCAAGTAAAGAAAAATATGATTTTTAACACATAAAACTAGAAAATTTTGATTGTAAAATCAATTTCTTCTGTAGTGCCTTGTAACGCCTCTCAGTCATTCTTATATGCATCTCCATCGACATTTAATGCCTTTCTGTTTCTTATTTTTTGTCTCTCCGGCGACATTTAGCACTTCTCTGTTGCCCTTTAGCGACACTCCTTCATCTTTAACGCTTTCTCATCGCCCTTAAACCTCCACGCATCACCCTTTAACGCCTCCCCATCGACCGTTACCACACCTCCATTGTTATTTAACGCTTCCTGGTCGCCGTTTAGCCGTTCCATATGTCCTTTAATGCCTCCCCACCACCTTTTAATGCATCCGGTCGCACTTTAATGCTAGTAGGGGAGCTTAACCTAAAAAAATGATCGAATCGTTCACTTCATTGCAAAAGTCTGAAATTTTTGTCACAGGCTGATATGACCTAGACATTTCAGAATCTGCCGACAGACAAGTGAAATGTGCCCCCTAGCGGCCATATTGAACGATTCAAAATGGCCGCCACTAAAAACCTTGGCCAAGATAACTTTTTACCTACAAATCACAGAATAACTTATAATACCACTATTTTGGGGTATTTGAGACCAAGGATCACAATTATGATGTCATTTTCAATCTAAAATGACCAAATCGAGGTCATATGACGATATAAGTGTAAAATTTTTAAATTATTTATTTTCTCCGCAAATTTTAAAGCGCTCCAAAACTTCACGTTTTTAATATTTTTTTTCTGACATAGGTCTTTCATTGTTTTAGTTCTGAATATCAATTATTAGTCTATTTCGCCATAAGAATAAATTTACAAATGGTCGTCAAGGGTTTTAAACACGTTAACGCAGTAAAAGAAATTCAAAAACTTTAAGAAACATGTCGCATCATTACATTAATACGTAATACTAGAACAGTAAGAATGGATGATTTTTAATTGACTCCACAACCAGTTATCTGAATACTTTTGCACATTTAAAATTAATTCTATCAACTCTGCACACGAATTGCAAACCAGTGCAACAAAAATATACACATGTCTTCAATGGCAGCAATGACTAATATTACTGTCACTATTATTAGGCCTTTCCAAATAACCAGATAAGTATCACAAAGTACAAAGCTTGACAATATAAAAAAACACTAAATTCAAGTTTTTTTCCCGTGGACAATTGACAAAGGCAATGCAATAACAAAAATAATAGATAATATGTAGTACCTTCTGAAAATTGAACTGTCCGTATAAATCGTAAGTCATGGAATTATCATGAAATAATGGAAACAAGTGAAAAACTAATAATATTTCATGACCAAATAAAAGTGGATATGTTTTCAGTGCAATCATGTGTTTAGTTACTGGTCAGCAGTTTCGTTATTCACACAACCTCCCTCACACTGGCATAAATATGGGTATCTCGAAAACCCCCTCGACCCCCTCAACTCCCTCGCCCCTCGACCCACGACCCTAGACCCTCTACTTGATTAAAAAAAAATGCTTGTTTATATAATTATAACTTTTGTATAATAACAACATTCAGGAAACTATAGGCCTACTGTGATGCTAATCTGGCTATCACTAGCATCACAGTGCAGTCCGTAGTCCCAAGCACAGAAATGAATGGCCCTGGGCCCTAGTTGAGAGTAAGTTAACAACAGCTGCTAGTGATGTTGGCTGACCATCTACTACGCTGGTCCAGCATTCACCCGACGTTGGTTTAATGGCTCTTGTTTACTGGGTGGCCATCGATCCGTAGGCCTACAGCTGGAGAAACACATTTTAATGTTGGGTCACTGTTTACGACACTTGCCCAAGCCCATGTGATTGAATGCCTCTTGTTTTTTGGTGCTTAAAAAACACTTGCCAGTCATATCACCCGCATATCACTTGCCAGCTTCATCCGGTCACACGCATTTGCACTGGCATCGCAAGCGGTGGGCCAGCGTTACAGACGTTGGGCCAGCATTAATCCAACATTGGTTCAATGCTTCGTGCTTGCTGTGCTATACGCCTAATCAAGCGCCTTTATATTGCGTATCGTGCCTCTCCCTAAAACATACACGGGGCGGGGGCCCTAGGGTAGTGGTTAGCACCGCTGCCTTTCACGCCAGAGTTCGGGGTTCGGTTCCTGGTCTCGGCGGTTTGAAAGAAACAAAAAATGTTTCTTCCCCATCCACGTGTGAAAGTCAGTATTGCGGGGAGCCTCCGTGACCGAGAGGTAGCGTGCTCGGCCTCAGACCGCCAGGGCTCGAATTTCGAATCCTGTGTCTGGAGGACAGTGTCATCTCAATCATCTCACCATCCACAGGAGGTTCTCCTGGCCCAGTTTAGCCTATATGTGCACAAAAGTCGAGGGTCGAGGGTCGTGGGTCGAGGGTCGAGGGGCGAGGGGGTCGAGGGGGTCGAGGGTTTTTTCGAGATATCCCATAATTATGGAGTTGCACCGTAAACCCGACTTACTAGCATCAGCTATAGTTTCGTCCTGAATGACAACCACCTGTTTCCATCACATTCCTATCCCCAATTGGAAAAGTCTGGTACCACCTGATGGGGATACCCTAAACATGTTCCCAAGTTCCGAAGTTCCGAAGTTCCCAAGTTCCAGGAACTTCAAGTTCCCAATTTTCAAGTTCCGGGAACTTCAAGCTCCGAAATTCCGAAATAAAAAGTTTTTTTCCTATTTCGATTTTTTTTTTTTTAGATATTGCATTTTGTCTTTCCACGCATTATAGATTGCCAAGCTCTGCGCATGAATGTAATTAAATGTGGTTTTCTAGACCGCGCACACTAATTGTTATGTTCAAATGACGAATAAGGCCTCTATGTGTAGGCCCGACGTTGACCCAAAATTGAGGTAAGGTTTGCCCAACGTCTGTCACATTACAGCAGCATTAATCCAAGATCGGGTCAATGTCTGTTTGATGGGAGATTTACAGCCATCCACAGAAGAGTTGATCTGAGTAGGCCCAGTTGTTTTTCAAGTTCAAAGACTATTATAACATGCCGCTACATAGAAAATATATATTTATATATAGGGCCTAGGCCTACAAATCACACCTCGCAGATGACAACCCAGCAAACACCACGCCCTGACCCAATGCTGGTTTTACGTTGGGCCAGCGTTGCAGACGGTGGTCGAACATAAAACCAGCATTGGCTCAATGCGTCGTGTTTGTTGGGAAGGAATCCATGTAGTCTCAACGTTGGTCCTTAAAATATCATCGATACTGTTTCCACTGTTATTAAGTACTGTCACATGTCATAATTTTCTCACGGGCTGAACACACCAGCCTCAGACATCACCCACTCCCCATCCACAGCCACAGATAAAACGAGCTTTATCGTCCTATCAAAATTACGTACTTTACGTCACCAAGGATTGAAGGATATTGCAGGAAAGGATTTGTCAGGAAAGAGAGGTAAAATGTCAATTTCTGCTCGAGGTTACATCCGAGAATGATGACCTGACCAGGTTGTCATAATGTTGTTATCAATCTCCTCTTTAGTTAGGAGTTCACAAGTTACGTTCTTTATCCAAACTGTTTCTCTTATCTCAGAGCAGGGGACCTATAATATGAAGGCCTTGCCACATTACCATCCTCAATTTTTGGCATAAACAAATCTATGCGGCTGAGATTAACAGGAGGAGGTACAATGATGAGGATATATCATACGATACACTGAGGCCAAGGAGGTGAATGTGCCAATAAGGACTGGTGTTTGAGATGAGTATTATTGTGTAATTCAATGCATATGTAAGCCTACAGTGGTTGGGATGTTTCAGGCTCTCTACTGTGGCGTATTTGGACGGTGGACTGAGAGGGAGAGCCATATTTATTTGTATTTTATATCTTCACCTGACCAACAACACACGCTACTTAAGATCTCTGACCCATAATATTATCAAAGTTATAAAATTATTTAAAAACTACGGATTTATTCAGCTTTTTAAACATCGACCAATGAGAAAAAACAGTAATAGGCAAATTCTAAACGATTTTGACCTTGATAATGTTATTTGACCTTGAAATTTCAAGTTTTGATGGAAACTGATGTCATTATCGTCATCCCCGACATCAAATACCCTGGAAAAGAGGTATTACATGTGGTTCTGTGATGATGAGTTAAAAAGTTAGCATGTGTAATGCATTGCAGTGGCGGCCATTTTGAAATTGCCCAATATGGCCGCTAGAGGAAAAAGATCGCTTGTCTGTCGGCAGATTCTGAAATAGCCAGGTCATGTCAGCTTGTGACAAAAATTTCAAACTTTTGCAACGAAGTGAACGATTATTTGATTACGCCCCCCTACTACGCCTCTTCTTTACCCCTTAACACCTCGACACCGCGCTTTAAGGCCTCCCCATTGTCCCTTAATGCCTTAGTTTCACCTTTTAACGCTTCTCCATCGACCTGTAATGTTTTTCCGTTGCCTGACAATTTCACTTCGCTGATGTTAAATCAATAAAACTCTACCAAAATTTGATTATACAGTCAAAATCACAGCAAAACAATGTATTATGTGTGTGCCAATTTGTAGCAAACACATTACAGTGCATAATAGCCTCCCCCCCAAAATTAGTGAAGAATTGTCGTGTTTTTTCGTGAAAAGAAAATTCGTAAGAAATCTTTTAAAAAAATTCTTCAATTTTCGTTTTCGAGAATTCTTAGTTGCACGAATTGTCATTTTCACGACTTTTCAAGAAAAAGATAAGGTGGATATGTGTGACTAAGTGACTGTTGGCAGTCGTTTGTGGTCGCTGCATATTTGTATCTTCCGGTTGTGTTCTCATTTTTTCTACTTTATGCTACCAACAACGAAAATTCTTTTCTCAGAAAAGAATATTGAAGAATTATTTTTCTTCTCGTTATCAAAAACGAAAATTGCCGTTTTTTTTTCTTTTTAAAGCAATTTCGTTTAATTTCGAAAAAGGAAACAATTATCTTTAATTCTTTACGAATTTTCGAAGAGGACGTTTATTATGCACTGTATTGTCCGTTAAATTTGGCCTTGAAATTTGCCATTTGACGTAGAGGATCAAAATGTATTACTTGAACTTAGATTTATTTGTTAAAAATCATATTATCAAATACCCGACCTTGAAATTGACACATTGGCCTCTTGAAAATAGCCTATTTAATCAGCAAAATAGTAGCAGAAATAGATTATTCAGTCGATATGATATCAAAAAGACGTACTGCACGTCTTTTGTTATTTGTTTTTGTTGAAAATCTTTTTTTTTTTCATTTTTGACCTCGTAATTGAAATTTTCATGACCTTGAATTGAAATTGCCCCTGCAGATGACCTTGAAGATGACCTTGAATCACAAAAATAATACGATAAATGGATTTTTCCACTCGAAATCCCACGAAAAAGAGGTATTACACATGCTCCTAGCTTTATTTGCTCAAAAATGATATTTTCACTCACTTGACCCTAAAATTGACCTTTTGACCTTGAATAACCCAATTAATTTCAGAAATAGGAGGTCGTTTTCCGTGATATTTGTACGACATCAGAAATAGTCCTAGAAAGGTCCAAATTGAACTAATCAGAAAGATATACCACATAACAATATGGTCGTACGATTACAGAACGCAGAAATTTGTGATATTTCACTGATTCCGGATGCAGTAATGTTTTTCTTTAACCTTGGACGACCTTGAAAATTAAAATTACATTTAACTACCTTTTGTGAGGTATTCAATCAAGTGATATACTTAAGAGTACATTGTGATATTTAACTCAGTATTATTCAACCTATATTCTAAATATTATGCTCAGTATATTCTTGAATTTCCACCAGTTTTAGATATAATTTTTCAGCGAAAACAGACTGTATATTCCACACATTGTGTGAAATAAGAGTGCAATAAATTACAATCATGCTTAGGTGAAATATATTTTTTAATGCAGAAATGTATCAATGATCATAAGTGCTATATATTTAGCTCGTCCCAAATCGCTGATGCCACTTACATGGATTTTATCACGTCAGCTTCATTCATAGCCTTGGAAAATATGTGCGCAAAATGGTGTCAATGTCGCAAAAAAGACTGTGTTGGAATAACGCCATAACCATGGCAACGCCTCAAATATTTTTTTCACAACCATCCATTTTGTACCCCCGACATATCACTGAATCAAAAAAATATGGTTTTGCTTTGTTCTACCGTGGGGAGGGGTTCACTTTTTTTCCACCCTCTTGGCCGCTGCACTACCCGTCTCCTCTTGAGTGAGTGAATATTGCTTTACGTCGCTTTCTGCACAATCATGGCAATATCGCAACAGAAGGAAGCCCTATTCTTATCGAAATACTTCAAGGGTTCTTTATAGTGCTATATATATACAACACTGCACACATCAGGCCATTGAACAGTTTGGATGACTGTATATATGCACAACCTCGTTGACAAATATCCGACCCGACCGAGATTCGAATCAAGTAGGCCCACATCTTAGTTTCGAGCCACAACCGGATCGGATGAGCCATCGGGGCCGGCATCTTCAGAGAGTAATAGAGAGGAAGATGTGCCGATTTTTGGGAGGTAAACAAATTTACCTGTGCCTGTGTCTCCAGTTTTCTGAAAAATCTCTGGACCACTCCCTTGCAACTTATCATCTTGACAGTACATCTGCTCTTAAGTTCGCTACACCTGGAAGTAGGATCTCCAGAGCCTGTTCCGCCCTCATTGTTCAAATTTTAAGACGTGACTGTTACGTTGTCCAGGTGATGAGTGAAGCAACACATCGCCTTGAGAACTGATAGAATACTCTAGGTGATTTGATAATCAACCTGAAATTTTCTCTTCACCATCTAATATGACTGACAGAACGGAACCTCAGGGTGGTACCACGTTGGACGAGTCCGTGGTCAATTATTACCGATGGAGACCTAATCTGCAGCTCCACTCCTGTTGAGGGAGTGACGACCACAATTTCACTGACTTCGTGATGCAAACTGAAATTCAAGGAACGCAGTACCTTTATTATTGCTATTTGAAGTGCTCTTTTGTGGGCTCTTCCCAAACCCACCCTAATTCAAGGAATGCAGTTTTCTGAATAATCTCTGGACCACTCCCTTGCAACTTATCATCTTGACAGTACATCTGCTCTTAAGTTCGCTACTCCTGGAAGTAGGATCTCCAGAGCCTGTTCCGCCCTCCTTGTTCAAATAATAAGGCATGACTGTTACGTTGTCCAGGTGATGAGTGAAGCAACACATTGCCTTGAGAACTGATAGAAAACTCGAGATAGGTGATTTGATATTTAACCTGAAATTTTCTCTTGACCATCTAATATGACTGACAGAACGGAACCCCTGGGTGGTACCACATACTATGTTGGACGAGTCCGTGGTCAATTACTACCGACGGAGACCTAATTTGCAGCTCCACTCCTGTTGAAGGAGTGACGACCTCAATTTCACTGACTCTCTGACTTCGTGATGCAAACTGAAATTCAAGGAATGCAGTACCTTTATTACTGCTACTTGAAGTGCTCTTTCGTGGGCTCTTCCCAAACCCACCCATCTGTGGGCAAATATGGTATCTCTCAAAATTTTCTGTGCTTGATTTAAAGACGGATTCTTCAATAAAGCGGACCCCAGACTTCTAAAATCGGAAATCTTTGCCATCGATCCCTCGTGAGGCCTAAGTATAATATATTAAACCTCTGCCTTCACATGTTTGAGCTGATACTTTTTCAAATTTCACTGAAAACTGCTTTGTCCAGAATATCCAAGAATATGGCGCTTTGAGATGACAGTTCCTGCTTGCTGCGTGTCAGGATTAAGAAATCGTCGACGTTGGCAACCAAACGTATCCCTCTTGCACTACAAAGAATTACTATTGGGATGGTAACTCTCCTGAAAATCCTGGGTACAGAACTGAGTCCTACTGGAATGCGTGGGAACTGTAAGCTCTGTCCTCTAGATGTTTGATTAAAAGTCAAGGTGTCTGTCCCTTACATGCTCTATGACTCACTTTTCCTGCGGAGGGTTCACCTTTTCATAAACGCGACACAGGCCTGGAAGAGAACTCACAACCTATTTCCCCTCACAGCCTCTTGGACAAAGAGCGATGTGTCCCACATGTTAGGCATGGTTCCATTCTGCCTGATCTCTTGGAGAAAGATTTTCCAACACGACTACCCATGGAAGCAATTATCTGCCCTTGCCCATCACTGGCATCATGGCCGTCCTGACGGAAGGGATGTTACTGAGAACGAGGCTGGCTCTGCTGCTGACCTAGATCTAATCAACTCACAGGAGATCTGCTGCTTTCTTTGCGAAGAGTTCTTGAGTTCACAAGACAACTGTCAAGAAATATTGGTGGTTCAATAAAAGATTCCAACAGGCCAACACTTCCTCTGTGCAGAGCATCCAGCTCAGTGGTTCCTCCACTTCTGACCCATGTCATTAAACCTTCAAGGCCAACAACCGCAAGGCATGTAAGTGAAGGGATGGTAGCAGCCTGTGCATCTGATGATCAGCCTGCAACACACGATCCTTCACCAGTCCAGCATACATTTCTTCTTAGACACTTAAGATTAGCATCTGCAACTATCAAGTGATTTGCGTACTGTCCCGACTTGACTGGACAAGGTGGTGATTTGAAGCTCCCTCCAAATGAACTTAACAACAAATTTTTTTAAGGGGTTGAACTGGATTTTCCAATATTTCATCCTAAGTAGAAGCCAATATATATCAAATCTACAATCCTGGTTGGCGATTAGCAAAAACTTCCAACTTGCAGACAGGGGCTCAGGACAGCGAATTCGGCCAGGTAATAGTGAGGGACTATCTCGTATTTTCATACACATATCACTGTAGGCCTACCACCATACAACTGTCCACCACTGACGTGATGTATGTTACACGCGGCATAGCCTAGTGTGGGTCAGTGTGTGTTGTGTGTATCTGAGCCGACCTGAACTGCAAACTATCAAGCGTGTGTTCTCACTGGGCACAGAGTCTCAGAATCTGAGATGACGATGAGTATTTGTCTGGTGTAAACAGTTTAGTTATAGTATATTCATTCTGTGAGAAGGGCAATCTCTCCCTATCTCTCCCTACAGGGCCGTGGGTGTGGCGCTGGTGACAGCATGATGTGGATGATGTGTTTACAACTGAACTGTGTCAGACTCGCTCGTTTTGCGCACGCCACGTTCACGTGACCAACATTAGCACATGGGGTGTTTACACAAAATTCAAATGGCGACAGTTTGAATATCATTCGGCGATACAATCATTAAAACATGTTATATGAGAGTCCTGAATGATGTCATGTTTTGGAAACTCTATACGAGAATATACTTCAATGTGGGAACCTTTAAGTACTATTGTAGAATCCAGGATTACACCCGTGAATTCATAATTAGTAGTTATCAATGTAACGACAAATAAACCCCTGAGAATGAGATAGTAATATAATGCGCGTTCTCTGACACAAAAGATGTTCAGAACACGCACAAATAAACTCCTGAGAATGAGATAGTAATATAATGCGCGTTCTCTGACACAGAAGATGTTCAGAGCACGCATGTCCATGTATGATAAGTAGTCTGGGATTGAGTGTATGTATATGTATTTGTGTGAATCTATTCACGCGCATATAAAATTATACAATCCAGATATTAAACTTGCTGTCAATTCTGCCATGGGCCTCAATGTGGCAAGACAAACCTGCCGTCTTGTGCAATCCGCTAATCCAAACATCTAACAAGTAAGCGCTCAGTGTTTGCCCTGTTTACGCTGCCCCGCTTCCCATGCCTCACCAAATTCACCTTCATCTATCCAGCTGTCTGCTATCGGCAGATTCCTGGATATCACGCATATGTGCTATGAGTATACGAACCCCCTCCTCCCTGGCCAACTCAGACAACCCAGATAAGTTGACCCGAGTGTGACCTTTCACACTGCAGACAGTAAACCAGTGACGTCGTCGTCATAAAGAATATTCATGTTGCTCGCACCCCTCCTTTTCATACAACTTTCACACACACCTGTTGTCAAGGTCAGACCAGTGGTCTAACTGTCAGAACAGATGTGACAAGATGCGCCAAATCTGGCCAAGCCCATGACCGCCTGAACATTGCCTGCACTCCCCCTCCCCTTCCGCCAGCCTGTTCAGCGAGGAGGCTCATCTCATCATACTGTGAGGATATGCCAGCCTGCCGTGCTCGACCTTGGGCCGAGTCTTTAGTGTACAGGGGTAGAGCTAAGACCAATTTTTCTACTGGCCTGGAGGGCCAGTTGTACTTAAAAGTTACTGGCCCTCCACCGAAATCAATGGCCTTGATTTCTATGATAAAAATACGAATATATCTCCGTAAAAATTTAGCAATATCCCGATTCATAACAGTGACTTAAAGCGACACAATCAGGCTGAATCATCAAAAATTGATGATTTTATTTTGGATTCTTAATATGACCAAATGATGTAAACATGTCCATAGATTAGAACTGCAAAAGTTTTTTATTTTTTGTGCTGCGCAATTACCAGTTAAGCGAGATATAGACAAAATTCCCGATTTCTTATTTCTGACATGCATGTCCAAAATAAGAAATACGGGAATTTCGTCTCTATATCTCGCCTAACTGGTAAATGGCCGGCCCCGATGGCTCATTCGTATCGACTGTGGCTTGTAACCTGGAGATACCAGGCTCGAATCCCGGTCGGATATTTGTCATCGTGGTTGTGCATATACAGTGCTCCAAACTGTTCAAAGGCCTGGAGTGTACAGTGCTGCCTATGGTACTGTGCACAATAAAGAACCCTTGAAGTCATACGAAATAAGAATAGGGCATAATCAAATATTTGTCTATCATGCAAATCGTAAGTTTATGGTGCACTAGCAGATACGACCAACTGGAACTGTGTTGGTTTGATGCTTGGCCAACACAGGTGACAGCATCATAGTGTTGTGTATGCTGGATTATCCTATAAGCATGACATAGCTGGCCTATATAAAAGGTGGAGGTCGTTTTGATTCAGGCCATTAATAATCACTTGAATGTGTCAGAAAAAGGTATAGGGCAGATCTTGAATTTTATTTGAGTAAGCTATTTGTGGTAAAAATGAGAAAAAAGAAATGTGGCATCATTTAGGCTTATAATAAGTAGCAATATCATTAGCCAATTAGCCTCAGTTATTCAAATTAGACTAAGTTAAAGCTTTTATTTTATTTAATCCTCCTTCCTTCTTCAGGCTTGAGTTTTAGTTAATTAAATAAACGACTCCAGCAAACAAGTTCACCAACAATACCCTGACGAAAAAACGTTCATCCTCATGGGAAAGAAAGACCTTAATACCTATTCCTGGTAAATTACATTTAGACTGCCGGCCTCCGATGTCCAGATAGATTGGAAAATTTTAGGAATGGGGCACAGTTTTTAGTTGAGGTTCTGCCTGTTTGAAGTATCAATATCATTAGCCAATTAGCCTCACATATTCAAATTAGACTAAGTTAAAGCTTTTATTTTATTTAATCCTCCTTCTTTCTCCAGACTTGAGTTTTAGTTAATTAAATAAAAGACTCCTGCAAACACGTTCACCAACAATAGCCTGACGAAAAAACGTTCACCCTCATAGAAAAGAAAGAGCTTGATACCTATTCCTGGTAAATTACATTTTGACTGCCGACCTCCGATGTCCAGAGAAAGAGGACAATTTTAGGAATGGAGGCACAGTTTTTAGTTGAGGTGCTGCCTGTTTAAACCAGCTTGACAATCTATTAAATTATCAATTCAGGATAACGCTGGGCAACGAGACAGAACTGAGATCCAGTGTGGAAAATATCAGCGGGCCAGACGGGCCAGTCATCATGGTCATAGGTGAAAACGACTGGCCCTCTTTTATTTTCACTGGCCACGGGCCAGCGCTTAAAACCACCCCTGCTGCACAGTGCACCGCAGCCACTAATCAGCCAATAAATTCTGTGTTTGCATGTGGATTGAGTAGTAGTAATAGTAAATTGTTGCTTTACGTAACTTTTCGGCACTAATGGTCATTTAATGTACATGATCATGATGATGAAGTAAGGGTGGGGTGAATGGGCATGCTGGGTTGTTGTTGTTAAGAGTGTTTTCCTTCACTCGCCCAATAATATGTACTGGGCATGTCTAGGGGATTTACCCCCAGGCATGCCTAGAAATCAGCTATCCTCGGGTCGGATAGTCCCCAGAGTAGCAATAGCTGAGAGTAACTACATTCACCACACGTGAGACACATAATGTTTAACACTCTATTGCCTCACATTTAAGATGTTGAATGATGAACTTGTTCAATGCCATGATGAATTTTCTATTTTAAATTTATTTCCCGAAAATACCAATGCTGCACAGATACATTGTCATCTCAAACAGGACACTTCCATTCTGAAACATGATATGTGTCAATACTACTTCAGGATATCGTTATCAGAACTATAATTTGTCATTCTACATGTACATAATACAAATTTCACATCACACAACATAAATGCTTGCGCCCGATAGGAAATCTGCAGTCATGTCATAATCCACTTTGCACCTGGAATATTGGCTAATAATATCATTCCATACTACAGTACTATGGCCACTATAGCAATGATACAACATTATTATTTTTTTCATTCTTCATTCAGATCTATTTCATTTATTCTACATTTGATACAAAAATCAGGCTGTCACTAAGATCATTACATCCAGATACCTGTAAAACAGTGTCACAATTAATTTATTTAACATGTTTAATGAGAAATTATTGCAATTATTGCACAAAGAAAACATACATGTATACCCGGTAGTCAATGGAAACCGAGGGGTGCCAATTGCCACTATGTAAGTACATGTACTACTTGACACCGTTGCAAACGAAGCCATCACAATGGCATGCAAACTGGTGGGTGATATATAGGTCTATAATATCGCTGAAATGACAGAAGGTCTACTAAAAAAACAGTTTAATTTATAAAGAACATTTTTTGCAATTTAGCAGACGTGCAAACATGCAATGAGATTTCTCAACAAGACAAGCAAGACTGTATCTTTAGAAGGAGTTGTTTGGCGTCAATTATCCTGTAAATGAATGTGATCATCTGTATCATTAAGAAGGTGATGAGTAGAATATTCGATACAACATGTACAAGTAGTAGCACACTTATGATAAACTTGGCGAGTCATAACATTATTCCAAAGCCTGGTGAAATGTTGGTCATCTCGAGCTATCCGAAGCCTACGATAAATCATAACTTGTACGAGAATACAGGCCCTGGTGTGCATTTTGTATGGAGATATAGTATAAAAATAAAGTGATAATAACTTTAATTGATTTAAATTTATAAATCTGTATATTTCAATACATTAACTGTTTAAAAAGTGTTTCATTGTGTGAATTTTTTTTCATCACAACTCTTACTGATTGTAGTCTTTTGGTAATAACGTATCTCCATGTCAATAAATATAATTTGAAGTGTGAGAGAGTTGAAGTAATACAAATCAGGAGAAGTATTTTATTTGGTCCGCAAATTATAATTCTGCATGATAAGTTGATTGTTAAAGTTATAGGCACTAGCTCACCAACTAGTTTTAGTAATGATTGTCAAAAAGTCTAAACTTGCCAGGTTATAGTAACAGTTGGTTAATTTTATTTGTTATTGCTGAAATATCATTAGTCTTATGATATTTTAGCAATAAAAATTGAAATTTAGTAACTGCGAATGAACCTGGCAAGGTTTCAATTTGTGACAACAACGACTAAAACTAGTTGTAGTTGGCTAGTAAGTGTTATGCTATAGGCGTGAATTACAATTTTAAATAAAAAGTAGACATTTGTCATGGAATTTTAAAATAGATCAAAAATAGAAGGGGCCCTACCGGTAACACATATCAAAGCTTGTAGAAATAAAAGTTGTATGTATTGGACTTTATGTCACCAACCTCTACATACTGTTTTGAATTTCCTAGGTAGAGATTCATTAATCTCATAAATAAATTATAATTCAAATTTCACATAAAAATATCAAATAATCAATGGTGTCAAATGATTGAGAAATATAAAAAAGAGAAATTAGAGTTTAACCTTTTTCACGATTTTGTATGACTAGAAGTGATGTTAAATCGTTTTTAAATAATATTGATCATTGTGCAATAATCTGATGGTAAAGCACAAATTAATTAGTGACAAACACACTTTTTCAAAAATTTAAGATTTAATGGGTACCAACAAAATTAGAGAAATATTATTAATACATGAAGCGTCACCTTTTTTAAACAGCAATGCTTCTTTGACAGTTTCAATTTGCCTGGGAAAAAAACAGTTTCACATGATGATTGATAAAAATTGTAATAGATAGATAATACTTAACTAATGGTAATACTTAACTAGTCAAAATATTATCAAAACCACAACTTCAGTTTTCAGGCAGTTCATTTATATTCTTTAAAAAATAGTCTGATCAGCCTGGTGAAATTTAAATACAGTGGGACATGTTATGGTAGACCACCTCTAGAGCACAGCAAAAATGGTCCTTCAAGACAGGTGATCTGCCAGGTGAGTTTCAATGGTAAGGCTGATTTTGGGGAACCATATCAGGTCAGTCTCCCATAAGGGTGGTCTCACATAGCAGATTCCGCTATATATGATTATCCTAAATAATATATAACAATATTCATTAGCTACCTTTGTTTTGATTTCTTTTTCTTATCTTTTGATTTTATTTTCGGCTTGCTCGGTAACAAGTTTTCGGAAGCAAAGTTTGTGACGAGATCTTTTCTTGGTTTCTTTTTCTTATCAGTCTGGCTCATTTTCTCCTTTTTATGTTTAACACCATCCTGTTGATTATCAGCATAATTTGATTGTTCACCCATAGAAAAATGTTTTTCGTTTTTAGATTTCTTTGTCCGTTTTCTCGGTCTTACTTTATCAACAACACACTCATCCACATTTCTCACTAATTCCCTATCATATTTACTTTTTTGTAATTCCCCCTCCACAGAAATATCCATACTTGTATAAAGGGGTATGTCAACATCAGCGTCTGGATTACTTTGCTTATCATTGTCATCGCTGTCTAATTCAATCCCATTAGAACAACAATCTTCACCACTTTTCTTATGACGTTTGCTTTTCTTTTTTCTTTTCTTGGATTTCTTTGGTGAATCATTATCAACTTCTATTATTGGACACACCTTCTCTTCACGCTCTGCCTTCTTTTTCTTACTTTCAGCAGACACAATGTCGAGTGCTTTTCTCTCCTCTCCTGGTGAAGACACAGATCCAGCAGATATGTCTTGGCCATACATAGCTGCTTCCTGTCTCGCAATCCGTTCTAATTTACCGTTCAAACCATGTCCATGGCGAGCAGCCCTAAAAAGTAAATATTAAAAAGTTTTAAAATATAATTTGTAGATAATTTTATAAATATCTTGTCTTTTATACTGCTCCTGTAACATGCAAATGTCTTCACCGGGCTGGATATTATTCAAATAATTTAAAAGCCTCTGGATTATAGTGTGGTTATTTGATTAATAAGGACATTTTTATATTTGTTAGTTTACTGTATTTATATGTGCAAATAAAAATATAATGAGGAAGCCGACATAATTGTATGACTTATAAAATACATGTGACAAAATCAGAAAATGGACACAGATTAACTAATTCTGAAATCCAAACTGTTAGTAGCTATGTTATTCAAACCAATGATATAAATTTAATTTTTTTGAAAAGACTATTATCATAATAATTTTATCATTGTAAAGAAATGGCACAAAGTTAAAACGAACCTCCCAACAGATTGACTACATGTATATTACAAATTTATTCATCAAAGCAAACAAGACATCTTGCATCATTTTTTTTTAAATTCTGTACTACTGAAAAACGAGCAATGGGACTGATTACATGCAGATGATTCACACATTATACCACAGGTATTTAAGACTAAAAAATTTAATTCAAAGCTCTAATTAATACAAAAATTAATTACAATTAATCACTCTTTCAAGATATCACAAGTGAAATGAAATAAATTGGGCTTTAGGCCACCTTTGTGCAGATATAGGCTAAACATATCACAAGTGAAATGATAACAGGAAGAAATAGCAACACAGCACTGTCAGACCACTGTACTAAATATTTTATCTGAGAGTATGGTCAAATATGTATTAACCCTTTCAGCACCGGGACCGTCTTTAGACGTCAGAATCTGACGTCTAAAGACGGTCCCCGCACTGAAAGAATTAAATAAAAAATATAATATTTGAAACTTGTTTAAAAAAAATTGATCTGTGGCTCGCTGAGTGGCAACAAAAGGAGATATAGATAGGCAAACAAATTTACTCTAGGTAGTTTATTTTGGAGCAACACAAATCGACCAGAAAGTCAAACAAGGAGAAACTAGTTTCAGATGACCACACAAATGTGGAGATACATGTACGCTTCACTGAATCTGTAAATCTACATGTGGTGTGATTTTATACACAGCTCTTAAATACGGTGATTGACTATAGCCAATTATCTACTCATGATAAGCAACTTAAAGAGAGCACTGACGTTAACAATATCCTCTGCCATTAATTGAAGTCAATAATGGCAACAAAATCTAAGACAAAAGTGAGGTCAAAGGCTATAACCCCCAAAAGGCATTTGTACAAGCCCTAAGGGATGTGTGTGTGTGCAATATGACAACAATCCAGGGAACTGTCTCCCAGCTATCACCCTGGAAAAGAGAATTATCCCTGCCATTAATTGAAGTCAATAATGGCCGCAAAGTCAAAGGTAAAAAAATAGGTCAAAGGTCTCCCAGCTATCACCCAGGAAACTAAAATTATCCCTGCCATTAATTGAAGTCAATAATGGCCACAAAGTCAAAGGTAAAAAAATAGGTCAAAGGTCATAGCCCCCAAAAGGCACATCTACAGCCTCTAGGGGATGTGTGTGTGCATTATGTAAACAATCCAGCAAATAGTGTTGACAATACCCCTCGCACTAATTCGTGGGTTGGGGATAAAAAGCTAAAAATAAAGAGTGAAATTTAGCTATCTAGATCGAAATATAACCTTTCTAAAGAAAAAAGCTTGACGACAATACTTTTTTCAAACAACTTTTAAGGCCAAAGTCTACTGTACATTTATCTGAACCTTCAAGCTGAACCCCATGCACTTTTTTAGACAAGATGTCGCGATAAACAGACATTCTCCTGACATCGGATTAATCGCCAGACTCAACAACTTAGCAAAAGGGAATTATTTATATTCCACCCAGATATCACAAGCTATTGACATTTTTTTAGACGAATATTGGCAGATACGGCTAAATGTTAGATAACAATGCATGAAAGTCCCTGCTACATGTACATGGAAGTAGAATATCAAATTTAATTACTTACTTGTGCACTGTTCTTCCTCCACAAGCTTTGAAAAGTTCTTCATCAGTTAACCTATATTGCAATAAAACAATGAATTATAAACGTGTAAATTTAAAAAAAAGTGTTAAAAAGAGTTTGCAACAGCCACTACAAAGCATTCAAGCTTATAATCAAAGAACAGTAAACTGGTCTTAAATAATCACTTACAATAGAATGCAAAGTATGTGCATGCTGCCAACCAAAATGCAGCTGCTGACACTTTTTTCACTTTAGTTTTTTCAATAACCTCTTCCGATTTCATTGTTTTTAGTTGGGTTTTTGGGGGGGGGGGTCACAACAAATTTTAACAATTAAGCAGGGAGGTAGAGGCAAATTTTTACAATTTTTTTTCCAGTAGCCTCTTCAGATTATTTCGGGGGGGGGGGGGGAAGGAGGGGGGCAGGTGGGTCAAACAAATATATTAATTTGCTTTTATTACTTTAATACACACATCACTTTTTGTTTGTTATAGCCTTTACAACGGAGGCATAGTCATCGACGTCTGTACACCTTTCTAGTTTTTTAATGTACTATCAAGAGAAATTAAAACATTTACAGTATACATGGTATTCAAATTTAATGTTTACAATGTATTGTACATTGCATACAAGATCAGCCATATTTACTTTGATAGTGATCCGATATCTGGATCTTCAGTGTCAGAAACTTCTGCTGATTCATTAGTCTGCTGTTTTTCTTTTACTTCTATACCCTGGTTTGTAAGTGTGGCTGCCTAGAAATCACAGATTAATAATGTTCTCAATTGATGGATTATTTCAAAATGAACATAATATAGCTGCCATAAACATTTTTAAATCAATCATTGCATATCCCATTTCAAATGTCATTAATGATTTAATGCACTGTGAATAGCATTGATAAAAAGAACTACCGGTACACTGATTATGATGTTAAGATGCTTATTATATTTTACAATTATTAAAACAATAAATAAATGTGGTGGTCTGCAATACTCACCTTTATAAAAGTGCCATATAGTAGATTTTTCTTGTTACCATGCCATTTAGCTTCTGATTTCTTAGTGCTCAAATTGAGTTCTTTAGTTTTCTTAACAGTAACTCCTGACTGAAAGAAAAAGGAGGATTGATTCATTGATTACTGAAATTAAGATTGTAACATTTAAGACAAGAATAGACTTGTAATTATGACATATATAATTATTAGTAAAATTTACATTCTCGCAAATCACATGATAAAAAAGGCAATGATATCACCTTAAAACGTAAGGAAGTTTAATGATAAAAAAGCGGGAAGTCAGACCATTTTCTATGAGTCCGAAGTAAAATAGTGTGATAAAATTTAGCAAAGCCAGCACCTAGTATGCATTTTTTATACATCGATTCTTTACTATAATGCAAGGTTTTAGAGACATTGAATGAGGGAAACTAGTTATTGGGTTATCATTGTGTGAAGAGTATATTGTTTTATAATTATGGCCTCTAGAGTAGCTATTTCAGGTTGTTTTTGAGATATATGTGCATATTAGCAAAGTATTTAGAATTAAAATGGCTGCAAAACAGTCATTTCAAAAGTTCACAAGGTGATGTAAGTGTCCTTAATATCTCAAATTATGGTTCAGGTGCAATCAACATATATGTGAACAATACAGAAAGGGCATTCAACAAAGGATCCAATGATTTGCTATGAGAAAATAAGGCAGACAGACAATATTACTATAGCCCTCTTTTTCATTTATTATAGAGCGGATTGGTCATTAGGGCAGTTAGTGTACGTTTATTTGGGTGTTTGCTTAAATGAGTTAACCCTTTAACCGCCAAATTATTTAACCCTTACACTGCTGCATAAAATTTGCAGCATGTGTGTTTTCCCACTAAGTAATATCTGGCACGTTTTTTCTTTAAAAAAACATCTGATGAACAACTGATATTAAAAGCCATTATATAGTACAAAATCAGTCAGTTAGCTATATACAAAGCGCAAGTAGAAAGACACCACAAAGCAAAAATGAAAAAAAAAGTGTAAGTGCTCAGTGTAAGGGTTAATATAAATTTTCACTCACTTGAAGTTGTGTCTCGCTGAAGCAATTCACAACTTCAGGTGGGTGAAAATTATTCAGATTTGACAAAATTGAGATCAAACATTTTCAAATCTTGCTGATTGATGTCATCCTTAACATGTAAAAAATGTGGTACTTGATGTGCTGATTAAAAAAATAAAAATCAGTGCTGATGGTTTGCAAAATAGTGGTGTGTGGAAAATCACACTCCTTGAATGAGCAAGGAGTGTTAGTAAGTAGTGTGATTTGTGTTGACTTTGTATCTGTACATCGTACGAGGCGTGTGGTTTTTCCTAAACCTCAACTTTGTTTTAGGCATGTGATGGCGTGCGCGTGTAATATCATAAGCACTGGAAAACCCGAATATAGCGGTTTAAGGGTTAACAGCATCTTAGTTGTAGTCAAGTGAAACACCATAGCGCTCTGAATCTTTATCAAAACATTGTATTTACCCCTTTAAGCCCTCACGGTGCATTAAAGCATATTTTAAATCCCTGAAAACAGACTTAATTTTCCTACAACTAAGGGTTTTAAAAAATAAAAATTTCCATGGAACTGGTTTACCAATACATCGCAATTTTCTTTGCTTTTTCACCCACTTCAAATCATCTTCATCCACTACAAGCGGCTAGTAGTGGATGAAGATGACAATGGTAAATTCAGGCTTAAAGGGTTAAGCTTTGTTAAGACCACCTATGATGTGTAAGTACAGTGAAACCTGAGTTCAGAGACTCCTGAGAGGTACGACTTTTTGTCACCAACGACTTTTATTTTTTGCACGGATCAGCTTTATGTTGTTAACGACCTGAGACCAACGACTTTCTGTCTGACGCGATTTAAGACCTTCATAATTTGGCAGAGGGGGGGGGGGGGCATTTTTCCACCCGTGTTAAACAACTTTGAAATGTTTATTATCACACCTTTTTTTTTTGTTTGTGACTCCCGTCATCAAAAGGTGGCTGTGATTTTCAACAAAGTTACTTGCCAGCGTCAATGTCAGAACCGCCGCCAGTGTGTAATGAAACATCGTTGGGTCTGCAAAGTCTGTTGCTGCCACTTGGCATTGAGACTGTCTGCCATACCAGAGACTGGTGTGACAGGTTGGCTCAACTGTAGCCTGTTGGTTATTCGTATAATTATACCTAAATCATACAGGGCACAAATTAGGGTGCGCAAATGCGGGATTCCCGCTGTTTTTACTCAGATCCCGCGCATCAGTTATCACAAGTGAGGTTATTCCCGCACTATTTCCTGGCCTCCGTGGGCACAACATCTGCTTGATGTAATCGTGTTTTAGTTTATCTTGATACCAAGTCCACTACAGAGTTTACATAAGGTTGTATCTGAGACGGTACTGTAACGCTTAGACAGCATTGGTTTGATTGTGGGCCGACATTGCACATGCAGGACCATCATTGTACCGCAATATCTCTTTGAAATGACAAGATATATCCTACCTCTTGTCAACCATGGACTACAAATAGTAGTCTCTGTTGTCAACCACCCATGATCACACGCAGGAGTTGAAGCAATATGTAACGTTCCCACTAAACACGAGACATTGACGCAATGTTGGTCCACCATCTGCGACTCTGGCCCAGCATTAAACCAGCATTGCGTCATCGTCTAGTGTTTACTGGGCTGATGGCACACACAGCGACACACATATAACAGCATATTGGCCTGTAATACCTTCTGTGACCATCACGCGCACCACGTGTCTGGCAGGTGTCTAGACAATATTGCTACCTGCTATTACAAAACTGCTGTCCCACAGACCAGCCTGTGGCAAGCAAAGTTGGCTGGCCAAGTGGCAGGTGAGGAGTTTAATGGGATTCTTTGTCAAAGTGGACTGGTCATCAACATAATTTATACTCTTGACCCTTATACTCTTGACCCTTGAAAAAATTTGCCCTTAAGAATAAAATAAAAAGAACACTTCATTTTTCACATTTGATGAGTTAATTTTTAATGTCACACCCCAAAAACATCCCCCTCAAAAAAAATTACAAGGCGGGACAGTCCCCCCTTCAAGTGAAAAATCCCCCCTTAGAAAAATTTCAGGGGGGGAGGGGGAACATTCCCCCCCAAAATCTAACCCTTAATTTGTGCCCTGTCATACCTAAACATTCTAAACGTTTTATGATTGGTGGAGGGAGGGGGTGATTGATGTGTACCTGCCTGTGACAGTGTGGTTGAGTGATTATGCGATCATCGTCGACGGTGACACGGTGAGGGGGTTTGTTGTGGCACGTGCTGATGTGGAAATGTAGCCAGCCTTGAATGCATGGTGTGAATGCTCGTCTCAACTGTAGGGGAGTCTGATGTCAATTAAATGCTATTTTTCCTGTTAAACTTTTACTTGCTAAAGTCATTTAAACTCCCCAAATATCAGATATACTCTGGCAATATTACCCAGCAAACACAACACATTCACCCAACGCTGTGTCAATGTTGGGCCGGCATCGGAGATGGCGGGCCAACATTGACGCAGCGTTGAGTGAAAGTACGCTATTTTGTTTGCTGGGTAGCAAATATAATATATATAATATATAGTATTATTAGCTGCAGTTCTATAACTACACATATGCGAATCACGCAATACCAGTGGAGTACAATGACGGGTAACTCACTAAATATGCTAACGCAAATTCATATAGACATGATAGACAGACACACTCACAATGCTAAAAAGTCAACCCTCTTGTCAACGACTTTTTGTCACCAGTGGTGAAATAAATGTGTTGCATAAAAATCACACTATTGCGAACTTGGATGGCTACTGAGAATTCACATTATTGTGAACAAAGACGGACAAAGCTGAAACTGACGCTAAACTGCTCAATTGGCTGCTGCAATTGCTAACTCAATTTCTAGCTTCAAATGATTTTCAACCATAATGACATTAAAAATAGGCATGTAATAAATTGAAGTTTTTACTGTGCATTTTTAGGGTAGTTAAGTTGGCTAGACACCTGCGACCGTATTCTTGTACAAGTTCGATATATCATAGAGTTCTGATTGGTCGAGATGGTTATCTTGACCAATCAGAAGCCTACGATATATTGCAGCTTGTACAAGAATACAGGTACTGACGTCCATAGAAGTGTCCCGCAGTTAAAGGGTGAAGTTAACTATCTAACTTAAATTAATGTGATCATCTACATCAAATGTGAGCCATATTAGCTTCTTGTACAATGCTGGACAATGCTTGGTATAATGTCTTAGAAATTGGCCAGAAATAATATACAGTAATGTCACTAAAAACAAGTGACATGACTTTTGTGGAAGTGTTTTTGGCACTGACAAACGTTTGCACAGCGTTGTAGTCCTGAGCACTCGATGTCTTAATGACCAGTTCTAATTCCAGATTGGGTGGCTCCTGGCCAGCATCATGTCCATACTGGTATCAATATGGATTGAAGTAATACAAATTGTAGGCATGTTGTGTGGTGATATTGTGATGACAAACATTTTCTTTATTAGCCTCTTTATTAGACATTGAAAAAAAGTTCAAGGTAACCCATCTTTGAACTAGACTTAGACAATCATGAGGACAGTCTATCACTGTAATTATTATGGAACTGACTTTACTGTTAGCTTCAGTTATTGTCGAATTATTGTGATGACAAGAACGACTGGACGGACGAAGGAAATGGAGCGACAGACAACCCAAAAACAAAATACCCTCGCACGCTCTGCGTCGGGGGCATCAAAAGAAATGTTATGGATATACATGTAATCTCAGTGAAATACAGATGCAATAACCGAATTATTCCTCCCTATATAGTATCCATGGTGTCACAAGGGTTGTTGACAGAGATTGAGGGCTATAAACACTGTGCCCGTATTCTCGTACAAGTGACGATATATCGTTGGCTTAGGATTGGTCGAGATGGCCATCTCGACCAATCCTAAGCCTACAATATATCATGACTTGTACTAGAATACGGGCCCTGGCAATTACTAGGCAGCTGTATATATTCCCGCTCTAGTCAGCCCCTGTGGACATGAAATTCAGGCACAACATTAACCCAATGTGAACAAACTGCATCCATGGCCTCAATAAAGGAATATCCAGACCAAATGTGCAAGATATGATATTGTCCATGGATTGGTGCATCAGTTTTGAGCATCGTTTGTTGGTTTACTCACCTCTGAATTTTGTACTTGTATACTGCTTGCAGCTTTGTTGAAAACATGATCCCACCAGTGAAAGCTAAACTCCTGGCCAGCATCATGGCCAACCTGATAAACAATGAATAGATGATTGCACTCAATCGAAGAGTATAAAACTGAGCAACAACAAAATTTTCCCTGAAATCTTACTAAGCATTTCTTCTTATTTTTTTCTACGGATTCGGTACATGTATCTCTTGATTCATCAAAACATATATGTATAATAAAGTTACAAAGTTGTCATTCATATTGGTCAAATAACATGTATTCTACTTAACCAAGTTATGTCGAAATAGGTCTTTTTCTGTAAATAATACAATCCATTTAATTGGTACAGGATGTGAGTTACCGATCCTCAAAATTTTGGAAAAAGTATTATTAGAGCCCAAAACATTTTTAAACATCAAGGGCTCCAAGGCCCTAAAAATATCTTGCATTCAGTCACAATTTGTTCTAACATTAATTAAAGGTACCCACTTCGAAGTAACCAGACTATAAAATTGGCTATAACTATAAGACCTGATTTTTGTATTATTGATATTTATTTCAATAAATATAGCCACCAAAATGACTTTAAAAAGCAGTATTCTTATTCAACAATTCTCCACTGTGACCTACAAGTTGCATGGCATCATCAGCACTATAGATCATGCATGTCATGTGATGTAGGTGTGTCTATTTCTGACAGTTCACAAACAAACAAACAATGGCAGAGCCATGATATATGATTTTTCAAGTAGGCCTACAGTTTTTCAAGTCGAGTAGTCTAGAGTACTTACACTATTACTGTTAGATGATATGTCTTTACTTGAACTGAGATAGGAAGCTATAGTCATAGGTGAGATAGACCTGTCTAGTTAGTAGCCCGATGTCTACGAAGAAGTTGGGGCCAATGTGGGGTCAACTGCAGTTGCTACTGTTGGCAGATTGCATGAGCCCCACGTTGCGGCCCAGAGACCACCTGATGTCGCCTATGCAGGTATACCATGTATACACGCGGCATATGTCATGTATGTGTGGTGTGTGGCTGAGCCGACCTGTCAAACTCTCAAGTGCGTCTTCTCACAGACACAAAGTCTCAGAGATGACGATGAAATGTTGTCTGGTGGCATTTTTAAGTGGGTGTTATAGTAGGCCTATATTATAAATTAGATAACAAAATGATTGATCTAAGAAATAATTCGCTAGCGCTGTGCAGAGACAGCACAGGATGCCTGTCTGACATCGCCTGCTATCTTTCTGTCATCACCATACAAGTACCAGAATATACTTCAATGTGGAAACCTTTAATAGCAAATAAAAAAAAATCAGTAAGAAAGGTAGGAAAGACAGGTGCCCAAAAAAATAATTTATGTTTATGCAAACACCTTACGATACTTTACATGTAAAAAATAAATTCTGTCTTACCCCTGTGTTGTCTTTTTTTATCTTCACCTTTATAGCTTCCTTAATGCCATGCTCCTCAAGTCCGAGCCCAGAACCTGTAAAATAATTAATTTAAATAGAAACTACCAAATTGTGTAATAGAAATTGACATCTCAAATTTTTTGTTCTTATTGTTAAGAAAATATATTATACATTTTTGTTATCAAAACTCCAGTGTTTCATCTAGGATTCAAAAGGGGCAAGGCGCCACCTATCATAAGGGGCACCTTATCATGCACGCCGGGCACCCAGTTAGGCAATTCCAACACCCACCCTCCCTAATAATTTAAGGGTATAAACAGAACAAGTTGATTATGTCAACATCGCCAGTTATTACTACTATGTACACAGGCCGTTATCAGGAATTGCATCATAGGTGTGAACGCGCGATATCAGTGACTAGGGTGTTTTTCACAGTCAAAATGGCCTAGGTGTGTTGACTATGATATAACAACACTTAAAAGAGGCATTATACTGTCTGAATATTAGAAGGGCAGCATGGCGCACATGAAGGTCAAGATGACACTCAAGAATGGCAGCATGGCGCTCATGAAGGGCAACATGGCGCTCACAAAAGGCAACATGGCGCTGCGCCATGTTAGAAAGAGCTAGATAAAACATTGAACTCTAGGGTTGCCACTAGGGCAACAGGTTAAGTGTTACACTTGACACTTTATTGATTGGCCTCTACATGTACTCTAAAAAGCTGCCACCATTGAGGATTGATTGATATGCTTGATACGCGTCATTAATTTTTGAAATATTTAATGTATAGATAAGAAGGTGCTTCCAAATGCAATTTTTAATCTTTCTACGAAGCCAAATCATTGCAATTAACCGGTTTTAAAAATGCAATGCTATCCTTGTCACTTGCTAATCAAATCTGAGTACTGTTGTTGTGCAGTGGGTCTTATAAATCTTAAAAAATAATTAGTTCAGTAGAACAAGAATACACAAGTTGTTGACATGTCAGTGTTACATCTAGGATTCAGAAGGAGCATGGAGCCACCTACCATTAATAGGGGCACGTTATCATGCACGCCGGGCACCCAGTTCACCCGGCTAGGCTTATCCAACACCCACTAGTACATGTAGGTAGGCCTATTGATACAATTGAATCTTACCAGAGAAATATATTACCTGACATTGAACCAGTCTATGATTTAAATTTCATTAGGCAAATAACCACAAACTTCATCAAAAGCTTTCAAGAACTGATAAACTTATGCAAATTAATAGTAACTTATTCTTTATTCAACTGTAATCATGGTAAGCAAAACGGATGAATGTATAAGAAGTTTACAGCATTCAAAATAAGGTTTGACATAAAATTTCTCCAGCTGACAACCATGTCTTACATTATGGGTTGTCCGCCCACATTCTCGGTCCACATGGTCCACAGACTATTTAAATCTTCAACCTTATTTTTTTATAACGATTTAAAAAATAAATTAGGCCCCTATACAAAATGATTTTTTTTAAATTATGTTTCGGAAAATCCCTCCACAATTTTTTTATGAGAGTGTATATTTTTGGGGGAATTTGGTAGTTTCTTTTAAAGTGAATTAAAAAACAGTTTCCCTATATCTACCCTATTTTGAAAAGCCATGTAACCATAATCCCCCCCCCCCCCCAAAAAAAAACCCCACCTACCTACCCGTTTGGGAAAACAGTGAAAGCGGAAACAGGGGTATTTTTGGCCTTGTCCTGCTGCAGCAGTGTTTTTTACACTGATCATCTGAGCCTGTGTTAATGTTTCCTGTCCTTGACAAATAATCACTTTGATTGATGACTTCGCATTCCTCCTTAATGGAGTATCAGGCAAAGGAAAGGTGCTGAGAGGCTGAGCAGACTAAGCACTCAGTTTTGTACAAGAAGAAATTTTGTGCTAGCAAAGTGTTAGCTTTAATGTGTTCGAATGATTGCTTAATATTTCCAGACCACCACGAGTTATTTCGTCTGCTGGGGTTGATAGGTCACTGACAGATTATTCTATTCCAATGGCTCAATTGTAATAAAATGTAAAACGCAAACTATATGAATGCAGCGACAAAATAACTCATAATACCAAGGTTATGATACAAGGTTATATGACATTAAACATCACATGTTCAGTGTGTAGCCCTATAAAACAACATAATAATATCAAGTGGACAGATCACAGGAACACGCCTTGGTCGTCCGCCATTTTGTTTTTTGTTGAGAATGTAAACAAACACATTTTTCTGGAGTATAGTGAATAATATAGGCTATTATTGTTTATAGATCGGCAAAATTGAAAGATCGATTAGAAGTTGAAAAAATCAAATAAAGCCATGTTTACAGAATGCCAGAAAAAACGGCGGTAATGCCCTCGTTTTTCCCACAATTTTTACCGCGAAAACGTAATGTTGAAACATCTCATTTATGTATTCGCCACTGTGGCTAATAGACATCACAAATCATTCCTCAAATGGCAAATATCTTCGCATTTGGCGACGTGGCGAGCAGCCAGCGCCAATGCTGGCTACTCCCAGGGATGGTGAATCAGACTGTAAACAGCAACATTTCCCATATATATATATATATATATATATATATATATATGTATAATATTTCACTGTTAAAGGGACCCCTTGGGATGAAACATTTTCAATGTTGTCAATTTTGAAAATTTAATTTATATGAAGCTATATAGCCTACTGATCCTAACTAAAAAATACGAAAAAGTCAAAAAACAATTTTAAAGCACCGAAAAAGAGTAAAATAGTTGTATTTCCAGGTCGTATATTGCCATGTAAACAAAACAAGTCAGCGATATTCAGCACTTTACATCACATATTCACACGTATCAGACGGTAAGATCAAACCAGTCGCCGCTAATTGGTGTCTCATAGTCAGGACACGGGAGGACACACCTGCAGCACTGATTGTCTACCCAACGCTGGGCCGATGCCATTAGCATGTGGCCCAATGCTGTGAGAACATTTAATCGTCCTTCAGGTATACAAATAGTTTGTTCCAAGGGTTACTTCTGGATTCATAGAAATGTTGATTAAAAATATTTGTAAAAATATAAAAATTCTGAAAAAAATAAAAACATGATCCGTGGGATACACTACTTCAGTACAGAGTTAAAAACGGAAATTGATGTCATCCCAAGGAGCTGCTTTAACATGGTTGAGGCAGATTTTATACATAATGCATAGTACTTTTTCAAACTGGGTAACAGCCTGCTAGTATTTGCAATCTTATCAACTTTCGCTATACAAAACACATACATGTACAGTGATCTTTCAACGTGCGTTCATTTTTCGAGCAGTCATTTTCAAACATTGAAGTTTCGTATCCTAAACTTCATTGCCAATTCTAACCAGAAATTGTCTTATTTTTCAAGTTTATCAATATTTAGAGCCTCAATCTGCAAGAATTTTGGTCATACCATGCTGAGCTGGAGGTTCGATCAGCGTTGAAAGATCATGTCAGTGTCTGTATGTGTTTTGTATAGCTGAAGTTGATACGATTTGAGAATACTGGCAGGCTATTTCCCAGTTTAAAAAAGTATTATGCATTATGTCTAAAATCTGCCTTAACCGTGAAATATTTCACTATTAGTAAACAGATATGAAGGTGGAACCACAATGATTTTAAAGATAAACATCTGCTTAATCCGATTATAACCATTAATTGAAAATCTTAAAAATATTTTTGGGCGAAATATAACTTTTACAAGAGGCCTGAAGTCCTATATCATACCCCACCATCAATTAGATTAGAGTTTTTGCGGTCACAAATATTCAAAAAGTCGACTTGTGGTGGCCATCTTAAATTTCAATAAAATCACCTGCACATTATTTATGACTTCAATTTTTTTAGTTTTTACGCCCACAAAAAATTATGAAGTTCATGCATGGCGGCCATTTTGAATTTCCGTAAAATCTTGAAAAAAAAACATGCACATCTCCATATCGTGGGGAATGTGTTTGTAAAATTTAAATAATTTATAACTTTTAAGTTTTTGCAATTTAAAAAAAAATGAAATTGATCCGTGGTGGCCATTTTGAATTTCAGCAAAACCTTAAAAAAACCACCTGCACATTTCCATATTGTGGGGAGTGTGATTGTAAAATTTAATTTTTTTTAATAATTTCTGAAGTTAAGGTTTAAAGTTTTTGTGCCCACAAAAATTTTGGACATGTTGGAGTTGACTTCTGGCGGCATTTTGAATTTTGGTAGCATCTTTAAAAAATCACTTGCACATCCACACGTTGCTGGGAATGTGATGTTAAAATTTAAAAAATCTGACCAAACTCATATTTTGAGTTTTCGCGCCCACCAAAAAATTGAAGTTTATTCGTGGCGGCCATTTTAAATTTCAGTGAAACCTTGAAAAAGTCACCTGCAGATCTACATGGTGGGGAATGTGATAGTAGAATTTGAATAATTTCTGACTTTTAAGTTTTAGAGTTTTTGCGCACACAAATTTTTTTGGAGTTGACCTCTGGCGGCCATTTTGAATTTTGATACCTTCTTTAAAAAATCATTTGCACATCGGATGTGCAAGTGATTTTACATTTTTTGAAGTGACTCGCACGCCGGCATATCATGCATATTGGCGAAAAAACTGGACGACAAGTGTAACAAGTGTGATGGACGGATGTCAAATATTTTAGCTCTTTAGTTATTACTCTTTTTCTTTTTAATCCAATGGCTGTCAGTTGTTTCCCTTTAGGTCTTCCTCTGGTATTCATCTTGGGTGGCAGTGTCAAATTGAAATTGTCGGTCTCTTGTGTTGTCATTTCTTTATTCTTGTCTGGGCAGCAGCAAGAGTGCGAATATCTTGCCTCCACAATTTCACAAAAGATTCTGCTTCAAACTCTTTCAGACGAACTTCGAAATATTCAAAAGTATTAAATTCATCTCAGATATTGAAGTCTGCCATCTCTTCTATGAATGAATTTAGTCGTGAGTTAATCAATCGTATTAAAGATCAGAAGAGTCAGTACTAAAGTCTGGGTGTCCAGGCAATAACTGAAAAATGATCATGGCAAATCCTACAGCTTTATAAGAGACTATGGCATCAAGTGGGAACGCGAATTCTAGCATTGCAGTAGATTGCAATATACAGGGTGTGATCTACGGGAAGTGCGACTATGAGGTGTGCCTACTGGAAGTGCGACTATGAGGTGCGGCTACGGGAAGTGCGACTATGAGGTGTGATCTTCAATTGCTCTCGGCCATTAGTAATCAAAGAGATGCTGAGTAGGGTGTGATTTTCAATTGCTGCTCGTGGCAGGTGAACTTGTGTCACTCTCCAGCATGTCCACGATTTATATGTAGTTAGCAACTAATTAGTATAGCTTATTTTGAATTTACAATTGTCTTATTTTTCAAGTTTATCAATATTTAGAGCCTCAATCTGCAAGAATTTTGGTCATACCATGCTGAGCTGGAGGTTCGATCAGCGTTGAAAGATCATGTCAGTGTCTGTATGTGTTTTGTATAGCTGAAGTTGATACGATTTGAGAATACTGGCAGGCTATTTCCCAGTTTAAAAAAGTATTATGCATTATGTCTAAAATCTGCCTTAACCGTGAAATATTTCACTATTAGTAAACAGATATGAAGGTGGAACCACAATGATTTTAAAGATAAACATCTGCTTAATCCGATTATAACCATTAATTGAAAATCTTAAAAATATTTTTGGGCGAAATATAACTTTTACAAGAGGCCTGAAGTCCTATATCATACCCCACCATCAATTAGATTAGAGTTTTTGCGGTCACAAATATTCAAAAAGTCGACTTGTGGTGGCCATCTTAAATTTCAATAAAATCACCTGCACATTATTTATGACTTCAATTTTTTTAGTTTTTACGCCCACAAAAAATTATGAAGTTCATGCATGGCGGCCATTTTGAATTTCCGTAAAATCTTGAAAAAAAAACATGCACATCTCCATATCGTGGGGAATGTGTTTGTAAAATTTAAATAATTTATAACTTTTAAGTTTTTGCAATTTAAAAAAAAATGAAATTGATCCGTGGTGGCCATTTTGAATTTCAGCAAAACCTTAAAAAAACCACCTGCACATTTCCATATTGTGGGGAGTGTGATTGTAAAATTTAATTTTTTTTAATAATTTCTGAAGTTAAGGTTTAAAGTTTTTGTGCCCACAAAAATTTTGGACATGTTGGAGTTGACTTCTGGCGGCATTTTGAATTTTGGTAGCATCTTTAAAAAATCACTTGCACATCCACACGTTGCTGGGAATGTGATGTTAAAATTTAAAAAATCTGACCAAACTCATATTTTGAGTTTTCGCGCCCACCAAAAAATTGAAGTTTATTCGTGGCGGCCATTTTAAATTTCAGTGAAACCTTGAAAAAGTCACCTGCAGATCTACATGGTGGGGAATGTGATAGTAGAATTTGAATAATTTCTGACTTTTAAGTTTTAGAGTTTTTGCGCACACAAATTTTTTTGGAGTTGACCTCTGGCGGCCATTTTGAATTTTGATACCTTCTTTAAAAAATCATTTGCACATCGGATGTGCAAGTGATTTTACATTTTTTGAAGTGACTCGCACGCCGGCATATCATGCATATTGGCGAAAAAACTGGACGACAAGTGTAACAAGTGTGATGGACGGATGTCAAATATTTTAGCTCTTTAGTTATTACTCTTTTTCTTTTTAATCCAATGGCTGTCAGTTGTTTCCCTTTAGGTCTTCCTCTGGTATTCATCTTGGGTGGCAGTATCAAATTGAAATTGTCGGTCTCTTGTGTTGTCATTTCTTTATTCTTGTCTGGGCAGCAGCAAGAGTGCGAATATCTTGCCTCCACAATTTCACAAAAGATTCTGCTTCAAACTCTTTCAGACGAACTTCGAAATATTCAAAAGTATTAAATTCATCTCAGATATTGAAGTCTGCCATCTCTTCTATGAATGAATTTAGTCGTGAGTTAATCAATCGTATTAAAGATCAGAAGAGTCAGTACTAAAGTCTGGGTGTCCAGGCAATAACTGAAAAATGATCATGGCAAATCCTACAGCTTTATAAGAGACTATGGCATCAAGTGGGAACGCGAATTCTAGCATTGCAGTAGATTGCAATATACAGGGTGTGATCTACGGGAAGTGCGACTATGAGGTGTGCCTACTGGAAGTGCGACTATGAGGTGCGGCTACGGGAAGTGCGACTATGAGGTGTGATCTTCAATTGCTCTCGGCCATTAGTAATCAAAGAGATGCTGAGTAGGGTGTGATTTTCAATTGCTGCTCGTGGCAGGTGAACTTGTGTCACTCTCCAGCATGTCCACGATTTATATGTAGTTAGCAACTAATTAGTATAGCTTATTTTGAATTTACAATTTTATTATTACAATGTAATGCTATAACTTATTACCTCACATGATATTAGGATATTCACCAGATGTTGCTGTTGGCTATCAATTGCCGCTACTCCTATGGCAATGTGTTCTCTCTATCTGAGCATTTTTTTCATTTAACGCCTCCTGATAAGCTACATCGGCATGTAACAATTATGACCTAAGAGCTAAACAGATGACTGATAATTGTTGTAATATTTGCACTAGTAGTATGAAATCTATAGGTTGAGTGCCGTGTTCCGGCTGCCGGCACGGTATACAGGCGTTCTAGATATATACCCGATATACACTTGCACGCCGGTATGCTGGCGCACTAGTCTATTATCTAGCATGCCGGTATGCCGGCGTGCGAGTTACTGAGAATAATTCGTACATTTTTTATGTGACATCCCCATGACCATGTTGATATACTCGCCGTTAAATTAACCAGAATCACATGATTTTGGTCGATTTCTTCGTCAATTTTGAACGATTTTCTTGAAATTTTGCACAGGTCATTTTCTATTCAAATCCTAACAGCGGTAAAAATTTCGCAAAACTATATTGAATATTTTAAAAGTTACACGATTTGACATGTAATAAAACTCTAAAATTAGGTTAATGGGTTTATAGAGGGACGTCGTAATTTCAATTTATTACATGCCAAGTGGTCTAACTTTTGAAATACGATATAGACTATACCCAAAGTCACATTAAAAGTGACCAACCAGGATCGCATGTTTTTCGTCGATTTCTCGGTCAATTGTCAACCGATTTTCATGAAATTTGGTAACAATAATATTTCAGCAGAAACCTAATATCCCTGAAAATTTCGTATATTGTATTTCAAGAGTTAGACCATTTGACATGTAATAAATTGAAATTACGATGTCCCTCTTTAAACCCATTAAACTAATTCTAGAATTTTATTACATGTCAAATGGTCTAACTTTTGTGATAATAAATATAATTTTCCGAATTTTTTACCGCTGTTAGGATTTGAATAGAAAATGGTCTTTGACTTTGCAAAATTTCAAGAAAATCGGTTCAGAATCGACGGTGAAATCGCCGAAAATAATGCGATCCTGGTTAATTTGACGGCGAGTATAGATCTATATTTTAACGAAATTTTCAGGGATTAGGATTCTGTTTAAATATGATTGTTACCAAATTTCATGAAAATCAGTTAACAATTCACCGTGTCTGTGACGCAGACAGAATCCTGGCGCGACTAAAATCCCCCTTCTCCTACGGGTGGGGGGTTAAAATGTGTTGTCAACGAAACCTTCACACCCTCTTTTTATAATAATAAGGTTGGTAGATCTAGAGGAGCTATTCGCGCGTGAGCCAGGTGACAACACAGTCACAAGTCCCTTATTATCGCCCAGTCACATGATAGCCGTTCTTCAGTGATTTTTGTTTTGTTAGGGAAATTCAACCTTCACAAATTTGAGTGCTAGTCTCACTTCATGTGTTAACGCTAATATTTGTAATAATCTAAGGCAAGCCTAAATTTAACCTTTCGTCCATCCATATTTCTTAAGCTGTTCAGCGGGCGAAAATCTGCCAGTTTCTGACATGTCTGATAAAATCAATCAACGAGACAGCACCTTTCTACTTTTTACCATTCCTCACACATGGTCTCACCACCCCAAATGCCAAGTTATTCAATTTGAATTTTCACCTACTTGAAGCTGTGTTTTTGTCACAAAAACGCGATCCACATTTCAAGTGAGTTAAAATTATTTAAATTTGTCAAAATAGAGGCAAACCATTTTCATAGCTTGCTGATTGATGACACGTTTAACTTTGAAAGTACATTAACAAAACAGTTGGGGCAAGTTGTTACAGTATGGGGCAACAACTTGCCCCAATCATTTTGTCACAAATTGCCCCAACACGACTTGCTTCAGTAATTGGGTTATTTTCAGAAAATATGTGCAGTGAGCAGTTCGCACCACATCATACTAATAGATAAGTTATCAATAGTCTATAACCACTAGAAATATAAATCGTCAATTTCGATTACACCCTTACAGGAGATTTCTTCATGAAAATAAACAAAATAGTAGGCCTACAGACCTTCAAAAACATTCAAAATGTCCACCATCAGTATAGTCTGGGAGTTATGGGATGGATTTCCGTGAACAGATAGGGTTTCACCACCCCAAATGCCTGCAGTCCCATTGAAACGCATGTATAATGCCAACATTCCAAGGGCCGAAATCACCACTTTCGTCCCTAGCTGCCCCCCTATGTTACACATCATAAAAAAGGCAAAGCTGTCCTCATATCACAGAAAGCGAAAACAGTGTGTGCTTACAATTTATCCACATAATTACAACATTCCTGTATTTTTCCTTATTCACCAGAGGCGGGAACAACCATTTAAAGCAGTAATTTGGATAGGGATTCTCTAGTCAGTAGCCACCCCGCTTGGATTTCGGCTCATTTAGGGTGGTGAGACCATAGTATGTCATGGTATAGACTACGCTGACATCTGGTGATTAAATCGATTAACAATGCTGGGGCCAAGGGCCGTTTTAACTATGCTCACCCCTGTAACAACTAGCCCCGGTCTCCCCTATGTATGTAGGCCTATATAAGATAATCTCTGAGGTCAAAACAATGGTTAGAATGACATAGGTTACATCATTGTCCACACCCTGTCTCCACAAATTATAGGGGAGCGCATTAGGATCGAACGATCGATCGATCGATCAAAGTTCAAAACCATATAACTTAATTGGATGTTTAAATTGGGAAATCAACGGGTTTTTTATCATAGCAGTGAGTGAGAGCGATCTATACGCCTAACCCAAGCCTCAAGGTCCAAAACTTATCCTTAACAGCATAGCTAAAAATGTGTAAATGTAGGTGAAATGTTACTCATTATAGTAAATCTATTATTGACCTGATAAATCGAGGTCAAGTTTTAGGGCCCAAATTTAAGTGACATATTGTAATCAATAAAAACAGTGCAGTCCGATAATGAGATCAATGATATACAGATGATAATGTGAGGGTAAGGTGACAGGGCATGGTGGATTGTGGCGAGTGTTTTCCTTCGCTCACCCAATAAGGGGTTATTTACAAAACCTGTGAATCTATGATTAGTTTTCATGTGCTATGACAGCCAATGGGATCCAATGGTAGCTTTTGAGAATCACCATCGAAGGCTGGCTTGTATGCGATTGGCCGCTGAAATTAGTTGTTTGTAAGGAAGTGCTGTTGAGCACATTTTTCAAAATTATTTTTGCACTTGCATTGGTCGAGGAGACATCTCGTCTTGTGTGAGTAAAGGTGTAGCTGCTGGAATGACGGAATAAACATGGTCCATGAGAGTCTTGTGTCACTTACTGCTCAAATAACTTCTAATATTTTCTGGTCACCCGACCAAAATCTCCGGATATTTGATGCTAGGAATTATGGAAGGGTGACTTATACACTCACCTTCATATAATTTTCATTCGTGGATAAACCGGGTAGTGACACGAGACACAAGTGACACAAGTGACACAAGACCCTGGTGAAGACCTCAGTGATGTCTTGGGTCAATCAGTCTTGTGAGTAAAGATAATTGTTGTGTACATGGGACTAATTTTGGAATAAAGACTCAGGGCTTTTAACCGCGGGTATGAGACAATCATCAGTATGGAAAAAAGTTCCAGTTTGCTCTGGATGCCCTACAGGGAGCGAAAAAAAAGCTAAATACTGAGCAGCCCCATCACCACCACCGAATTAAAGGGTGCAGTCAGATTCAATGAACAGTTTCATAACTTTGGTGATGAAGCCTTCTCTTGTCTGCTTTTCTTTATGGAAGAAGTTAGGGCTATGCAGTCATTCAATATGGGGCCTTGGGCGTATGTTCCAAATTGGCAACCGAGGAAGCCACAGCTGCCCGTATACAGAAAGCACCAGTAAATGTAAATAAAAAACTACATGTCTGTTTGGTCATGGTATGTAATTGAAATGATGGACATATAAGGGATATGTAGTGTTAAAAAGAGCATATTTAAGCTGCAAGTATTTTATCTTTATTATCATATAATCTGAGGAACGTCTCTAAAAAAATTAGTTAACCCTATGCCATAAAGTGTAAAAGTTCTAAATAGAAAAAAAGACATTGCAAATGAATTTGGGGCCACGGCCTTTACAAGGGGAAAAGAAACAGTTTGTATGCTATAACAATGGCAATATTGTGTTTCTTTACAAGCGAATGTCTGTGACCAAATCCCGCACAGTAAATACACACTGAAAATGCAATAAATGAGCTAGTTTTAAAAGAGATATAATTATCTAGCACAAAATTTAAATAAATTTGACCACCTAAGCGGGATGGCAAGTCACTTGCCATCCCGTTTAGGTGGTAAAATTTATTTGGGGCCACAGCCTTCACAAGGGGAGAAGCAACAGCTTGTATCACTTGCCGCAAGGGATAGGCTCATTTTGAGCAGTATTTCCGTCTTCTGGACTGTGTATTTAGCAGATGACAAATTCTAAATTTTCCACTGATATCCTTTCCACTGCCGGGTAGATATAACACAGCTATACCACAGCGTATCAAAACCCATACAAAAAGCGGCCCTCTCCCAAGCAATATGGTCTACCACACTCATACCAGAGCATTCTAATCTGTATCCAAAAAGTGGCCTTCTCCCACTCATAAAAATCAGTAATTTATCTCAAAATATTTCTTAATCATGTATGAAGCAGCTGCCGGTCATACGCTTTTTTATGTTATGGTGTATTTTATTTTACGAGTGGTGAGATAACGATCTCCGTCTACACAAGTGCCTGAATACGTTCTTAATTAGCGTCTATGGTTAATTTGTTCTACATAATGCAGCTGAACCGTCTGTGACGCTTGCCCACCAATGAAACGGCATTTGGCCAACATCTTGTGTTTGATGGGTAGGTAGTATGGTGCATGGCACCTAGTGTAGTCTTATGTCATGAATCCTTGTGGCTACGATTAAGATAACTATCAATATTATGAACATAAAATGTCCTGACGAGTCATCCAACAATAAAGGTTGAATTTACATAGCCAAGTATTTTAAATATATGTCATAATACTGAAGGTGTGTAGGCCTAAAATTGTTAAGTCTCTTAAGGTTAGAATTACATTTCGCATGGCTAGATCAAGGTATCGCAAATATTACTTGTTTTCTAGAGAACTGTAAACATGGTCGACTTATATTGAAAGATGTTTATATTTTCCTCTGCCAAATTAAGTCTAGAAATGAATGCAATACACAACAAAATATCAGTTCAGATGGTAATATATACAGATAATAAGAGTTAAACCCAATTTATAGTCATTACTACGATATTTTTGTGTCTAAAAACTTTTATTATTTTTTGTAGGGGCCTAGTAAAAATCATAGGACTGTCTGTGTCCTCTGGCAAATGGCTACGGCCAAGATCATATCAGCATATGCTTTGTTTAAGAGCCCATTCTCAGGCAAATGGCATGTTTTTATTTTAGCTCAGTTATATACATTAAAGTGTTTAAATGAATGAAGGCAACATTCCGATATATTACAACTTTTAGGATTAGGATTATGGCAAAATGTCGGTTATTACAATTTTGTCTTTTAGATCAACCTGTTTTATAATGGACTTGTCATATTTGACAGGAAAAAAACATGAGTCACCAATTTTATTAATTATTTCTAAAGATAGTTTTTTTTTTAATTTACTGGCCGTAATCTATGACAAAAAGTTCTCAACACGTATTAGCAGAAGTATGTAAGGTCTTAGATGTATCACATCGTCAAAGATATTGTTAGTATAATTACAACGTCATCGAAAAATCACTGCTTTGCTAATGCGCTACACAGGAAGGCCACAACAGGAAGGGTCAACACAGCAAATTTCGGCGGATTGACCTGTTTTAAATCTTTGCAACTAATTCGATTGTGATAGACTATAAAACCTGCCTGTAGAGGGTCTAGATGAAAGGTCCGATGTTGATTTGGTTATTTCTTTGAAAAGGTCAACATTGAGGAAAATCCCTTTCTTTTTCTCATTTCAACAGCCACGAACATCCCGTGTTTCCCATGTATTAATATCACCTATAATACATGTGAATGAACCATGTGTTTTCCATGTGTTAATGTCACCTATCATACATGTGAATTGTCAAAAGTAAAAAAAAAATTATCTCCCTATTTAAAAAAAAAATAAAAAAGTGTGAAAGTGTGGCAATGGGCCCTAGTTATCCTGAGAGTGTGACATCACTCCAGGCGCAGACTGTCACTTCCTGTAAAGCTAGCCTACATGTACTCTGGTTCCCAGAGCCACACTACGCGCCGTGGCCCAGCTTCATGTAGCCTCTGGTATGCCCCAGTGGCGAATTTTTGTGATTTGTTGCTATTTTTAGATGAAAGCAGGGTATTCCCCGAATTCAGGCATTTTTTAAAGGTCACTTCCCCGGATGAAGAGTTGTTTACAGTAGTGTATTTCCCCTCTGACGCATTTCCCATGACTTGACCCAGAAAATTATTCACCGGCTTCAATAGCACAGGCATTAAGGTCATGTGACTAAGACCCTTGGTCTCGATCCGGCCATAAATGAAATTGGCCGGGCTCGCCAGGCAAGCCTATTTGTTTACATTGGACTTTTGGACATGTTTTGAAGGACATGACCTTTTGTTCTATTTATTATGCTTTTTTGTCTGATTACAGACATATCTACTTTTCAGAACATTCTTGATTTTACATGTTACAGCTGTAGGCTACACAGTCATGGTTTATTGCATTGCCGTGGACTGTAAGAGTAAAAACACCTACACTGGAAGGTCTGGTTCTTTAACTGGTCCAAGGCAACGCAATAAACCATGACTGCGTGTCTTGTATAGTTATTTCCCTACTTGGTATTACGTAAGGGTGAAGTGGGCTACGCCTATAAAACGATGGATGAGGGGAGTTTTAGTTTCACGGCTGAATAAGTTATTCAGCCGTGAAAGGTAAAACATTACAAGCGCCATTGAAAGGTGGCATTCAAAGTGGTCGCCACATGTGGCGACAGGAGCAAAATATTTGTAATCTAAATATTTAAAAATGACCATTCATTGATAGGGCGTTGGACAAGTTAGGTGAAGTTAAATCCCATATTGGTGTATCTATAGCCCCGGTCGAAAGCCTACTGTCACATGTCATGATTTTCTCACGGGTCGATATATTTGTTGATTACAATATTTGATGTCAAATCTTGGAGAGGGCAGAAAGCGTCGTGCATGGTGGAGAAACCTCAATATCACCCTTTGCATACTTGTCATGCAGATACTCTTTCTAAAATGGTGTCATGTAACAGCGTGATACTCTTTCTAACATAGTCACCTGCTTTGTAATGAGCAGTGATCAAACGCACATGATGTTGGATCAATGCTGCTGTGAAGTCGCAGACGCTGGGCAAACCTTAACCTAACACCGGGTCAACGTCGGGCCTACATATAGAAAGCCTAGCTCATAAAAACAGAAACTTTATAAATGTGGTTGTGATATGGTACAATGTGTGTGGAATCAGTAGGCTCTGGTCATGCATAGTTCTAAAAAAATCAGATATAAGCTCTTACCCTCAAATAATATACAATTACCCAGCATGTTTAATTGTCTTGATGTGTTATATGAGAGCGATCACTCTATTTTGCAAGAAGAGATATCTGTGTTAAAGACAATAAGTCTTGATATATATAGGGATGAAATCATATGATGGACGTGAAGATACTTAGGCCCCTAATGACTATAGGTATCCTCCAGACTTAGCAGATAAATTTCCATTATTATAGATTTGGTTCTTATGTAATCAACATTAATCATCTAGAAGTATATACAAGACACATCCTACAACAGACAACAGTTTAATGCAGACTGTGGTGTTAACTCTATTTGGCATTAGAGTGAAAAGTGCTGAGGTACATGCTAAGACGTTAAATAATATCAAGACAATCAAGCAGACAGATTATGACAATGTGATAGTCATAGGAACTGATGTAAACTTGATCATTCTTCTTTCAAAACTTACTCATCTGATAACAATACTTCTTTCAAAACTTACTCATCTGATAACAATACTTAGCTGAGTAAATCTAGAGCTGGTAACAGTTATCATAAAATCCACCATTCAACTGTCTCAAAGGCTTCCACAACGCCAGCAGTGATAGCACATAAATTATAAAAAAAAGCATCTAATTAGTTAGTTCATAAACATGCAGAACTAGAACATAGGCCTATCGGAGTAAACATGGATTGATTTGATTTGATTTGTCCTCTTCGTCAACATACTTGGCCAAAAAACTCGATATTGTTTTGATTGTCTTTTAGGCATGTTTATAGCAATAAATGGCATCCAATCATGGGAGTCGCTACAGCAATTCCGAAGTTGCACAAAGATGTGATCAATATATTGATGAGGGTGACTATTTTAGCATTATCATTGTGCAAGATATTAGCATTTATGCAATTCTGGGATATAGACATCAAGCCTGAGCTATAGTGAATGAAGTAACAAATGAAATTTGTGTACAATTTGCCCATAATTAATCTATTGTTTTAAGACAATCATATTTTTTTGCATTCCCAGTAACTTCATTAAAAAGCGAGAAACAAACAAGAATGACTTTTATTATGTTTTCCAGATAGCCCTTTTGCCAGATCTTTGACTAGATGTGGCGCTTATCCCGTGTGATAGTGGACCAATAGTGGTCTTTAAACATTAAATTTCTCAAAACAAATGTTCATTTTGAACACGAACGTCAAGTTTGTGTGTTTGCTGTGCACCCAGACATATTATGTATATTCATGATAATTGTGACTTTTTCTGCTATTTTGGCGACTATTTTGTTTTTCAATTTTGAAGGGGAAGAACAAAAAATAGAGCTTGACATGGGGTAGATTTGGAAGCAGGATAAAAATAACTGTATGACAAATTCTACTAAAAAAAATGTCTTTCCAACTTTAAGAATGCCTTTTTTTAAATAGGCCCTGACTATTGCGAATTTACCAGGTATGATATGAAGACGATATTCCTGTATTTCTTATTCTGGACATTCATGTCCGAAATAAGAAATCGAATAAAAAACCTACTCATAAAGTCGTACATTATGAGAGGGACTGAGGCATGAAGGGTTGGTAACCCTGTATGGCAGGTTTACACAGGCGCCAACATTTTAGCAAGCATGCTGAATCTAATCTAAGACTAAGTCTAACTATTAATAACTGCCGGCTTAGTGATACACAGCTCCGAGTAAAAAGCAACTGGACTAAAGGCGGGATTGTGATCGATCGATAATTATCGAAAGGCCCGGGCAGCCTGCATGCGGGCTAGCTAACCCAAACAAACAAACAAACAAACAAACAAACTGTTCGTTTTATATTTTGTTTGACAATATAGTCTAATAACAATGAGGTTGACAGTTAATAAAATCTTGTCATAAATCCAGGCTCGTCAATGACATTGCATTCTATAAATGTCGTTTCAATGTGGGCATCTCGCTTTGCATTCACTTTGTGGGCGATATTAAAAGGCTTTGTCATTTGAACCTGTGTCCATTCAGTTTTTCTGTAGGCCTAATCAGGTAATCGACGAAACTGACGAAACGAAACGAAACTGGTTTCCTGTAGGTCTAGGCCTAATCGACGAAACGAAACTGGCCAGACGAAAATGACGAAACTAGTTTCCAAATTCCTGTAATCGACAAAACTGACAAGAATTTTAAATTAACCTAGGCTATTTAAATTAAATGAAAATTCAAGGAAAAAATACTTTCAATATAAAAAAAGGTTTTGATCCCCACTCAAAATCAGATTGTTTAACGTTAGGCCTATTGCCGAATAGTGGTGGGCGGTCTTGACACCGGACCAAAATGTCATTTTTTTACCACAGCCATGTTTTTATACTCAAAATACTCAGTTTTCCATGATTTTTCCTGAAAGGCAAGTTTGTGGTCACCAAAATATGACATGCCTTTTCCCGTACATCTTTTCCACGAAACTGACCGATACCGGCCGAAACCCTCGACTAAAGGCAAATATTGAGAATTGTGGACTAAGGGGAAGATGTACACAGCATAGTCTAATGGGTGTAATAGGAATAAATATAAATATATTTTATTTGCATTTTTAATAAAAATTGATTTTTAAAGAAAGGAAACTGGGAAATGTCTGTCGCATCAGTCCAAAGCAACACACTGCCTAGTTTTGAAACACTTACCGGATGGGGTATGCTGTTATAACTACATGCATTTTATACTTAGACTATAGGCCTATTATTTAATTGGTTCTCGTTTGAATAATACAAAATAATATTATCTCCTATTTTGAATTGTTTTCTTATTTTGTGGTGTGGTTGACATGTGATTGCAACTGTCAATAGCCGATAATTATAATAAAAATGCAATAAAAAAAGTTGCAGATTGATATTAGTCCAAAAAGTTTAACTGTTTTTGCGGCAAAGCATACCCTACCGGATTACGCACCACTGTGATGTGATCTGTGATGTTTGGCATCTCAATAAACACGACACATCAACCCAATGCAGGCCCACAGTCATGACATCCCAAGTCAAAATGCCAAGCATGCAAAGAGCATGCAAAGAGCATGCGATTATCAAGGATGCACACAGGATGCAAGGAGTATGCCAAATAGTCTGAAATGTGAATGTGCAAACATAATGAAGGAAACATGCATACGGACGAATTATTTGAATGAGCGCATCCTTATTTAAAAGAGCACGTCCTTGCTTGGATGCAAATAATGCATAAAGGATGCAGCTGGTATCCCAACCACAGCCCTGGCTGCATCCTCTGAGAATCCCTTGTTGCATCCTCTGCATCCTTTGACTACATCCCTGGTTGCATCCCTTGCATCCCTGGTTGCATCTCCTGCATCCCTGTTTGCATCCCTGGTTGCATCCCTGTTTGCATCCCCTGCATCCCTGGTTGCATCTCCTGCATCCCTTGTAGCAGCCTCTGCATCCCACACATACCCAACACATCCATAAATTGACCACCAGCCCCCCCCCCCCCCCCCTCCCCACAAGCTAATCCCGTAATACATATTATTAAACTTAAAGTAGAAAACCAAAGTGAATTTTAATTATCCATGTCCCACTTTTTTCCTGGTATGGTTGTCTTACTTGGTGTCATACAGGACCCATGGTTTCCATTCAAATCACCACAACATGTCATTTTCCAATATTTGAATGGGCTTGAATGTGATATGTGTCGTCTAACTTGTCACTGCCCTTACTGAAAAAATGTATGCAACAAATGCAAGGCGAATGCTCAGCAAATGGTCAGCGACTGTTCGTCGACCATTATGGCGAACAGTGTAGTCTAGTTTTTTTTCAAATGATCGAGGTGCGAGATTTTTTATGCACGACTTTTTCATTTTACGTGCGCGATGATGCTCAAGAGCGATCGCTCACCATAAAAACGAAGCCCTGATTAGTTTTCATTTGTTTTTAACTACTATTTCTGTATCTGCATCATATTATTTGGCTTTTTAGTTTACTTTTCAAGAGATTGTGGCACGGTGTCAAAACTTATGACATGATTTAGTAGTAGCTGTCAATAGGACACAAAATGTTACGACCACCATAGCTTAATATATTTCATAAAAAAGGCTCTAATTATTATATTTTAGTTAATATATGTTTTTTATGTAAAAGAAGTTCTTCCTCTACAGATGTGTCCGTAAATTGCCTAGAAAAAAATATTTGGTATCCTGTGATAAACAATTGTTCTGGGTACGGTTTGAAATGTCTCATTCATTTGCATCAAATAATGCATCAAAAAACAGTAAAATTTGTCATAACTATTAGATTAAATTATCATATTTACATTTGAAAGCTCTTCCAGCTTCTTTAGTTTGTTTAGAATTGAAAAGTATTAAACTATTCCCAAGTTTGCATGGAGAAAAATCATATTGCTAGTGTTTAATTATTAATTATCCCACTCGGATTGATCTTCACCGTACCGATCACGCAGACAATGGTATAGGCTGGTCCTATTATCACCACAACGTATTTTTCGGATGATATTGGCTAGATATTCTATCCTCTATATTATGTCATTGCAATTAACATTACAGTAGGTCCAATGCATTTTTAATCGCTTAAAGCTGCATAACTGTTTTGTTTATTTCGATTAAAATAACCTAAAACGTACAAAACAATCATTGCTTTTGTTTTAAAGGCCTTATAAATACAGTAAAACTGGGTAAATGTAGAGGAATTAGCTTACCATGCGGTACACCATCAAGTATTATTAGGTAGTGATTCGGTGTGTGTACAATATTCATGTAATAACGGTGAGGTTATGGGCCAATATAATGTTACATTGGCCAGCAGGAAACCACCCTCCTTAATAGCAAACACATACGTTGAACTGAATCGGCATAATGTTGGGCCAGTACCGCAGACGATGGGCCGACATTATTCTGCCATTGGATCAATGCCTCATGTTAGCTGAGATACAAAGCCCCCATAACCAGCCGCTGATCTAGATGGTGAATACTGGGTCAAATCGCTTACAGTAAAATCTGATGTTTTTAAATATTATTTTATTTTACCGCATAGCGCGATGTATATCACTGTATGTGATGATTTACGATAAAATAAAATAAAGTCTGATATTGTCTAGTAGCATTTTGACTATATTTTGAAATGTCCATGAGATACCTAATAAAAAAATGCAAATGTTTTTCAAGAAAATCACGAAAAGCCAAAGAGCGAAAACGATGATTTACATCACTGAATTTGATGGTTATTCCCAGTACAATTTCTCACTGTCTGGGGAGAGCGTCTTAATGGCGAGCCAAAGGCTCTGATGCTGGCCCACACTTGAGAGCACCATACCGAAATAGGGTTCTATTTTTCAAGTGAGTGACATTCTCCATACCTGTACCTATATTAAACATGACATTACATGCAGATATCACCCATATCAGACAAAGTAATAACTTCTAGATATGTCTAACTGATATGAGACAATACACGTTGTACTGTGAAATGTATCTATGATCACTTAAAAAATAACAATAATTTTAAAAGTCCTCCTCTCTTTTTTCTATGATGACCGTTATCTGCCACTTGGTACTTTTAATGTCCTGATTATATAGACAGTATGGCTTACTCCTATGTGATCAGGTTTGTCTTGGTGGGGCAACAATTTAAAAAAACAACAAACTTAAATCCTTAATAACTCAGTAACCGGAGCAGTAAAATAAAAAAATAAAACACCATTCTGCATGGATTAATAGTTTGAATAAAATAAACAAAACAGTTATGCAGCTTTAAATAATAGTTGACAATTAAGTAAAATATACATAGATGCGGCATGCCTATGAAAATTGGTCTATAATAAACATCCATTGTTCAAAGTTGTAGTTTTTAAAAGTACGGGATGTTCAATAACATGATTGGTGGCTGATTTTTGGCTTTAAAATATAATTTTAGACAAAAGTATACCTTTAAATGCGTTGTGTACGTTACTTAAGTCAATAAAACCCTTTCATGACTTCCATGAAATACGACCTTGAAAATAATCCATTGTTTTGTGTGGAAATATAGTTCTATTGGACCAAGTTGTCTTTGGAGTAATTTTGTCTTAATGGCTGGTTTTAGAAAGTGTCCTATATTCCGGTCCCAGATGTATTTTATGTTGACAATTAACCATAAAATGTAATTTACTTCCATTACTTTAAGAAACATCATGTTATTTAGCAAAGAAGAGTCATACTAGTTAATATACTTGTGTACTATAATACAGTATTGAGAGAATGTGTGATCTTAGGGAATTATTTGGGGAATCTGGCATTATGAAGTAAAATTGTAGGTTATTTGACATGTTTACCACGCTGCAACACACCAGAAAAACAGCAACTGAGTTTAAAATCCTCATGCAAATGTAAGCAACTTATGAAAGGTTTTGCCTGGTGCATTACATGTATTATGGAGATATAAGAGTACTGGAAAGTAAGGAATAAAAACAATTTATGTACGTTACGTGTCAATATTTTTGAAAAATATTATAGCATTGTTGTCAATATAGATCACAGCAAGTGTGTCACCATGGTCACCTTGTCAGTGAGTACAACATTAATAATTCTACAACCTTATAAAAAGAACGATGTAGGTTATGTTGACACAATAACATTTACATAAAGTACAAGAAACAACAGATGACTACACTGAGATAAAAATACAAAAATACATTTAAATTGGAAGTGTACTTGAATGTGGATACTAGGTCTTTTTGCAGCACAAAAAACATGTAGTTATTCTATTTAAAGGTATCTATAGGGCCTATAGGTCTTTGCGTACGTTAGTTGAGATTCCTTGTGGGGTCCAGAAAAAAAGTCAACAAACCTACAAAACTTGTTTTTCTCAGTTTTGGCGAGGAAAATCCCTGCCACAATCACAAAATTATGATTTCTAAACCATTGAAGATCTAAACATGGCTGACTGTTGGTCTTCGATAGACTGCACCACAACAATTTCTTGGTCCATGCTGTGATCAATGCGCATGCTCCACATTTCTGGTCGCTTAATGTATCTTAAAATTGTGTAAAACGCACCTGTTCTGCCATATTAACAATTACAGTAATTTAGACCAAGTTATATTCATGACAATTCACTCTAACAAAGCACTATTTCTTGTTATTTTTATATACTCAAGTGGCCAAAGAATAAATGACAGTTGTTTACATCTGGGCTCAGTGCTGCTGCCATGTCAAATTCGCCAATATACTTTACGTTATAATCGAGCAGTCCAAGTAACGTACAGAATTGATTATTCCTTGCCGCTAGACAAACATGCACAAATGCAAACTAATAAAAAAACGAAAAGCAATCACCGTCAGCTTTATAACCACGCAATATTAGTTAATGACACTGTCCAGACTCGATATTCACTCTTTTTGAACTGTTGTAAAACACATACTCGAATCGTGTCACACTTTGGTGTTCATAAACGTACATCATTTTAGTTGCTGCTGCAGTGTTTACAAGACAATCCATGTTAAAAACTCGATTAAACTTCGTTTTTATTGCGTAGTTTAATCTACTTACTGTGTTTCTGTATATGGACAATAATCAGTCTAGTGACGGCAAAATTATTCAGGGATATACCACACATGGTAAAGTTGCACTCATGTGACCCACCTTTCTGGCCTTACCCATATATATTTATATAATTAAAATAATATGTATTAATTGTATTTGATATGTCATCACCATGTAGGCCTACTTTGATCGCGGGGTGTTCAAACGCGGGGTGTCGTTGGGTTAACTGTTATCGTGTCGAGCACAGTTATCACTCACACCTTATTAAATCCACAACAGATGATTGTAATCAGGTATTAATCGGGTCCCGCATAACAATAAAAAGGGAAATTCAACACTTTGTAATGTTTTCAACTATTTTTCCTGATTGATATATTTTTTTCTTCATTATTCTAAATAAAAAATGGTCACCAGGACTACCTATCTAGTGAATGTAATTTTGCAGCCATAGTAGATATGCTCACAAGTAGGCTAATTCGTTATATAACATGTATGCCTGGTACTATCATGAATATATCTATGTCTACACATGCTAGACCTATATCGGGGGCATTTTTAATAAGCTTGCCGTGGACGTTTCGGTTATTAAACCTACTTATTTTTAAAAAAATTTATTAATATAATGCTACCCATGGGCTATGTTGACTTACACAATAGTATATATGTACATGTATATAGTTAATTGAGCCTTTATTAGCGTTTTTAGGGCCGGTTTCGGTCGGTAAAAAGACCCACCCTGCCTTTTTAAGCAAATGTATTGACCAGGCCCACTAGAAACACAGTGCAATAGCGAACGGGGACGGTGGACCATGGTCTGACTTAAAACATGTCACAGCTCACTATAGATGGCCAGAACCTTCCCCTTCCAAACCCAACGAACACAAGACGTTGAACCAATGTTCATATTTACTTGTGGCTAGCGTTGTAGATGGTGAACTAACCGAGTAAACAACGGCTTTGGGCGAGCGCAGCGATCCGGTCAGCGCTAATGGTGGACCTGCCCACCATACAAGTAGAGTGTCTAACCTGGTTTATTCTAATGTTGGTTTAATGCTGGACACTATTTACCATGCTGGTAGAGCAATAAATTAACAGATTAGGTGGCCTCCACGCTAGCGACCATTGCTTGGTCTTAGTGGAGATCTTCTGATCAACAAAAATTATACCACTGCCTATATTACGATATACTTTATATGATCAAATAAATGAATCTGAATCTGATTAACACTAGAAGGGAATTGTGACTTTCAAGTAACAATAATGTTTGGACTATATTATAGGCTCTGTGAATTTTTTGTGGCCATTTTGAGTCACTACTTCAGCCGGTGGTGTTTGAGTGATTGCACAGTATTGTTATAGTTAATCATGTTCTAAAGCAATCCTTTATGCTAAGTAGCCTACTGCCATTGCAGTGTACCGGAGGCTGGGGTGATTTGGCTCGCTTTTTTATTGTTTTAAATCAAGAGAGCTTAAAATTATATTAATTTTCATTTTTAGTGAATGTAGGTAAAGAAAACTAATTTTAAAACATAATTAAAATTTGAGGTGACGATTCTTTCCCACTTTTTTTAATTTTCAGGGCTGGGCCAAAATAAAGTTACAACTTCGGTAACTTAAACAGTGATTTTAAACATTGATATAATGCTAAGAAGCACTTGACATTCTGATGTAATTATTTTGAAATTTTAAATAAGGTAATTTTGGGAAATGTAAATGTTCTGAACCAACTGAAGTAATGACATTGAAAATCTGGGGAGTTTGTGATCCCAAGCTGGGGGTGACTTTGGCCTGAAAAATAATTAACTTGAGGTGACTTTGGCCCAATATATTACACTGTGATTTTAAACATATAATACTAAAAAGAAACCTAAAACCATCTGACGTAGAGGTTTTGAAATTTAAATATATGTTAATCTCATAAAATTTAAATGTTCAAAAGCATTTCCAGCCAAAGCTATACAATTTTTTTTTTTTTAATATTGGGCCAAAGTCACCTCAAAACTACGCCTAAACATAATTTTTTTTATTTTATGTTCAGAAACTTTACTGAAATAGTTGTTGATTTAGAAAAGTAGTGAGCATGACTGCTTAGGACATGAGATTTTATTATAGAATAATAATATGTAGATCATTGTGTCCACAGAATTACCTGAACCAGTGTAATTTTTGCAGGTCTAGAAAACACGTGTTTTAACTTGGTAACCTTCTTGGAGGTGCCTATAACTCTTTACAATACAATTGATCAGAAAGATAAGGACATGGTGCAAACACAAACCTATGTAGATTCCAACATCAATAAAACAATACAAATATCATAGATATTTATATTGTGACCTTATAAAATATTTCTTTTTTTTTTCATTTGGGCCAAAGTCACCCCACAGGGTTATGTCTGTTTACGGTACATATATAATGTGGCCTAAATAATGGTTAATTTCACTTAGAGGATCACATCACTATAGTATTAATGGGACCACTTTTGGAAAGTCCCCCTTTATTTTGTGCAGATAGGTCACATATATTTTCATGTTGTTCAAACATTTCTGCATTGTTACCAGATATTCACTGATCATCTATATCAATTCACCGCTATGGACACTAAAAAGAACATGACAGACGAAGAAAGACAACTTCTTGCTGAAAAACTCGACAATGATCTGGAAAAATTCATTGAAGAGAAGAAAGAGGAGGCTAAGAATTCTCCTACATTGGAGGACGATATAGGAGCAGATGAGTTAGCAGAGGTAGGAATGGTAAAATTAGAGTCCACCTTTTAACTTTTGTTAAATACAGTGAGTTATAATAGAGTGGGTAAAGGTGTTTTCGAACAGAAGGTATTTCAGAACATGCTAAATTTCACGCTGTTGCTGGCTAAACATGATTAAATTGTGTCAGGCAGAGCTGCACGTTGTGTATGACTGTTTTGTCACGTACCGTTGTTATGGACCGATTTCATAACCATTGATTTTGATATTTGAAAAAGTCACTTTCAAAATGTCCTGAAGTAGACATGGGAAGATTGCATGGGACATGGGTAGATTGCATGGGACAGTTGCCTATGGGCAACTGTCCCATGCAATCTACCTCCTAGATATAAAAACATTAAAAACATTTTTTTGGTCATGATAGCCTCATCCTTGGGGACAAGTTCGAAAATAGTCCCATCAATTAATATGTTTTTGTCCAATTAAGAACACTTAGCCCAGACACATCAGTTTCACAGTGAATGCCTCATTGCGAAAGTAATTTACCTGAATGGAGCGATATGTGGGCCTGCAAACAGTTGTGAAGTCAATATGTGGGTTTGAAAAACAATACGAAGGAAACATTAAAAAGAATAACTCGGATTTCAACAGACTCAGGTAATTTTTCGACCAGTGGTATTTCAAAATATATTTTTGTTTCATATTTTTCTTTATGAGTGAATTGCCGGTACATGGGGGTCATATTTAAGCATACTGCACATGATCCTGCTTCTAAACTGGTTAACTTTGTTTTGATTAAAAAATGGGTGGTTGTTCGATTATATCCTACTTAGTGTTCGAAAATACCCCAGGCTCTATTTCTAACATACCCGCGGTTACCTTGGGTACTACAACTTCCTGTACAATGTTAGATTCATGAATGACCATGCACTTAGTAGCCTACATTAGGTCATCAATCATAGTTTCATTCATGAACTGATGTCACTTGGGGCCTGTATATAAATACAGTTCCAAGTTAATTCCAAACCACATGAAATGCTGCTAAAATTGGAAAAAAATAGTTAGTGATGGATAACAGTTAACAGGTGAATCAAATAATTGTTTCGTTATTTGAAGCTGGAAATTGTGTGGCAAATGAATTCAAAATAGAAACAAACAGTTCAGCAGCATAATTCAATAAAATTTAAGATTTTTTTTACCTAAAATTCATCATAGCTACCATACTTTTTTAATTGACTGTTATTATTATTCACCAGGTTTGAGATCCAGCTACATGTAGTATATACTGTACATATGATACTGTTTCAATATTATGTTCAGAGCTTGCAAATCCCATGTCCGGGAAGCCAGGCTTCCGGCTTAGCTAGGGGTGCTACCAATTATCTTACAGTCAGAGCCCGGCGGGCTACCATCATATTTTGGTCTATATATGTAACATACCCTTTAGCCAACAGCATTATCAACAGCATTACACTGTGTCAGTCATCGACAGGATATGGCATCCTAACACAGTCAATTACTTTTTCTAATTTAATATAAATACTTGTGTATTGATATTCAACCAATTTTATACATGAGGACCTACTATATCTGGAGATGAACATGAAGTTGATTTGACAGGAACTCATATATATAGGTCAAATTTGTATGTACATGTACCTCTATTAATGTACTCCCTCATCATAAATTGTGTCCCAAATACATGCGTATCTGTATGTGTGTAAATGCCTGAAATAATGTAGGAATGGTAGACTACCCTATATCATGTATATTCAGAACCTCTCAGTTGAAAGTCGACCATTCTACTAGCCTGAGCTATTCGTGCAGGCACTACCTTTACAAATCACAATAGCAAATGATGCTTCTTAATGTAAATTACGATGGCGTTTCTTCATCTTTCTAATTCCCTACAGATTTGTGATAATTGTGAGAATGAATATGATAACTATTTATATATAGCCCCTGAAAGGCTCAACGTTTTCCAGTGTACATGTATATATATAAGAAAAATATAATTAGGAGCATGTACAATATTACACATTATAATGGCTGCCATGTTATATAAAGTGAAACTCAAAAATGCAACATTTTTCGCATGTTTACGATTACATCTGTTGGAATCTTAGGCTTCACAATATACATGATATATGTAAGATATATATGTTAAAACTGCAATTGCTTATGACATGTATATTGTGTGTTATGCATTTCTGATAATATACAATGTATTTCTTTTGAAGGAATTGAATAACCACCCTGCATTCACCCAAACTATTGATGAACATAATCTCAGTCCTTTGATGGAGGGATTACAGCAGTTGAAGTATCAATCAGATAGCAAAGAAGGTATGTATTGACTAAGTATGGATTTATTATAAAGTTCACTTTCGCCACCAACTGAAAACCTACATGTAGATGTACAATTTTACAGTCAGTTGAGCAATGTGGCCCCTTTTACCGCTAATCACAGATAATCATTTTCATTCATTTTAACCCTTTAACCGGCAAATTATTTAAATTATGGAATTTTTACCCACTTGAAGTTGTGTCTCGCTGACGCGGTCCACAACTTCAAGTGAATGAAAATTATTCAGATTTGTCAAAATGGAGGTAAACTATTTTTACTGATTGATGTCACGTTTTATCCTCAACTTGTTTAAAAGCTGACAATGCAATATGCTAATAAAAGAATGTAAAAAACGAATATAATCGGTACCCGCGGTTTAGGGAATAATTAGAAGGTCAAATCATAGTTATTGGGAACAAACTGCATCTTTAAACATCAAGATTTGCAAATGTTTGGTCTAAAATTAAACAAAATATGAGTAATTGTCACCCACTTGAAGTTGTGGGTCGTGTTCTACAGACACAACTTGGGTGAACATTCAATTTAACATACTAGAGCGAAGTTAATTGAATTACCATTTACTCTGAATAATGGCATCAATACCTATCAATAAATACTCAATATTTCAGATTGTTACATATCTATTTCCTAACAGTGATGTACATATGTATTTAAATTTCAGATAATGCTGAAAGCTTCAAGGAAGATGGAAATAGAAATTTCAAATTGAGCAAATACCGCTGGGCCATAGAAAATTACACTGCAGGCATTAATGAAAGATGTAAATCAAAGGAACTTAATTGTGTACTGTACAGCAACCGAGCAGCAGCCAATTACCGGTTAGGTGAGAATAAAATATTACACTATAGACAGATAACAAGTTGTGTCTTGGTACTGTGACCCACAATTTTATATGCAGGAAAATTACTCACATTTATAGAATTTGAATCAAAACATATATAAATATATGCTAATCTAACAAATTTAACCCTTACAGCGCGGGGATCGACTTTACACGTCAGAATCTGATGTCTGTAGACTTCAGATTCTGATGTCTAAAGTTGATCCTCACATTGTAAGACCCATAACATATACCGTAGATATTCAAATGAAGCGGAAAGAGCTAACGAAGACATTTCATAAGATGATTTCAAATTGAAAAAACCCTTTGGTCTCTATGGTTTATACAACAAATAAATGTGCATTCATTTATATTTAAAGATGCACTTAATTTTCGCAAACAGCAACCTCTACTTATATTCAAACACTTATATTCAAACACTAAAATCCACAAGGGCTCAAGACTTTGTTTTAAAAACATACTGTTCTCTCGAATGAGAATAACCCTTAAAGCGCTGAATAGTTTTGTATAAAGCAAGTGGATCGAAGGGGTTTTTCTCCCCCGCCCGTAGGGGAAGGGGGATTTTAGTCGCGCCAGGATTCTGTCCGGCGTCACGTTTTCTTCTGGGCGCAAAAACTCAAAAACTACTGGTCAAATCTTTTTGAAATTTTAACATGACATTCCTAGCAACATGGGGATGTGCAAGTGATTTTTTTAGAGATGCTACCAAAATTCAAAATGGCCGCCAGAGGTCAACTCTAAAAAATTTTGTGGGTGCAAAAACTCTAAAACTTAAAGTCAGAAATTATTCAAATTTTACTATCACATTCCCCATAATATGGAGATGTGCAGGTGACTTTTTTCAAGGTTTTACTGAAATTCAAAATGGCCGTCAACTTTAATTTGTTTGGTCAATTTTGTTTTTCTTTTAATATCACATTCCTAGCAACATGGAGATGTGCAAGTGATTTTTTAAAGATGCTACTAAAATTCAAAATGGCCGCCAGAGGTCAACTGCAAAAAAAAACTTGAGGTTAGAAATTATTCAAATTTTACTATCACATTTCCCGCGATATGGAGATGTGCAAGTGATTTTTTTAAGGTTTTACTAAAATTCAAAATGGCCACCATGGGTAAAATTCATATTTTCTTGTGGGTGCGAGAACTGAAAAATTGAAATCAGTAATAATTCACATTGTAAAATTACATTACCCACCATCTGGAAATGTGCATGTGATTTTATTGAAATTTAAAATGGCCACCACAAATCAACAATATTTGTGACCGCAAAAAGTCTAACCTAATTTAAGGCGGGGGATGATATAGGACTTCAGTCCTCTTGTTTCAATTTAAAATCATCATAAATGTGTAAGTCAGCACTTTCTGATTCATTTGAATACCTATTTTATGGGTCTACAACCATTATAAATGTTGGCTCTTACAGCGTGTGGATCGACTTTAGATGTCAGAATCTGACGTCAACAGACGTCAGATTCTGTCGATCCCCGTGCTGCAAGGGTTGAAGACTTGTCCAGCCACAAAAATCACCACATCTCCCTGCTCTTCACCTTTTGTGAGCTACTGTGTCTCCCTTTAGCTTTTTTTTCTCTGTGAGTTGGTAATCTACAAGGTTCTGCTTAGATGGGTGTCGGTAATAGGCTGAATAGTTTTTTTTGATGGTCTTGGGGGAGGGGGGGGGGGAATGTCACAACATAGCTGTAAATGATGATTAGAGAACTTGTAGGCCTACCATGTGTGACAAAATGTTCATCAAGAGGTGACTGACATATAAACAAATCTGGAGGATGCATTTACATGTCTAAAATCAAAGTCACAACTCCCCACAAATAAATGTTATCGAATTATTATATTATACAACCCACAGATATCAATTTTTCTATAGAACTGAGATTCGAACCACCTATTCTGAGACTATTTATTCTGAGACTATATGATTCGCCAATAGCATTAATAATTTGCACAATAATAAGAAATACTATCTATACTATTCACTGGGACACAGCATCACTGGGAGGAATAAGGTATGACTAAATCTAACTGTATGATGGTAGCCTACCCGTCAACCTTGAACCGATGACCCAAAACTTTTCAAATGCTGGTCCACATCACCAGGCAGCACTCTACTGGTAAATTCTGATGGTCGGAGCAGAGCCAATGACCGTTGTGCTACCACTACATGTCGCAGGAAATGAAGGCTTCAAAGTGGAACCTATAAATATCTACAAAAACCTATTTTTGAAAAATGTAACCTATGTGTTTTTGTAAATAGCCTATTTAACCTATAAAAATCTTTGGTTTATTTCTGCTTCAGATATCTTGTGAAATCATATTTTACATGCAAGAATGTGTGTTCCCCGAATAATTTTCTCTGAGTTTCCAAATCTTCTAATCAGCAGGAGCATGGTTATTGTGGACAGTTCCTCTTGGTGTGTATACGTAAGACTGAAATACCATAGCAAAACCATACAGCTGGTGGAGTACTGAATCTAAGGCTTTTGTATACAACATCTGTCTGACCATCAGAATATAAAAAAACATGTAGTTGAGATTTTGTAGAGTGCACAAAACAATGCTAGTTATTAGAAATCAGTTCTTTAATTTCTGGAGAAATTATGTTGCTAAACTGCTAAATGCTATTCCAAGAAAATACTTAGAAAACAGAGTAAAGATATTGGCTGATAATTTTCTCAATTGTTTGATCTACTTTCCTCTTCTGATGATGCGAGTCTGAGTGGTTTTCTGTATGATTAATTTCACGACAATAACTTTAAATTTGTCGAATTGAGAACATATCTAACTCCATGTGTGTGTTAAGAATAACTGTTTTGTTGCACCACGAAGCCGCATTTTGAGATTTGGGTTTGAATGGTCCGATGAACGCTGATATAAAATGACGCATCAAATCCTATGTCTAATAAAATGTCAGCCATGTACAGGCATACAGTTAGGTGACGTCACGCGTGACACGTGACCTTAGCAATACACTTTAACATGCCTTCACTAGCACAGCTAAACCAACCTGACAGTACTTTATACGACATGTGACCTACTATGATCCAATGGTGTTTAAATGTTGGCCCGCCGTCTCCGACATCGGCCCGACATTAAAACAACATTGGGTCAACGTCTCGTGTTTGCTGGGAACAGCACCTGGCATTAATAGTAAGCCTAATACGGCAACGCTGACCAAATGTTGGGCCAGCGTCGTAGATGGTGTGCCAGCATTGAAACAACACTGGCTTCATGTGATTGTCCAGCGGTGTGCGTGTTTGCCAGGTCAGTCTGTCCCAGAGGCATACGCAACAACACTCAGCTCACACAAGAAGACGTTGATTCAATGTTGGTTCAACATTTGTCCACTATCTACGACGTTGGACAAACGTTAAACCAACTTTGATTCAACGTCTTGTCTCTACTGGCCTGCCAATACACATGTATAGGGCCTATATAATATGCCTATTGGCCAAACAAACATTCACCCGATGTGGCATTAATGTTGGGTGAGCTTCATAGACGATGCTCTAACATTAAACCAGCAACAAAAAAACATTCATTTGTAGTAAAAACTTAGGCCTAGGGCCTACTGGTGCCTACATTCTGAATATGTTCTGAAAACTTTAAAAACACCCCTCAGGCAATGCGTAGTCTAATCCTGCTATGCTAACCATATGCGAAGCCCCAGGAGTGATATTTAAATTAGGCTATTATTGTTTTAAACTCAATATGAGGTTATTAACTCACTAATTATATCGATAACTTTGCAATCTCACAAATAAAATCTCCTTCACACATAAAACATAATTAAAACTGAGTAGTGAATTAAAAATAGTCATTGACCTCAATAAATTAGGGCCCAACGTTACACATAAATCACGATGGAAACTGATTGTCAAGAGCATATGCCTGAAAGAATATGCCTTTTGCAATCCTTGTTGGACTGAGATGGTCGGGCTAACGTTCTAATTTTCAGGAAGAAGACAACCAAAGTAGGTTTACACAACATGTGGTGCCAAGGAGCAGAAAACAAGGGAGATCCCCCCAGGTCTATTTAATGTTGTCCTGCAGTCTCACACTGTTATTACGCTGGCCTATCAACATTGGCTCAACAACTGTGGCAGTGGAAGTAGTTAATCTGTCTCCTGACTCAGTTATTTCAATTCTGAACACTACACACTGCCATCACATCTGAGCAAATAGCAGTAGGCCTACTAGCATGCAATGTGCCTAGGCTACTAGCATGCAGTACCTTCCCCTACTTGTCATTGACTGGGTTATGCCTGGTAACATATATGCCTATACCACTCAAACTGTCAGGTTAATATAAACAGTTTCTGTTAAATAGATTGGCTTTGAATAATGAACTGCACCACAGTCTCAGCCCAGGGTCACACAGGGAGTAGCCTGAGCGGCCTATTTCCATTAGGGTAGGCCTACCCGATTATCCCTAATAAACCGGATATACTAATAAACACAGTTGGGGCGTATTTATCAGGAGTTTATTATGTGCACTGAAATCAGTGTGCAGTCTATCAATGCAGTTGTCGACTTGATGTGTAAAAAATAGATGTGACAGATCAAGGCTGACCCTGTACACGCTTTGGCTCGTTTCGCGGGGAATTCACAACATTACACGTGCAACAACGCATGACCACCAGCCATCCACCCTCCCTCCTCGACTAAAAATTGAAAACAACATTGAGCTGACGACAGTCAGACACGAGATACAGCATACTGTCGGATTCAACACCTCATTTAGACCAATATATTTGTTGCCTAATTGTGAAACAGCTGCATCTTAGCTCTCCTTAAAATAGTGACCCTGATCCCCGGCACAAGCTCTACTTCAGTGCCGTCAGGCTCTAGTTTAAAAAAGTGGTGCATATATTCACCATTTGCCAAGAAATATTCAGTTGTTTGTTAACTAGAGGAAATATTCAGTAGTTTAGTAAAGGAAAGTGTCAGTTCTTTGGCACAGTTTTCACAATGTGTCTGATGCATGACAAGTTGTTTCCAATTTTGCTGAAATTAATTACATACTAGTCTATGTACATGTTCTGGATGCAGGGAATCATGGCTCAGCATTGAGAGACTGCATGGCAGCACTGAAGTTCAAAGCTGGACACATGAAAGCCATTGTTAAAGGTAAATAGTTTAATAATATATTTAGCTATATAAGGTATCAGTCATTAACAATTGCTGGCATGGTCTTAGCCATCTACCAGTTCACCTTTCAGTTGGATGGGGAAAATGTCAAAATGACTGGCAGCAATTGTCCAAAATACATACAATGAATATCACAATTTCACACAGAAAATTTGGGGAAAGACTGGCAGTTGTCTAATATTTGCTAAGTCTTCGCTTACGATACCGGTAGTCATTTAAATCTGCTTTGCAGTCAAAATTATTAGCTCCCGCCGTCACCGTAGGTGAGCGAAGGGAGCTATGGATTCTACCTCCGTTTTTTTTTTGCCTCTTCTTTTGCCTATAACTTTGTGAGAAAATAAGCTAGGATAACAATTTTTGGTATGTGGGTTACTTCCAGGTGGCTAATGGACGGGTTAAAATATTTTTAATCTGAATTCAATACGCAAGGTTGCAGAGGAGAAAATGATGATGTGACGGCGTTGGGCCGTTGGGCCGTTGGGCCGTCCGTAAACAATTCGTTTCCGGAGCATATCTCTGAAAGTACTTGTCTGATTGTCTTCAAATTTTACACACAACACCCCTAGGGGGTCTAGTTGTGCCTTTTGGGGTACTTGAACTTTGACCTACTTCTGGTTCAGAACTATGACCTATTTAGACGTTTTGACGCGCACTTCGTTTCCGGAGCAGATCTCGAAAAGTACTGGGCCGATGACAGTCATATTGCACATACATGTTCTCTAAGGTCCCTAGTTGTGCCTTTTCAGGTTTTGAGACCTTGACCTTGAAGTTGACCCAGCACTTTGACCTAATTTATAACATCGGTAAATCCGACTGAAAGATTTTGCGGAATATCATGAAAACCGCTCCAGATAGCTACACCATTACTATAAAACAAATTGTGAGGTTTCAGGAGAGGATGCATCTTGAAAAATTTCAGGTCGATAAAATTAAAAATGGCCGCCTATCGGCCATTATTCACCTCGACAGGCCTGATATTGCGGAATATCATGAAAACCGCTCAAGATAGCTACACCATTAATATCAAATAAATTGTAAGGTTTCAGGAGAGGATGCATCCTGAAAAATTTGAAGTTGATAAAATTCAAAATGGCCGCCTATCAGCCATTATTCACCTCGACAGGCCTGATATTGTGGAATATCATGAAAACCGCTCAAGATATCTACACCATTACTATAAAACAAATTGTAAAAACTTTCGACTCAATCGAATTCAAAATGGCCGCCTATCGGCCACTATTTACTTGCACATTGCTGATATTTGGTAAACCGTGTTAGATAGCTGGACCATTACTGTAAAACAAAATGTGAGATTACAAGAGAGGATGCATCTTGAAAAAAATTGACTCGATCAAATTCAAAATGGCCGCCTATCGGCCATTATTCACTTTCACATAGCCGGTTTTTAGTAACCGTACTAGATGGCTAGACCATTACTATAAAACAAAATGTGAGATTTCAGGAGAGGATGCATCTTGAAAAATTTTGACTTGATCAAATTCAAAATGGCCTCCTATCGGCCATTATTCACTTTCACATGGGCGATATTTGGTAAACCGTGCTAGATGGCTAGACCATTACTATAGAATGAAATGTGAGATTTCAGCTGAGGATGCATCTTGGAAAATTTTGACTTGATCAAATTCAAAATGGCCGCCTTTAGGCCATTATTCACTTTCACATGGCCAATATTTGGTAAACCATGCTAGATAGCTAGACGATTACTATAGAATGATATGTGAGATTTCAGCTGAGGATGCATCTTGAAAAATTCTGACTTGATCAAATTCAAAATAGCCCCCTATCGGCCATTATTTACTTTCACATGCCCAATATTTTGCCAACTGTGTTAGATGTTAGTCCATTACTATAAAACAAAATTTGAGGTTTCGGGGGAGGATGCACCCTAAGTTTTTAACTAATTTATATCGAATTCAAAATGACCGTAAATCAGCTATTAGTTAACTCGATTGGCCTGATATCGGGTAAACCATGCCAGATAGGTAGACCATTACTGGGATACTGATTAGGATCATTAATTTCAATGGAGGTTTGCAATCTCTGACAGACTGTCTAGTTCTTATCTTACTCTTAGACTGGGCTTCTTAGACCTAGTTGTCTTGCGTCATGATTTTTGACCTAGACTAGGACTACATTAATAACCCTATACAAAATTGCTTAAATCAAATTCTAATTCGGAGCGGGAGCTCCTGGACTTATGTAGTCTTGTTGTATTAGGTATTAACTCCGGCTTTTTGAAACGTTTCTAATTTATTTCTAATTGGGGGCAGGGGAGTTTGGTAGGTGTGAGTGGAATGGGAACCTTTCAATCTCTTGAAAAGTGTGGAGATGAGGACTGAGTTTTTTTTGTGGGGGTCAAACTTTTTCGAAAAATATACATTTCACACTTTTTTGCTATAATCGCTCTGGCTTTTTAAGCCACTTCTGATGGATTTTGCTCTTGGTGAGGGGGTTTGAGGGGGGTAAGGGATTTTTTGGAAAATATATTGTACTATTAATTTTTTTCAACTTTTTTTCAGGTGCACAAAGCCTTTTCGAGATTAAAAAATATTCAGATTGTATAAAATGGTGTGATGATGGCCTCACTGTATCCTTTTTACATTATTGGAACTCATTCCAATAATGTTTTAATATGGTTCACAAAACAGATTCTGAGCACTGTTTTTTTGTGTCCATATAATGTGTGTCCCAAATGACTATCACTCACATCTTCTTAAATACGGCAAAACGCATAGGCTCAGTTTTCTGTCATTCCATAGCCTACAGTAGGCACACAAAACATTGTTTCTGAATAAGCATAAATATCTGTATTTGCTGAGTTATTAGGATTCCCGTTGTCAATTTTACGACATTTAGTTGTCTCCAATTTTAAGGCTGTGGTTTGAGCCATCAGTTTATACCCTGTACATAGCCAATAAATTTTACTGAAAACATTGCTTACCTTGGGATCAAACTAGTTCAATATAATGTTAAGAAATTGCCACAATGAGAGTCTGAAACTGGGGGAAGCTGGCAGATGTTCTATTTTCCAAAGCAACTAAATTATGATATAGAGGCAATATTTTGCAATGATATATCTTGCCTTTAAAAATCTAACCCTTGGTCTTAATAGCATCTAGTTCCACAGCCAATATTGTGGTAAAAAATTCTTAGTGCTGTTGATCTACATCTCAGGCAAACCATTGGATGAGATGGCCTTCTCTGACCAATCACACACACAACATCTAGGTCACTCACATCTCTGGATATTTCAACATGGACGACAGACATGTGACATTGATACAGTGCAATGTCAATGAGGCTGAACTAGATCTCAGGCTCATCATTGGTCAAGAAAGTCATTTTGACCAATCTTATGCACGATATCTGGGTCAGTCATATACTGAAGGGCCATCACACTTTCCGTGAACTCGAAAGGCAGTATCTGCTCACTTGTAGTGTAAGCAGCTACTGTGTTTGTTAATTGTGGCTGTGCATACACATGATACACACCCGGCTCCAGGCTAACTGTGATTATGCTCATGGTAACTATTGATTGTCCGCCACATATTTTGGTTGTCTCGGACAACCAGAAGGGCCTTATTTTGAACGCTGCCGGCAAGCACAACTCATTGCCCCAATGCTGGGCTAGTGTTTGCCCAGAGGTTATTGTGAATCAATGCATGCGGTTATACAGAAACATTTAGCAATGCCCCTTATATATAAGTTAACTTTTTCATTGCGACGATTTGACATGGAAAAAGTATGGTGAAATAATAACCCTTACACTGCTGCATCAAATTCGCAGCATGTGTGGTTTCTCACTAAGTAATATCTGGACACATCACTTTTTTCTTCAAAAATCATCTGATGAAAAACTGTTATTAAAAGCCATTATATTACAAAATCAGTCAGTGAGCTATATTTAAAGCGCAAATAAGAAGACAGCACAAAGCGAAAGTGAATTTTTTTTTTGCTTGCACAGTACAGTAGTCCCCTCTGATACGACTTTCATACTGCCAGAGAACCAAAGTCGCATCAAAGGGGTAGTCGTATCTGAGAAGGGTGAAAAAAATTCCAGAAAAAATGTAAAATGAGCCGAATTTGGTGTTTAAGACAGCACTTCCATTTTCGTTGTGACAGTCTGATGAGCGCAGTTGACAGCCTGTGTTAATTGCCGGTTCTAACGGTAACACACGTAATTTAGAAGTACTGGAAGTGGCTTGTGTTTTCATAAGAATCGTGGCAATGTTTTTTCCACATTTCAATATAGGCCTATGCTTTGCAGTACAAAACATGTGACACTGACTGTGACAGCTACTTCCAATTGATGTCGACCCGTCAAAAGTTAGGACTAGGCTGAATACTGAGTCCTAGTTTGCCATTCTGGGCCAGCAAGACAATGTACCTTATTATCCCTAAAAACGTGCCAGGTAGGGAGACGCAGTAGGGGCTGGTTTATTATATATGTGCACTGAGATCATTGGACGATACCACGCTACTTTTTTAAATCTTGGAGCGCGTGGGTGATATTTAACAGCGGCGCGATATTTATGGCTGAAACGCTGATCAATCTGTCTGACTCAATGACCATGCAGTCATCACTTATGCTGTAAGCAATGCTGACGAGCTGCCGTCATTTTGACACAACTCAACGTACAGCCTAGTAGAGCCTACTTAATCGCGGTGCCGACATCAGGTGTTTAAAATAGCTGTGAGAGATCAAGACTGACACTGTGTTCGCTATGGCTCTGTTAATGTGTCACACACATTACACTCTAACTCAACCCGAAACTCTAGGATTGATCGATAATATATTGCTAAGTAAAAATTTTAAAACAAATGTTATGGATGTACACTGTATTCTCAATGCAATATTCAATGGCAAACAGACAAGGCGGGCATCTTCTATGTTGACCAAGATTGGAGTTAAACAGACAATATGGAGAACGCACTAGCACAGATATTATCTTCACGTGTATTGCACTCTGAGGCACTGTAATGCAAGTGGCTGTGAATATGGTCGGCGCGAGTTTAGGCGCTATCATTATCTAATTTATATCATTATTTTCAGAATTGAATAAGTTTTCTGGTGATATTTATTACATGTCCTTACGACCATAATTGAAAAAGTTAGGTATTTGAAGTGGGATGTTTATCACAACTAGCAGACACACGGAAACCGCTGACGTTGGCTGCTAATTAGTGGTGTAATGCACCTTGTAACGCCAAGGGTGCATTGGATGTTAACTGAAGCGCATGTAAATAAATAAATATTTACATCGAAAACCCAATTTAAACATGGTTTTAAATTAATAACAGGAAAAGTATTGAGGATACAGTAAAAATAGTTATATCACCAGAAAGCATTTTTCAGCTACTATAATCTGATATGCGTCTCAATGATGTGGAAACATAAAAAGTCGTACTTTGTCAGTGCAGGGCCGGCAGACATCTGCAGACGTGACACAGTCTGTGAACAGCTAATTTCAAAAAGTCGTATCTTTAGAAGGATATTGCTATCTGGTACGGTGATTTGAAGCTGCCAGTACACATCTGCACACGGTGTCAAGATTGTGTCAATGCTGGCCCACTTCATACGACGCTGTACCAGCCTCAAATCAACATTACCTTAACATAGTATCTGCTGGGCTGTATTGGCGGAAAATATAATTATTGTTTTGATTACAATTTTACATGGCCCATTGCTTAATATAAATATCAACTTCAGTCTAATGCAAAAAAATTACTCTCAATAATGTTCAGAACCGCATGGTTCTCGTCTAGTATTTACTGCTACAGGTATTTCATAAATATTGTGCCTATGATATAATATGTGATTTTTTCAAATAATTTTAGGGTACTTCATTGTTTAAAAAAAAATTTATTTATTTTATTTGAAACAAATGCAACAAATATGTAAAGCTTTTATTTCATTGCTACAGTTAAATTTACGAAGTGAATAGTGCCTGTAATCCAATAACAGTAATATGTCATTGCCGGACAATGAGACTGAAATCTTCATGCTTGAGACATACGTCATTATAAGCACCCTCAAATACAGTGCACCTTTAAACACCGCCCATTCCCTCCATGAGGTTACAAGTCCTACTTTTAAAGGTGTGCTAGTAAGATGTATTTGTGCCTCTTCGGGTCCTATACATGCATTATATTTAAAATATATATTACATGTAGTAACCATGTGGCAACAGGGAGTCTTGCCATCGTCATAACCGATCACCATCAGAGGGACTGCCGTGGAAATAAGTATTCTCACCAGGAAACTTGTCGGTGTTTTTTTTCCCTGTTGACCATGATTGGCGACCCATAATTTTATGTATTTATACTATTGATCATATTTTTGTTTCCATTTCAATGGCTTACTGAATAAATCTAATCTAATATAGTCATCAGGCAGCATTAACTGTCAACCCTTGTGAACCCTGAGGGCGTTAAATCAACTAAAGAATATCACCGATTACCAATCAGAAACACGACTATTGGAAGCTCACATTTATTTTTATATTGATTCACAGCTGCCTGGCAAATGACAGCGATGAGCCTATGGTGTTTCAATATTGTATCGCCATCTGTGACGCTCGTCCAACATTGAACCAGCTTGTTTTTGCTGTGTGTACTGAAACTGTCACATGTGCCTCGGTGGTTTACAAGAACACACAGCCTGGGCCAATGCTGAGTCACTTGTGGACCAATGTCACAGACATTAACCCAACTTCGAGCCAGCTAATTGAGACATCTGCCGTTCTCCCAGACATGTTTACAGGTGCAAATTAAATGAGATATCTGTCCACATTTGGCTGATGATACATATAAATATACAATGTATGCTGTAATAACAAAGAAAACAAACGATGTGTGTGGTTACCAATTGCATATACATGTTGAGATGAGTTAAAATAACAGCAGCGTGTCAGCTATGATTGAGCAGGTAATCCGTCCAACAGAAAGGAACTGTAATAAGTGACATGACATAAATAATCCCCTCTTAATACACATCACCTAAAGAGCCATATTCGTGCAAACAGGGGGCATAACACACCGAATAAGTACACTAACTGTGTGACAAAACTACTGACATTTCACAGCTGATTGGGCTCGGTCAGTGATGACAAAGGCAGACAGATTAAACAGTACCCCAGCCATAAATAATGTAATTAAGGCACTTAGAAGTAAAAAATTACACTGTATATTCCGGCAATTATGGTAATAATGTTTCACATCTCGTCAAAATGCAGCTACATGTCGAAAAAATTCGTAAAATTGGAAAATAAATTTCATTGCCGTAAGCCCATCATGTTGTTCAATGTAGCGTGCTTGTACAAGTACATACACACTTCTGATGGATACTGTGTATCATGTTGGTGAATTCCAGAGGCAGGACGAAAAGTACAATAGTACCTGTTTTCACAATGCTAATTGAATTTAAAAATTATAAAAGGTTCTAAATTAAAAGACATATATTCAAATGAATATATTCAATAAATATAATGACATATACTGTAGATCTGGTAATATTCGTGAGGTTTTAATTTTCGCGAATTTCGCGACCAGGACAAATTTGTGAATTCAAGAATCGCGCAAAAAATTATTATTGTAATAGCGCTACTAGAGAAAAAAGAAAATTCGGAATTCTAAACTTTGTGAAAAGACCCCAAATGAAAAATTTGCGAAAATTAAAACACGCGAAAATGACCAGATCTACAGTAATTAAATATTGTTTTCTTTCATTTTGTTGTACATCTACTCGTTTTTGTATTGATCATCAACTTAACTGAAACAGATAGGAACACAACAGACAGTGTTACGGGAACTAAGACAGAAAGCTGTCAAGCAAAAGGTAATTATGAATACCCTGTACATCAAATAATAATCTGATTCACAACTTTAAATTTTGTAACTTAGCGGAACCTCTCCTCACAAACAAGACAACAAGTAGAGCCGATTCATTGATCTTTATTTATGTCCACATTCAATCAGTTATCAGGGTGTCGTCCGAATGGTGCTGTGCTTAAACATTCATACTGTATAGTGCTTCATACATGACAAGTGCGTTGACTCCGCAAGCGTCCTCCTGGGCTACCTCATCGCAAGTGGCATGGTCAGAACCGTGGGCTCACACAGAGCCCGCATTGCTGACCATGACCAATCATCGATGAGAGTCTAAATAACAATAACAATTCCAGCCTATCAAGCTGCACCACCAGCGGACAAAGAACCAGCTCCAACGCTGGCTCAAGGTCCTCCAGTCCGCATGACAGCGAGACAGGGCCGGTCAGTCAGAGAGGTGTGCCGAACACGGCGCAGTGCTGGCACAATATCCAACAGCTAAGGGCACCTTATTGTTACTGAATTAAACCAATGGGTCTCCTAGGCGAAATTGTCTTGAGCTGTTCATTCATTTATTATGAAAATTACCTGAAATCTGCAGGATCCATATTCATGAACACTTCAACAAAACATCACAAACAATGGCATGATATGTTCATGAAGTTGAAGTAAACAAAAGATGGCTATTTGTGAAATTGATAAATAATTCAGGAATCCTTTTTATAAACATTTGGATGTGAAATCTTCATGATTCTTTTTCATGAATAATTCAACAAATGATCCCAAGCAAGTTCATGATCTGTTCACGATATGCCCATAAACAAATGGCTGCTTCTGAAATTAGTGTCACAGCTATGCTGGCCTTGAGAGGGAACAACAGAGCACCTATGCGTTAACCATTTTGTATCCCAAATTTGATAACTGAGTGATGTGGACATCTGGATGACAAAAATCCATGATTAGGCAGATCTGTCCCCTTCAAAATTCTAGACCGATGTTGAAATTAGCAGAACTTCGGAGGACGGATCATGGAGGTCTTTCTGTAAATTAGAGCTGCCTAGAAACACACTTAATAAAGCTATGCCAAAAAAAATACAGATGATCAAATTACATGGAATTGTGCTTTTAAGCAACAAACTAATTTAATTTTACGAATCGATGATCAGTTGCTCAACCTCAAGACATAAAATAGCAGAATTCTTGAGAATTCATAAATTTCAATATTGTTAAATTAATGTGCGGTATCAATTTTTTGACAACTACAGTAAAATGTGTCTGTGTTTCATTTATTAAGATTCGGAAGGGACATGCCGGCACCTATCATTGGGGGCATCTGAGCATGCATGCCTGGCACTAGTTCAGGCATTTCGAAAACATCGCCGGTGATGACCATTGTGCACATGCCTTAATCCGGCATTACGTTATAGTAGTGAATGCGAGTTATCAAGGTGTTTTATTAAATTTTAATAAGTCTCAATGGCTTGGGTGGAGTTGAATGCAACGTGATAATAGTTTAAAGGGTAAACATGATGCTTACGGGCACATAGCACTTCACCATTTTTTGAAATGATTAGATAAAACACTGTTGGTGCAGGATTGCTGGCACATGTACTGGTCAACTCTATGTGTCTCTATGAGTTACTCACATGTAATTTGCCTTTTATTTTTCAGGCAATAAGCGAACGTGATGAAAGGAAAGAAAAAGCCCAAGAAAGAATTATGCTAATGCAAGAAAAACTTTTGATTAATGCTATTAAGGTTAGTTCATTTAATCTATGTTTCTTCACTTTCATAGTCCGCAGTTTTTGACCAGTTTTCCAGCATGGCAGAAGGACTCTCTTGCAAAAACTGACGAGTCCTGATGGTTATACACCACACAAACATTGTTTATGCTGCAGTTTAACATTTTTAATTGATAATTTTATAAATGCAGACTATTTTACATGGCTGTCATTTATATTGGGGACCTTGTGATTGTCTCCAATTATCCTTGTTTATAATATCTGTATTTTCATCATCTGAAGTAAGTTTCACCTAATTAAATAAGAATTTTAACTTAAAGCCTCTCTTGGGTGAATAATCAGCGTCTCCCACACCTTGAAAACCATGACTTACTGGCCTTAAAATTGTACACTGTTCAAAACAGGGTTCTGAGGATGCTTGTTAGCGATATTACATTTCAATCCCTAAATGCATGGTACAGAATCATTATTATTCAACAACTCAATGCAAACACTACATGTATGTTAACCAATATTGCTGCCACAACACTTGCTTAAAAACTCTATAGAGTTTCTTTCTTATATTAATACCATCTACTTGTATTCAAAATTTTCTTGAACCATTTTTGACAGGACGGTTTAAAAGTTTGAAAATGAGAAAATTTGCATATACAAGACAGCTACTTTCTAATAATACATCGTTGTCTGAATATTGGAAAGAGTATTGTAACAGGGCTGTTACGGAACGAGATGAAGTCGAGTTCCGTAACAGCCCTGACTGTTACGATACGAGTTCCAATATTCAGAAAACGATGTCTTATTCTTTTTATTAAACATATGAGCAGCCATGACAGATAGCCTACATTACCTCTAAATTCTTCATCGTCTCCAAAAACATAATAAATTATCTTGTGGCTTCTATTCATGATTTTCGTGCTTGCTATATATAGGCCTACACCTGTACAAACGTGTAGGTCATGAAGTGCACACCATGCCTACAAGTGATGTATGCAGCGTCACTGCCACGGCGACCGCACCATCCAGATAGACTACCCACCCATCAACAACACTACAATTGAGCTCCATTTGAAACGTTGTTTAAGGCACTTATGATAAAATCTGCCGTCAAAATGTGTTCTTAAACAGTGATTATGTCACAAGAAACAAGATTAAATAAACAGTGAGGTAATCGCTTTTGTGGTCCCGAAATCATAGCATAAATAAACTGTGAGAGGGAGGATCCCATGTGCTATGGAGTTTTTGTAAAGTTAGGCCTAGCCGTGTATTATTAATTAATAATACACGGTCACGTGATTAAACCAATAATTGCACGATGATAAGCTGCCCTAAGCTTGATAACACTTTGGCTACGTTCATAATAAGTGATATTCGCATGACCGGTAACAACACATATGTTTAATACTGTGCCATAGCATAGGTATTGCGTATCATGCTCTCTGGACATGATCAAGGAGAACTGTGGTTTTAAGAACATGGTGCTGTGTTATTTAAGGAACATTATTGGCATTGACAATAGACAATAGTTTATTTTCCTCTGGCTTCAATAGGCATGGAGTATACAATATTATTTACATGGAAAATACATGACGACAAATTGAATTAAAACACAAACATATATGATGTGACATTGGCTCAATTTTAGGTCCAGAGCACTAAAATTACTTCTGGCAATGGAAAATTTTCTCATTGAGTCTCCTCAATTTGATGTGATTTGGTACAAGATTGGTTTAGTACAATAATATATATGATCATGATGTACTTGTTTTTGTGCCAGTTGGTCTGGTTGTTCAATTGTCAGCATATTTTTAGGGTCGTGGTATCCAGATTGCCGGAGGCGATGGTAGTCTGCTAGCCAGTGAATGTAAAGTGAAAATGGATGAAGAAAAGAGGCTACATTGGCCTGTGAGATTTATATATCCAGAGACGTTACAGAGTGACTTGATTGAGGCATTTTGTGAAGATGTGAGGTAAAAAATATTGCTGTCTGATTAGGGGTAACAGTATTACATATCCACCAATATCATTTATTGGTTTTTAATACAAAGTGCTAAATATCAGCTATGGAGTTTGTAGTCATACCTAAGTGAATGCCACATGACTTTGGGCAGCAATTGAACCTCTATTCAGATTTACAATTTCACTGATGCCACATTTTCTTTGAGCTGTGTTTGTATCCCTCCCTCCAGCAATTTAATTAGTGACTGTTCACAAATATTACCAATGTCATGAAAAAACATTAATTATTAAAAGCTTAATGGGTGGATGATTATACCATCTGTTATAAATCATAATGGTGCTTCTCTGACTCTTATGCTGTTTGAAAGCTTTGTTTACACTGTATATTTGTAGCTCCTAATATGTGATTCTTCTTTTTTCTCCTACCACACTTAAGTTTTTATGTATCCTGCTAAATTTTATTCTGCGTTTTTTTAAAAACCACTTCTCAGACAAATTACATAATAGATAAAAATAGTCAACATTGTTGAATGGACAAGTTTCTGCTGTATCCTGCTCCAGGATCTATGCAAGTCTTGTAATGTCATTAGGTCCCCCCCCCCCCTACCAGGGGGAGGCTTTTAGTTTTTGTACAGTTTCGTCCGCCAGCGCGTGCGGGCGGCGGCGGCGCCGCGCATGGACACCGCCTCTCATCCATGTCACCCTGATATCTACAAAACCGCTTTTTCAATTCATTTGGTGTTCAACATACTGGATACAAGTATTTATACCTAGGCTGCATCAATTTTCAGAAAGTTCGTGAAAATATTCGGGTCATTGCGGCCATCTTTAACCTTTTTTCGTCAAATTAGGACCTTGTCACCTTGATATCTACCAAACCTCTTTTTTGATTCTTTTTGTGTTCAACATACTGGATGCAAGTATTAATTCCTAGGCGGCATTAATTTTTAAGAAAGTTCGGGGAAATATTCTGGTCATGGCGGCCATCTTTAATCCTTTTTCTTCAATTTAGGACCTTGTCACCCTGATAACTTCAAAGCCACTCATTCGATATACTCAATATTCAACATAGTGCATAGTACCGTAGTAGTATTTCCTAGACTGCATTAATTTTTCAAAAAGTTCCGGGTCATAGCGGCCATCTTTAGTCTTTTTTCGTCAAATTAGAACCTTATCACCCTAGCCTAAAGCTGCTAGCCTCTGCCTCATAATATCACTTGATAATTACATGTACAAATTGATTATCTGCAAAAATGATAAGTAATGTATAACTGTTATTTGAAAAGTGGGAGGCGGAGCATTCTTGGGTGTTTACATGGTAAACACTTACATCTAGTTTATATCAAATCTGAATATAAAGTCCAGGTTGTCACTTCTCAACCCTTAACTTCTTAACCTGCTGAATTGTTTGCATCTATTTTTCATTCATTTGAAGCTGGAATTGCAGACACAATTTTATATTTTAAAAAATTCACATTTCCTGGATTCAAATTTAATTAAATGAGCATTTACCACAGACTATTTTGACAATTTCAATGACATTGTAATGGGTATGAGAATAGTTTGAAACCGTATATATACTTGCCTAGCACTCCAAGGGTTAATACCCTACTTTTCTTTGCAAACACGCTATTGTTCAGTGATGTTGTTGGTATAGATATATATTATATGTGACCTTCCACGACAATGTGGGTCATGATGCACCAATTAAAAAATGAGTTTTATTTCATCTGATACATGTAGTACATCTAGGTATTTTTTTTTTTCATTTTCATTGTGCATCTATTTTAAGTGATGGCAACTTTCAAGATTTTTTTAGCAATAGGGGACATAATAATTTGCATCTTTTTATCACAAAGTGTCACAGACTTTGGGAAAACACACCTCTACTTCTAGTACAACTTTATCTGTTTATTGTATCAGGTGATACAAAATAAAGTTACAATACACAGAAACTAGGTTATTGTTAGTCTATATTTTACCTTATGATGTTTTAGTTTGATGCATCAGTTAGATGTGATGTTTGAAGAGAGCCCACCATGGGATACAGAACATAAATATTTGCCTAATAATTTACAGGTGAGTGTATGCATGATGATGAAAAATGTTAAAGAGATAAATCAGACACTGATTGTATAATGTAGATCAAGTTCATGGTTTGCAAAATATAGTAAAGGCATCTAAAGTGATCTCAGAAGCCACAAACACAAATGTCTTAGGTGCGAGCTGTATTGTTTACCGTGTTAATATTTCCCACTAGCAACAGACGGTAGTGCATGGCATACCACTGATGAGCTCATGTTCTTAGACTGTAGACCTATTTTTGAATTTATATTTCTTTTACTGCTGTTGATTTCCATTTTATGTGATCATATGATTTGAAGTTGATCTACATTATGTCATAGATTATGTTTGAGGAGAAGAGCAAGATGAAACTTCACGAAATTATTCCCTCTAGTACACTGCTTGAGGCTCTGCAAAATAAAAGGTCAGAACAAATATAAATAAAACCAAGAAGTATAATTCAAGTATAATTTTGTAATTTGTATAAACAGTGTCATCATGATTGTGAGTAATTAGTAATTATAGTCCATAAGTTCTGTGATTATATTAATCAGATGAGACAATTATGTACATGTATTTTATTTTTGCCTACCTGTAAATCATGCAAATCTATTTTTGAAGTGAGATACTGGTACCATATTTATACAATTTTACTTGTACTACCTGTATCCATGTGGAGAAAACACAATATAAAGAGTTAAAATTGTGTAAGCATATTATGATATATGACATTTTGACTCTTCACCAGCGAGTATATATATAATATTTTGGATTTGACTTTTCTTATTTTTATTTTCAGTTATGTTGTAGAAGGTGGTATTCCAACATTCATCATTTTGTTACGTGGGTCACTTTCTGCGACAGAATTCATAGCAAAATACAGTTGATCTGTCAGAAAAATATCATGCCTCCTTCATATAATTTCTACATTAATAAAATAAGTATTTTTACTGTATCCTGTGTATAAGCGTGCATGCACTGTATTTGTAATTTTGTTTATGTTCGAATATAAGTGCATGCAATTTGTTTTGAGAACTGAGTATACTACTGTCAACAGGGATTCAGCCATTCAACCTCACACTTCAAACAACTCTTTTGTCTTGTGATAATCCACATTAAATCTTAATGGCCTTTCTTTTTGCGCTCCGTTCAACCTTACATATAAATACGGTTCCCACACTGAAAGATTTAACTCTTCCTTTACCGACTTCCCCCTGATAAAACTACCCCCAGAAACCGACTTTTTTTAAAGCAGAACCCCTTAAGTAGCCCCTGAGCACCCACAGGTTATAGCTATGCGCACATCGCACAAATTAAAAATGCAAGAGAACAATGCGTCCATGTCACTGACTATTCGGGTTGGCGATTTTCAACCATGCTTGTAATGAAATATCTCTATTGCAATTAGTGCATGTACACATGTGGAATTTGCATAAATGCGAAATTGGTAAAGGAAGGTAGTTTTCGCATAAATGCGAAATTGGTAGACGAAGAATTAAACTATTTATAATGGCCGTAGACCCATAACATATGTATTCAAATAAAGCTGAAAGAACTAAGACGAGACAACAACAAAAAATCTGGTCCCACATTTACATAATTTATAAGATTTCAAATCGGAAAAACACTTTGGTCTCCAGGGCTTGTACAAAAATATTTCAGCGTTGCAAGGGTTAAAGGGCGGGGGCCCTAGGGTAGTGGTTAGCAACGCTGCCTTTCACGCCAGAGTTTGGGGTTCGGTTCCCGGTCTCGGCGGTTTGAAAGAAACAAAAAATGTTTCTTCCCCATCCATGTGTGAAAGTCAGTATTGTGGGGAGCCTCCGTGACCGAGGGGTGGCGTACTCGGCCTCAGACCGCCGGGGCTCGAATTTCGAATCCTGTGTCTGGAGGACAGTGTCATCTCAATCATCTCACCATCCTCAGGAGGTTCTCCTGGCCCAGTTTAGCCCATATGTGCACAAAGGTGGCCTAAAGCCCGATTCATTTCATTTCATTTGCAAGGGCTAGCACTCATAACAGTCATTGGCCAGACACTACCAACGTACATCATATTCAGATATGTAGGCTATGCCTCCTATGCAGAAGCTTGAAGAGACCCCACACACGACTATTTTGAGAGGATATTATGATGGATACTTGCACATCACAGTAATCTGATGTAGAAGCAGCCTGAGAAGATTTCAAATCAATTTCAGAAAAAAAAACAATATTGAAATGCATCCAGTCCCTAATGAACCTATTCTTTGGCATGTTGTCACCCTCTGCCCAGACACTTAACCCTTAAAGCGCGGGGACCATCTTTATTCGTCAGAATCTGACGATTATGATTATATAATATTATGATTATTTTAAATTTAAAAAAAACTTTGGTCAACATGGTTTTATGCAAAATAATACAGCGCTGTAAAGGTTAAAATATTCATTCAAACGCTGGTGGCGTTTACAAAGGAGTACAAGAGGGGAGAACGTTACCAGTTTGTATATCAGTGGATGAGTGGCTCTGTGGCTCAACTGAACAGCTAACTAATTTAGCGCTCATTCAAGGTCAACGGTTTAAGTTGATGAACACGACTAGTGTAATATTCTTGTAATCACTCTTAATTCATATGAGGAAAAGGTGTGAACACGTCTCTTGACAGCTATGACAATAGTGATAATGTCAGTAATGTGAGGAGTGTAGCGAAGATTTCAGCCTGGCAAAGCAAATAATAAACACAAATATTTTCTAAAGGATTTGCCTAGGTCATGTTTTAATTATAATGAGCAACTGCGGTATCATAGCTATGCTACTGTTATACATGTACTATAGTTGTTGCTAATATTTTTTTACCGAGTTTATTTCATGTTAGAGTATATCTTATGCACTTGATTTCGAAAACTTAACTGCATTTTCAAATTTAAGTACATGCACTTCTATGTGCGGCGCGGGGATACAGTATATGAAATCAAATACATCAAATTTGTGAGATAAGTGCTACTTTAAAAAATTTAAAGTTACATTCACACACAAATTGCATTTTATTATTGAATGTGGCTGCTGGCGGTCATCTTGAAAAATGTTACAAGATTTAAAATAAATAGTTATTTCTACTGCATTGTGCTATGACATTGTATCATCTTTACAACGTAGAATATTGTTCATATATGACGAAAATTTGTAGCATAATGTGCTAGTTATTTTACTGAATTATCATTGTAATTAACATGTATAATAAATCATGATAGTCGCCTTTAAGAAATACTTTTTTCTGACTAGTGCAACAGGGGTAAAGTATCTCATCAAATTTTGCATAAGGGGAGAGGGATATATAGAATTGTCTGATATTATTCATAGAATTAATATTGTTTTTTTTGGGAGACTTGGCTATTTTTTTGTGTTTGCTATATTATATTTATTCCCGGTGCTGTACATTAGTTAAACAGGGTTCATTATACAACGTGTTATTAAAACGCATTCACAGCGTTAAAAGGGTTTAAAAGCGTTCACAGGTACCGTTGCCAACAAAAAGTGATCACATAATTTTGTTGTGACCGAGATCACTTTTTGTTGGTTGACATCAGTTTCTTAGAGGACAAGATCACTTTGCGGTGGCTGAGATCATTTTTACATTATTGGAACTCATACCAAGAATGTTTTAATATGGTTCACAAAACGGATTCTGGGCACTGTTTTTTTGTGTCCATATAATGTGTGTCCCAAATGACTATCACTCACATCTTCTCAAATACGGCAAAGGGTGAATATACAATTTAAGGGTCATTTGGTGTCTTTTGGCTATTCTGAGCAAATGTATGCATTGTGTGGGTCCGAATTTTTTTAATATTGTCCTATGGGCAATACGATAAACTGAGAACAAAAAATAATTCAATATCTCTGACGAATATTTTTTTATTCAACATGCAATGTGCTAAAATACACGAATTTGTACACAAATGCAATGTCTCCCAATATCTAACACCTGAAACATAGACTGTTTTACCATGGAAGAGCTCTTGGAAATAACTTAACCCCGAGTTTTTTTGTAGCGCAATTGCTATGTTCAACGGAATTTATTCATATACAGACATGAACTCAATATAAAAAGTTGCCAAGGATACATTTACTGAGGCTTTATAGTTGTCTCATGCAAACCGGTCAACTCAGCAACGCCAGTGTTATCTACACTCCTCAAATTGTGGTGTGATACCATTCAATTACTTTGATATATGCAGAGACAGCTGCAAAGTCCCAATATTTTGAGGTAGGTGAAATATTTGTAAACATTCAATCTGAACTGCTATTTTATAACCAAAACAATCACCCCTGAAGCGTATTCAATTTCTGTGTCAACTCAGAAACGCTCATAATTTAGCAAAAAATCTTTGAAAACATGTTAAACTGAACAAAGTGCTTAATAATGATGGCCATCCCCCTACCGTATCGGTGGGCAATGATACATCTATTTTAAATACATTAAAGATCGTTTTATGTTGTCCGTATTCAACTCAGCAACATTATTATCTCGATCAACTCAGCAACGTTTATGAGTTGATCACTCAACTCAGAAACGTTGCTGAGTTGACCAAATTTAGCTTTTTGTCTCACTAATGTAATTAAGACTAAAAACGTAACTCTATAAATGTAAAATGCAACTTAAAAATATGTTTTTAATTAAATTAGACTGAGAGAGTATTCGCTTATGTAGACATTTTTACAACAATGAAAAAACGTTTCTGAGTTGAAAACAAAAACGTTGCTGAGTTTATTGAATTCTGCTTTCTGTCCCCCTTTTTGTAATTAAAACTGAAATTTTAACTCCGTCAATGTGAAAAGCAATTGAAAAGAAGCTGCTTTTGATTGAATTAGAGTGAGAGAGTATTTTAGAAGTTGTTTACATAAATAAAACTACAAATAACACTCAGTTAAATTTCTAAATCAAATTTACCCTCATTATATTGGCATGTATGTATTTTACAATGGCCTCCGAAATACATTTTCAAATTAGGCTTGTTATGATCCCATTTCTTTTTTGTCTTTATGATGATGAACCAATTTTTATTCAGAAAATGAGGCTCAAGTGTTCAGAGATCTCGTAGATGCGCTTAAAACATGACTTTTACGTGCAATTATCGTGCTTTATCAACTCAGAAACGATAATGTCAACTCAGCAACTATATAATTTCACAATAAAATCACTGTTCTGTCTTAGCAATTATTATTTCAAAAGGTGTTATAACTACTTACATATCAATAAACTATCATACAAAGAGATTTATGATCTTTAAAATTAAAAATTGATCAAATATATATATATAATTCGTTGCTGAGTTGACATTTTATTTTTACGGTCCTTCACAAGAACGCATATTTTTTTTGAAATCTGTTTGAGATTAAGCTCTGATATTTTAAATGTGTATCACATAGACCCTACCCTCAATATCTGACCCTAGTATATATAATTTGAAACGACTTATTTTTTTTCAAAAATACAGATTGAAAGACCCCTTCAATTGTATATTCACCCCAAAACGCATAGGTTCAGTTTTCTGTCATTCCATAGCCTACAGTATGCACACGAAACGTTGTTTCTGAATAGGCTTAAATACCTGTATTTTCTGAGTTATTAGGATTTCCGTCGTCAATTTTACGACAGTTAGAAGTCTCGAAATTTTGAGCTGTGTGTTGGGCTATTGATTTATACCCTGTAGATAGCCAGTAGATTTCACTGAGAACAATGCCTACCTTAGGATGAAACTGTAGGATCCTGACTTCGTTCAGTTAAGGTGGCAGTTATCCCCGGCTTCTCGGACGCGGGAGGTTGTGGACGACCGCCTCGTTTCCGTACCTTGGTGACGGATGCACACAATTGCAGCCGGGCGGCTTTGGTACTTTTTCCCGCACTTCAGGCGTTACACTCGGCGACTACGGACGTGCCATAGTTCGCTCTCGCTAAGTCAGATGGGACGTGCCGTGCGCGGAGGTTGTGCTTTGTTGTTGCCAAATGTCAAACGAATAAACATGACAAGTGGAGAAAGAGTTTTATGATTTGTTTGGAACCGTCGACTCGACGGGAAGGAAGTTTGAGTTTAAATGGTGAGATCGGGCAGATTCCCTCGTCGGCCATTGTGACCCCACACTAGAGGCTCCGACGGTCACTTACAGGTACTCTCGGCGCTAGGGGCTCCCCATCCCACCATACTGGTGACCCCTGACGACTGATCGTCTACGCAACAGTGTTTTCACCTAGACGCCAGTTGAAAACCACTGTTTTCAAGGATAGTTTTGATTAATTTTAAGGGATTTTTTGAAAAAAATCAATAGCATTTTTTTCATCAGGTACGTGAAAACTGTAGGTCATTATTTATATGCCAGTTTAAATTAGTCAGAAAGAGTTATCAGAGGAGAAGCACGTTTCTTTACGTCGAAAACGGCGTAAATGTTTGGCGCCTTTTCAAGATGGCGACCTTGTCGGTTTCTCTAGAAGAATCCAGAAAATTATTCTTATAGACTTAGTCTATCATTTGTTAAATGTAAGAGTTTGTTTAATGCCTTCATCCTATTAATGCCACTGTAGGCGAGTAGGAAGTGGGTATTTTCGGTAACTCAATTTTTATCGTTGATTACCATAATTGGGTGACTCGATTTTAAAGTCCATAGACGAAGTCTCGTCATTTTTCCGATTTTTTTCAGCAAAATCGACAGAAATTATAAATATCGCTTCGACTCGGGTAACCTTTAATAGGTTTAGGGCCAAAATAAATTGTTTCCCTAAATGAATGTCAATAAACGGTCTTATTTGGTCTGTTTAAAATATTCCCAGGACCGTAGGTCAATATTTTGTACTATTCTCATATGTTATTTCAGAGAATGCTGAATATTGTACATGTATTTAGTAGGTGTGCGCCATTTTGGACGCTGGTGTCCCTTACTTAGCTGATCGCCCGCCGTGGACACCCACGTGTCCCGCCATAACCGGCATGCATCTGGACAGTGAACCTGTGTCGCCACATCACATTAGCATAAATTAGGCCGCCATTTTGATTTGGTGGAGATCATTTCTCACGTGTTCAAAATTTTACACGGACTGGCTGTAATAATTTTTTTTAAATTGTTTATAAATTTTCTTTTTCAAAACGATTGAAGGAGAGGAAATATAAATAAGTTGTTTCGAAAACAAAATTGTACCACTAATTGTGTGAGATTTTTGTTCACTTTGAAACGCCTTTCGGTGTTTGTAATCGTTCTAGCCTATTTAGCACCTTATTTGGGAACGCAGTAGGTAATGAATATGCTAATGTGAGGCGAGACGGGGATGCTGACCATATACTATGTACACACCGTTCCAAGCATGCCGTCACAGACTGTAAGCCACATGCTGCCTGCCGCACAGGCTGGAAGCACCGACAATACATCATACACACACCCACCCACCACAGACGACATAAACACAGCCGTTACGAAGACAGTCGTTTTATACGTCAATCGATGCGAGCGATTGATTCGGACGTTTATGAGAATGACTCGGTGATGAACGTACCATTATAAAAAAAAAAAAAACGTGGAATGTTCATCACAGACATCGTTTTTCAGCGAAATGATATACTATATCATTAATCAGCATGGTCTACTGTCAGTCACGTTTTAAATATTATTCTAAAATCATAAATGTAACTGTTTTTCTTCGCAGTCACATTTAGTCTATCAGTTTGAGAACGAAATTTTCTCACGATAGTTTATTTCTGAAGTTTAAATTTTTCATAAATACAGAAATATTCGATTTGACAGTTGCGCTATTGCGAAACATTGCAAATATTTGAATGTGTTTTTCGACTTGCGTGCTTTTTTTTTTTTTTTTCACCCAGGTCGATTTACAAAATACTATTATCCTAGCTTAGCATAGCATGTCATAATTGTATCTGGCATATTATTTTTTTATGTACCATTTCGACCTACGGTTTTCACTGTACCATTTTGCATGTGTGTGAATAAGTGAAAACGTTTTATGTCAAATATAGACCTTCAGTTTTCACTTCAATCAATATATACCTTTGTGAATTAGTGCACATGAAACCTCAGCGACGCATTTTCAACTAATCTGCAACCCCTGTTTCTCGCAACATGCGACATAGCATGAACATTTTCTACAGTGTACAATTCTAAGATTCAGCATATTACAGACATTTTTCATCTGATTTACACGGCAACGCACAACCTATCCGCGCACGGCCCGACAAAATAGTTGGCATGTGTTAATACGACATGCCATTTTAAACACATTTGAGATAGACATAGAGCCAATAGGTCAGCTATCTCAAATGCTTCACTAGTTAGATAATTTAAAAACACTACTTCATAATGTCGAAGCAGTACGACAGTGAAGGCTTCATGTCAACGCCCCTAGAAGGTTCGGGTGCTAGATCTAAAGATGATTATCGTCAAGACAGTGAGGACAATGAGGTTCGATTCCGAGAGGCAGATGAAGAATATTAACGCCTCAAAGCTGATTTCGCTCGAATTGCCCGAGCTAAACGTATGACTTCTCACTCTAGGAGCGACTCCTCAAGGAGTTCTTCACCGCTCGGTAGACAGTCGCAGAGACGTGCTACGAACTTACCAAAGTTCAGAATTGCCACTTTCTACGCTTCGGATGTTGAACTCTGGTTCAACCAAATTGAGACTCAGTTTGCTCTTCACCAGATCAACGATGATGATGAGAGGTACAGCTTAACCTGCGCTGCACTTTCGGGCGAGGTCGCATCGGATGTGAGGGACGTGCTACTTCAGCCTTTCAGGTCCAATAAATACGAAAGCCTGAAAGCGATCTTGATAGAGAGAAGAGGTTTGACCACACCCGAAAGGGTTAACAAAGTTATCTCTGGCGAAAAGATTGGTAATGACATTCCCTCGCGTTTCCTGCGGCGTCTGCAGAAGACTGCAGGTTTCGGCACCAAAGCTGTGGTGGGGAAAGCAGTAATTCGTCAAGCATTCATACGCCAGATGCCCGCTTCCATCAGAGCCCATTTGGCGACTCAACCCGACAGTGCCACCCTCGAAAGTTTGGCCGACCGGGCACTGGCAGCCGAAGAGGACGGCGAAGAGAGTAAGCCGGGGGTCGCAGAGATTAAGGTAGAAGAAACCACCAAACTAGTTGGTTTGTTGGAGGATTTGTCTAGGCGAATCAAGAAACTAGAAACCGTGACTACATCAGAGAGGAAAAGAAATAAAGGACGTGGACGAGCAAATAACTATGCTCATGCGCCTGCATTTGCTCCTAATGTTCAGGCCTCAGGTTTTGCTAGCAACCAACCTAGTCAGTATAGAAATGAAAAGGATAATGAACGACCTTTCGTCCCGCCGACGAATTTGCAACCACTTGCTCGACCTTTCGTCCCGCCGCCGAACCCACAGAGAAATGACGCCGCTAAGACATTAGATTCTGCTAATGCACCTGTCTGCTATTTTCACCAGACTTTCGGTGATAAGGCACGCACGTGCAGGAGCCCTTGCGCTTTTTCTTTAAACTGCTAAGCCAGAGCAAGGTAGTGACTCTTGCATCTGGCGGTGTAACTGAGACGCGACATGACTCCGCGGACGCTAGTTCTCCAAAGTTATCTCACTCTAAGTTATTATATGTCGCAGATAGAGGACATAAATGCAGATATTTGATCGACACGGGCGCAGTTGTCAGTGTTCTGCCGAAATCTTGCGCTAACGGGATTTCGGACGCTGACAGTGTCCCCCTGGTGGCAGCTAATAACAGTACTATACATACTTACGGCACCTGTAAACGCGTCGTCGATGTCGGCTTAAAGCGCGAATATCCGTGGACGTTCATAGTGGCAGATGTGCAGCAACCCATAATCGGGGCTGATTTTTTAATCCACTATAATTTGCTCGTAGACTTGAGATGTCTCCGGGACATGCGTACAGGTCTAGCTATTGCCGCTTCACTGTCATCGATTAAACCTCTGTCATTGAACAGAGTTGACACCGTTCAGAATGAGCACACAAAACTCCTCGGCCAGTTCCCGGAACTGACACGCCCTACGACAAAGGGTGAGACCGTTAAACACGGTATAACACACAAGATAGTGACTAAAGGACACCCGGTGTTTGCACGACCAAGACGTTTAGCACCCGATAAGCTGGTTACCGCAAAACGCGAGTTTGATGAGATGATAAAACTAGGGGTCATTGAACCCAGCGACAGTGAGTGGTCCTCAGCGCTTCACATGGTGCCAAAGAAAAACGGCGATTGGAGACCATGCGGGGACTACCGTAGTTTGAATGCACAGACCGTACCGGACCGTTATCCGATTCCTTATATACAAGATTTCACGCAGCGTTTAGCCGGATCGAAATTTTTTTCAAAGATCGACTTGGTCAGGGCTTATTACCAAATTCCTGTGGAACCGTCCGACGTACACAAGACTGCCATTACTACACCTTTTGGCTTGTTTAATTTCACTAGAACACTGTTTGGTCTAAGAAATTCCGGTCAAACTTTTCAGCGCTTTATAGACCACGTTACACGCGGACTTGATTTCGTTTTTGTTTATTTGGATGACCTACTGGTAACCAGCCCAGATCATAAAACGCATAAGAAACATCTACGAATTCTTTTTGCTCGATTATCTGAATACGGAATTATCATTGGTCCTGAAAAGTGTCAGTTCGGTACAACTGAATTAAGTTTTCTAGGTCACCACGTTTGCGCCGAAGGAATTTCGCCGTTACCCAGCGCCGTTGACGCGATTGTTAATTTCGTTAAACCCGAAAAGCAACGAGCATTGCATAGATATCTGGGAATGGTGAATTACTACCACCGTTTTTTCTACCGCATTGCGCCGCGAAGTTGACACCACTCAATAATCTACTGACAGCTGCCAACGAAGGACATACCAGACTGTCACCGAAGTCAAATTTCGATTTGAAGTGGAATAAAAATGCAGAGTCAGCATTTTCTGAGTCAAAACAGATATTGGCAATCGCTACGCTTCTGGTGCACCCAGATTCTACGGCCCAGATTAACATCACGTGCGACGCTAGTGATGTCGCCGTCGGTGGCGTTTTGCAGCAATTTTTAAACGGTAGGCCCCTATGTGGCAGCCGCTTTCGTTTTTCAGCAAGAAGCTGAACCCAGCAGAAACACGCTACAGCGCGTTCGATCGTGAGCTTTTGGCAGTATACGCTACAATTAAACATTTCAGACACAATTTAGAAGGACGAAATTTCTTCGTTAATACAGATCACAAACCGTTGACATTCGTAATGTCATTCGTGACTGAGCGCGCGTCCCTAGGACAAACACGTCATTTAGCTTTCATCGCTGAATTCACCACCGATATTAGCCTATGTAGAAGGAGAGACAAATTTCGTCGCTGATGCGCTATCACGACCATCAGTGTCAGCGAACATGATGGACCAGCGATAGACTATAAAGAGTTAAGTCTCGACCAAGCTAATGACGCGGAATTCACGCGTTTGAGACGCTCGACTACATCTACTATGAAGTTCAAACTATTAAAATCGTTTGATAATCAAATGATCTGGTGTGATGTGTCCACGGGACACAACCGGCCGTACCTTACCGCAAAATTTCGCCGAAAAGTTTTTTCAAACTTCCACTGTTTAGGCCATCCATCGCATAGAGCTACCAAACCTTTGATTAATACCCGATTTGTATGGCACGGCATGAATATAGATATTGCTAGATGGTGTCGTACCTGTAAGGGTTGCCAGACTGCTAAAGTTTCACGTCATAACACCCCAGTTTTCGGAAAGTTCACTGAACCTACCAAGCGATTCGATCATGTCCACGTAGACATAGTCGGACCCTTACCTTATGCTGATGGCTTTAGATATCTGCTGACTTGCGTCGACCGTTTTACACGTTGGCCCGAAGCTATACCTATGGTAGATATTAGAGCCGAAACGGTCGCCGATGCCTTTTTCAGCGGGTGGATAGCACATTATGGTACCCCAGCCACTATCACTACTGATAGGGGCGCTCAATTCGAGTCCAAATTGTCGGATCGTTTGTGTAATCAATTCGGGATTATTTGGAATCGTACCACGAGTTATCACCCTCAGTCGAATGGCATGGTCAAACGTTTCCACCGTCAATTGAAAGCCGCCATTATGGCGCACGAGTCACCGAACCCGTGGACTATCACGTTACCCGCTGTGCTTTTAGGAGCTCGTTCAGCTGTTAAAGAGAGACTAGGCAGGTCAGCTGCCGAGATGATTTACGGGACAACCCTTAGACTCCCAGGAGAGTTTACTAAACAGTACACCGTCGACGCCAACACTGATTTGGAGAATTATTCAGACAAGCTACGCGTGGCCATGTCGCGTCTCCGTCTATGTCCGCCACGTGACACACAACAACACAACATTTTCCAATTCAAGGAAATAGCTACATGTACTCATGTATTCTTGCGCCGAATCGTAATTGCGCCGCCTCTGACCGCCCCTTACGACGGACCATATAAGGTCGTCGCGAGGAGTGGCAGAGTAATGAAAATCCTAGTTAAAGGCAAGGTTGAGACGGTCTCTTTAGATCGCGTTAAACCCGCACATCTTGAGTGCGAGCCTACGACAGGTACGACAATACAGCGTAAAACGCCAAGCAAACCACGGAGATCGACGGCTACCAGGACATCTAGTAGGAATCCACAGGGTCCACCTAGAACTGGTAGTGCGGACACTCCGACGTACAACGGGACCAGAGTTAAAACGAAAAAGTCGACGGCAGTCAGAAGCAGTCAAAAATCGGCCACAGTCCCAAAGCAAATAGATGTTAAAGTCAACTTGTCTAACAGAGACAATACTTATGTAGCGCCGCATTCGCGAGCCCCCGCCGTGTCCCGCGCTAACGGGAACGGCGGTGGTTTACGAACGTATTCCCGCATACCTTTACATCTACGGGGTAAAACCCCGGGTGCTGCTGACGCCGTAATCGACTTGACCAAAAGCAACCATGCGAATATCGCTAACTGCGAAAAAATTTCGACCGACCAAACAGCGCGAAAAACTAGAGTCGGACGAATAATCCAGACTCCTGCCCGGTTCGTGCAGATGGTTCACGCCATAGTTGCGCCTAACGACATCTATGGCGGGCCCAACCCCATACATCGTATTAACAATGTTTTTAAATTGTAAATGAATATGCCAGGCCTGGCAGCATTGTGTACAGATATATAAATGTAAAGACATTTTTTTTTAGCAAGTTCATTGCTAAAATACGAATAGAAATTTATGTTAATTAAATGAATGGGTTGATCGCAGCTTGCAGCAAATCAATACATACATAAAGGACAGTTGGTGTTAAGAGGATGGGACAATTCATGTATAATGCTGCGATTTCAACCACCCACGCTGTAACCACACTCGCTATATTTTTTAAACTATGCTTAGTTATAAGAGGTTACATATTTTTACAACCCCGCTACTTGCACGAAGCAGTCTCCTACACGTCAGTTGGGTCCTACGTTATCACTCACCCGGGGGTAATGTAGGATCCTGACTTCGTTCAGTTAAGGTGGCAGTTATCCCCGGCTTCTCGGACGCGGGAGGTTGTGGACGACCGCCTCATTTCCGTACCTTGGTGACGGGTGCACACAATTGCAGCCGGGCGGCTTTGGTACTTTTTCCCCCACTTCAGGCGTTACACTCGGCGACTACGGACGTGCCGTAGTTCGCTCTCGCTAAGTCAGATAGGACGTGCCGTGCGCGTAGGTTGTGCTTTGTTGTTGCCAAATGTCAAACGAATAAACATGACAAGTGGAGAAAGAGTTTTATGATTTGTTTGGAACCGTCGACTCGACAGGGAAGGAAGTTTGAGTTTAAATGGTGAGATCGGGCAGATTCCCTCGTCGGCCATTGTGACCCCACACTAGAGGCTCCGACGGTCACTTACAGGTACTCTCGGCGCGAGGGGCTCCCCATCCCACCATAAAACTAGGCCAATATAATCTTAAGAAACCACCACAATGAGAGTTTAAAACTAGGGAAAGCTAGCAGATGTTCTACTTTCCAAAGCAAATATATTATGATATCGATACAATATTTTGCAATGATATATATTGCCTTTTAAAATTTAACCATGGGGTCTCAATAGCATCTGACACCACAACCACAAGCATGGTGAAAAAATTCTTAATGAGGCTTACCTACATCTATGGCAAACCATTGGACGATATAGCCTTCCTTGACCAATCACGCACACGTTATCTGGGTCAATCACATCGCTAGAGAGATAGACCAATAAACAACTCGCATTGATCCAGTAGTGTTTTAATGCTGGGCCATTCAGTGTCCTATTTCTGATAGGGTCTGCCTCTGGCAACCACGTGATAACGAAATGCCGTGTGGAACAAAAATGCAGTATCTGCTGACTTTACAAGTAAGTAAATACTGCCTTTGCAGAGGAGGTAACGTTAGGATAGTGAACCTTCCACCTGTATACAGACAGGTCTGTGGTAGGCCTATCATCCTGTACACACTGTCATGCCTACTGTCACAGCACAGAGCCGCATTTCCTGTTGGCGTACCCACCTGCGATTATGTAATAGGCTACACTCTGATGTATCACTAAGCTACTGACTGTGGATTAAATCTTTTTATTTCTAAATATCTAAGGATTAAAAATAACATAATTGTTCTTTTCAGCTAAAACTAGCCTAGATTGATTCATTATATAATCCTCTAGCTAGAAAATTGAGCAAATGACAATTTATTTCCCAGCAAGCATTTATAAATCAATCAATATATGTTGTTATATGGTAATTATGTCATTGCTTATTCTGAGTGATGGCGATGATCCAATGCAGGCTCAATGTTGTACCAGCGTTCTTGACTGTGGTCCAGCATTGAACCTGCATTGCGTCATTGTCTCGTAGTCGCTGTGTGGTGTATACACATGGAGGATTTCAAGCCGACCTGAGAACGGTAATTTGGATCCAGGGTCGGTAATTGACACCCTAGCAACGGTCCGGCGGGACGATGATCGTCCAGAACTGAAAAGAAGCCTAAACTGTAAACTTGCAGCGGACTAATCTCAAGTGCCTCAGAATACACTCATACTAGCTACGCTAATTTGTTCAAAATTTTCTGAGGGTAGGCCTGTACCCAGGGGTAGAAATACACTCTCACCCGTGGCGAGGGAAGTAATGGCAGTAGGCCTAATGGCGTGCGAATCGCCATTTTAGCAATATATTCTGTGACACGCAGTGACGTCACTTGGTGAAAACAAGGTTATATAAGACCCCCTCTCCCACACTTTATTCTGTGAAACACAGTGACGTCACTCGGTGAAAACAAGGTTATATAATATCCCTCCCCCATACTTCATTGTATTAGCGAGCTCGGTGAAAACAAAGGAGGTCATGGTCATTGAGTTTCACAGAATAGGCCTAACATTGATTAGCTGATTAGTTTTAGATTTGTTTTAAATCACAGATCGCCCGCTCATTACCAGTTAGTCTTTTGGCATGCCTGGCATGCGTTTAGTGCCGGTTTAACCTAAATAGTGCCGCCAGTAGGCCTATGTGACCATTACGGACCACGCTGTCAAATTGTGAGATGTTTATCGCTGGATTTAATAGTTTCACAGGAGTATTCAGCGTTGTTAGAAGAGTAGGAAGTTTCAGCATTCAATGATCCAAAACATGCCAACAACATTTAATTGCAGTAGGCCTATGACAGAAAACGAGCTGCTGATTCTAAAATGTATGAAATGCTGCTAATAATTTTATTAAGCCAAATATTGGACTCCTAAATCGTCGGAATATCCGATTGAGTACCATCGCCATTATATTTTGTTAGGGTATTTTAGTCATAATAGCTGCTACACGCCACAGTCACAGGGTCGGCGCGGGTATGGGAAAATGCGCGCATTCTCAGTGAACACGTGACGCTGGCTGTCAACCAATGCCCAAGTTTGCCGGCGCGTACCACGCTTATGCGAACCACATGGATTGATTGCTGATACGATTACCAAATAAGTATTTAAAAAAATATATATATTCAATAATTTACTCTCGGACTGTGTGTTTCTGAAAGTAGATGATCATCAAATCCTAAAGACATATATAGCCATGACAGTGGATGAGATTGATGGACCAACCGCGTATCTCAGACATGGAGACGACGTTTTTCCTAATTAGTGTTAATAATATATAATGAGTCACGTACATGTATAAACTGAGTTGAGTTTACGAGCATAGCTTTTTACAGAAGGCTTTTTTTCTATATTGTTCAGCTTATTTTGATGTCCATTACCCCCCCCCCCCCCCCAGTGGAAATCTAGCCATGAATGAAAGTCGGAATAGTTTATTGGAGCATGTTTAACCATTTTAGGCATACAGGCTTGGTAGTTATCCTATGGATAATATAGTATCATAACATTTATTACACGAATCATATTCGTATTGCTGACACAAATCATTGTCATATGGATAGTTCAACGACAGGGCTGATTGACAGGCGTGCTCAAACTCTGATTGGTCAACATCTCCCACTCATCTCATTGGTCTCAAATGACCTCATGCTGACAGTATTATTTTACGGGATATAGACAAGGACACTGTTATCATGTGAACTAACAAAGAAAACGCATCGCACTTGTGCATCTAATTTTTTTTTTTAGCAATTTTGTTTTTAGTAGAGCGCCGCTCTACTTTTTCGGTCTATGTGGGTCTGAGTGGTTTTCTGTATGATTAATTTCACGGCAATAACTTTAAATTTGTGGAATTGGGAACATAACTAACTCCATGTGTGTGTTAAGAATAACTTCTTTTGTTGCACCACGAAGCAAGATTTTGAGATATTGGATCAGCTGATCAGATGAACACTTATAGAAATGATGCATCCATTCCTCTGATGTACAATACTATGTCAGCCATGTCTGTTAGGTGACGTCACGCGTGACCTTAACAATACACTTTGACCCTCAGTGCTTTGACCTGCCTCACAATACCAATCTGCCAGTACTGTATACGACACGTGACCTACTATGATCCAATGTTGTTTGAATGTTGGCCCGCCGTCTCCGACGTCGGCTCGGCATTAAAACAACATTGGGTCAACGTCTCGTGTTTGCTAGGAAGTGCACCTGTCATTAATAGTAAGCCTAATACGGCAACGCTGACCAAATGTTGGGCCAGCGTCGTAGACGGTGTGCCAGCATTGAAACAACGCTGGCTGCATGTGATTGTCCAGCGGTATGCGTGTTTGCCTGTAAAGGCTGTATGGTCAGTCTTTCCCAGAGGCATACACAATACTCAACTGACACAAGGAGACGTTGAATTAATGTGTGTTCAACATTTGTCCACCATCTACGACGTTGGTCAAACGTTACGCCAACTTTGATTCAACGTCTTGTCTCTGCTGGCCTGCCAATACACATGTATGGGGCCTATATAATATGCCTATCGGCCACTCACTGCCCAACAAAACACAAACATTCACTCAATGTGGGATTAATGTTGGGCGAGCTTCATAGACGATGCTCTAACATTAAACCAGCAAAAAAAAACAATTTATTGCTAGTAAAAACTTAGGCCTAGGGCCTTCTGGTGCCTACAGTCTGAATACGTTCTGAAAACTTTAAAAACACCCCTCAGGCAATGCATAGCCTAATCCTGCTATGCTTAATGAATCTCATAGCCATATGCGAAGCCCCAGAAGTGACATTTAAATTAGGCTATTATTGTTTTCAACTCAACATCAATTTATCAACTCACTAATTATATCGATAACTTTGCAATTACAATATATCTAGGCTTATCGAGTTGTGAGTTATATTATAGTGAGTTCTATTATAGTGAGTCTATTTAATGTTGTCCTGCAGTTTTACACTGTTATTACCCTGGTCTATCATTAAATCAACATTGGCTCAATGACTGTGGCAGTGGAAGTAGACTCAGTTATTTCAATCTGAACACTACACACTGCCATCACATCTGAGCAAATAGCAGTAGGCCTACTAGCATGCAATGTGCCTAGGCTACTAAATTTTTTGCTAGACACGTTCTTTTGTACCTTCCCCTACCTGTCATTGATTGGGGTATGCCTAGTAACATATAGCCTATGCCTATATCACCCAAACTGTTAGGTTAATATAAACAGTTTCTGGAAGGCGTATTTATCAGGAGTTATTGACTGAAATCAATGTGCAGTCTATCAATACATGTGTCGACTTAAGGTGTAAAAAATAGATGTGACAGATCACGGCTGACCCTGTGCACTCTAGGCCCCTATTGCTCATTCAAAACTATTGCTCCGACAAAACTTTGAAAACAACATTGAGCTGACGACAGTCAGATACGAGATACAGGATAGTTACTGTCGGATTCAACACCTCATTTAGACCAATATATTTGTTGCTTAATTGTGAAACAGCTGCATCTTAGCTGCCCGTTGGGGGGGGGGGGTTCGAGAGGGTCGCACGACTCCCCCCCCCCCCCCCCCCGTGACCACAAAGCTGAAAATTTACCCCAGCGACATCCTCCAGAATCAACCAAACTGCACCAATTTGTAGCTAAAAATCAAACAAAAATCCCAGGGGGCATGCCCCCAGACCCCCTTAACCTGCGTTTGCTATTTGCTTAACGCCAAATATAAATTCAAACAGTTTTTTTACAGGTGGTCCAATTAACTTATTTTGAAAAAAAACCAGCAATCCAAAATTCGACCCCCCCTTTAAAAATTTCGGGGCACGGGCCTGTTAAAACAATGACCCTGAAGCCCGGCACAAGCTCTACTTCAGTGCCGTCATCAGGCTCTAGTTAAATCAAACATAGTTATTGGCGGGAAATATATAGTTGTTTTGATTTTAATTTTACATGGCCCATTGCTTGAATATCAACTTCAGTCTGAAGCAAAAAAATAACTCTCAATAATGTTCAGAACCGCAGGGTTCTTGTTAACGAGGCTGTGATTACTTATTCAGTGACCAAGATCACTTTTGTAGTGGGTGTGATAACCTTTAAAGCTGCTCTAAAGTTCACAGACTGAAGATGATGATGACAAATTAGAGGATGTAGATCCACTTCAGCTAGGAACAGACAATCCCGCTTGAGATATAGTTCAGACTCAGAATTTGATTAAACCTAGTGTGATCTAAATATGCATTTTAATAAAAGACAATTGCATGCAATGTTAATTTTTTTGGCTTATCCTATTTATCTTGGGAGCTATAACGGTATTAACCGCACGGCAATATTGTTAAGAATCTATCGTTTGTGCTTTTGTTTTTTGTCGATATATACAATTTTTCAAACAGACGGCGGCCATTTTGTATTTTGTCATTTTTTGTCATCTTAAGTAGTGAAACAACTTGTCAAAAACAGAGAACTCTCGTATTTTAAGCTTTCACATCTGATCTCGAGAATTCCCGTGATTCCAGATTGTCCCTGCACTAATTTACAGTATTGTATTCTATTGAGTCATTTTTTGTGCATTTAAAAAACTATAGTTTGCAGAATCATCTTTGCCCACAGTTGATGGGCCCACACCTGGCTACAAACTGACTTGGATTGAGGTTAGAATTTACAGGGGTACTACCCCAAGGTCATGTCAAGGTCATGTCAAAGACATTTGAAGGTCAAACAAGCTAAAATATTGAATAAAAAAACATTTTTTACAGTTTTTTGTTACGGTACAAAGGAGTGTTCCACAAGGCTGTAACTGACATTTTGTGGCTGGGAATTTTTCTAGCACGAATCTTAGGGGGTACAGTAAATATTATGTGGCTTATATCCCCCTGTCCCCTCTTATATCACACCCTCTACCAACACTAAAATCATGCAAAAAATTGTCAATTGGCGTCTTGTGGAACATGGGCTTGAAGTCACAAAGCACCTGAGGCACCCACACCTGGGTACTAAAAGTGACATGGGTTGGGGTTGTCCTTTGCTGGAGTTCTACTGCAGGGTCAGATCAAGGTCATTGCAAGGTCAAAGCAGCTATAATATTGAATAAAAACATATTTTTACAGTTTCCATATGTTTTTTGTTGCGATGGAGTGTTCCACAAGGCTGCAGTTGATATAGTGTGGCTGGGCAGCCTTCCAACACGCACCCCAGGGGGAACAGTGACTATATGTGGCTTGGAGGAGTTTTACCCCACTCTTATATCACCTGTCCCCTCTTATATCACACCATGTACCAGCGCTAAAATAAGTGCAAAATGAGGTCTATTGGAGTCTTGTAGAACATGGGCTTCAAGTCACAAAACACCTGAGGCACCCACACCTGGGTAATAAAGTTGACATGGTTTGGGGTTTCCCTTTACTGGCATTCTACTCCAGGGTCAGGACAAGGTCATATAAAGGTCATTTCAAGGGCAAAGCAGATACACTATTGAATAGAAACACTTTTTACAGTTTCTATGTATTTCCTGGTTATTGGTGACCATATAGTTTCGGACCTTCAGATGACATTGAAACGTAAAAATAACCATTCCACTGAATTCAGTGTATTGAAATTAGTCGAAAATGAGATATTACACAAGATACTAAGGCTATTCTGTCAAAAGTTAAAAATTTTGACCTCTAGATGACCTTGAATCGTAAAAAAACCATGCCAGTGGAATCAGTGTACTCAAATTAGTCGAAAATGAGGTATTACATAAGATTCTAGGAATATTCTGTCAAGAGGTAAAAATTCAAGATGGCCGACGGAAGCCATGAATTTATGCAAATAAGCATATCAACGAGGAAAAAAGTGTATCACGTGATCGCTGTGTGATCATGTGACCAATGCAGTGATGATGTGACGCTAAACAGGGAATCCCCGCGAATCCCCCACCCTCTACTCTGAGGCAGAAATAATTGAATTATGGGGTCTACTCGTGCCAGGAGGGCTATTGGTAAATACTTGACAAATGACGACTTAAGTCCTCATTGCGGCACAGGGGAGCGACAAAAGTATGACGACTTAAATGCTGTTTCTGAGACGACGGTTCTGATTCTGTTTCCAGTTCCATGACAAGCAGTTGACCCCGCCTTTAATATTGACTTGTCCACATGATGTTTTATCCTACCAACAACAACTTAATGATAAGCTTTAACCCTTTTAGCGCGGATCCCGAGATATCTCGGGGTAGAAAAATGTATCGGGGTCAGAGTGTGTTTTTAAATATTTTTGTCTGTAAAATCAATGTGGCCCGGCAATCATGAGGGTAACCTTGTTTTGCCTGATAAAAGTTTATCTTTTGATTGTGCATGGATAGCTCCCCATAATAATATCTGGGCCGATGAAGAGCTGTCAGTCCTAAAGGATTCTTTTAGAATCAAAAATCAAAATGGCTGCCATAAAATCAATACAATTATCAATACAATTATTATATTTTATCAATAGTTGAGATAGAGACTTGATTTTTTCACCAAACCATATATTTTTGTTACAAGGAATAAAATAAAACAAACGAAACTTTCCTTTGGCCTCCTCGTCATGCTTAAAATGTTATATTAATACTTAGATGACAGATATCGCAGCAGTTCTAATTGCATAGTTGCACACCTATTCATTACGCATTTAGTACATATCACCCATAAACTAGTGAACGTGACATTTTACATGACTTTGGTATAACCTTCACGTTTATTTTGGGCGGTATCCACGCAGTAAAGCACAACCTCAACCCAGGTCAACCTCCATACCCAATTACATGTAGGCCTATCAATATTTTTCACAATGGAAGCCCAAGCTGATGCTACACGCTGCTGCATTATTGTAATTTTGCTTGTTCAATTGAGCCTTGAGGAAGTGTGTGTGTGTAGTGGGGGCAAATATGGGGGTATTGCCCCTCCCAATATCAGCACTGTCGTAGATTTTCTGAAAATCGCAATGATAGCCTACCCGACCAAGAATGTGTCACCATCAGTCTTTTCTAAGTAGGCCTAGATAACTGCACCACTAACAAGCTTGAAATTGATAAAAGGTGGGTATTTTCACTGTTTTTTGCAAGTTTGATCTTGAATGACCTTGATGTGACCTTGACACCTTGTAACCTTGGTGTATGCACCAGTAAAGCCAAACTCCTTCTCATGTTATTATTCGCTCATAGGCTAAGATCATACTGGTGTCTTCAGACAAATCTGACATTACAAAATATTCTGATTTTTTTCAACCCGGGCCCCTCCCCATGAATTTAGCGGTGGGAATGCAAGTGTGCCTAGGAGTATAGTGCTAAAAGGGTTAATGTTCTTAACCCTTACAGCGCGGGGGTCGACTTTAATCGTCAGAATCTGACGTCTGTAGACGTAAGATTCTGACGTCTAAAGTATTCCAACGTTGTAAGGGTTAATAATCATATTCAAGATTTTTTGCATAGTAGCCAAAAATCTCATTTTAAGACGCGTTGTCCCGCGGTTGCTCTGGTGTTGGGTTTTGAAGAAGCCTGCCGGATTTTACGATTTGGCGATACAAATCAGCTGATTTTTTAACATTTAAGTGAGCAGTGGTCTATCAGTGGCAATCAGCTGCAAATCCCACCATCTGATTGCCGCCTACGTGCCACTGGTGGTCCACCAGTGGCTTTTTTGCCGTTCATAGCCACTGGTGGACCACTGGAGTGATGTTGTCTGCGATGTTGTATCTGTTCTCACCTGGCGGCCAGGAGTCGTGGGCAGAAGAACGTGCTGGAGAGTAGTCATAGAGGAATTTATGCACCAGTGCCATCCATGTTGGGTTTAGTGAAGAATGTGTTGCCCACATTTTTCACTGAGCCCAGCAATTATTTAAACAAACGGTAGGCCTATTCAATGGCTTTACGCTGGCAGAATGACGAGGCAAAACAAAATCTGTTGATAATTATAAAAGCGCGGCTCATCGGTTTGAAAATTTGTATCGGAGGCTAGTTCGAGATCAGGATCCATTTAAAAGCCGACATTATAACATAATTCTGTTTTTTTATCGAGCTTCGGAGCTTGCATACTATCAGAGAGGTTGATTTAAAATCCCAAGTTGATGAATTCCCCGTGTTTTATTTGCCTCATCCTTTTGTTATTCGTGAATCCAGTCTTATGACAAAGGTAAGACCAGTTGTTGATGCTTCGGAGACAGGTAGTAATGACATATCACTCAATAATTGTATGAACACGGGACCCAACCTAATTGTTGATCCTATCAATTCAGGTAGGCCTACTATTTTACATTCTACTTTTTACTTGTGCTGCCATAAGAGCAGTAACTTTGATAAATATGTGTCCTGGCCTTTAGAACTCGTAGTGACGGTTGGGGTCTTTCAAGAAAACCAGAACCTGCATGGTCTATTGGCAGACACTGTTGAGACAGAGGTTGAATCTGTAGTTTCTAGGAACCTGGACGATGATGAGGAGACGGATGTAACCATTGATCTGTAAAATGACAAGGCGTTAAGATGTGAGATGACTGTGGAGGCGCCAAAAATTTAATGTTCTCGGAGCCCCCTCTCTTTTATCGCACTAAACATGGTAGACACGCTAGATGACCTCATGCAGCGGGGACTGTTAAATATTTAAACGGGGCCAGCATCATGGTGGCTCCGTGCTGAAATGAATGTAACTTTTCTTCGAGGGTGTGCTCGGTGCTTGGCCAACAGCAGAATATGATGGTCTTGGGCCGAGTTTGCCCAGTATCGCGAGGCGCTGTCTCTGGGTCGTTCTGATGTTTTGCCAGCATTGTGACTGCTGGCCCCGCATTGGACCGACCTGGGCTGCGCCTCTCGGGGCGGACTCATTGAGTGATCACCAGCAAAATAACAGCTATATGGGTAAAACCAAAAATTGGGGTAACTTTACATAAAATTAGTGTCCCCAGGACTTAAAAGGTCCGCATTTTGATTTAAATATAATAATATTAAAAATAAATGGTGCAAGTTCACGTTTAGGCATTACTACTTAATAATGTTTGGATTATTTGTAAAAAAAAAAAATATATATATGGTTTTATAAGAGCTCTATGTCATGGAAACGTGGAAAATGGCATGTCCCCAGGGAAAATTCCACTATTTAAAACTTCACTGTAGGATACAAAATCACAATATAATTCTAACAATTACATTTCATGGCTAGACATTGTTCACTTTAACTAATCAATGATCAAAATTCGACTTAAAATTGATATCGATATAAATAATTTTGATGAATATACATGTCCCCACATTTGCACTCTACTCCGTTACCATTATTGTAGCATGCCCCATCAAGTGAATAATCATGAACTAAACTTATAGCAAGTGTAGTTTGACACACTAAAGGGCCTTATACGAGTTTTTCACCTTGAAAGAATTAATATTGTTGAGTGACAAGTTATTCGAAACAGGTATTACCAAAAAGTTAGAAAATATACTTTTGTTTTTACTACTCCGTTCCTAGCCTTGTGGGTATAAAAACGAGTTGGGTTTTATGATTGTATGCCTACAACAGTTGCTATGGGGACTATTTGCACCCGTATGATATATTTTTGAATTATTGCCCAGATCTTTTCATTAATCCCTAGAATACTTTTAATTTTACTACTCCGTTCCACTCTACTCCGTTACCAAGAAAAGGGAACGGAGTGGTGAATTGTCAAATTTTATGGGTTTTACAGTCATAATGATTGATGATATAGTCTTTGAAAACATGGCTCGTTGTCCCCATATTAATAGAGCACCCATTTGTGATCGATGTTATGATAAGAAAATATAAAGTTTATATTTATGTCGAGCCAAACATTTGGTAACGGAGTTGAGTATTTTTTGGCTTGGTAACGGAGTTGAAATAAAGATTTTTGTTCATCCCATCAATTTTTTTTTTAATTTTTAGCAGGTCTGATGTACGATTGTTTAGTATTATGCTCCAATAAGGATATCAAGTTTAAAAGTGTGATGTCAAGCTAAACAAAGTAACAGAATTTTTTAAATGGTTTGAATTTGGTAACGGAGTAGTAAGTGGAATGCTGCAACTTTTTTAAAATGATTTTTTGAAGCAAAAAAAAAATTTCTAGCGCAGCCAGTGGCTTTTTCATGCTCTATTGGGATCAGTGCACCAAACCTATCATGTAGTTTTCCTCCTCTTTCATGGTCACCTCACTGCCATTTTTGATGCTACAAAGTTACCCCAATTTTTGGTTTCACCCATATAGTCTTGTGGTGCCGGGCCTGCTTCGGTGTTGTCTTTGAGTTGGTTCGGTCTTGGGCCGGCATCATAGATGGCGGACCAACATTGGAGCGGCTTCGAGATGAGGTAGCTGGCATTCCAGGTCGCCTTGGGCAGTATCCAGCCACTTTGTTAGTGACGGATACCGTCTTTTGTGGCAGGGTGCGGGCTTTAGCTAATCAGCGGGCTGCATATCCCCACATGCAAGCTTTGCACAGTCGCCCAGCTGTTCGGGAGACCTAGCTAGCGCTGCATGGTTTCTGGTGAAAGAGAGTTAGTCTAGAATCATTCAAGAAAGGGCAAGGAGGCTCTTTTGTGTGTTGTGTGTAGTGTCTTCTCACTCATCTCACCATCCTCAGGAGGTTCTCCTGGCCCAATTTAGCCTATATATGTGCACAAAAGTGGCCTAAAGCCCGATTCATTTCATTTTTTTTGTCAATAAACTGTATATCAAACTATAGACTTCTGACTTGTTCAATGTTCTGATTTTGGACAGTCTTTTAACACCGTGGCAATAGGTAAAACAAGAAAATGATATCAAAGTCAATGAAAAGTCCCGGCAGCTGCCATAGAATAAAAAAATGTGGCAGCGTTCAAGAATCATCTGGTAGACTAAGTCTACCAGCCTCTTTTTCCCCTCCAGCCTAATACTCTACATCGGAGTAGCTCAGTACCGATACTTGCTTTATTTTAGTAGACTACAGAGTTCAAATAATATTCCGTAACAATTATTGGGAAGGCCCATGCTCTCTCCTTCCAGGGCTAGCCAGAGGCCAAGTGAAAGTCTGCAAAAACAAAAATCTGTTATCTTGCTGGTTGATTGATTGATTTTGTTTTTCCACTTTCCAAAAAATAAACATTGGAGTTGTGTACCTATATCAAAGAAATATAGCATTACTTGGCATGTTTCATGTTTTTATATTGATTTAAATGTATTCTCTTAGATAAGGGAGCAAAAGCACGCACAAAAAATCAAGGCTAAGCCTATATCCGCCGTCAAATTAACTTGAAGTTGTATCGCATGTTTTTCGTGGATTTCTCTCAGTCTCAGAGACAGAGACTCAGCCTGTGACTGCATGGACTGTGACTGTGAGAAATCACAGACACAGCCACAATCGGTCTTTATGAATACCGAAAACAACCGATAACAACAAAACTACCGAAAACAACCTGAAAATACCGAAAACAACTTCATTTTTTCATCTTAAGACTGTGTTTATAGTTCCCCGATACATATGTGCAAATATATAATAATATTTTAGGCAGTGGCTAATCGTACGTGATTCTTCATAATGTAACTCGATGGGCAGCCTAGTTTACGAAATGACGGGCTCCCATTGATTCCCATTATAACTTTCCCGTACGAATAGCCACTCCGAATATTTTATACCTGTAATAAGTGCAGGGTAGGCAAGCAAAACTTCACCCAGGTTTTACCATGGGCAAACTGTGCAGCCTTCCCCAGGTATCTCATTTCTTTGAGAATCTCACATTGTTCTGTCCAAACAATGTTAATGATGTCCTCCAGAACTTCCTCATCATGCTCATAGGGCAGTGGACATAGTCTATTTTCATTTTTTTGCATTTTCTGACAAAAATAAAAAAAATGGCACATTATCACTATCAGAAGGGGCCACAGCATGCCTGTTCCACTTACCTCTTCAAGCATTAGTTGCAGCTATCATGAAATTAAAGGCGAGAGCTGGCATCATTTTTCGTAATTGCAAGAAATCTAATGATGGAAACCCCCAGAACAGGTGATAAAAGTGCCATTCAAAACAAATAACTCTTTTAATTCTACAATGATGGCTTTATTTCTACCAGTAATAGTGAGCAAAAAGAACAAACAAACAAAGAAAAATATGTCAAAAACATGCAAAAACCCCCCAAATGACGTCTTCGGACGTACCTACCTAGGTAGCCTACATTCCAAAAAGTCATTTTCATGTTTTTTTCGTGTTTATTAGACAATTTTAAATTTGAAGTGCTGCTAGATAATAGACTGGTGCGCCGGCATACCGGCTTTCAAGTGTATAGCGGTATATATCTAGAACGCTGGTATGCCGTACCGGCGGCCGGAACACGGTACATGAACTGCATTCATACAGGAAGCAGTTACAACTGTTTAACATGTACATATGCATAGACCTGTGTGATCTTCAATTGCTCTCGGCCATTAGTAATCAAAGACATGCTAAGTACGTCTTTAACAAACGTATCACTCAATCCATCCAAAATAAAAGTTTATCAGATAATAAATAACATCAAACATATAATTTACAGACTAGTACTTTTTATTTGGGTAACAGTTATTAAATACGGATATAAATGTGGCCTTTAGCATGAGAAGGATTAATTGTGTTTTCCAGTATCACACCTCACCAACCTGCAAGACATGTCATCACTCTGCTGAGTTGTTAATACCCTACATCCTAGGCTGGGTGTTATATGCACTGTTGAAATTAATTGTGTTTTAGGTGACCAGTGTATTATCCACTGTTGAAGTATTTCGCACCTCACCAACTTGCAAGACATGTCATCACTCTGCTGAGTTGTTAATACTAATTGCGTTTGAGATGGTGTAAATATCCACAGTTAAAGTTAATTGCGTTTTAGGTAGTGCTATATCCACTGTTGAAGTTTATTGTGTTTTAATTCAAATGGTGTTTTATCTAGGCCTACTGTTGGCGCTGATTGCGTTTCATGTGGTGTTTTATCAGCCTACTGTTGTAGTTAATTGCATTTTAGATCGTGTTTCATCATTAGTAGGTGTTTCATGTAATCTTGCCGATTGCATTTAACCTATGCCTACAATTAAATACACAGGTGAATTTTGAAATATATAGGCCTGGGGGGCCTACATGGTTAAGTTCCGTGTTCTGGCCACTGGCACGGCATACCGGCGCTCTAGATATTTATCGCTATACACTTGCACCAGTCTATTATCTAGATACCGGCGTGCGAGTCACTTCGTTTAAAATTTATTGAATGTTCTGGTACCTATCATATAGGTGAGAGCCAGCAGGGCACCCTCCTAGAAAATCTACAGAGCCCATCATTTTAGTTGAGTGCCCGAAATAAATTAACCTGTGTTAAATAGAAGCATTTTGGTATAAAAGACTAGAGTAATTGCTAAAATGCTAAGCATGATTAGAAGTCAAAGAAAATGTGGTGGGCCAAACTTTAATTCAACCAGTTTAATGGACTTATAGAGGGACGTCGTAATTACAAATTTACTACATGTCAAATGGTTTAACTTTTAAACTACAAGTATATAATAATTTTTTAATGACATTTCACTGTATTTGGCGGGTGACTCGAAAATAATCCTCGCAAAATTTCATCAAAATCAGTTGAGAATGAGAATTGACTGAGAAATCAGCGAAAAACATGCGATACAAGTTAATCTGACGGCGGGTAGACTATAGGCCTATATTAAAAAAACAGCCAGTGTTATACTTATAGTCTGTCCGACGGTGGAGGATGGCTCAAAATGGAAGTTAGCTTTTCAGTATGAAAATTTCGTTAAAAAATATTGTATAGTTCAAAAGTTAGACCATTTGACATTTAGTTAATGACGCTCCTCTACATGTATTTAAAAACATTAACTTTATTTGGGTTTATTCTCAGAATTGCGTTACATGTCAAATGATCTAACTTATAAAATGCTCAGTGGAATTTCGTGAAATTTTCAAGGTTGTTGCCAAATGACTAGATAATAATGGTCACAAAATTTCGTGACAATCGCTTGAGAATTGACTGGCTGGATACCAAAAAGCACAGCAGAGGATAAATCTTTAGACACTTGACTAGACTACATTTGTAAATTTGTAATGCATTGATCATGTTGATATGTATATTGCAGGGCACGAAATAAGTGCATTCCGGGCATCCTAAACAACCCATTTTGCCGTCAGACAACCCAGTATCAATCTCGTGGTTTTCGTCACACAACCAGTCAAAAATTGATAAAGATTTACAAAAATATGCAAATTGTTTCTGTGCACGGCGCATTGACCCTCTAACTTGTAAAATAAGCGGGAGATTTGCAGGGAATCACCAGCTATTGTTTTAAAATTAATTTATTTTGAAAAATAAATATTGTTTTTTTATGTCCCAAAATTCGGACAACTAAAAAATCATGCGGACAACCTAAAAAGTTGACCTGGTGATCCAGCGGACAACCAGACAATTTTGTGCCCTGCATTGTATAAAGCTCTAGGTTCTGATGTTGTGAACATGACAAAGGTGGAGGATAATCATCTGCTGCTATTTTAATTTTCATTTCTACAAACAGGTATCAGTGTTAACGTGGTTATGTGTTGAAGAAGATGTTGATCTACAGATGCTACTTTTCTTTCCTGATCCATCTAATTTGTTTCAGTTCAGGTATGTTTATCATGTGTATGTCATGTTAAAATCATTTATAATAATGAACTCTTATTAAAATTTCATCTGATAGCTTTTAGAGTGTACTTGAATTGGCTACAAGCATAGGATCAACTCAATCGCAGTATTTACTGATATATTAATGATATATTCATGTGCTGATGCTAAATTATTTTTCTGTGCTTAAAAAACAATTATATGGTTTTGTACCAACCCATAAAAAGTAATTAAAAAAAAACCAATATATATAATATATACTGTACCAAGGCTCTTGTGTAATAAATGCAGGGCCCATTTACATGCCGGGTATGGCCCTGTTGATGTACTTAGACCAATAGACATTTAGAATTTTACCCTGAAGTTTTAATGGCAATTCAAAAAAAAAAAAAAATCGAATATTAAATGATAAAAATTTTTTATCAGCCTGTATTTTTGTGTAAAAGCCCCTTTGGGGCAATTTGGCAGTTTTTTTAATAAGTGAAATTGCAAAAAAAGTCCCCTACCTAGCACCTACCCTATTTTGGTGGGCCACGATTGTAACCGGAATAAAAAATTGAAATAAAATCCCTGTTAGTTTAATTGGAAACAGAGGTATTTTTTTAGCATAATATTAAATTATTTCAGCATCTAGGAACAGGCTCCAATGAGATTTATGACCTGTTGCTCTGTTCAAACATTCTGTTTTTTCCTGACAAACATGAATGGGTACATTCCCCTTATACCTACAATTACCAATTGACCACAAATGCAGGTACATAACATGTCCAATGTATATAGTATATACAGTAATGTGTGCCGTAATAAGAATAAGTCATGTCTCTTTCTTTATACCAGACTTATACCTTGCATGATATGTTATAATTTTGTTAAACCCAGTAATCCAATTGATATTTTGTATGCTTTTTACCTTCTTTTTCATTATCAGGTAATAGCAGTGTGCGGTGGCCTGAAGGTACATATGGCTTACCCAGGCCAGAGGCATCATGCCCCCATTCTGATGATTTTGTGTGGAATACAGGTAACACTTAGTCTCAGCTGTTAATAAACTACATATACTGTACATTAGTTTTAAATCTAATTTTCAGATTATTTATTCCATTTTGTAGATTATTTTAACATGTTGAACATCGTTATGTGACAAAAAATAAGACACAATCACTGCTATCTAAGCCATATGTGCTCAGGAGGAGATTTTTTCATCTGTAGATGTGCTATTTTATTTTTTAACCCCCGCCCAACAAATTTGCGGCAGGTGTTATTGCATCACCCTGGACATCTGATCGGACAGACACATCTGTTTTTTGGAGCATACAGTAGAACCTGCTACGAGCAGCCACTCTTATTAGCAGCCAACCTCCTATGGGAGGCCACTTAACCATTCCACAAGATAGAATTTCCTATATATATACCACTTTTCCTGTGTCACAAAGTTGCTCATAGCAGTTGCTAGTGTATCTCAGAAACCCATGGGGGTTGATTTATTTCATATTGCACACACACATCGCTCAAAGGGTGCAGATGTGCCTTTTGTGGGTTATGAAAGGTACCTTTGACCATATTTTTTTTAACTACCGGTACGTCTCTCAACCAAAATAGCTTAGCGACTAACTATCTCATTAAGAATATCTCTTGGGGTTATGAATATGACTTTTGATCCGCAGCTCTTTTTGACTTGCATCTCTCACCCAATTCGGGTAGCATATCTCAGAAACCCTTCTGGGTGATTTCTTTCATATTGTGCACACACATTATTTAGGGGACGTAGAACTAAGATGTGCCTTTTGTGGGTTATGACATTTGACTGTTCTCAGCCTAAATAGCTTATCTGTAGACTAACTATCGATGGTCTAAAACAATAGTGGGTCAAGTCGACTTGACAGCGAAATTGTGTTTATCTTTTTGCTTAGAACTAAAGTCTGCTAAATCCACTTATCAGCATGTAGACTTGGACTTATAATGATGAAACACACAACGATTAGAATTTGACAGTAGATCAAGTGAAATAAATTATCAGAGTATTTTTTACCTGCAAAAGTGATTTACAGAAGCAAAATTGGGATCAACAAGACACCAAGTTGACTTAGCGCTTTCTTACACCAGGAACACAGCATATACAGAGATTGTTCCTAGATCAACAATAAACTAAGTCCAGGCATTTCCCCTGTGTTGTCTCCACATGTCTCAGAATAAGAATGCGCTAAGTGCACTTGCACCGTTGTTCTCCCAGAAACAGAGCCCATAAGCATATAACACGAGAATAACAATGTGTCAAGTCGAATTGGTCCTGTGTTGAACAGATATTATGCTGATATGTGCTCCTTTTCCCGAGAATAACAATGTGCTAAGTCGACTTGATCTGTTGTTTTAACCTGAATTTGGAATAAATTAAAACTTGATACATATTATAGATGACTTAGCTGGTTATTATTCTAAAGGCCAAAAATGTCACTTAGCACACTATTGTTTTAACCCATCGCTATCTCGTTTTCAGAGCATATCTCTAGTGTTTCATCTAGCCATTTCTATTATAGTTCTGGGCCATGCTGCCCTTTGTGAACACCATGTTGCCCTTTGTGAGCGCCATGTTGCCCGTAAAATATTTAGAAATCGCGCCATGTTCCTTTGACTTATCCTCACGTTCACCTCACCCAGGCCATGCATTATAACTGATTAAACCTTAGTAAAATACCTTGATAACGCTCAGTCACTGGAGTTGTGCTATCACACCAGGTGACCGTCGTGCATGATCAGGTGCCCCTGATGATACATGCCCCTTCTGAATCTTAGAAGAAACACTGATCTATGAAATCCCTAGAGCAATTGATTTTATACTTCACACACTTATCCACCAGACGCTGTAGATATGCCTTCTGTGGTTATGACCATTGCAGGGTTCAATTTGTTCAGTATCGCATACCAATAGCTACACACTTTCAGCCGATTGCTAATCAAACTTTTAACTTGATCAGCTACATATTTCATCTTTAATGATGAAAAGGAATTTGGAGTATTCTCGCAAATCGTTACACAATAATTTAAAAACAAATTGCACCCCGTATTGACCTACTTTTTGACTTCCTCTCTCAACCAAGATAGCTTAGCAACCATCTCTTTTTTGGAGCCTATCTCTGAAACCCCATGACAGATTACTTTCATATTGCATGCCCACATCATTTAGGGGGTGTGCATGGGCCTTTTGGGGTTTCTAGAGCATATCTACCTATGGATTTTTTCTTACTTCACATTTAAGCATTCCTCAGAGGATGTATGTGCCTTTTGGGGGTTATTACCTAGATTGGTTGCAGAAATACCAGTTTTCCAGAAATTCTTGGATTTCCAGATTTTTTCAGATTTTTAATGATACTGTATGACCCAAAAATGGCTTTTTTCGACCTAAAATGCCTTTTTTCGACTTCAAAAAAAGTCAATCTGGATTTTTTCCCATGATCCACTGGCATCTCTGTGGTTGGAGATTGGAGAATCTGTTGACCAAATCTGAACCAAACAGCTCTTTTCTGTGCCTTCTGGGGTTATGACCTTTGTCTTTTTGGCCCATATCATTCATATATTTTTGCCTTGCTTTGGAACTGTGACAACAACCTTTTTTACAATAGTAACTCTATTGTGTTTTTGAATGTTATGAAATGTTTCCAGGCAGCCGAATCCACCAGACAGAAGCAGGATCACATGGATCTCCAGGGCTGCATTTGGCATCTGCCACACCAGGAACAGCCAACAGGATCACACAGCCATTCTGTATGAAAACGTTAAGGGCAGGAGATGGAATATGGCCTTCAGGTAAAAATTAACTCATAGTTGAAGTGCATTGGAAGAGAGTTTTATGATTTACATGTATGTAGTAATGTGAAGAACAAAAACACCATGTTATAACATGCATATGTTATGACATATGTTATCCCTGTAGTCTTTCTAGCATAATGTTTGTAACATAATGAGGTGGTATTAGATTGACCAGGTGGTCCGCAGATCAGTTTGAGCGCACATATCTGCAAATCCTAATGTTTAGACATCCCAATAACAGTGATTTGGTTGAATAATAAAACAGATTAAAAATGACAATAGTCGTGATCAGCAGGATAAGGGTTAATTTATATTCTGCAAACTGAAGCCTCAATTCAGAGTTTGATCCTGATTACAAATACATGTACCTACCATGGTACTTGTGTTGTGTTTAACTCCATATTGTCTGTCCTTGATTCCCATGCTGATTATCATGCAATTTATTTTTTGCCACCTACTGCAACTCGCCACAAAAAATTCCACCCATGAACAATTTCAATCTGTGTGGCCTAGAACAATAATTTCCTGTTTTAATTTGTAATACTGTTGTAATAAATATATTATTATCTTATTATCCAAATGAGGTACTAACAGTTTTCAGAATTTTTTTCAAAGCTAGAACTATAATGTAAATAACTAGTTTGTATAATCTCATTATTCAGGTCGTTATTGTATATACAAAAAGGTGCTCTGTCCATTTGGATTTCAAGATGGTTTCATTTATTGGGACGATGCTGCACCGTGGGCCTGGTTAGGATCAACTTTTCAAGATAAGAAGGGTGAGAATCTGTTCCAGTTTAACCCTTAAACCGCTGGTACTGATTATATAATTTGTGTTTTACTCTAGGTATTAGCATATTGCTTATCAGCTTTTAAACATGTTGAAGATAAAATGTGACATCAATCACCAAGAATTTTAAAAAAAGTTGAACTTCATTTTTGTCAAATCTGAATAATTTTCTCTCACTTGAAGTTGTGGATCCACTTGAAGTTGTGGATCGTGTCAATGAGACACAACTTCAAGTGAGTGAAAATTCCAGTTGAATTATTTGACAGTTAACCGGTTAAAAAATGTATGCATGCAGCATGAGAACTACAAACATGGCATGTAATGTTATGCAAGAAAATCAACCTATGTGCGTACATTCAGGTGTTACATTCAGGTGTTACATTCAGTGTTACGAAAGAAACCGGAAGTCATGTATAAACAATGCTAATAATACACACCTCAATAATTTTTCACATGATTGGTCTGAACATACTGTACCAATTAGCTCCATTAATATCAGTATTAAAGCTAATCACATATGGAGTATGATTGGTGTATATCTAAAACTATGCACAGGGTGGTGTTGGCGGCTACATGATGGCAGCTCAACTCTGTATATTACTATCTATATCTATGTATTTCAAGCTTTAACCATTTCTAATGGCCATAGACCCATATCATAGGTACCGGTATTAAAATGAAACGAAAAGAACTAACTAAGACATTTATGATGATTTCAAATTGAAAAAACCCTTTCGTCTCCATGATTTATACAAAACATATTTCAGAATGCACACTGCTTTCAATCCCTCTCAAACGGCTTTTTCACAACAGAAATATTGGAGCTAGCTTCAAATAAAGTGACATGTGCTTAGGAATAAGGCAGTATTTACCATAATTTTAGCAATGTGAAATAAAGGAATCTCAATGTTCTGTTATATATTTATTTTAGGTACAGTGCCCGATGGAGTGTATGATCGCAATACCAAGATATATTATTGTTGTCGAGATGATGGTCATTTTACTACTCCTATTGTGCTGCCCACTGAAGTACCCTTTTACCTTATCAAAAAAGGTGAACACTGTCAGCAGGTAGGTTAGACAAATTGATTTTCATTAGAATGATAAATAGTCATTTTATTATAATACATGTATACAGAAGCATCATTATAATACATGTATACATACAGAAGCAGTACTGCTGATTGTTGAATGACCATAGATAACTATGGCATTTGTAGACTTTTTGCACAGATTTCAAATTTTAAATAATTCATGAACATGACAATTCCTAATAATTTTCATGAAAATTCAAAATAATCTCATTTGTGTCTATACCGAATTTTTATTTTTTTGGAAAATCAATACTTTCTTAAGAAGCTGTTCATGTGGAGAGTACAGAGACAATTCACATTAAAATTCACCCCTGAAGGTTAATACAGAGTAATCAGTGCATTAAAATTCACCCCTGAAGGTTAATACAGAGTAATCAGTGTGTATTCTTATAATAATAATATCATTTCTGTAAAGGCAAACATGCTCTAACATGTTTAATATAGGAGCTGCAATTTGAGGGAAAAAGATTCCCTGGATATGACAATGCAGATTCGGGGTACTGTACATAAATACATTTTAAAGGGATTGAGACTCAAACCAGTGTCTTTACAGGGCTTGACAATAAGGACAGTTTTTGGAAAATTTCTCACACAGAGAAAAAAAATCAACTTGCCCAGAGTTATGTGCAGGAGGCAGCTGCATCAAGCATGAAAGTTTTTTTATTTGTTGATTTAAAAAAAAAATTTAGCGGCTCATGCGGGCCAGTTAATAAATAAAGTTTGGTGGCCCCACTTGCTTGGAAAGGGTGAAAAGGGCTGTCGACCAATGCTATTGTCAAGCCCTGCTTTATGATTCATAGCAGTTATAGATTGTGAATAAGGGGCTTTATTTTTATCTTCTACATCATGTAATCATTGATACAGCTCTTTTTAATAGTACCCACTATGTACAGCTTATAAGTGTGCATATGCGATCCTTAGAGCACTCAGCCAGACAGTCTCCCGATTTTTGCGGAATTCTCCTGACTTTCCACCTGATTTCCCGTCTTTCGAATTTCCCTGTCAATCTGCAGAATTTTTTACATTACACTCTTACTTTTATACATGTAATATTGTTTTTGTACAGGTAGAAGGAATGAAAGTGACTGAAGAATGGCTATTTTGGATGGATGAGAAAACTATGACCCTGAGTGACAAAGGAGGTAGCGCACCGGCTATAAGGAGACAGATGTACCCTTTGAAATTTACCCAGCTTTATTACTGCTATTATGAGAAAGAAGGTAAACTTACATTTATATGATCAGATAGATTATCCTTGATCTACAATACTTTAGAGCAGTTCCATATATTGATATAACAATTTTGAACAAATTTATTTAAAGTTTTATAGCCTACTGAAGTTGACTAAAAATGTAAATGAATCATCATTGTATATTGCCATGTAACCAAAACTGTGTGCATCATATAACTCTTTATACCACAAATACCCACATCTTAGACCGTGAGATTTGGGCCACTTCAAAGCCACCAGCATTAATTAGCATGTGACAATGTGTTATTCCCCTGCAGCAACGATTGTATGCCAGCACTGGGCTGATTACATCAACATGTGGCCCAATGTTGTTCCAACATTCAGCCATCCTTTAGGTGTACAAATTGTTTGTTTGGGTTTTCTCTGGATGCTTAGAAATGTTGATAAAAATGTTTTTAAGAATTTGAAATTTTTAAAAATAAATAAATCATGATATGTCAGATACAATACTTCATACAAAACTACAAGTACCAAAATTGATGTCATCTCTTGGGGCCCCTTTAAGATTATTGATTTAGTGGATCATTTATTACTCTAACCTCATATGGATTAACTTTTTTTTTCACCGTGCGCTGTAGTCTAGTGGTTGGAGCTGCAGGATGCGACATTGGGGGGCTCTCGGAGCCATAACCCCTTTGGGGGTGATTAGCTACGATCTACCAAGGGCCCATAAGTGCTTGTGATGGCCAGGCCCGGGTAACTGGGATATAAGTTCGGTTGTCAGTTGCATTGGCTGATTAAATCCGGACCGAGTGACAGGAATTTGGTCTCACAGCCCTGTCAAATAGTCTGACAACCAAAAGGACCTGCTGTGTCAACCCTAACATATACAGACTGCACATGCACAGCACTCGCACTGCATACAAAAAAATTAGGCCCAATTGGGCTCACCAAAAATATTTGAAAATAAATTATTTTCTATTTTTTAAGGAGTGGGGGGGGGGGGGTGTATGCTTTTTAGGAAAAAATCATGATGCATTTAATATTACTTCAATGACTATACCACTATTTATTATAATGAAGTCAACTATAAGATCAACAAATGAAGGTGTCAGCCTAGCATTCATTTACCATTGATCCATCATAAGATATATTTAGGCCAGGACTGCACTTATATGCCTTTAAAATCTGGGCTACCAGAAATGATAATGTGCTACCAAAACTTTCATCCTGTCAGCCTATTAAGTTGCCAGTGAGTTAGTCACCATATTTTTCTACCAATTGCATTTTTAATCAAACATGGGGATACTTTACATTCATTTTCAAGAAGCTATGATTGAATTAGCAATGCCAATTAATGAATTTGAGATGTCAAGTTGTGATGCAGCAGTTAAAAGAGTTATACAGTAGTCCCTCCAGATGCGACCCCCTTCAGATAAGACTTTTCCTATTATGCGACTTTTTTTTTAAGCACCAATGTGCTTTACACTGTTAAGCACCCCTTAAATGCGACTTCCCCTCTCCCACGACATGCGACCTTTAAATCATGGCACTACCTAGCGACCTCCCTCTGAAGATACGACTTTTTTAAAATAGCTGCTCAGCAGCACTGTCAGCCTGGCATGAACTGCCGGTCTGAAGATACTGCTTGTGTTTACATACTGTCAAATACAGCCCAGTAGATACTATGTTGGGCCAATGCTGACCTAAGGCTGGTGGGTACAGCGTCGCATGAAGTGGGCCAGCATTGAACCAATCTTGGTCGATACACTGTGTGCTGATGTGTACTGGCAGCTTCAATTCACCGTATCAGATAGCGATATCCTTCTAAAGATATGACTTTTTGAAATTAGCTGTTCACAGACTGTGTCACGTCTGCAGATGTCTGCCGGTCCTGCACTGACAAGATACGAACGACTTTTAATGTTTCCACATTGTTAGGACGCATATCAGATTATAGTCGCTGAAAAAATACAGCCTTGGCTGCCTTGATCCATCAATTATTGGGACAATATCTGTAATTTGTGTTTATTTGTTTCAAAATACAAGCACTTATAAATATAAAACAATTAACTTTATTTATCTGATTCAAGATGTGTGTCTGATACCTTAGTTATTCTAACCATGACAATAAATGTGATATGACCACTGTTTTCTGACAAATAAATATTGTTCTTAAGTACTACATCTACATGTACAGGATGCGACTTAACCTTTTCACTACCATACATAACGGAAATTTCCGTCGTCATTCGTCAATGAACGTAACCATAAAATGACACAAATTTTCGTCAAATATATACTACATTTATGTATTTTTCGTCATTTGAAGCTGGAAATTGTGTTAGCAATTCCAGCTTCAAATGACGAAAAATAGAACTCCCACACCAGTATATCTGGATCCTGGCATGCACCCCGGCCTGGAAGTCAAAGGGTTAATGACATGCGAAAAGGGATTCGCACCTAAAATTTAGACTTTGCACCCAAAATTTGATTTAAAATGCTTAAACTACATTTTATATTGCAAAGCCCCCATTCGTATTTCTCTAGTTTCAATGTGCCTCAGAATGCACCAGAGCACCCAGTTTTCAAAAAAATTCTAGCATGCAAGGGCCTTCCGGGCCTGAGCTAGTGCACTGCGCCAGCGCACGCCTTCTGCAATAGCCCCTCAATTTATAGCATGTCATAATTTAACACTAGCATGTCATATTTTTTTCACACGCTTTTTCTGTGAGATAAGAGCATGTCAAATTTAAATGTCTGTATCGTACCCTGATGTATTACTTCATCAATTAACATCAAGATCATATGTGACCCATCTGAGCAAAATTTGTCCCAACATGTATAAAAAACATAATGAATTTAACATTCTGGAATAGGTTAATTCTGCGGTCCAAACTATTTTTGAGTTATCTGCTTTCAAAACCAAGTTTTTATACATTTAAAAAAATTATAAACATTTTTCTGAGTGGAACTCATTCAAATGAAGATATTTAACTCTGTCCCTTAAGTGTCTGTGGTTGAAAAACAATTGCAGAAAATTAGAATATTAATCACTGAAAATGATATGCATTTTAACATTTAATAATTATATTTTTTATTGATTAATAGAATAAACCAAAAATAAAAAACATAACTCAGTATAGAGGGATGTGGTTTTTCTATTCTAATGACACAGATGTAATCATATTTACAAATATATGGTATATGATATGACAACAAATCACACATTCTTATACTTATTTTAAAAGAATAAATATGTTTGTTTGATTTTGTATTTGGTTTGTTGTTTTTTAACAGGGGTAAAACCGGCAAACAGTTTATGGATTTTAATTGCATCCATTTCTTCAATCTGTGCTTTTGGAATAGTCATGGTTATAGTGATCTGCTTAGTGAAGCGTGTCATGTACTGCCACAAAAGTGAGGATTCGGAAGACGGTGATGATAATATAGAGAATGCCTCTCGGGAAAGAATGCTGTCATCACAATCTGCTGCTACAAGTCCTGATGTGTCGCATGCTGGTCCGCCGGCTGAAGCAGAGGGATTGTTTGGTACTGGTAATATTTATAATGCTCCTCCTCAAAATGAGGCTGATAAATCAGTGCACCCGGACTTACCTCCGAGTTACACTGATAGTATAGGTGTGCTTGGTCTGCCAGCAGCCACCGGTGGTGAGGCATGGTACACTGCCAGTACACAACCACGTGGCGCTGTGCAACAAAGCTGTGCTATGGAACCTCTTAATCTTGTACAGCCACCATCATATGATGATGTATTAAAGGAAGATGGTAGAACAGGCGATGATGTTTCCTCCTCTTAGATCACAATGAACAGTTGTATCATGTAAGTTATTATGTAATGCTCTTCTTACATTATGTAATGTTGTTTTTACATAATTATGTTACACATTACAAAAGTGAAAACAATACAATCACAAAAACTGACCAAATGTATTCAAATGTATTAAATATATTTATTACATGTATAATAATGCCTTTAATTTTATACTTTCATACATCATAACATGTATATTTTATTTATGTTGTGCCTAAAGTTTGATTCAAGCTCGACTAAAATCTTACTGTCACTTTTGTGATGGTTTTAACAGTAAGTCAATTCAGTGACATAACACACGAGTGTTTATAATGGGGGTGATTCGTTTCTAAATGAATCATGGTTATCAGTATGCTTTTACAATATACGAGTACATGTACACTAAATTCATACTCTACAAACATGCTTGAACACTGGTGAATTTGCTAGCATATTCTACGTAGGTGAATTATTCACTTAATATCACTAGTTGATTGTATATCCTGTGTATTAACTATTATATTTAATCCTTTAAGCACAACAGGTTCTGGAGCTATGATTCAACATGCCAGACCAAAAACTGTCAATTGTTTTATTTCATGATTGTTTAGGACGTGGATTTTTATATTATTTTAAGTATTACTGTACATCAGATGATTTTCCGTTTATAGAAACCTAGACTTTTAGTTGTAGCCAGATTAATGATATGATCTTGAAATGAATGAAACAGGTTAATATCAACAACTTACAAGGTGACAAAGGTGTTAGATTTGATCCTCATATGACCTTGAATTAAACAGGTTATAGATAATAGTTGTTTTGGTATTTTAAACTATCCACATGATCAAGTATTTTTAGCACTATTTCATGAGACTGGAGTGGAAAAAGTTGTAAGGTCAACAGTCAATGATTAAATTACCAATCATGACATTTTAGGAAGAATTTGTTGCTATCAAAATAATTTTTTTAGATTATTTTAAAAACATCGCATTGCTTTTGTACATGACACATATATGTTTGCTTTTATATTGCAAGTTCTAACCAAATAATATATATATATATATATATATATATATTCCACATATGTTAATGTTATATAGTTATATGATATTGCATTATTATCACAGTGCATGTGTGTCATTGATGTATGAGTGTGGTCAATTGACTTATCAAGAACAGCTCACACGTAAAAACATAGGAAGATTGTGGCATACATACCCATTAAACAAAAACATTTGTATAGCATTTGTACAACGTCGGCCTAATGTCTTCGACGTTGGTCCAACATTGTACAAATGTTATACAAATGTTTTGTGTTTACTTGGTATGCCATACCGATGTATGTATAAAGACATTGTGTTGATAACTATTATTGTGATGGGTTTACTTAGTCAAAAACAAACAAAAAATTGGTCTGCATTTGTTTTTTTTTGCTTTTTAGATATATTATTTACCATGTGTAATTATTATCACATTTATATGATTGTCATACATTGTGCTCAATCAACACTCATTATCAAAGAAATTGGTATGAGATTAGTTTTACAATGGCACTATTATACACCATTGAGCAATATATATACCGGAATATTTTCAGATATTTCTCTTTTCTCTGTGCTGAATGTAGGCCTATGTATTTATTTTAAAATACATATTCTTACATTTCTTAAGTATGGTTGCTGAGACGGGTTGCAACACTACTGGCTCCAACTATGCTCCCATTTTCAAATGAAACATTAGTGTGAGTGTGGCAACATCTGCAATACATGTACTTGTGAATGAGTGATTATTAACCTTGAGAGCTGTTACATCATTGTTGAATTCAAGCAAAAATCGACAGATGATTGTGTCGTTCTTCAGTCATATTAAACTTCTATACGGGAGTTTTAATTTTTTGTACGTGTACCATCCCAGTAAACACTAAACATTTGTATGACATTTATACAATGCTGGAACAACATTGGAAGACGTTGGGCCGACGTTGTATGTATGTTACAAATGTTATACAAATTTTGTGTTATGCACATTTTTTGTGTGTTCACTGAGATGTCATGTCTACCATAGCCAGAAAGCATTTTGTTTGCCCAGAATTTATTTTGAGTTATAATTTTAACTTTTACATCACTCCTTCCCTTTGAAGACCCTTCAAAATGATAGTTTATTGGAAATAATTTATATTGCTCATGATATGCAATGTTTTAATTTAGTTTATCCATCACCATCAAGCCTGTACACGTCAACATATTAACCCTTTAAGCCCTCACGATGCATTAAAGCATCATTTTACATCCCTGAAAACATACTTAATTTTCCTACAACTAGGGGTTTTAGAAGAAAATTTTCATAAAACTGGTTTACCAATACGTGGCAATTTTTAAATAATTTTTAAACCACATCAAGTCATCTTCATCCACTACAAGTCGAGAATTGCGGAAGCAATTCGCGGCTTGTAGTGGATGAAGATGACTATGGGAAATTCAGGCTTGAAAGGGTTAAGACACACCCTTAATCATAGCCATCTTATTCATAGCTTTAAACATTTTGTAATGTAGATTTCTACATGCACATATGTACACAATTTATTTGTGATGTGCAAATTGTTGCAAGCGTTTTTGCTCATTGATGACTATTACCAAATGATTTGGTAAACATGATTAAATAATTAGTTTTTATTGTGAGCGCATACCCATGATCCTAATAAGAGCTCTATTTGTATTGATAATCCTCAACGTTTTTGTGTACCTGATTGTGTTCTCCTGTGCCAGGATTTATATATACTGCAGTTACTGCTTTCATATAGTTTTTATTTTTTTCAATAGTAGAATTGTGCATAATTATCTAAAACTGACAAAAAATTCTATGTAACTTTACATTCCAACTTCCCTAATCTATGTTTTAATCAATGGTAATATTAATGATTATTTAAATTACCAGTATGCTTTAATAAATATATATAATATATAAACTTCTATAGCGCCTAACTTATAGGTGTCTTGAACTTCTAGGTTAACTCATTCAAGATAGTACATACATGTTTCTGTAGGCGGGACATTTTTTAAAATTTACTGTTTATGACCTCACAAAACACAGGTTATCTCCGGCTCCGTCTTGTACCGTTGAAGGAGCTTGCGTGAGATATCTCGGGCTCCGTCTGGAATGAGTTAAGAATAGTTCTACATCTTTTCATATTTATTTTGGATTCATTTGTTGTATGAGAATGTTGGCAATCCTTTTGTCAAATTTAAATTGTACAAATGTAAGTAATTTTTACCCACTTAGGTTGTGGTTCGCGGTGTGTAATTTTTTTAAATCTCTTTATAATTCAGCAATTTAAGGAATTTTATTGTGATTCACCTGCTCATAAATTTACAGTACCATACATGTATCTGATCATTTATACTGTATCTCTTTATACATTAGAACAGCGGCTGTTTAACCCTTAAAGCGCTGAATTTTTAAATGAAAATCATGGAAACCAAATGTTTTTTTCAATTTGAAATCAGCTCTTTCCGGTTCATTTGAATACCTATGTTATGGGTCTACGGCCATTAGAAATATTTTTACTCTTACTGTGCAGGGATCGACTTTAGACGTCAGAATCTGACGTCTACAGACGTCAGTTTCTGACGACTAAAGTCGATCCTGGCGCTGTAAGGGTAAAGTACTAAGGTATTATGTTGGCATGCTATCATTTGAATACACCATGGTTTAATTTAGATTACTGTCTAACCATGTTTGCTCTTTTCAGATTCGATTCGCTAACTCTGAATTATAATAAGTGATGTTTGGACAAGTGTTATAATATAGAAGATCACATTTGTTTGACAGTTATAGGTATTGAAAAGTATTCTGTATACATGTACACTTGTGACAATGTTTGTTATTTTGAATGGTCCCTACTAGAAAACATGATGTATATGACACGCTATATTGTATTATGATTGAGTTACCCTGGGTTATACTCCATTCCTATTGCTCACATAGTCATGAGTGCTGGCTATATATTTTAGAATTGTAGTCTTATCAATACAGTATTGTTAGTGTGTAGAAATGTATAACCGCTATATCGTCTATACCCATTACAATTTTTAATATTTTCAATTCGATATTTGATAATTTATTGTCAGATGCATAAACAGATAACTATTATAATTTTAAAAGATATCAAGAGGTTTATTATTTAAATAACAGAAGTTGATATTTATTGTAATTGTGAATGGGCGATAGTCTGCCATTAGGATCTAGGAATCGGTCATATAAATCTATATATCATCTTAGTTTATTTACACATTTTTTGGGGGAAGTGGGTTCTAATCATGATTATAGATTATGTTGCATGTAATAGACAATCATTACATGATTTTAACCCATGTGCAATATTATAAAAAAGGATTAAGTTGATATTGAAATGTTGAAATTCACAAGGGTTTTTTCTCCTTCTGAATCATTTGTATCATATAGTAACATTTGATATTATATAATAAATCTCCCGTTTTTGTGTTATTCATACAGATTCCGAGATACAATAGTATAATCTGGTTTTTTTTTCAATTTATTGCATAAGAGCTTAAAACATCTCAGTATCAGTAGTATGGTGTTAAATGTTAGCAAATTTATTTTTTAAATATATTTTAAAATTTATCCATGGGAAAAAACTTTGAACATCTAGATAATAATGTTGTGCTCATTGTGAAATGTTTAAACTACAAAACTATGATTCACAATCTCATTGTGTGACCCAATAAAAAATGCAACACATACCTTCATTCATGTTCATATTAAACAAATGGAAAGAAACATATTTTGACAATGATGAAAGAAATTGAATTTTTAATTTATTATATTTGATTTCGTTGATTCTACCAGCTTCTTGAAATTTCCACAAGTTAAAATTTTGATTATCCTAATTTTATCTTATTTCTATTAGAGCCGATAAGTGAAGATAAATAAGCAACCCTCACCGAGGCGGACTGATCTCTGTATTCCACACGGTCAGTTTTCAAAATAGCTACTAATCTATCAACTTTTGCTTCCTCGTACTTCACGGCGGGGGCCCTGGTGCAGTGGTTAAAGCTGCCTGCTTGGGAAGTTCGTTATCGCAGGTTCGAATCTCACTCTAGCCTTCAAATTTCTAAGAAACAAAATGTTTCTCCCCTGCTCACTCATAAAGATTCAATATTTTGGGGAGCCTCCGTGACCGAGAGGTAGTGTGTTCGGCCTCAAACCATCAGGGCTCGAATTTCGAATCCTGTGTCGGGAGGACAGTGTCATTTCCTTCATCTCACCATTTTCAGGAGGTTCTCCTGGCCCCCATTCTAGTCTATATGGGCACAAATGTTGCCTAAAACTCCATTCATTTCCTCATACTCAACATGTGGAATTAGTTGGGGGACATTTTGATTTTGTGATATTTACGAAACGAAAATAAAATGCAAAATTACTGGATCATAAATAGAAAGCAAAACGTAAGGTCTCACACAAGGCTAACCCATGACAAATTTCGTACAATTAAAATCCAAAATGGCCGACTTGCAGCGATTTTTAATCTTTTTTTTAATATCTGGGAAATATTGCACGATTGCTTCTTTTAGATTTTTAGTTGGATGGGCCCCTGAATATGAATTTGAATATTACCTGACAGGAAGACATTATGTGTCATCGCGCCATTGGCATAGATTGCATGTGTAATTTAATCCATCTTCCCAAGATGAGCCCTGAAGCAGCAAAGAATGGAGCTAACTTACATGAGTTGTTCATTTCTTCGAATCCGGTATGGTCCTAATGTTAGATTTAATTCGAGTGTTTTTATCCCCCTCCCGTAGTGGAAGGGGAATTTTAGTCGCACCAGGATTCTGTCCGGCGTCACGTTTTCTTGTGGGCGCAAAAACTACTGGTCAATTTTTTTTTAAATTTTAACATCACCTTCCTAGCAGCATGGGGATGTGCAAGTAATTTTTCAGAGATGCTACCAAAATTCAAAATGGCCGCCACAGGTCAACTCTAAAAAATTTTTTGGGCGCAAAAACTTTAAAACTTAAAGTCAGAAATTATTCAAATTTCACTATCACATTCCCCATGATATGGAGATGTGCAGGTGACTTTTTCAAGGTTTTACTGAAATTCGAAATGGCCGCCACAGATCAACTTAAATTTTTTGGAGGGCGTAAAAACTCAAAATATTTGTTTGGTCATTTTTTTCCAAATTTTAACATCACATTCCCAGCAACATGGGGATGTGCAAGTGATTTTTTACAGATGCTACCAAATTTCAAAATGGCTGCCAGAGGTCAACTCCAATTTTTTTGTGGGCGCAAAAACTCCAAAACTTAAAAGTTGGAAATTATTTAGGTTTTACTATCACATTCCCCACGATATGGAGATGTGCGACTGATTTTTTAGGGTGTTCTTTAAATTTAAAATGGCCGCCATGGATAAACTTCATATTTTTTTGTGGGCGCAAAAACTGAAAAATTGAATTCGGTAATAATTCACATTGTACAATCACATTACCCACCATCTGGAAATGTGCTTGTGATTTTACTGAAATTTAAAATAGCCACCACAAATTTACTTTTTAAATATTTGTGACCGCAAAAAGTCTAACCTAATTTATGGCGAGGGATGATGTAGGACTTCAGTCCTCTTGTTTGTTTACTGGGATATTTCTGGTTTCAGAGGTCACCACCATATATTGCTTTATACATGTTATACTAGGCCTGGTTGTTCCACGGTGGTGTCCAGCCAGTTCAGACAATATGTGGTCTCACTCTACCACACCACGTTATTTACATACTGTGGTAATGATATTTAATATAAGGAAGATGACGTTAGTCTCTTTATATTGAAGCGATCCTCTGGCCCCGCTACCTCCAAATTCGGAAAGCGGTAATCCTTCTGCCTCAGTGCATAAATTGATAAATATACGTAATAGATGTACTATTTTTACCCCGAATTTGCTGACAATTAGTGTAACATTGACGTTTTGGACACAATTATGTTTTATTAAACTATTCAAAAAAGTGAGAAAATATAATTTGTTATCACATTATAATGCAGAGTTCAACCCCCTGATTGACTATATTCCTGGCGAACGAGCGACACGATCCTTCATTCTCGTTTGCCTCAGGTAAACCTGCCTTTTTAGTCACAGACTGGTGGCTTCCTGATGGCTCTTCTTGCGTAGTTAAATCTTTATCGTGTGCCTCAGTCTCACTGAACAAAGACAAATTATATTTTATTAGATCTGTATTTATATATATAATATTTAAAATATCGCTCTTCAGCAAATTAAAAGAAATATTTGGTTTTGATTAAAATATTATCACCACTACATAGGTGGGATTGCCCTGAAAATTTAGATAAGATAACTCAGCGGGTAAAGGGGATGACTTAACCCTTTAACCGCCGGTGCCGAATATATTCGGGTTTTTATTTTTTATTGGCACATTGGGTACCATGTTTAAAACGTGTTAAAGATAAAATGAGACTTCAATCAGCAAGATTTGAAAAGAGTTCACCTTCATTTTGTCAAATCTGAACAATTTTCGCTCACTTGAAGTTGTGGATCGCGTCAGCGAGACACAACTTCAAGAGGGTGAAAATTCAAATTGAATAATTTGGCGGTTAAAGGGTTAACTGATACTGTAAGATTACTTTTATTGGTCCCTCCTCTTGTCTGGACGAACATGCACTTTACATATTGTAATAAGTTATATTATTACCTGATTGTGGGTAGACGTTTCGGTATGCTGTCAGAAGTCGTAGATAATGATGGCCCGACTTTATTTTTTCTTCGCTTAGCAGCTCGTGCTTCAGCTTTTAGTCTTTTTGCTTTCAATTTTTGTTGTCGCCGTTTTTCCAACTCTGTCTGCTTATCAATACATGCCATGGCGAACATTCTGAACTCTTTGTAATCTAACTCCTACGATGAAAATAAGCAAAAATAATGATAAAAAAACACATGCATATCCGTTATAATGTTATCCCTTAAACCGCTAAGCGCGACTATATTTTAATCCATTTTATTAGCTCCCGCCGTCACCGTAGGTGAGACGGTGGGAGCTATGGATTTCGCCTCCGTTTTCTTATTCTGCCTATAACTTTGTGAGCAAATAAGCTAGGATAACAATTTTTGGTATGTGGTCTACTTCCAGGTTGATAATGGACAGGTTAAAATATTTTTAATCTGAATTCAATACGCAAGGTCGCAGAGGAGAAAATGATGATGTTACGGCGTTGGGCCGTCCGTGAACATTTTGCTTCCAGAGCATATCTCTGAAAGTACTTGTCCGATTGTCTTCAAATTTTACACACAACACCTCTAGGGGGTCTAGTTGTGCCTTTTGAGGTATATGAACCTTGACCTACTTTTGTTTCAGAACTATGACCTATTTAGACGTTTTGACGCACACTTCGTTCCCGGAGCAGATCTCGAAAAGTACTTGCCGATTACAGTCATATTGCACATACATGTTCTCTAAGGTCCCTAGTTGTGCTTTTTCAGGTTTTTGGACCTTGGCCTTGAAGTTGACCCAGCACTTTAGCCTAATTTAAGACATCGGTTAATCCGACTGAAATATTTTGCGGAATATCATGAAAACCGCTCAAGATAGCTACACCATTACTATAAAATAAATTGTAAGGTTTCAGGAGAGGATGCATCTTGAAAAATTTCAAATCGATTAAATTCAAAATGGCCGCCCATCGGTCATTATTCACCTCGACAGGCCTGATATTGCGGAATATCACGAAAACCGCTCGAGATAGCTTCACCATTACTATAAAACAAATTGTAAGGTTTCAGGAGAGGATGCATCTTGAAAAATTTCAAGTCGATAAAATTCAAAATGGCCGCCTATCGGCCATTATTCACCTCGACAGGCCTCATATTGCGGATTATCATGAAAACCGCTCAAGATAGCTGCACCATTATTATAAAACAAATTGTAAGGTTTCAGGAGAGGATGCATTTCGAAAAATTTCAACTCGATCAAATTCAAAATGGCCGCCTATCGGCCATCATTCACCTCGACAGGCCTGATATTGGGTAAACCGTGCTAGATAGCTAAGCCATTACTATAAAACAAAATGTGAGATTTCAGAAGAGGATGCATCTTGAAAAAAATCGACTTAATCAAATTCTAATATTCACTTTCACATGGCCGATATTTGGTAAGCCGTGCTGGATGGCTAGACCATTACTATAAAACAAAATATAAGTTCTCGGGGGAGGATACACCATGAAATTTTTTAACTTTATCAAATTCAAAATGGCCGACAATCAGCATTATTTACCTCGATAGGCCTGATATCAGGTAAACCGTGCTAGATAGCTAGACCATTACTATTAAACAAAATGTGACGTTTCTCGTAAGCAGGTAAGGATGCCTTTAAAAAACTTTTGACTCAATCTAATTCAAAATGGCCGCCTATATGCCACTCTCTACTTTCACATTGCTGATATTTGGTAATCCGTGTTAGATAGCCAGATCATTAGTATAAAACAGAATATGAGATTTCAGGAGAGGGTGCATCTTGAAAAATTTGACTTGATCAAATTCAAAATGACCGCCTTTAGGCCATTATTCACTTTCACATGGCCGTTATTTGGTAAACCGTGCTAGATGGCCAGACCATTACTATAAAACAAAATGTGATTTTTCAGGGGAGGATGCACCCTGGAAATTTTTAACTCTTATCGAATTTAAAATGGCTAACAATCGGCATTATTTACCTCGATAGGCCTGATATCAGGTAAACTGTGCTAGATAGCTAGACCATTACTATAAAACAAATACTTACTATAAAACAAAATGTGAGGTTTCGGGGAAGGATGCACCCTGAAATGTTTTAACTGGTCTATATCGAATTCAAAATGACCGTAAATCAGCCATTATTTCCCTCGATTGGCCTCATATCGGATAAACCGTGCCAGATAGGTAGACCATTACTGGGATACTGATTAGGATTATTAATTTCAATGGAGGCTTGCAATCTCTGACAGACTGTCTAGTTCTTATCTTACTCTTAGACTGAGCCTCTTAGACCTAGTTGTCTTGCGTTATGATTTTTGACCTAGCCCTAGGACTACATTAATAACCCTACACAAAATTGCTTAAATCCAATTCTAATTCGGAGAAGGAGCTCCTGGACTTATGTAGTATTGTTAACTATTTAAATCGCACTTATTTGGAACGAAATATGTGCTTTAAAATCAAGATTTGATTTCGCAAATTAAACAAATATGAGTAGGGGGCCTTATTTTCAGCTACTTTAAAGTTGTGGGTCAGGGGTTAATATTGTATAGGCATTCATTAAAACTCTAGCTATGTACAACGTCCCAGTGTAGTAGTACAGGACGCCAGATTTTAGCAAAAGAGTAATCAGGTACGGGTCCAGCCGTTTATAAATGGCCGCCCGTTTATAAACGACCGTGCGTTTATGAGCACTCGCAGCGCACTTCCGGCAAGTGTTTGTAGACACCCGGACGTTAATAAACGGTCGGCTAATATGGTTGGTTAACTGTAAATTTTATTCCAAAATATCTGGCATTTTCTCTTTATTCTACCAGATTTAGTATCAATTAACACAACACATCACTTCTTAATAATGCAATTGGGAAGCAATATCTTTGAAATGCGATGCTTTAATTGGTAAAAATCGCCAGGAATAGGTTTGCTGACAACTGACCCCCACCTGGTTAAAGTGTCATTGTTGATAAATGTATATAGGCCTACGTTCTCGGTACAATCTGCTAATACCATGCAGCTGGTAGCTATATGATGATCAACTTGTATACGTAATTTGCATTTTCTATATGTGTCATCTTTTTCGTAGGCCTATACCGTACACGATTTAGTGCACAAAACGGATATACAGTTCCGGAGTTCAGTCATTCATCTCACTTCCTAGGTAAGTTCTACGCAAATTCACCTTACAAGTTACAATAACATTTATAATAATATATAACAGTTAGTTAACTAAACTGCTTCTCCATATTGAAGTTGCGCACTGTAATTCGTAATTTAATGGGGCTGGTCCCTTTGCTATACAGAAATGGAGTGACGGTAGCAGGTTAATGACGCTTTATATTGTTTGCACTCACTATAGTCTGACATGTTTGGTCTATTTTGTTGCATATTTGCGGAAATGGGTTGTCATGGAAACAGTGCTAGAAATATGTTTTTGCTAGAAAATCGAAATTGACGACAAGCATTTTCATATACCCGATATGCATGCTATCAATATCTGGGGTCATCAGGAGTAGCCTATAGCAGAGGGTGGCAGAGTCAACCCTAAATATGCGTACGTGCTACACAATATGCCCCAACCCCCTCCCCCCCCCCCCTGACTAGGCGCCTAATTTTTTTTGCCCGATGCGCGCGCATTTTTGAACGCATCAGAGCTATCGGTGAAATAGATATGGTATACATTTTGGAGCGATACATGGAAAATTGTTGAGTGAATTCCGTCAGCGAGAAAATATGCCCTCTAAGTCATGATAAACATGTAGGCTATGTGAAGTTTAATGTGCATTCCAGTATCATGCTAAAAGTGGCGAGCGGACGGACGCGCCACATGGCGACAATAGGCATCCCCCAAAATTCACCCAAGCTCTAAAAACGACTTAGTATAGTCGCGTTTAGCGCTGTGGGGGTATATATTAACTTACCTGGTCGCCTGAAATGTCAAACTCGTTAAAAATGCTTTCCACAGCGGCGCCTTCAAAATTAAAGAGGAATCCCAGGTTTTCAAACTCTTCTGCTGACACGGTGTTAGATCCGTCCTCGTCCAGGAGATCAAAAACAGTGCGTGAGTGGCGGTAAATGAACTGCTTCTCTTGGTTGTCCTAGAAAATTCATAGCGTGGTGACATTGAACCCACGGTCCCGATTATATTCGTGTTTTTTTTCATTTTTATGAGCACATGAAATACGAGCTTTAATATGTTAAAGACAAAACGTGACATATCAATCAACAATATTTCAAAATCGTTGACCTCCATTTTGTCAAATATGAATAATTTTCACTGACCTGAAGTTGTGGATCGCGTTAGTGAGACACAACATCAAGTGGGTGAAAATGTCACCTTTTCCAAATAGAAATCACTTTGGGCCAATATCAAGGGCATTAAGGTAGGCCTACATTCTATTGTCAAATATGGGCGTTTTCATAGTCGTATTATAGTTCAGGAATATATATTTTTTGTGCATTGACACTGCTCTGCAAAGCCAAAAACCTGACACAGCACAGAACCACGTGGCGAAACGCGGGAGCTAAGCCTTTTTTCCATTGGTTCAAATTTTTTATCGCAACCAGAAATAAAATAAATCCAGCTCCTGTGCAATTTCCACCTGGTTCTGTGCTGATTGTGGCCATGGTAGGAAGGTCACGTGCACAGATGCTTCGGTGTGATTGGAAGGGACTGGAGATACTTCAAGAAAAAGGGAGCATACTTAAAGTATCAGACCATTTGAGCAGACAGGTAGGTCCCTATGATCAGACAATTTTCACCAATTTTTCGTGTTCACACCAGTTATCCGATTTTGTCTGATCAGACATAATCTGATATCTGATAAGACAAGTGTCGTGTGAAAAAATGAATGTTGGAAAATGACGTTGGAAAAAATGAACATATAACTTCATCACACCATATCAATGACAATCGATATCATAAAGGCTTAGCCCTTTGATCGCCAAATTATTTAATTGGAATTTCCACCCACTTGAAGTTGTGTCTCGCTGACGCGATCCACAACTTCAAGTGGGTGGAAATTATTCAGACAAAATGGAGGTTTACTATTTTCAAATCTTGCTGATTGGTGTCACGTTTTATCTTCAACATGTTTAAAAGGTGGTACTTAAACCCTTGCAGCGCGGGGACCGACTATAGGCGTCAGATTCTGACATCAAAAATCGATTCTCGCACTGAAAGGGTAAAATATTTATAATGGCCACCTACAGACCAATAACATAGGTATTCAAATGAAGCGGAAAGAGCTAAATAAGACATTTTTGATGATTAAAAATAGCATTTTTTCTCTCGGTTTATATAAACGTATTTCAGCGCTTCAAGGGTTAAAGTGCTAATAAACAAATGAAAAAAACAAAACAAATGTAATCGGGGTCGACCGGCATTTAAAGGGGTAATGGCTTCTTGAAAATGGTTTCAGGAGAAAGTATATCTTGCCTTCATGATTCAAGTTTATTTCGCATTCAGTTGAAACGACAGCAAAGATACAACAGTAGGGTAATAGTAGTCTAACGTTACCTTAACAGCAATAAGGATGCACATTAACAGGTAAAACTCGTCAAATTCCAGTCCTCCCGACCCGTCCACATCCAGCATGTCAAACACGCGGTATATCTGATTCCTTGTCAGGTCTGTAATGGCATGTAGCAGATAGTAGAACTGCAGATCTAGTTAACAAAAATCCATACCGATATAATTAAGAAATACCATGATTATGAAATTCTAAATAAAAATGCCTCTCTAGCCTACGTTTCACTTTGACATACATTAAGTGATCTATCAGAAATACCGATATTACCATGTAAAACCATGCTGGATTAATTTACATTCATTTCTATCGTTGAATGCTGGTTACCTAGACATTTAATTATGCGGGCTGTGCGTCATCTGGTGACCATATAATACTAATATAATTAGTTCGTACCCTGGGAGCTGCTGCCGCGTGCATTGTAAGATTATGGCATGTTTTAATTATTTCATTTTGAGGTTTAACATTCTTATTTACAAAGTTTACCAAACGTTTATGAAGTTATACATGTATTCTATGGGTTTCACATCCCACAATGCTGGAAATAAAACTTTTTGATTTCTATTTTGCAATTATTGTTCAATGCGCCTGATAGGCCTACATTTCCTCCAGGCCGTTTAAAACATTTCAGGAGCATTAGTAGAGTAGTCCCGATGTTGACATCCGATACCTGACTGTTTTAGCTTGAGTAGTAGGTCATTATTTCACAATTAAAACTTACCATTAAGCGACATGCATGTATGTATGTCTAATACTTTGAAGTATTCCAAGAGAAGGCAGACATTTTTAGCGCTGAGTAAGCTATAACTCTTGTCCAGATGGACGTAACGGAGGACTGACGATCTCACTCTCATTGTCGATTACTGATCAATGCTGATGGTCTGGTGATTTGTCTAAAACAAAAAAAAACCATGTTATTGATCCACTGCCCAAAATATGGTGACCCCCATTTTATGGTAAATAATGTATATTATAGTCTCTACACTATGTCAGTGGGGTATTTGCAGTTTGACACAAGCAATAGTAACCCAAAATAAATATATTTAAACTCCATTACACTACACAGATAGTAGGGACTAGCCCATGCAACAAAAATACAAAAACAAAATACATGTGAGTAAAAATTATTCAGTTTTGACAAAATGGAGGTCATGCATTTTGATATCCTGCTGATTGCTGTTTTCATTAACATGTTTAAAAGCTGATATGTGTGCTACTAAAAAAAACAAAAATATATAACAGTGTTCAGCGGTTATAAAGGCTTAATAAGTTTACAGTAATTATGACCCGTTTGCGCGCAATCTATAAATTATCAGTCAGAATACATACAGCCACCGTTTCTGTGCGAAATATGAAAGCTGCAAGTAGACCCATTAATAAAATATATTATTGTAATGCATGTTTAAGATCCACCCACCACAGCAACACTAATGTCTTCAAATACTGGGCCAACAACACGGTCATGAATGTACTTGGCCCAACGCAGTGTTAGGGGATTAACCCTTTCAGCGCGGGGATCGACTTTTGACGTCAGATTCTGACGTCAAAAGTCCATCCTCGCACTGAAATATCAAACTATTTATAATGGCCGTAGACCCATAACATGTGTATTCAATTGAATCGAAAACTGCTAACTAAGACATTCATGATGATTTCAAATTTAAAAAAAGTATAGAAATATTTCAGCGCTGTAAGTGTTAATATCTGGCCTCTCGTTGTTTTTTTAAGCATAGATCACGATGATGATTATAGGCCTACTATAAACCATACAGAGATAATCTTGGAGCTAAATATTTAAAATATTCAATGGAAAAAATCTAAACTATTACATTAGTATTAACTGATTTCAAGCAGCACCGAGATAGGTCTAACTATGGTCATTCTAGTTAAAATGATAAGCATAATGTTTGCACGAAAATTGTCACCGTTAAATTACATTCAATAAAAAATTTCAATGTAGTAATAAATTACTTAATAAATTAATATGACACATGCTACCACAAAAACAAGCTTACATGGTGCATATTGAACATAACATAATACATGGATTCTGAAGATACAGTACTTGATGCGTATACTTGAGACTAGACTGTTTAGTAATCGTTTTGACATCGGTAACGTATTCTGGTAATTTAATTTGTGTTTTAATAATACAGATACAAAACACTCACAATTATGAACAACAAATGTTTTTTTTTATTTGATAAGCCTGTTCAGTACAATAATATAACTATAATTTGTCAGCGGTGTAACTCATTTTAGTAGCGTATTACAGGGGCGTCGGAAGCTATTACTTATTATACCGGCTCCTTCAGAATCTGGGGCCCTAGGGTAGTGGTTAGCACCGCTGCCTTTCACGCCAGCGTTCGGGGTTCGGTTCCCGGTCTCGGCGGTTTGAAAGAAACAAAATTGTTTCTTCTCCATCCACGTGTGAAAGTCAGTATTGTGGGGAGCCTCCGTGACCGAGAGGTAGCGTGCTCGGCCTCAGACCGCCAGGGCTCGAATTTCGAATCCTGTGTCTGGAGGACAGTGTCATCTCAATCATCTCACCATCCTCAGGAGGTTCTCCTGGCCCAGTTTAGCCTATATGTGCACAAAGGTGGCCTAAAGCCCGATTAATTTCATTTCATTTCCCTTCAGAATCTCTTGTCCGGATTTAGGCGGCATGTATAGACTCTACTATGTTTACTGGGAAGCAATACATTATAGAGGATCTGCATTTTTTTCTATAGAAACTATTCCCCATTATATTGAATGATAGATATCCGTGGGCACCAGGAAACTTTCATTATGTGACGCCACAAGTCTGAGTAGACCATTGACTTTACAGAGCCTTAAATTTAAATTGTGACGTCACAGATACATTCACTGCTAAATCTTGTATAATACCTTGGTCTAATTCCAACAACCCTGGAAATTTAGGTCTGAACGATTTATAGAGGGAGGTAATAAATAATAATTACCTCCGCCAAAGAGGTTATGTTTTTGGTACTGTTTGTTTGTTTGTTTGTGGGCGGGGGCCCTAGGGTAGTGGTTAGCACCGCTGCCTTTCACGCCAGAGTTCAGAGTTCGGTTCCCGGTCTCGGCGGCTTGAAAGAAACAAAAATGTTTCTTCCCCATCCACGTGTGAAAGTCAGTATTGTGGGGAGCCTCCGTGACCGAGAGGTAGCGTGCTCGGCCTCAGACCACCAGGACTCGAATTTCGAATCCTGTGTCTGGAGGACAGTGTCATCTCAATCATCTCACCATCCTCAGGAGGTTCTCCTGGCCCAGCTTAGCCTATATGTGCACAAAGGAGGCCTAAAGCCCGATTTATTTCATTTGTTTGCTTGTTTGTTTGTTTGTTTGTTTGTTTAATTGTTTGTTTGTTTGTTTGTTTGTTTGTTTGTTTGTTTGTTTGTTTGTTTGTTTGTTTGTTTGTTTGTTTGTTTGTTTGTTTGTTTGTTTGTTTGTTTGTTTGTCCGCATGATTACTTACAAAGTAATGAACGGATTTGCACTACACCAGAGTTGTCTCGGAACAAAGAAAACCATTAAATTTTGGAGACTATCCGGATTACGATCCGGATACAGAATTAAAAAAAAAGATTTTGTGTCTCGGCCCATGGAACAATCCATTAAATTGTGGTCATGATCCTGAATCTTGGTTCTATCGGGCAAAGGATTTATCATTTGCAAATAAGCACTATGTGGCGTCAGTGTCAGACCCTATGTTAAGCGGCGGAGGTTTGACTGTCTAGTTTTATGGAGTCCGCCCTACGGATCCACAGGTCTACCTTATATCCCCCCCAAAAAATGTTACCTCATGGTACCCCATGTCTATGTCACCCAAACTGACCTCCATAATTACGTCCCCCCAGGTCTATGCCCCTCCCCCCCCCCCCAGGTTTATGTTCCTCATTGTCTTCGTGGTTGTGCATATATATATGGGCCTAGAGTGATCCAAACTGTTCAAAGGCCTGCAGTGTAAAGTGCTGCCTATGATACTGTGCACTATAAAGTCATTCGAAATAAGAGTAGGGTATAGTGCCGGCCTCGGACTGTCGCGCTATTACGTCATATGTGCAGAAAGTGACGTAGACCCGATACAGTAACACTGACCCAGAATCTCTCGATTTGAATTGAAATATAATATGAGAGCTGCGGACAATTATTTAGCTATTAAAAAACATTCAATTTATTAGGCTAAATAATGCACATAAAAAAAGTGTGTTTTTTTAACGTGCGTGTTATATCTAAATAACAGAAATACCTCACATGTAGTAATCCTAGAAAAGTAAAAGTTGTAAGCCTAGGGTCCAGTAGTTGAAGCCTTCAACTCACGATACCGCTGCGCAGCCGCAGAGTTGAATACTCAACTAAGGGCCCAGATAAAATCGGTCTACCGTCTGCCAGGCTAGTACTAGTAGTAGGCCTAGTGCATAGCCTACATATTTCTTTTATGTGTGATGTTTTATTGTAAACTATATCAATGGTTATTAAATATCTAGGCCTACACACTGAGTAGAAAATTTGCTCTGCTTTAGAGATTTCAGTTTAGACTAAAAAAGTTTGTTCGTTTATTATGTGACCGGAAAAAAATGTTCAGGAGACCTCATAAACCACCCAGTGTACTACAACAATTACATGCAGTCTACTTATTTACTTACCAACAAACGATATTAGCGCCAGTTAGCCCTTGAGTATGTTGAGTAGCCCAGGCTTAATGCCCACGTATTACTTAATGACAATGGTAAGAAGAGGCACGTTCCCTATGTTATAATAGAACCACTGCATCCTGCATTTGCCTTTTATAGCTACGTCATAAAAACATACCTTCTATTGTATAACAGGTGCACAGCAGCTCTGTAAAATTATGACGTCATAATATCGAAGTCATTGGAATAATTATAAAATAGTAGGCCATACACGTGTCTTAACCCTCTTAGCCCAGGGGGCTCAGTTAGTCGTCAGAATCTGACGTCCATAGACGTCAGATTCTGACGACTAAAGTTAATCCCCGCACTGTGAGAGTAAAAAGATTTCTAATGACCGTAGACCCATGACATAGGTATTAAAATGAATTGGAAAGAGCTAGCTAAGACAGTTATGATGATTTAAAATTGCAAAAATCCCTTTGGTTTCAAAGGTTTTTATAAAATATTTCAGCGCTTTAAGGGTTAAGCCTACTATCATCTTTATTCACCTTGAGGTAAGAATTCCCACCTCAAGGTGAATAAAAATAACTTTATTTGATAAAATAATAATTTAATCCTTATTGAAATATCAAAACGTCCTTAGGCCTATTGTTACAAAGTATCATTAGATACCATTTTTCAATAAATTTCATTCAAATTATGCTATGTGGTCCATAAATGGGATAAGGGAGCCCGAAGTTGTTAATTATTTGCAATTCCGATCGATCAATTTAGGAAGTTTTAGCGAATGTTGCGAATGACATTTTCCGTCGATTTTCGTAGTCATTGGCAAACCATTAGTAACCGTTGGTAAAGTATTTTGAAGCGTTTTCAACGTCCTTAAGGCATTTGCAAGGCGTTTGGAACGTGGGACATTCATATCTAAAATGGTAATAGCGCAGTGATGGGTAATAAATGTCAGCTTCTGTTAACAATCATAAAATGTCACATATGAGGTCAGTCATTATGTGACCCATCTGCACAAAATCAGTCGCATAGCGTGTTTATCAAAAATGCAATAATATAAAAGAGAACAATTGGACGATTAATGTAGTTCAAACCGTAAATGATTATCTGTATTCGAACCAAAGTTGTGGATTTTTAAACATTTAAAATATGATTGTTGAAAAGAAGAGAAAGCCCCTAAAAATAGCATTCTAGCCCAATTTGTATATATTTATCATTTAAAATAACTTTTAATAATTTTAAATGAACCAGTCAAGACTTTCATTTTATCGTAAATATGTATTTTTACATGTAGATAATTATATTATGTACCATTTATTCAATAAAACAACAAAACAAGTATGTTCTTGTATAATTGTTGGCATTTCTCCACATCGGAAAAAAGCGCTATGCGATTAATTACGTGCAGATGGGTCGCATTATGTTACTATACAAGTCACTGCTGCCTATAATCTGATAATAACTATTAGGACACACTTGTATGTATTACCCTGTCCTGATGTATAACGCATTGAGAGGAATCGGTCCGGGGATAAGTACTTTAGGATCTTGACTCTTAGAGCGCTATATGAGTCATAGAATTATTTTTTTACCCGCGTGAAGTTGTGTCTCGCTACCGCGACACACAACTTACATTTGTACAGTTCGAATCAAGACGCATTCCAATTTAGTATTTTAATGCCCGTTTATCCTTCAAATTTCTTTGTTTGAGGGACAGATAAAACGGCTAGAAGTCCCGCTCAGCGATGAGAGGGTAAATTCAACAATAATCTAGCCACGCTCTTGAGGATCACTGGGTATTGTGACACCATGTCTAGTATATTGATTGGTAAACTGTTTTCAAGTGCACCACTCGCAGTGTTATGTACTTTGTACGAGCCAGCTCTGAGAGGTGACATAAGCACACCGAGTGCATTAATAACCTCAAGGATAGGTTTTTTATGTCATTATTATTTATGAGGGGGACTTGAGTCGCACAGCAAGTCGAGTGAATTAAGCAGCCCTCTCATCTATCACGTACATAGTATTATTTGATCTTCACACAAGACAATTAGAAAGGGAAATGAGCAATAAAACTGTTATATTGGAATACATTTTCATTTGTACAAATACAAGTATTTTTCACCCACTTGAAGTTGTGGGTCGCGGTAGTGAATCACTGATAATATGGTGTCCAGTTAAATGGCTGTAACTTAGCCCCTAAAACGCTACTTTGAACAATTAAATTGTTACCCACACACCTTAAAATGCGTAAAAACTACTTGTATTTGTATAATATGAATAAAAAATATTTGTCAATTTTGCTAATTTATAGCACATTTCTCTCATAAAATGTATCTTTATGAAGGACAAACGGATATGCTGAAAACTGCCATAGACGCGATTAGTAGGCCTAATTTAATGATTAACATGGTACAGATGGATTAATATGAGCATTGCACGAATACTAATTAACTTCAGGAGCACATCCAGAGCTCTGAAAAAGGGAGGGGGGTCTCCGATGGGAATTTTGTTGGCTTCAAAAATGATCAATGTACGTGTAAAAAAATGATTTTTTAGTCTTCTCAGCCAAAAAACGGGGGTTTAAAGCAAAACTGTGTCGATTCCGAGTTCCTACCACCAATGTTTGCTCAATGTATGGTTTTTGTATCTGAAAGGGGGGAGGGTAGCAAGACCCCGATCCCCTCTGGACCTGTCACAAAAGAGTCTAGAACAATTTACTTGTTGCCGCTGAACTTTGTTGTGTATTCTCTATAGATTTGATTTGAGTAAAATTGATTGTTAACAAGATTTTGCTATGAACAAAATGTAAATGTTGCTGAGCCTTTGCATTCATGGGTTGACAGCAAAAATAGTGTATCCTCAGAACGGCATAATTTGTTCTATGCCATGTGGGGGGACGTACCGTTTATGATTGGCATGGGTCACCATCTTGTCATCACGCCGTTTGTGTAATAAGTCCAGGTCTCACTGTACAATATTTGTTTGTTGTATTCAGGTTGTGATGTTTTGAATTGGCGATATATGTTCAACAGAAATGTCTATTCTAGGTTTCATGTATATCTGTAGCTATGTGCATGTAACAATGTTTAGCTATGGTAACCCTTCAAGCGCTATTTAAAAAAAATCACCCACTTGAAGCTGTGCGCCACTTCCGCGACCCACGACTTCAAGTGGGTGAAAATTACACATATTTGAGACCAAAAATGAGCAAATCTTGATGTTTAAACATTCCCAATATCAGTGATTTCATCGGCTAATAAAACGGATTAAAACGGCTATTGTCGCGCTTAGCGGGTAAGGGTTGATATAATCTATGTAATATAGTGTTCCCTGCAAATTGTGTAGATTACCTACTATACACCTATAGAGATTACGTGTATGGGATATCATGAAGACATACTGCGTTTTGAAGTTTACCTGACTGTTCACCTGACAAAAGTGTCAAAGCGGATAGAGATAATCCTTATTGCCTTTGCGTCCCCACGACTACTCGTGAGAAAATATAGGCCCACTTTACATGTGAAGATATGGATATATCTTCAAAGTACACTCGAATAGATAGGAATAAGTCTGTTGTGAACATAGCGATGTAGGTCCACCGCGCAGCAGTGGTAGAACCAATGTTCTCTCCAACTGCGGCGGAAAACAAACATGACGACTGTCATTATTGGTGTATGGCTCTTAGCTTGACAAAAGGTCTAGCTGTATGCCACTTAATAAGATGAGCCTCGCTGAATCGTTTGGGATCTGTCAGTTATATTAGAACAAGCTATATAACACGTGGCGTGTTGACATGAAGGTCTCCTTACTTAATAATGTACAATCTTGAATTGCGAAGATATATATATGGTCCAGCCTGTTAACTGGTATCCCAGCTGTTATTCATAGCCAGATATTCGTCACCTCACAGAACGTATGATAGAATCATGGATTTGACATCGGCTAAGAAGTGGGACTAATTGTTTGATCTTCATATTATACCAGGGTTAGTAGTTGTTTGTACATATATTATCATGATTATGCCAGGGTGAGTAGTTGTTTGGACATATATCATAACAGGGTAAGTAGTTGTTTGTACATATATTATACCAGGGCAAGAAGTTGTTTTGACATATATTAGGTCTATCCCAGGGTAAGTAGTTGTTTGTACATTTATCATACCAGGGTAAGTAGTTGTTTTACATAATATTATACTGTTATACCAGGATAAGTAGTTGTTTGTACAATTCTTATACCAGAGTAGGTCATTTTATCTGTTATTGTGGCCTAGTACCGTGTATTTAATGGGCGCTAATGTAAATAGCCCTTCTTCTCACGGCACATATAGTGATGATCTACACTCTTGAAGACAATTATTGTTCTTAATGGTAATAGATAAAGGCGGCAGTCATATGTAGAAACTTAATCTAACATAGACCACACACAGTAAAGTATATGATTGCGTTGATTGTTAAATCTCTAATAAATGATGAGGGAAAGAGGATTCACACACACTTTGAAAAACAAATAGTTAGCTAAACAAAAGAGGTTTTACGGATTGTATAAATGAGACTTGATCACTATCGGACTCGCTATCACTAGCCTTGCCCGAGTAAAAACTTTGAAAAACAATTTTATGATATTAATAATATTAATAACAGCGCGCGTTTGGTTGGACAGCAAGGCTCCCTTTGATCCCACAGGGTCATTTGATCAAATATATATTATTATATATCCCAAGGCGCACCTCAATCTAACACACTGCCGGCCAAACACACAATATTCTTAATCATTGACCCAATGCTGGTTCTATGTTGGGCCAGCGTCGCAGACGCTGGACCAAAATCAAACCAGCATTGGTTCAACTGAAAATATGAATTAAAGTACTTTTTACAATTTTTGTACACATTTTAAATAATCATTTATTGTATATTTCCATATACTGTATATATATATTATATTTTTTGTAGGCCTACATTTTCGATGGACTGCACAACATAACAGCTTTAAACTGTTTTATCCGCTGTGATGGATCTTTTGATGAGCAGCACACTCAGCACACCGGCTGGTGTCTCTGTTCCCGGTGAATCACTCAGTGGTCGCATGGTGGCGCTCTACTTCGGTGCAGCTTGGTGTCCTGCTTGTCGACAGTTCACCAAACTTTTAAAGAAACTTTTTATCGATCTGGCTCGCAGGTGAGTGAATGACTGTTAAATTTGTGACTTGCTCACGAATATATATGATCTGAGCCTGAACATGATATCGAATATGATTGGGTCCTCTGAGCTCGGTTCTTCTCAGGAGCTAGGCGCGTTGAAAGTGCTATAATTGATTGATTGATTGATTGATTTTACACACATGCCAGTTTACATATTTATTTTACTGACAGCACCGTGACGAGAAAATGATAATAATTTGCTAAAATATACCCAGTATATTTTATACAAATCAATGTTATCGCCAAATCCCATTCTCTGAACTAATGATTATCCTTAAATGTCTTTAAGCTTATCCCTTAAATGTTTTTAAGCTTATGTATCTGTAAAATTCTCAGAGTTAATTTTTGAGAGATTTGGAGATCTTTCCATAACCAGAAATCGTACTTATGATACAATAAAATTAAGATTTCGTGTTTTACTGATGAAATTCATTTTTTGTAAATGTTCTTCAATCTACTGAAAAAAAAACTATTATCGTTCACAATAAAGGTGTGGTGCATTTATTTATATGATTTAGGTAACGTCGATTTAATACAAATAAACAATATCAACGTATATGTTCTATATGTTTATGTAAATAAAATATATAATATTATTCAGAAAGGGTAGTGCTGAAAACTTCCGGGTGGTATACGTAGGGTCGGATCGAAACGAGGCTGAGCGGGCAGATTTTGTGACTGAGCATGGTGATTGGCTGCTGTTACCACACGAGGACCCAGTGATAGAGTTAGTATTTATAATTAGATTTATTATTTAATACAATAGATGTAGTATAGTTTTGAGCTATTTATTATTAAAGGTTTATTAGTCATAATATATTCCAATCACACTAAAATAGACGGGACTAACGAAGCCTATTTCTATGCTGCTAAATGTTTGTAGTAAAAACACTGAAAGCGAAATATTGTCCCATGGTGTTTTGACGACCATCTGTGATCGAGACAAATTCGAGTGCCTTCAAAATTTGACCCAATTTCAAAATTGAATTGATTAAGCATATCAATGGATCCTCAACTGATCCCATATCAAAAGACACGAACTGTTGCTAATGGTGACTGCAAAGCTATCCATACTAGATCATACACAGGTATATGTAAGTCATAATTAAACATAATATCGAACTGTTGATGGTTCTGTTGACAATGTGTACACTCTTGCAATCAAAACAACACGTTTAAGGGGGAAATAATAGGTGTTAGTGTTAGTGATGAACATACTGACTGCTCAGTGTTTTTGCTTCATGTGCTTCATGTTGCACATTGTCGTACAGGCCCTGGCCAGCGAGGTTGCTGCTCCGTAAACATAAAGCTGACTGGGCTTAACAAGAGGCGTTTAACGTATAACTATATTCTTCCATTAGAAACCTGCGGTTCGGTTTTTGACATTATCATACATTTTCGGTATGATGACCTGAGGTAGTCACGTGTTTTTTGACATTATCATACATTTTCGGTATGATGACCTGAGGTAGTCACGTGGCCTGATAGACTGAAGACATCAGGGTTCTATTTGGGAAACACATTTATGTCATCACCATATTATATATAATAGAAAATGAACATGTCTCTAGACTGCAAAACAGACGACCAATAACATCCACAATTGAAAACCCTCCAGTTACTGCTGTTTGTCTACAAAATCAACAAATTGTATTCATTTATTTGCATTTAATGTGTCTGTAAAGTCAAATTCGACACTATTAATCCACCATTCTTGATGTTACAATTCATTAAAACGTGTGGCCATTTTTTATAGTGTATGAATTAAGAGATAATAAATTTATTGGTGTGGTTTTTTTTTTAGTTTGAAGCCATTCAAATTGGTCTGGAGCTAAGATGACGGAAAAAAGACATGGGAAAATATTCCCCTTTAAATATTTTTTCTGTTACTTACAGGGAGCTGCATGATTTGTATGATATCACTATGGTACCAAAACTGGTGATTTTAGCTCCCACTGGTGATTTGATTACGTCAACAGGGAGAAAAGAATTGCAGGTAAATACAAGTTGGCCGCTCTGCAATAAAATCAGCCATATTTTTTTCCAAAATCAAAGACTGTGCGTGATTGCAAACGAAACGTACGCTGATTTGGGCTCCAAGTAAAACCTTAAAGATTTGGCTTCCAAGTAAAAACTGAGCGTTTATTATAGCATTTATATAAATGAAGGATTCTGTTTCATGTTAATTTACTCAAAACTCAAAGCCTACATTGTTTTGGGCTGTATGTTCCGTTAATTTGACATCACCACATGCACAGCCTAGCTAAAAGCCAACTTTACTGCACGGATTACTATGTATTTAATTTAGTCCAGGCGCTAGTTTTTGTAGGGGCTCTAGTTGGTGAGTTCGTTCAATCGGCACTACATCTACGGTATGGCTTGATAGAATGGTATAATGTACCTTCAGCAACAACCCCAGGTTTTTCGTATCAATACAAAAATTAAAGCAGTGCGTCGTTGTGCGTTCATGAATTTTGTCAGGATAGGAGAAGAGCCAGCGAGTTTAAGACAAAACTACAGCGTGTTATAAATAAATCAGGCGTATAAATCAGCGAATAGACAGCGTTTCGACATCGCGTTGCGCGTTCGCAGGGCGACAAAGTTAACGAATACACCGCGCATCGCCAACGCGAGGCAGGAATAAGTCGGAAACCATTCAGCACGCCCCATATACGTTATATGCTCGCTGGACATGCGTTAGGAACACGTTGGAGGGGCGTTATATGCGCGCTCAGTGCCGATATTTTTCAGTTTTTTTACCGTTATAAAGGCTCAGTCACACATTGTCGACGCACGACCATGCACGCACTGAAAATTGATTTTAGTTTGCCAGATCGTTTTTTGTGCGTCGGTCGTGCGTCAACACTCGTTACTGGTTCGTGGAGGGCGCTGCACTAACGCTATGCATATTTTTGTGCGCGGTGTAATCGTCAAAGGAAGTTGGGTATGTTTAAAATATTGAACGCATATGAACGCATAAATGTACTCGCCAGAAGACCGCTAGCAACACGTATAGGCGCGCTAGAACAACGTTATATCAACGCCAAATACGTTTAGTAGAGGTGCCAAGGTCCAAAAATCGACCAAAGTGTTCGAATTGTGATAAAAGCACCAAATTTCACACACGGGTGCTTTTTCATCTCCTAAATCATATAAGAGGAGCACCCCAAGCGATTTTAATCCATAAAATGTCCTAATTTGCTTACTTCAAAATGGCCGCAAAGTAAACCTAAAATGTTTTTGCTTACATTAAATCTCGATTTGTTCTCCGTCTTTTGTGATTTTATTTACTTCTATGACTTGTGTAACTGTATCTTAGTATATTTGGATATATTTATGATTATTAAAGCCCAAAACCGCCCAAATTAGAGTAGCGGAATTCAAAATGGCTGCAAACATCATATTCAAATGATTTTCTCCATTGAAGATAAACAAATCCTAATCTGCATAATTTCAAATTACACATTTCATGAACAATGTGGAATGAAAAATCTTCACTATATAGGATTGTCAATTATGGCATATTTTATAATTATCTTCAATAATATCATATCATCTTTACATATACCATATCTAAATATTCAAGTTTATAACAGCTAAAAGGCGAGGCTTCACATACAAAGTAACGGGTATCCGACTGTTAGATTTTTCAACAAAAACATACACAATATTCTGTGAAACGCAGTGACGTCACTCGGTGAAAACAAGGGTATATAACACCCCCTCCCCCATACTTCATTCTGTGAAACGCAGTGACGTCACTCGGTAAAAACAAGGTAAGACCCCATAACTTCTTGTATTATCCAGCTCGGTAAAAACAAAGGAGGTCAAGGTCATTGAGTTTCATAGAATTTTGCCACAAATCTGTGTTGGGCAAAATATCGCCTTACATAAATTGCGCAAGTTCCAGATAGCTTTGTTTAAATAGCCAGCTATATAAGACGATGCTGTGGTGACATAATCCCACCTGAAGTGCATGATCACCTTCGTATATAAAAGATCAGCACATGCATATAGACCTACTATAAGTACAATCTGTTCAAATTTGAAGTACTGTGGACAACTAGTTTTGGATGCACCTCTGGATAAATCATCCAGCACATGCACCCGTTTATCTCCTGTTTTTCGCCACTCCAGTCATGTGGATTAGGACGTTAAAAATAAACATTCAATGTCTTTCGCCAGATATGTCCATCCTGATATGTAGCCATTGGGGGTGGGTTTGTTTCAGATACAAGTTGTGCAGTCTTTATTTTTTTGCAAAACTATTTTTATTGCTGTATCTAGCCTTACACCACACAGCTCAAAGTTTCTAAATGTTATTCATAAGAACTGTAAATATATGCATGTTGATAAAGATATACATAGGACTCGTATACGAGCATCTGTATTTAGTAATCATATTTTCTTTTTGAGTTCATCATCATGTCAGAGATGTGAAGCATGATTCACGAGTATCTTCATAGCGACATTACTGTAATGCGTTTACATTTTCACATGGACTGGTGCATAGTACACCCTGTTGATGGTGTTGTAAAAGTAGTTTTTTTATGATGCGGATTTGTATTTGCAACACAGTCAGCACACACGATAACACAACATAACTATTTTTCCCTCTTGTGGCATTTTGAAACACATTGACGCGTATCTGTCCACGCCTTCTGCTTTCTTGATACTCTCACCAGCCTCCGTACCTTATAGACGATACTCAGATGTACATAGAGACACTGCATATCTATCGGAAGTATTATGTACGAGTGCATTAAGGTATGTTATGTTCACGAAGCCATGCCTGCTACGAGCTTGTGATGTACACATTGATGTGTGTTATCTCCTATATGATATGGTATTTCTCCTATATGACTGTATTCTACATCGAGCTTTAGCTGTCCCTTTAGCTGTCCCTGTCTGGTGGATTTAAAAGTATTATAGTAGTAAAAGCTTCAAGTATATTTATGTACGTTTATAATAAATTGGCTCTCCCTGACTCTCTGAGGCTTTTTTACCAATCCAATGGCTGATATAACTGGAATTTGAGATGGATTAATAATAAGTATGTTCAGTTTTAAGCGTAGAATGTCCATTATCCCCAGAAGCCGCATCTGAACTGGACACAAAGGTATAATATAATATATTGCGTATAAATGGGAATATATGAGCTAGACCTACACTATGTGCTATGTAGGCCCTAAGTATTTGTTTTAATGTTTACAAACAGAACTGACGATGGTGGGAAATGTTATTTACACCAACAATTTGAAGTAAAAAAGTACCAACCTAGTTTATTTCAATACATTTGTGTTAATCATAGCGTTAACGTTTATTTTAAAATAACTCTCATTGTAAATTTAAATGCAATCCTAGACACAGTACACGAACTTTTTGTGTGGACATCGTATTTGAAAATGTACCTTTATGTGTTTATGTCAGAAAATGCATAACGTTTTACATAAGTATAACGAAAATATCGCGGATGTTTGATTAGTTGCAAAATATTTAGCTTCAAATTAGGTAGTGTATGCAGTCCAATAAGCTGAAGATTATAGCTCAAAATTAAATCTGTGAATATCATAATGTTGGCGGCCATTTTGAATTTCGTTACCCGCATTGGCGGATATTTTATTAATTACAATTTTTTTTAGCTATAATTTAGTAGTGTGTGCAGTGAAATAAACTGTTATAATGGGAATTATAACTTTAATGAAACATTTGAATCTGATAATTCCGTTATGCTAATTCGGGCAGTTTTCAGGTTAAATAAGCATCAGAAATATATCCAAACATTCGGAGACACAATTATACAAGACATAAAAGAAAATTAAATCACAAAATGCAGAGAAAAAAAATCGAGATTTATGTAACAAACCCGATTCAGCTTGATTTCGCGGCCATTTTGAAATGTGCAAATTAGGATATTTTTGCTTTTATCACAATCTGAACACTACATCGCCTTAGCACCTCTACTAGTTTTACTTTGTATCACATGGCTGTCCGTTGAGGGCGCCGGGCAGTCGCGGGCAACGCACCTGCCCTGCGCTGCATGAGCGCTGGAAGCAAATGCTGGGCACACGCCGGCAGATCGCCCAGCGACATTTTATTTTTAATCATTTGAGGTGGTGTTTCACACGATACATGGCTTTAAGTGCAGAATTTGTTTTTAAATTGTCGAAATTACGTCCAAACATATAATGTTCCGGGTTATCATAAATTTAGGACACATGTTTTCTTTTAAAAATGGTCACATAGGCCTATGTTTAAAACAAACTGATAAAATTTACTATAATCGTCGACATTAGCATTTCAGGGTTTAATGCGCACTGTATGCGACAGTCGCTGTTCATTCGCCATTTGCGTTGAAAACACGCTGTGCTTGCAAAGTTTTTCAAAATCCAGACTCAAAATGCCATTGTTTATTTTTTATGCGTGGACTGTGCGTCGTTTACATGTGACTGTGACAAACCTCGGTCAACGGGAACATAACGAATTGAGAGCGTGTGCTTTACTTGTGCCTAGCGTTAGACTGGCGCTGGTCTGACGTTCTTCTGGCGTCTACATTCCCACGTGGAAAAACGCTCACATTCAGAACATTCAAAACATGCAGAAAATGTGCGCAGAGGTTGGCGCAAACGATAAATGAATAACGTTCATCCGACGTTCTCGTCAAATCATCAACGAATTCTGACGCACGCCCTGCGAATCACAACGCACTGACCAAAATTCCTCATTTTTTGGTGCGCTGGACGTGCATGATGGTATGTGTGACTGGCCCTTTGTGTATTGCAAAATTATACCAACTTTCACCAATCTTACTAGTAATTACGCTATGAAACTAAAATGCCTTATATTACGGTACCAAAATGTGCACTGTTTTGGAGGAAAAGTAAGACCGATTCCCTGTGTGTAACTTTTATGAGACTGTGCTCACTTATTGCTGCACACGGACCCTGGTGAATAGTGGTAATTATATTCTAGTAGTCATTGAGATATTTGTCCAAATCACTTAGTACTAAGTAATAGTGACCAATTCACATGGGTTATAAAGCAAAATATGTAATTGCTGGCAGCAGTATCGCATCAGATATCGGATTAACATGTTCGAACCACCACACGGCTTTGATAAGTTTTAGCAGCAGGGGCAACTGGGCCAGGGGCTACAACCACCCTACGTTCATCCCCACACATCTCACCCATACACACTTTCTGTTGAGGCTTGGTACGTTCAAGACAGGGCGGGGGCCCTAGGGTAGTGGTTAGCACCGCTGCCTTTCACGCCAGAGTTCGGGGTTCGGTTCCCTCTCTCGGCGGTTTAAAAGAAACAAAAAATGTTTCTCCCCCATCCACGTGTGAAAGTCAGTATTGTGGGGAGCCTCCGTAGCCGAGAGGTAGCGTGCTCGGCCTCAGACCGCCAGGGCTCGAATTTCGAATCCTGTGTCTGGAGGACAGTGTCATCTCAATCATCTCACCATCCTCAGGAGGTTCTCCTGGCCCAGTTTAGCCTATATGTGCACAAAGGTGGCCTAAAGCCCAATTCATTTCATTCATTTACGTTCAAGACATGAAATAATATGTTTGGCAGTAAAAAGTACGAAAGAAATTTATATTTTGACCACTTATATGGGAGTACCGCCAAACCTGTTTAGACTTAAGAGGTAGGGTTACGTAAACGACTGTCGTTGCTGTTCTAGATTACCGATCTACACATGGAATTCAATTTCCGCTACAGATATATATTGCATGTTGCAGTGGATTAAACAGTCATCTCCACATTATTTTTATTACAAAATAATCACAATCAGCAGCAAAACTAGTCAACATGGTCAATTAAACGACTTAAAAAACATAATTGTGGAGATATGGCCTATGTTTTCTGAACCCAGATATATAGATGTTTAAAACTGAGCGGTATCTAGATTTAAAATATTGTATATATTTTTTTGATTTAAGAATATTGCAGCCTTTTATGAAAATGTGTGTATTTAGGGGTTTTGTCAAGTTAAAAAAACTCCAAAAATCCGAGAAAAACTCGGAAGCGGGTGGGTGGGTCAAACCCCAACTCGGATTTTAATTTTTTTGGGGGAATTGGATAGGGGGGTGGGTGTTTGCTCTCTGATTAATCCGAGTTTTTCTCGGATTTTTGAATTTTTTTTAACATGACAAGACCACTTAGCCTGGGCTGAAATCTGAAACATTGAACTTTGCTCGGCATTTGAGTGTAATTTTTTTTATCCATTTGTTTTTACATAATTTTGTTGTACTGAATTTTAATCGGTCGGATAACATTCTATATTTAGTGTCCTTCTTCTAGATTTTTATCTACAGTTGCGTCGCTAGCATAGCTGACGTGTATACCACCTGCAAAACAATAAGGCAATATCTGCTTACTTGAAAAGTAAGCAGATACTGCCTTTTGGCTTTGTACGGTCGTATATTAATGGTCTTCTATAATATGTAAATCCCTATTACATGTATTATAACAAATAAAGGTGTATAAGATTAAACTTTTAAGAACACCTTTTTTTGCTCTACACATTTCAGATGTAAATTCTACCAGTAATTCTCAGCATATTTTTAATTGTATAGAAGCATAATTTTGTTCTTTGTAATACATCATCATCTTGAATGATAGTTTATGATACTGCATTATGTTTTTAAAACTAGTTCTAGTTCTGATTATCATTTGATAAATATAAAGTGGTGAAGGTTTTACGTATGTTTTGATATATTCACGTTAAAACTCTATCATTAGGCACAGTATATCCATTTTTTAATTATTTGACCGCAAATAATTAGATGATTAGATGATGATGCTTTTTCACCCTCGAATGTAGTCTCTGTGAAGACTGTAGCTATTTATTAATTACGTGTTTCAGGATCGTGGAATGGCAGCTTTCAGGATATGGACGGATGCGTCTGCTGGCCTTGGTGCTCCACTCTCCTCGATCCCCCCTTCGTTAGCACCCTCACGTTCAGATCTGTTAGATCCACTCACTCGTTCCCCGACGCCAGGAGGCAGGCTTACACCTGCAGGACGAATGAGCACGCCAGCCAATCGTCTGACACCACTCCAAAGCTGATTGCTGGCTGAAATTAGGTTAATAAACTATAGGCCAAGATCAGAAAAGTTAAAGCAACTGAGTGGTTATGCTTCACTAAACTATTATATTTACATTGCGGCGGTACAACTCCTGTGTTACGTTGACCATGCTGCTCACGCGTGCCAATGCATCGTGCGCCCGCAATGTTTACTCAGCGAATCATGACGACCATCTTTCATTAAGTCAGCGTTGATTTGATTCAGGCGATTAAAAAGAGGTGTCAGCTTTTTACAAACTGAAATGCGACGTCGGCTTCTGTGTGTGAAGCAAGGTTAACCATAAACTTCTGTATGAAAATCAGAGAGCATGAACTAACTTGTTATGAATGCTATTTGACAGAGACAATATCTAGAGAAAGTGAGATCTGATGTAAATGTTGTAGACATAGCAAAAAGCAAACCATAAATACACCTTTTTCAATAATAACACGTACGCCACATGGTGAGCAACGCTGAACTGTTTTAATCAGACAACTGTCACATTTCAATGACAACACGCCACACAGTGAGCAACTCCGAACTATTTTAATCAGACAATTGTTCACGCGCAAACTCGTGCAAGCAGTCTATTGGCGCCTAACTTTGACCTATAAACCCACATTTGGTTTTCCTTTTATTATATCATCATATTTTAATATGTTTGAACAAACTGGTTGAGCAGTGTCCCTTCACAAAAGAGGGGGATACTTTATTCCAATAATGATCATGGGATAACATTGGTATACCAGACTGACAGACAGACAGATATTTTATTGACAGAAAAGAAAAGTCATTACAGACTTATTTGTCATAGAAATGTAAGAGATATATGTACATGTATATACAAGATTGGTAATTTGTTAAAATCATATGACAATGTGCATGGTATGACATACACAACTAAAATCATGCTAAATGACATTGCCAAAATAAAAACTGGGTATTTCGATAATATAAATGACTACTACTGAAAATGAATTAAAAGGCATTGCCAATATAACCAAAAGGTCTATCATTTTGTTTCCCGCACCAAAACCAGAGATAAAATAGCTGCTATGTATGACATACTAATTATATATAGTAGCAAAAAAGACACTCTGGAAAGCGTAGAAACCTAAAATATATGCAAGTGTATAATTATGCTACATTATGTATAATGTACTTACGGGAGGTATTTACTTCAAGTAAGATCATATGTTTACTTTACGTGCTATAGAATTATTTTTAAACAATCCGAAATTTTATTCAAATAATATTCCACATAATATGCTTCTAGCAGTATAAACATAATAATTTCAAGTTGGAAATTAGGCAAAAACTATCGGCACATAGACTTACAATACATTGAATGTGAAGTGAACCATTTCAGTGCGGTGACCGAATCTGACGTTAAACCAACATTGGGTGAGTGTGCTGTGCTTGCTGGGAAAGCTCTCCCTGACAATACATGTGAATATGGCGTAGGGGGTCAGCTGTTTCGAGCTCCTCGCCGTAACACAACAGTTTGTTTTCTGAATTGACGCCCAGCTGATAGCATAGGTGGAATTATTTACTCATAGATGTCACTCAAGACTTGCTATGATTTAGGAACTTGGCAGTGTTGGGTATGAAACGCATATATTAAAACACACCACTACATTATATTCTTTGTCAGACCACGACATTCTAAGCCGGGAATGGAGAGTTATTGTTGATCAAGTCCAGACCAATTATCATGGTAGGTACTGTAATCAATCCGACCGAACTGTTAATTATGAACGATTTTCATTATGGTCTGATGTGTTTTAAGTCAGGTTAAACCATCGGAGCTTTGCGAAAGGACTCGGCGCGCCTTCGGCCTCTGTCCCTTTCAAAGCTAAGAATGTAGAACTCCTCGGGCTTTATCCTATACATAATGGTATTATTATCTTGTCTGATACACGGTTTGATGACTGTAGGTGGGGCGTGATGTATCAGTGTGGAATACCCACAGACCACTATTGCATTCTGGGGCCACCCATGTCCCGCGTATTTTAACAGTGGACTATACCTTAAATAATGGAATGTTCCACCACATATAGCAGAAAACACAAGACGTTGACCTAATGTTGTTTCAATGAGAATACATGTAACACCTCTCAAAAACAGTTCGCATGTATCAAAATGACAAAAGGTTTAGATGGCAGATATAAATGAATGAATGAAAACGTTAATACAACATCGGTTTAACGTCTAGCGTTTGCTGGTTACGTTTCCTCCACTGTGAACGCAGAGAGTACAATTCACCAGATGTCACTGAAGTAAAAATCAATCGATCAGAACCTACCCTGCGTGTTTCACGAATAGCTGACGAGCTCACGGATGACTTGCATTACGCGTAACTGGTTTCTAAATACGTTGCAGTCTGTGCTGCTGCCCGCAACAAAAAAGAAATGAAATGAATCGGGCTTTAGGCCACCTTTGTGCACATATAGGCTAAACTGGGCCAGGAGAACCTCCTGAGGATGGTGAGATGATTGAGATGACACTGTCCTCCAGACACAGGATTCGAAATTCGAGCCCTGGGGGTCTGAGGCCGAGCACGCTACCTCTCGGTCACGGAGGCTCCCCACAATACTAATTTTCACACGTGGTTGGGAGACCGGGCTGCCCGCAATAAACAACAAGTCACTGTACAAGCAGTAGTCCTACATATCACGTAGCGCAAGTCTGTAAGATAATAGTCTGGTTCACTATGTTTATAGTTTTATTTTCGTTCATTTGCTCATGCACTTGATATTATAATGATATATAAGTTGAATTTATCATTTCGCGGGTACAGGAATTCAATTAAATAATTTACAGACATCCATAAAACATCTAACATAATTATATTTAAAATGTGAATTGATTATAAAAATAACATCAATATCATCATATGTTGTCGACCAACTGACACTGCTTTTACCATAGTCAAGCCAAGTCATTTATTTTGTTCTAACCTGGACTTTCATTATAACATTATAATTTAGACCTTTAGTCAATTTTATTTATCGTATTGCCGTTTTGTTTAAATGGCCACCAATATCAATAGTGCAAATTTAACTCGAAAACGTAATCACAATAATTTATTTTTTTCGTCACGACGTAATTTATGTATTTCAAAAAATTACTCAAGCATGATTACAAGACGAATATACACTACTATATTCAACAGATCATAATCAAAGACATTATACACACATACGGTTAAATACAGTGGCGATAATATAGAATGAGGGTTGGTTAAAATATCAAAGGTTTTTATCTGCTACTTGATTAGACAGGCACAGATACGACCCTTCAATATCAAAGCGAGTAATGTTCGTGGGCTAGTGCATACCCAGTAAATACAAAACAATTGTATAACATTTGTACAATGTTGGCCCAACGTCGAAGACGTTGGGCCGACGTTGTACGAATGCTATGCAAATGTTTTGTGTTTACTGGGTATGCACTAGCCAACCAGCATAGCTATTCCTCGCTCGATATCATCGCGGCTTTTAATTGTAATTATTATTATATAAAACCTTTCAGCTGCATTAAAATTTTTGCTTATAATTAAACAAAGTATCATTCCTGCGCCAAAATAATATTTTGAATAGTAATGATGGTGATTGATAAGAGATTTTTGAGGTTTCTTTGGGACCTATGGATTGCTATTAAACAACTGAATTAAAAACAAGAATTTATAGTAAGTATATAAGTTTATAGAGTAACGGGCTGCAAATTTAAATACTACCTATTAAAAAAAATTTCAATACATTTAGCCATGTTAAGGATATTGACGTAAACTTATAGTATTAAATAGTTCAAAGAAATATATGTTTATTTATTCATCCATCATAATTATGATCTAAAATGGTGAGGGTACATAATAGCAGCTATACATGTATTTGTGATTATATGGATGACCTTATTTTTCTGATGTTAAACATTATACATTATCTGATTATAGGTTTGGCACATTAGGTTAATAATTATAGATTTTGTTAATTTTCATTGTCGAGCAATGTTCACCCGTGTATAGTAAAGTAGTGATTTGAACAAGTCAGTATATTGCTGTATTACGTCTATCTACCTTAATGAATAATGACAACAAACAAAGATTTAACAGATTTAGCAAATATTCAATTATTTTAACAATGACAACATACATGGATTTCACAGAGGACGGAAAATACATACTCGTTTATACCTACAACATAATTATCAATTAATATTGACCAATTCGCACCTATATTCAGCATAGACATAATCTGAGTAAACTTACATCTCAAGTGATCAAAAGCTTATATCGTTTTTTTGTTGTTGTAATGTGTTCGATATAATGAAACAGACTACCGGTATATAACATATTTTAAACTCACAAAAGTCAGACGTCAGCTTTGTACTGTGTTTAATTTTTTACGTGATGTTACATCCAGAAATATCATTTTGTATTTATCAGACAAAAAATGTTTATGAACGCGGCATAATATTTGATTGGATTATACATGGTCTGTTAAATACAATGGAGGCATACGTTTATTGAGCTACAATGATCTGAAGTACCAACCAATGTACACCCATACTTTGCACAGAAGATCATTTACAGAGATTGACATGTGTATTATTGTAATATCGGGTTTTATGTGACCAAGATGTTGTATACACCTCGTAAGTAATGAGATGTCGACATAGTGAAGTGATGAGTATAATCTCATTCGGAGAAACCTAGTATTATTGTTACATTTTCCCTGAAAAAATAAAATTGTTAGATATTTGAGTTAATTTTCCAAAATGTATGTTTGTAATTTTCAGTAGTTTAATCTCAGTATCTAAAAATAATATTCTAACATTTATTCTGATTTATAAACACCACGTACATGTGGTGTTTAACAATCAAGATAAATGTCCTGTGCTTTTCAATAATTGTGAATTGTTTAATCTATTTTTATCACTTGACATCTTTATACAGACAACAATATTGATCGATGTAGATGAATATTATATACAAGATGAAAAGAGCAATGGGTCACATTGTATGTCTCATGAAATGAATAGAATATATACTGCCCTACCCAAACGAGCTAATATTCTTATATCAAATGGGTGGGATAATAATATTGGGATATACGCAATTCCGAGGGACCTAGGACTATAGGTTCTACTCTCTTTTGCTCCAATAATAATGTTAGGCACACACATTGTGCTGCATGTAAAGCCCCAATCAATGAACACTTTCCCGCCGAACTGAATATAGGAAGAAAGATAACACAACACTAGAGGTACATAATGCTGTGTTTGTAATCTACAGCTACACAAATACTGACAAGCTACACATATAAAAATGGATGCGGTATTACACATGATAACATTACATGATTTCTCACATATGTCATGGATTTGGTCCCTGTTATACATTATTGCATTTCTGTGAATAAACTGTGAAGTAAAGATTCTAAAAAGTAAAATCGTTATAATTATAATGTTAACCTCGTCAACTAAATGTCAGCAAAAAATCTAAAAGTACAATACCATCTTGTAAAATATTATTTCAAACAATTTGTTTCTACAAACACAATCGGCGTTCGTAGTATAGAACATGGTGACCTCTGAGATCAGTATTTCTGTTAATCACTTGATAGTCAAAAGGCAGTATCTGTTTACTTTGCAAGTAAGCTGATACGCCCTTTTGGCTTTGCAGAGCAGCATAAGTTCCCTTGATCCATAAAAATGTTTGACTTTCATTATACAACTAAACGACTCTCACAGAGAGAAATTATATGGTTGTGTTCATCAGCATCTGATAAAACATCCCAGCAGACACAAGACGTCAAAGCAATGTTGATTTAACTTTGGTATAACGACGTAGACGGTGGACCAACGTTAAAACAACATTGATTCAACATCTTGTTGTCTTAATTCATACTTTTGAGAGTAATGTTTCTTCACTGTCTGAATCATCGTTAATTAGAGGTTTGAATTCCACTCGGTCGTGCTGTCTCCATCTAAGAGCCATAGCAGTGGCCAGATAACCCATGACAAGGAATGCAAGATCGAAAAGCAGGTGGTATCCAAATATGGCGACGAGTGCATGCACGTTACGAGGTTCACTGTGATCCCATGATGGGTTGTGATCACGACCTGAAATAAACAATAGAACATTGCTAAGAGATAACAACAAAATATGACAGGGTCGTCGTGATCCCATGATTGGTTGTGATCACGACCTAAAAATATAGAAAGGGACATTGATAGGAGATAGCAATGAAATATGACAGGATCGCTTTGACCCCACAATGGGTTGTGATCACGACCTAAAATAAACATATTGATAAGAGATAACAACAAAATGTGACAGGTCACTGTGATCACATGATGGGTTGTGATCACAACCTAAAATAAACAATCAATTGGAGAAGTTGGCGAAAATGTACATGGTGTGCTTGCGAGATGCGAGCAGTTGATGACTGATAAGGGGAATCTCACCGGGCTGGCGACTATTTGGCGACATTGGTGAATGTCAAATTTGAGAAATTCACAAAATCTCCACCAAACATTCCTAACGTTTTCACCAAACTTTCTCCTCTTTCGCCAAAAGTTATATGTGTTCACCGAAAGTTCTTGAATGTTCGCCCGAAATTTTGAAAATGTTCAAAATTCCAGCAACTTTTCGGGGAACCTGAAAAAAACCCCCTGAAACTAGCGAACACTTGCGAAATATTTGGCTACCACTTTGCCACAATTTGGGGACTATTTGGGGGAACATTTGATGATTTTTTCGATGAATATTCGCTGACTATTCACGTAATAATCGCTACATGCACCATTTCCTCACCAAACTGTTTCTAAACAGTTGGCAAAACCAAAAAGTTCAGCAGTCGACGATAAGGTTTATTGATTTAAGATGGTTTGGCAAGCAGTTGGAGATTAATTGGTGAGCGTGGTGAGCGATCGGCGAACTGGAGGCAACTTAGCGATCAGTTGCAAGCAGTTGACGTACATTTGGGGAACCCGGATAATAGTTTGTTTGTTTGCCACAACTTGATGAATATTTGGGGAACACAGCAACTGTTTTCGTTTTTTTGGGGACTTGAGGTAAAAACCTGAGGAGAACGTTCGGTGAAAACTGGGAATGTTTGGGGAAGAGTTTGGGACTTTCACAAATTTCTATTTAGCTGGATATAGTAAATATAGTAAATAATAAAAAAAAATAAAAAATAAAAATAGTATTTAAAATTATCTCCATGCTGGAACCATTTTGAAACATAACATGGTGCGAGTTGCAAGTGGCTCCATATACAAAACGTGGCTCAATATAATAATACTCTGCAAACTTAGTGAAATGCACAGTTGTTCCTTAAAATGTTGATGTGCTTCTGTGCTAAATGCGATTAGAAACTAAATCATGCCAGGATCACTAACTACAAAAGGGCCTAAATCTATTGCTAAAAAAAAAACTGTAGATCTGGTAATTTTCGCGTGTTTAGATTATCGGGAATTTGTGATTTTGGGACTCTTCACGAAGTTTAGAACTCGCAAATTATCAATTTCAATGATAGGTAGCACTATCATAATAATATTTCGCGAGATTCTTATATTCGCGAATTCGTCCTTCTCGCGAAATTCGCGAAAATTAAAACCTCGCGAATATTACCAGATCTACAGTATTAATAATAACATTGTGTCTAAGCTTTAGAAAATTTACCTGGAAATGGTGTAGGAACATAGAGAATAAACGATACGTGGAAAAACCAAGTGCCCAGCACCAAAAGCGTGTACATTCTGGCGAATACTGGTAGAAATGATTGCGGCTGCCACCACTCCACAATGAGGACCACACTGAGGACGTACATCACGTAGGTGGGTAATTCGTGAACCATACTTTCCAACGGCTGTTTACCCTCCATGTGAGCATGGTACGAGAAGCCCAGACCATACCTACAAAACAACACAATTTATTAACCCTTTCGCCGCTAATCACGACTTTAGTCTTTTATACTCCGTTTAAGTCACTGCTTGATTTTATAACTATATTAATTTTATCAAATTGTCTGTTAATATAATGCAAGCCCACATCACTAAATAAGTCTATATCGCCATGTCCAAAATCTAGAACACTTTACTGAGAGTGTTCCAGTCAATTAACACTTTGAATTATAGATGCACCTGCCACCTTAGTCCAATCAAAGTTGGAAAAGACCACCACAATTTTTTGCATACGTTCTTATCTTTTTCCACCTATCAGCTCAAAATCATCAAAAGAAAATCTGCTAAAATCCAATCGGTACGTAATTTGCAAAAAGCCAAGATGACCGCCACTCTATTTGCGGACCACAGTTATATATATTATTTTGCCTCAGATATACCTATTGGTGATCGGTTTTGACAGTAGAATTCATTTCAGGTAATATTATAATGATTCAAGGTTATTTTCGCAGTCACAGGGTCAACTTAAAGGTCAAATTTATGCGTATATGTGTAGTTTATTTTTGGCTGGAGAATCTATTTCTGGTATTACTTTGGTAAGTCAAGGTCATCTGCAAAAAAAGAAAATAGGAGCCAGTGTAATACCTCGTTTTGGTGCTATTTTGACAGAAAGAACTATTTCTGGTAGTACTTTGATGATTCAAATAAATCATAGTATTTCCAACAACAGCATCAAACAAAAATTCCACATGTCCTTTGCAAACCTACTATGAAGCGTGTTACCATGAGAAGATTGAAAACTATAAGCTGGAAGTGTTATGACGTATAACTGCATGATATGTAGGCTAATAAACCTACATATAAACTGATCCTGTGACTGTCACATAATAGAACAACGTATTTGATAGCAAATGTTATAGAAAAAATAAAAAAGTGAACAACGCAGAACAATACAGTACTTACACTGACACCACAAGACTAAAAGTCAAAAACACGAGCTAAATTTATTTTCAAAGCTAAGTAAGCTACACTACGACAAGTAATACATACTTCTACCCAAGAACATAATAATAGTGCTAAGCGACTAAAAGTATTTCACTATTCTATTACTTGACTTGATTTATGAGATATCATATGACTGTATGTTTCATCTAAGCCCTGAAAGTTTCTATTTCACAGGTACACACCAAATCATGGTCAATAAAAAAATAATCATATACTGCGAAGACATGAATGCATTTGAAAGAATAGTGTTTGGCCATGGCATGCCCAGTTATGTCACACTGACTGCAAAATGACTGGCGACGACTATTCTCACGTTTTCCAGAAACAGTGTTTCCATGATCTGTTATGGATTAAAAAAGGGTAGCACATAAATTGACTTAGGTTTCAAAAAAAGGAAAAAGTTTCAACAATCGTCGAAAAACAACATTGTGAAAAGATAGCGAACGGAATCCAGTGTCCGAAGGGCAGTGATAGCAACCTAGCTGTTTCTCATGTCAAAATTCACCTCCGTATAGGAGGCAGGCATCAGCTGAATAAGTGTTTGTTTCAAATCTAATAAGCACACAATACGTTTATTCTGCTCTATTGGAGTGATGTATGTACCTGTTAAAAGCTTAGTGTATATCCATCATTGTGTCTCACAGAGTGCTCTTATAACACGCTTCATAATTGGTATTTCAATAGGCGTTGGCAAATTCTAATGTACTATTAAGCCATACGTTGTCGCATTTCAATGCACTAAATACTGGCTGAGAAGAGGAACTCCAAGCACTTTCAATTTGTTTAGCGGTGGCACAACGTATTTTACTTGTAATTGGTATCTGCGTTTGCTAAAGAATTCATAGAAATGTATCATCCATTCAAAATAAAACTTGTTTTTCCTTTTCATATATCTAACAATTGTATGAATTTTTTTATTTTTAATATATTTAACTTGACCGTTTGACACTGAAGGTGGCCTTTAATCTTTAAAATAGTATCCTATTTTTTCAGTTGAAATCACACCAACATGAGGTATTTGGCTTGCTCCAACTTTTACTTGCTAAAAATCATATTTTTGCTTACTTGACCTTCAAATTAAAATTTGATCCTGAATATGACCTTGAATAAAAAAAAAATATTGCTAGAAATGGATTATCCCGTCAAAAACACACAAAATGAAGTATTACATTTGTTCTTATTTGTTTTGTTAAAAATCATATTTTCGATGTTTGGCTTTAAAATATACCGTTTGACCTTGAATCACCTTCAATTACCAAACTTAAAAAAGCAATAGATTATCCAAGCTAAATTAAAGTAAAAAAATGCCTCAGGCGTGTTTCTAATTCTGTTAGTTGAAAATCACATTTCCGCATTTTTATCTTGAAGTTGACCTTTTGACCCTGAAGATGATCTTGAAAAACCATAATATTTCCGGAAAATGATTCTCTTGTCACCATAAAGAGGTACTACACTTATCCTAAGCTCTTTTTGTTGAAAAGTCATACTTAAAAAATGTTGTCAACAAATTGAAGCGGCCATCTTGGATTTATGGACAATCTGTATCTTTCCACCAATTGTATTTTGGAGGATTTTGAACTGTTTGGCATTTTATTTTTTGGTCATTCACAATGAATTTTAATAGATCTGGTATTGTTTTTTAATTAAAACATTAACAAAAAAAAACAGTTTGGGCTTTTAAAAATATGTTCCCTCTATTATATTTTTTTATATGTCATGTAGATACCCATGTAGGGTCACATGCCATAAAAATAAATTATGTTGCAATTTTGTTCTAGTTCAAACTTCAATTTGACTGGACAAGCTCCCATTTATAATTACCAAGCAAAAGCGGCGGCAGCGGTGACATACTCCATGCCGGCGGGTAGAGGCATGTCCATGTGCATGAGGAGATCCACCACCCCGTGGAGTATAAACATAGCGTAGATTGTGATGTGCTGCATGTTCACCAGGCTGTCGAAGTTGCCATCCTCATCAATGAAAGTGCCATCAGCGGCTATAACCTCCGCCAATAGACCTGTGATAACAACACAGCCAAAAACTTAACCAGCAAAATAACATGATGCGTTAACCCAATTCTGTATCAATGTTGGGCCAGCGTCCTATCGTAGACATTGGCTCAGCATTAAAACAACATTGGTTGAATATGTCGTGTTTTCTGGATTACCCAGGTGAGTTCTGACATTACCATGTGTTTTCTGACCATGGGTAAATCAATAAATGCAGGGAATTATTATTGAAACTGTTCAATTGTCTTGTGCCACATTTAATCTAAAGATGTACAATACGTGACTCATATATAAGTTGCAGACATGTCATAGTTGTCACTCATATTATCATATGGGTTCTATTTGCCATTCATTTGAGTGACTCAGCTATATAAAGATATAGTGGATGAATTGATCCATTGAATCCACATTAGCTGCTTGTCAGGACTTTGCTGTACAAATAGATATGTACAAGCGATGACATAGGGAAATCTTCACTTTTAATTTCTACAACCATCCAAGATAGAAAATCAGATTTCCTATGAACACTGCTGTGCCTATTTTCAAAGCTATTAGCTCCGAGAATGCAAGGATATTTTATTATACACTATAGATTCAATCGCTGCAGGTTAGAATATACTGGAGATAAACAGGTGTGAGCTGTTATCCTCTTCATCACATACATTGTATACATACAAACTGAAGTCACACAGTATGATTCTACCCTTATAATGCTGAACTATTTTTGTACTAACAATGGAGACGAAAGGGTTTTTCAATCTGAAATCATCATTAATGTCTTGCTCTTTCCACTTCATTTGAATACTTATGTCATGGGTCTACGACCATTAAAAACTTTTTAATTCTTTTAGTGCAGGGACCGTCTTTAGTCGTCAGAATTTAACGTCTTTAGGCGCTGAAAAGGATTCAATTCAGATGGCCATCTCGACCAATCAGAAGCCTACGATATATCGTAACTTGTACGAGAATACGGGCCCAGCGCTACCTGTGTGGAAATATTGTCATTGTCAGTTGTAAACTATGTTGAACTATTTAGAATAAAAAACCTTTGTTTAGAATGGAATATACTCTTTTTTTATTTATTTTATATAATTTTTATTTAAAAAATGTTGCTAAAATAATTCATATACTAAAATTACTTACAATGATCACAAAAATATACAGACATAATTCAATGTGACATACTAGATGTGCTGATGATATGACATAAGAACAAAAAGGACAATACATTATTTTTATTAATCATCAAATTGGACATTTGTGCAATGACTACCACCTACCGGCGAATGGGAATAAAATTTTAATGGTTTGTTCTACTAGAAGGCGCTTGTGTCCGGCATATAGTGGGTAACTGTAGACAGATTTCCATGGAGTATCTGCCCAAGTGCCCTGAAACAACAACAACAAAAACAATGGAATTAGCAAATGGAAAATTGATGTAGGCTATATATCTTATGAGCTACATAAATATAATGATATCTGATATTGTTCAAAGAGTTTGACCGAACAAACAGTCAGGCCAAATGCTAATAAGCCCCCCCTTAAACCGCCGTCTAAGCCAAACATAAATGAATGGGGTTTCAGACCCTTGGCCATATGCAGGCTGAACTGGGGCTGAGGATGCTGAGATGAAGGAGATGACACTGCCCTCCAGACACAGGATTCGAAATACGAGCCCTGGCGGTCTGAGGCCGATCGCGCTATATCTCTAGGTCACGGAGCCTCCCCACAATATTAAGTCTTTACGTGTGAGCGGGTAAGAAACATTTTGTTTCTTTGAAACTCGAATGCCGGAGCGGGGTTCGAACCCGGGATCTCCGACTTTTAAAGGACGCAGCATTAACCACTTCATCATGGCCCCTGCCCCTATGTGCAAAGCCAAAAGGCAGTATCTGCTTGTTTGTAGACTAATGTCAAGTAGTTTGTAATATACATTTTTAATATGTTCATCTCTAAATTTGATTCGAAGAAAAAGCTCAGTCTATGATGACATAATAAAGATAACTTTACATGGATGCTATCTATTAAAATATTGATGGACTGATAGCTTCGCAAATTTGATAATATAAATGCGGCGGTCCCTTTGAGCATGTTGCGCACGCGGGATCGAGGCTCACAATGTGTACTCGGCGAATCATGGACCCTCTCCCCCCCCCCTAATTTAAGGTAGGTGGGTCGTCAAGACTTGCTTAGCACACGCTGCCGGTCCACCCGCATGCGTAGCACGGTCAACTTTCTAAGGAGTAGGACCGTCGAATGTAAATAAAGGCCTACAATAAGTGATCAGTGCTATAATCTGTGGGTCGACAGTTTGATCCCCGAGCTGAGCAGTTGTATTACTAAACTCTCGGTCCAGCATTAAAACAACAGCGGACTAATTATTTTTCTTGTTTGATAGACACACCGTCCGTAATAGACAGCAATATTTAGAAAATAATTATGCACAACATTTATTATAGGAATGAATGAATGAATGAATGAATGAATGAATGAATGAATGAATGAATGAATGAATGAATTAATTAATTAATTAATTAATTAATTAATTAATTAATTAATTAATTAATTGATTAGTACGGCCATCTTTGTGCACATTAGACTAAACTTGGCCAGGAGAACCTCTTGAGGATGGTGAGATGAAGAAGATGACACTGCCCTCCATACACAGGATTCAAAATTCGAGATATGACGGTCTGAGGCCGAGCATGCTACGTCTTGGTCACGGAGCCTCTCTGAATATTAAAAATTTATGAGTGAGCGACGAAGAACTATACATTTTTTTGTAGTAGGGTATTATGTGTTTCTGGAGGCCCAATTTAGTCTCTATGTGCACAAAAGTGGCCTAAAGCTCGATTCATTTCATTTCATTTTTTTTTTAATGTCTATGTTACATTGACGCATACGTGATGTGAAGTCACTGGTAATATGATGGGGTTCATATTAGAACGCGACATATGTTTTTAGATTAGTGATTACTATTAAATACACAAACAAACACTCCCTCAGTCGCGTTGAGAGGGGAGGGGGGTTGAGTTTGTTTAGATCTACTCTGCAGAAGTACCAGAGCTGCATTGTCAACACGTGGAGGAGAGGCGCGTTCTAGTACTAGTAGCCCTGTTTACTTTACTATGAATGGGTTTGGAGAAAATAAATAACATGAAGGTCACGTTGATTGGCCAATGTATGTCCGAGTGAATTAAATATAGATATCCACCGGGCACACCACTTTGGTGCGACGTTGAATCAACGTCAATGACGTTGATTCAACGTCGCAACAACGTCGTGTGCCCGGTGGGATAGAACGAAGTGAGAGATCGGCGGTGCATCTAATTCAGGGTCATTCGAGCCTCGTATTACTACATGTAAAATCTGCATATAATACCCCAGTAATATGACGCGTACGTACTGACAAACAATCCGCAATAAATTGTGCCTAAATCGTTACTACAGCGTTCGTAGTGGTCATTGTACGCTGGTTTCAAACGTAATTCCACGAGGCAGCTATTAACGTGATCAGTCACATTGAGAAGGGTATTATCTGAAACACTTATAGTCGGATCAGTGGGGATAGAACCTGGGACGCCGACATGATATGCGCTCAACCAAAGCGTCAGTGAGCAGCACACTCCTAAAACATGACCCCGTGGTCATATTTCAGCAGCCATGAGACGTTGAACCAATGCTGGTTTAATGCTAGTCCATCGTCTGCGAACTTCGGTGGGTACAAGGGCCTATTTTTTTGCAGCACCTAAACGTTGAAATGAACTTCCTTCATGAGATTCGCTCTGAGAAACACTTAGATACTCGGAGGACGACAAACGCAAACGGTTTTGAAACTATAAGTCTGATTTTGATTACGTTTGTCGAGCCTCTGAGTTCGGATCACCGATGATTTAGACGCTATAGAAGTTTCTTCTTCTTATTATTATTATTAACATTACTTTAACGTCTCGTGTTTGCCGGAACATACCAGACTCGTGGAGTCACCAGAAATCAGTCTGGTATGACAGCCGCATCGGCAAAAATCATAGGGCCTAAAACATCAGCATGATCATCCAGTTGATTTTTTTTATAATTGATACGAATCGATGACTGATCATCAAATGCAACACAAATCTTCTAACCGGACTTCCAGGGACCGCTTTGCGTTTCCGGAATTTATCATTTTTGGCAAAGCGCAGTGACATTGGCAGTTTCAACTTTCAATTGCGTCACCAACACGTTCTCAGAGACGTTTAAATACTGCGCTTTGCATCACACTTTCGTACTGTTTTAGATCGCAGTAGGAGCGCCAGCATGAGCGTCGGCTGGTGTGACAGGGGTATTAGGAAATGGATGAATGTTGCTACTTACCGTTATATGTTTAGGGAAATTGTTAAATATCCACCAAAAAGTCACCGCGAGGAAGAAACATGCCTCGTCAATATGGCCAGCAAACGATCCCATCGTGGTCTAGCTTGAACTAGCTGTAAAAAACACAGAAATCATCGTTCAATGGTCACTGTCATTTTTTAAATGAACTGGATGTAAATGAACCCATTTAATACTGAAACAAATCTTTCCAGGAAGAACGAGTAACTTTTTAACTATAGTGCCTCGATACATGATTGTAAGTCATATATGATATCTCCCAGAGTATACCCCTATCGCCCAGATCATACCCCACCCTGAATCTAGTGGGGTATAGTCTGGGCTTGTGGGGTTTACCAGAGTATATCCTGGGGTATAGTCTGGGAGCTCCCAGACTATACCTAGGGTATAGTCCAGACTGTACCTGAACTGGCACCCGTCGAGTCTCGAACCCAAACCCCAAAAAGCACCTCTTGTGCATCTATTAATGGCGAAATACTGAACTTTACAATCCCGCACATTGAGTAAATGAATGATTAGCGGTGAGGGATCCTTCATGAGACTAAAATGGGCCATGAGAACTTACCGAGTACATCGGCGCTCCCTGGAGCTTTACTCATAATGCTATACGCAAGATCCACGTTAGTTCGCATTGTGCAACACTGCGCTATTTTCAGTATGGTGCAGCTAACTTAATTTACTGTTCACTTATATAATTATCTTAAGATCAAACTTAAAATTACACCAAAAAGAGTACTAACATCGAAATTTACAATGTTTGTATATAGCATGACATTTTCTACACAATATTTTAAATCAATAAACAACGCCAAAAAACCCCATAAGAAATTGATAGCATTTATTTTGATACCTATCTCACTTATACATATCACAATGGTTGACCAACTAGCGCATCTTAACTCGTAATAACTTGTAACGATTAGTTTTTAAATATAAAACACAACATTCATTTTTAAAATGTTGTGCGTATAATGTGTGTGGAACACGCTTCTACTTCATTATGAGTATGCAGTAAATACACGTTAAGAAAAATGTATCTTGAAGTGCACGTTTTTATTCGAACATAACTTTTGAAAGTTTACTTACAAGTTTTATCTTCATTTGAACTTGACTAAATCCAGTTGACAGAACGGAATGTCCGCCTATGTAATATTCAAAACCAGGGTTTATAAATTAGCATCACCACCAGCTGTCTTTCAAAGTGATAAACTGGACTAAAACTGGACAACTTGACTAAAAAGCGTTTGTCGAGTAATTACTTCCGTTCTGTGCAGACTGCGCGTGTCTCTGGATAGCACTAGCCGGACAGGTACTTGGTGGTGTGGCTTTTACCTTCCGCACCCTTTGTTTGTTCTCTTATCGTCCTGCTCGTCCAGAGAGGACACACCTATTGGATCCGTGTGTATTTAAACACGCTGCATGCCACTCCTATTGCATGCAAGGCCGAAAGGCAGTAACTGCTTACTTTTAAAGTAAGCAGTTACTGCCTTTTGGATTTGCAGCGCAGTATACCCTTTGACAGTCATGTTGATCAGGCATACCATAAGTGACAATGATGTAGTTCTTGAAAATTCTAAGCACATTCTTCGTGATTAGTGTTCGTTTACATAGTACGACTAATCCCTCCGCTCAGCAAATTTATGTATGTGAGGCTCGTTAATAGGGATCATTTCATTGTAGCTTCTTATTGTTGTGTAAATACCAACTATTGGTCTAAACATATTTTATTAAGAATCGTCATAATAGTTAAAAGCTGTTTCTCATGTATGTATTTAAAAGTCAAATTTAAATTAAAGGGACTGGCCCATTTATTTTGGCTTCTTAATATGACCATATAATGTAAACATGTCCATAGACTAGAACTGCAAAAGTTTTAAATTTTTTGTGCTGCGCATTCACCAGTTAGGCTAGATATAGAGACGAAATTCCTGATTTCTAATTATGGACAACGATGTCAAAAATACAAAATACGGGAATTTTGTCTCTATATGTAGAATGCCGAATGAGTAATGAATTTTTAATAAAAAATAAAAGAATAAGATGGAGCTAATCTACTTAAAATTAGGGCTTACACTTAGGGCATTTTTGAACCAGAATCTATGCATTTTTAGATTATTGATGTATATAATCCCAAATAGGGCCTACCAGCAAACAAGACACTCCAAGCTAACGTTTGCATAATGTTGAGCTATTTTGGGCCAGCGTCGTGGTTTTTTTTTGCAGCAACTGGATGAATTCGTACAGAAAGATCGCCAGTAACATCAATATACCCGCATTTATGTCACAAAACATACATATGAGCAGTTTATACATAAAGAGAGTGGAGGTTTTTAGTGTGAACACCATCCCCATAAGCAATGGGCGGTTCTCATTAGGTGCGTCGAACAGGTGGGACATTTGGTCCCGTTTTTTTAAAGCAAAATTTTAACTCATTTACTTAACAGATCGATTAAATTAATGATAAATAGTCATACAATTAAATTTGGAAGCAGAAAATGGGGGATAACTGTGAAAAATAGGCTTACGTGTTTTTTAGAACGGTCGAACAGAGGACACCAAATGTTTTTTGGTGTCCTCTCAATAATGCCATGTGCGACCGCAGTGATTGATTTTCTTGGTGTCCTGTGTGCGACCTTTGGTGTCTCATGTTAGACCAAATGTTCGACCATGTGGACAACAAATTTTTTCGTGTCCTTACTTTCTAGTATAGATTTTCAATGTTACGACCATTTCGTGTCCTATGTTACAACCACTTTCGTGTCTCACAATGTTTTGTGATCATAACTTTTCACTGGTTTGTAGATTTAATCTCCAATTTTCACAAAACTATATAAATATAGATACAGACGAGATCCAACATTGATTCTGCTATTTTGTACAGTCGTTGTGAAATAAAAACACTATATATCAGCGGTCGAACGGTCGCACATTTTACCATATTTTCATCCCCTATACAAATACCTTTTTCTTTCTGTTCCATATTGTTTTGTATACAATTATGTAAAGCACATACAACCCGTGTACACATGGATATATACACACCAATTTGAACACTAAATGGTGACTACCGTTCAAGAAAATGACATCAGAAGAAAATGACAAAGACATAAAAAGGACATGACAAATTTATGTTCAGAAAAAGTAGTAATTAAACCCTTTTACTTGGTTTTCATTTGTTTTCAACTATTATTTCTGCATCTGCATCATATTATTTGACTTTTTAGTTTGATTTTCAAGCTTTTGTGGCAAGGTATTAAAACTTATGCCCTGATTTAGTAGTAGCTGTCAATAGGACACGAAATGTTACGACCACTATAGCTTAATATATCTTGTAAAAAAGGCTCTAATTATTATAATTTAGCTGCTAATATATGTTTTTTATATAAGATGTGTCCGTAAATTGATTAGAAAAAAATAATTCGTGTCCTGTGATAAACAATTGTTCTCGGTACGGTTTGAAATGTCCCATTTATTTGCATCAAATAATGCATCAAAAAACAGTAAAATTGTCATAATTATTAAATTAAATGATCATATTTAGATTTAAAAGCTCTTCCAGCTTCTTTAGTTTGTCTAGAATTGATAAATATTAAAATATTCTCAAGTTTGCATGGAGTAATATCATTTTTGTCTATTTAAAAAAAATACCCCATTTTCGACGCACCTTTTGAGAATAGAATATCAAAGCACATTAAAACAAATAAGTCTATGAGCATGTGTCACAGTGCCCCATACAAAATATTGCGCAATCTAATGCGATGTCATCAAGTATAACCATAAATTAGCCACATATGGTTAATATTTGGTGTAACTCTACTAAAAAGACTTCATTTGTTTTTCAATTGTTTATCCGACCGCCATTCAACGCATCAACGATTTAATTAACAAATAATTATAGAAAAAAATTGCCGTTGTATAATCCGATCCCAGTTTGCTCAAGCAAGGATGCTGCGGTGATGTCTATAGTAGACTATTGCATCATTTCGCCGCAAGGAGTCTTTATATCTATCTGCCATAATCGTGATATTGCCTCCGGTTACAGAACGCAAATTTCAATCAAAACTAGAGGGCACTAGACAATAGCCCGCCGCCATTATTATACTTGTCCGAGAACTGGCTATTAGCAGCATGCAACATACAAAACAAATTTGATGAAGATACATCAAAAAAGTTGTGTGCCCACAAGTAAATGTTACGCCGACGCCAAACTTCACTGCAATAGCCTACCTTTTTTAAATAAAAGGCAGGCTTATAAATAACTTAATCCTAGTATCCTTGCCTAATCTAATAGGCTCCTATTATCCGTAATCATATACTGCTCAGTTGAATATAGTACATAACGGCACGTATCCTCATCTCGGATATAGGGGGCTACTTGTTAGGATACAGCATTATATGCCTACTTAATTTCTAGTCACGTAAAATCTACATATTACCTATTTCTGTTGAATGTGAGCAATCAGAATTTGTTTTAATCCTGTTTAGGCAACAATATATTTAAATATATATCATTTGTAACGATTTTTCCAAAATCATGTAAATATATCACACATATTTATTTTACTGTATACTATTAATAATATTGTGAGTGATTTCGAATGCGTATCAACACCTACATTATACAATGCCCATGAGGTATCACAGCAGTTGATTCCTTGTTTTGTTCGTTTATTATAGTTGTGAATCAATTTTGTCTATAATTCATTTCTCTTTATTGTTTTCTCATTTTATTAAAAAACTAGAAAAGGCCCAGCTTTAGTCTGTTTGAGTGCTATAGACAAAAAATATTTTCTAAACATTACAGTGTATTGGTCTCCCTCATGGGTCAGAATACTAAATGTCCAGGATATAATTAAGGAAAGAACCAAGGAGACAAATTCAAATATATCTTCGACGTGTATTCCTTCCACCACCATCACCGTTGTTGGCAACATTCATTCAATACTTGCCTACGATGTACCTCTCTGCTGTATACTCTGCTCAATACATTGGCCCAATGCTGCTGTGATGCTGGGCCAACATTATTCCAAACAAAACCCTTAGGGGTTTTAAACACAAAAATAATCGTGACTATTTTTTTCGAACACTTGTTAAAGACAAAAGTACTTATAGTACAGCAAGAGAGGGATCAAATTTTCGAGGTACCAAAAACGGCGGTACAATATTTGTCCAAATGTCTGGAATTGTTCCAAAGGATTTCTAGATACAGAATCTGGTTGATGACATTGCCGAAAATAGGGGCGGGCTGAGAATTTGACACTTTTTTACACCTACCCAATTTTTACAGCAAATATTCACTTAAATGTGATTTTCGCGTCATTCTCACTCCAGGCAGATTACTATTCCGCCCGGCAGATTAGTAATCCGCCCGGGCAGATTAGTATTCCGGCCGGGCAGATTACTATTCCTCTCGGGCATATTAGTATTCCGTCCGGACAGATTAGTATTCCGCCCGGGCAGATTAGTATTCCGCCCGGGCAGATTAGTATTCCGCCCGGACAGATTAGTATTCCGCCCGGGCATATTAGTATTCCGCCCGGTCTGATTAGTATTCCGCCCGGGCAGATTAGTATTCCGCCCGGACAGATTAGTATTCCGCCCGGGCAGATTAGTATTCCGCCGGACAGATTAGTATTCCGCCCGGGCATATTAGTATTCCGCCCGGTCTGATTAGTATTCCGCCCGGACAGATTAGTATTCCGCCCGGGCAGATTAGTATTCCGCCCGGGCAGATTAGTATTCCGCCCGGGCAGATTCGTAATCCGCCAGGCAGATTAGATATTTTTTAATGGTGGCGGTTCCGGGCTTTCGTAAAAAACACTGTTTGAGTGTCTAATCTTATATTTTATTGTTCGTTCAAGTATTTACAAATGGTGGAATGTGATAATTACCACAGAATCCAAGATGGCTGCCAAACAGAACAGACTAAAGCCGGGCCTCGGAGTTCGGGAACTCTTTTTCTAGTTTTATTTAAAAATCTTTTTAAGCCAATACGGTATATTTAAAACTTTACTGCAATGTTTCAGAACATTGATGCTCAATTACGCACAGGAGCGTTTATCACTTTCAGAATCTGACGTCCATAGACGTCCAATTCTGACGTCTAAGATCTCCGCACTGAAAGAGTAAAATATTTATAATGGCCGTAGACCTGATAACATAGGTATTAAAATGAAGCGGAAAGAGAGACATCCATGATGATTTCAAATTGAGAAAAACACGTCATTCTCTATGGTTTTTATACAAATAATTATATGTCAGCGTTTTAAGAGTTAAATAGTAGGATCTCTATTAGCCTATGTAACCACTGAATGACGGTTGTTGATTGGCTGAATTCCCGCCATGTGACAGAGCAATAGTCACTAGTATAGCAACTGGTCAAATGTGGCTTACCGTACTTTGCCCAGTTTATTAAGCACATGTGCCGTGCAAAGGTCAAAAGGCAGTAACTGCTCACTTTTCAAGTAAGCAGTTACTGTATTTTTTTCTGAGCGGAGGAGACATGTATGCTGGTATCACGTTATCGGTGGCTATAACCAGGACTTTCAGAATCAGGCCAGTAAATTAAAATGTTGGGCCAGCGTCAATGGTTGAACATTAAACTGAAATAGGTTAATAACTGCTGGTAGGGCTGGACCAAGAACTTTATGGTCGGACATATAGCCTAAGTCAGCACACTCAGCCTGCAAACTGATAAATACAACACGGGTCCAACTTTTTTTCAACGCTGATGGCTGCGATGTTGGTCCAGCGTTGAGCCAATGATGTGTCAGCCGCCAAGAATAGGTGCACAGACGCGCAATGTCACGAATTCACGCTGATGTTATTATTTTATTGTTATTATGTTTTAAGTACTATCTTACTTCTCGGATGCGCTTTCCATGGGCACAGTAAGCCGCGAGTATAGTTTCTGAATTTTCAGACAGTGTGTCGGATTTTTACTGTTTGAAGAGAATGGACAGAGCTTAGGCAGCTCTCTTCGCCTCCGGCATGTCAGCACAGTTAACAGTAGGCATATACTTTTCTCTGGACAGGCACGATTATGGGAGCAGCGGGAACCAAAGCGTCGAGCAAGATTTGGAAATTCGACACAATGTAGGCCTATGCATTTCCTACTCCTCCTCAGTTGATCTATCTAGTGCTAGCGAAGATGAAGGAAAGCAGGGAAGTTTTAATTCTGATTACTCCTTTCTGGACGAGATCGGTGTGGTGACCGGAGCTCCCCTGCAGCAAGGCCATAGCTTCTCGAGGTCGCAGACCGAGTCTTCGACTTCGAGAAGCCTAGCCTTGCGGTACGGAAGATGGGTTACCACAGCGTCTGCATCTGTCGATTCAGCCGCCTCTCTGCCTTCCAGCCCATTCGGAGACAGTGATGAATCTGAGGACAGGGAATGAGCTGCCGTCGCTCCACTCACGACTTTAGCCTTCCAGGTCTAATATGCAACAGGTATTCCAGAGAGAGGGAGCAGATCAGACTGTGGAGGAGTTTCTCTGCGACTCGTGGAGAAACTCTACGCTAGTACCGGTCCGCTTGGATGTCCTGGTGAGAATAGTATGTCAGCCCATCTATATCTAAAATTAAGCACTCTGTAAGCTACTTTATTAGGTATTTGTGTATTTATATAAGGGGACCACCATTCGATATCCGGGAAGGGGGGGGGGGGCTTTATTACATTCTATTACATGTTTACATAGAACAGTTATTAAAGTAAATTATTTAGTCCTCTCGAAATTTTTTATTAAAAAAAACTTCAGCCTCCCCCCTCCAGGAAATTGAATGGTGGCCCCTAATGGACTCTCTGATTTTTAAAACCTTGAAGCAACACCCTATGTAGTTTGACGCTTCACGAAGGCTGTTCTTTCTGGCAAGGCCTCTGGCGAGGAAGGCAAAGCATATGGAATGCAGCTGCAGATTGCTGCTGTCCTAGAGATGCTACGAGGATGGGGTCTAGCTCGAGAATCTGGATAGGCCCAGGCTGAAGTCTCTTTTTCACTACAACGTTCTTGACAAAGTTCTTCTAGCGTTCAATTAAAGGGGCAGAGCGCAGGAGAACGTTGAGGACGTTGGAGGTAGGAGGAGGGGCGCCAGATGACCGTTGTAGGTCGTTAGTGGTCGTCCTGGGTCGTCAGAGAACGCATAGGGTCGCGAAGAGTTTTTGACATGTCAAAAATTTGCAACGTTTTCCAACGTTCTTGGTGGAACGCCTGATGAGCGTTCTGTGAGCGTTCTAGACGGTGGACGGCGACAATTTTATATAAACTGCGCATGACGACTATTTTATATAAACTGTGACGTGGTCACTGGTCGTCAGACGAACGCTAGGCGGACGGTAGAGGAACACAGATAACTGTACATAGATGGAGTACGGGCAGCTGAAGGTCGTCGAGGATTGTGGCAGAATGCCAGGAGAACGTAGGACGCAGCTAGAACGTAGATTGGGCGGTACATAAACAATAGAAGGACGCCGTGAACGCGGAGGTGGCTCTGAAAAGAGAACAAGCGAACTTTCTTAATTTCACAATTAAGATGACACGCTTCTAGGAATTTTCTATTTCTCAAATTATCAACTTTAGACACCTTTTAGACCATTCCACCCAAATTCAATGAAATTCCATAACTCTGACGTTCTTTCTCAGGGTATGCGGGAGTATGGCGATGGCACACAGACAGTCAGGCAAACAACACGAGGTAAATTGATCACATTTGATCCAAAATTCAGAACGCAATTTTAAGTATGTCAAACATACTAAGTGAACTTAAGTGTACACGAGAGGCATAGGTTTAATAAAAGAAATGTCTCAAATGTTCATTTAAAGGATCTGTCAAAACTAACACTTTATCGGCCTTTTCCATCCAGATTTCAAGAGTTAAGACACGAGATATAGGGTAGCTACCGGCTGATTCAACACCTCATTTAGACCACCGCGACCCTCTGTTCGCCGAGGGCGCATTAAAATTAATTAAATTCTAAAATGCTTCTGTTTCCAGGTTCCTTGCCTCCCTTGCCAACCAGACATTTTCTAATGAGTATTATATACTAATGAAATATTTGGATAGGCTAAGAGAAAGCTTTCATACAAGCTTCGAATGCCTTAATCCCACTCTCAGCACCCTTCGGGTGCTAGGGTTCACTCAGCCGTGAACGCGGAAGGACTGTGCATGGACACAATCAGGTCAATGGATAGGAAGATTTTCGTAACGTTTCGAAACGTTCTCCAACGTTCTGCTCAGAATTTTTTTTTTCACGAACCGCAGTTGGGAAGCTGGACAAGAACGTTGTGGTGAGACAGGGCTTTTAACCTGAAGACTTCGACGCGTATGTCAGCATATTCTTGGTGATTCCACCTGGCTATTGGGCCGGGCTATCGGGACGAAGCAGGATTGACCAATGTTGTTTTAATGTTTGATCATGGACGATTGATTGAACTCGTTCGCGAGCGCGAATATTTATACAACCCCAGACACAAGCTGTACAAGGATGCTGGTTTGATAAATAATGATTGGGCTTCAGTTGGAAAAGTATTAGGAGTTTCAGGACAGTACAACAAAAAGCACGTGGTCCAATTCTTACAAAACGGTGCACACAAATGTCTAAAAACAAGGCAAAACTCTGCATGACATTTCTTTAATTTCTTCTTTTATTCAAACACAATTACATGTAGGCCCCTAATGTATCTAATCAACGTACCAATCTAATCATCCTTCGACGGACGACGGACTATATAGGTGTGAATGGTCTCTCTTATTTTCTATCAGAGCGATTTTGACTGAAGCGGACGACTGATGACTGATAAATGAAGCGGACGACGGATGATTTCACGGACAGGTGTGAATGGTGCATCAGTCGGATGCGAACACCTGTCGTTCAATTTAATCCGTCCACGAAACAGACGATTAGTTTTGTGGTTGTTTAACGTTCGGGAGTTAGCAGAAATCCAGGCTCCAGCACCCTCTGTAGACCTGTCATGCAGATACTCTCTCTAACATGGTGTCATGCGTGATACTCTCTCTAACATGGTGTGCTGCTTTCTAATGAGCCGTCAACAAGCGTCTACAGAGGGTGTCCAGGGGATCTACCGGAATGACTGAGCAGCATCAGTCACAAGGGCTTCGCAACTATAATGTCGGAGGTCTACAGTTGCCGTGCAAAAGTCAAAAGGCAGTAGCTGCTTACTTTTCAAGTAAGCAGTTATTTTGCTTAACAGTGAAGACATGCATGCTGTTATTTATCACGTTATCGGTGGTTATAACCACGGCTTTCAGAATCAGGCCAATAAATTAAAATGTTCGGACAGCATCGCAGACAATGGTCTAACATTAAACCGAAATAGGTTAAAAACTGCTGGTCAGCAGGTCGGACATAAGTCAGTACACCCAGTCTGCAAGCTGATAAACACAACACTGGCCCAACGTTTGCTTAACGCTGGATGAATGGCTGCGAATCTGGACCAGCGTTGAGCTAATACTCTAGCATTAACACTATATGGCTAGCCATTACTAATACCAAGGAGGTTATATGTCCATATAACCTCCTTGCTAATACATCTACCCCAAGTAGCTTCTGAGGATTTATCAGTTCAGAGAGCTGTATTGGAAGATTAAATCATATGTAATAATTATTATGATTTCTTCTATCGAGTTCATAGTAACATTATTATTTTAAGATAATTAATTAGTCTTGATTAAAGGGAAACAATTTAAAGAAATTATTTCGCCGTTACAACACGTCCCATTAATTTACTTGTCATAATGGTTTATTTGTGAAAAAAATCTTCTTTTTAATGTTCATGTTGTACAAACTCTTTCTTCTTTTTTAATAGATAATATAAAATTTGCTAAAATGCTGTCCCAAATGTGTGTGTCACCACTGTTATCGGTACATTTTTTATTGAGCAATACTGGTTGCCAAGCATCAAATCAGGAAATATTCAAACAAAAAATATCTAATAGCAGAAGTGATATAAATAGATAGCCCTCTTCATTAAAATATGTGTTTTAAAAGTTGTCAAGTGATAAAACCCACATCATTTAAACTATAGACTACTTATTTATTAATAGTTTTCCTTGATTTCAAAAAGTGCATTTAACATAAACTCTTTAAGAATCTTATGTTGATGCATCAACGTAACTAACTAATTTGAATACACTTGGTAAAGTGGTAGACACGACCCTTTAAGGCCAAGGTGGGGGATATGTAAACATCGTTCAACTTGATCAACTGGCCAGATATGGATGAACAGATTTCCGTTTGAGGGTGTAGCTTGTCGTTTGTCAGAACAAGTTAGAGCTCTGATCTGATCTGCACTTTTTGTCCTTGCTAACTCAGCAAACACAAGACGTTGAACCATTGATGATTCAATGCTGGTCCAGCGTCGCAGACGCTGGACCAGCATTGAATCAACAATGGACCAACGCCGCGTACTGACTGTGAAAACCGTTTACAGTGCAAATATGTGTGCGACCGCGTGGTAAACATGACCTGTGGTTACGCCGCGCTACGTGTCCGGCCATACATACCCATCTGTTTACCAAACAAATTTGTATCACATGAGAAATACATTTATGAAGTTAATTAGATGTATTTAAGGCTAATTTGTCACAAGAACCATCTGTCAGCTCTTGATGAGTATTATTGTTCTGAGAATTCGTTTGTTATTTATTTATGTCCTTATTGGCCGAATTAGATTTTCTTAACCGGATATATGTGTTGGTAAGTGCGCCCATCGCGATAGTGAAAATTCCGATATCTGTTATTAAGAAAAGCTCAAACAATGTCTGTTGTTGAGCTCCATTGACTGACAGTGAGAGGTTTTGTCACTGGTGGCTATAAAAAAATCCAGTTTAAGCCTCAGAATAATAATACGAGCAAAGTATATCATATCTTGCAGCAGATTGTCTCCTCTTTTCTTTTATGGTGGCTGTGTCATCATAGATATTTTCTGTGAGATTCATATAACGTTACACGGATAAATATTTACAATGTGAAAGCTTATATATTGTAATGCTATCTCAGCCTCTTTTTGCACCAGCCCATAATAACTGTGTATCACGTGGGACTAGAGTCTTTTATTCTTGCCATTCCTAAAGCTCTACTACAAATACGACTTACGCAATGAATTAACCCTTTAACCCTTTAGCCGCCAAATTATTCAATTAAAATTTTCACCCTCTTGAAGTTGTGTCTCGCTGACGCGATCCACAACTTCAAGTGAGTGAAAATTATTCAGATTTGACAAAATGTAGGTCAACGAATTTCAAATTTTGCTGATAATTGTTACTTTTTATTTTTAATATGTTTAAAAGCTGATATGTAATGTGCTGATAAAAAATGTAAAAAAACGAATATGGACGGCACCGGTGGTTAAAGGGTTAAGCCCTCATGAGGCATTAAAGCATTATTTTACTTCCCTGAAAACAGCCCTAATTTTCGTGCAACTAATGGTTTTAGAACGAAAATTGCCATGAAACTGGTTTACCAATGCATGGTAATTTTCTATAATTTTTAAACCACATCGAGTCATCTTCATCCGCTACAAGTCGAGAATTGCGACAGCAATTAGCGGCTTGTAGGGGATGAAGATGAGAATGGTAAATTCAGATTTGAGAGGGTTAACCCTTTGACCGCCGGTGCCGCATATATTCGGGTTTTCATTTTTTATTAGCAAATTAAGTACCACCACATGTTAAAGATAAAATGTGACATCAATCAGCAATATTTGAAAACAGTTGACCTCCATTGTGTCAAATCTGAATAATTTTCACTCACTTGAAGTTGTGGATCGCGTCAGCGAGACACAACTTCAAGTGGGTGAAAATTCAGATTGAATAATGTAGCGGTTAAAGGGTTAAGGCGTCCATTTTTAATTACTCTGGCGCTAAACGACGTGGTTGCGTTCAACTCGAAATATTTGTACACCATGACATGAAAGGGTGTATCTGCCACTTTGTAAAGTGGCAGATACACCCTTTCATATCCAAGGGGTCAAAATATGCTCGTCATTCAAAATGTGCCTCATGTGGAGCGACATTCTGAGCAGACATTAGTGGAAGATCGTTTTACTCGGTATTAATGTACGTGTATATATATTGTGTACATGTAGGCCCACATGGAGGATAAGAAATATTGTTATAGCTTTAGTTTTATATATATTTTTGCATAGCATACCTACATAGCACACTATGGTGTCCGGATAGGGCCATCTCGCCCTTTCGCAGTTTCGTTGTTTCGCACTTTCGTTGTTTCGCACTTTCGTTGTTTCGCATCGCCCTTTCGTTGCTTCGCATCGCCCTTTCGCTGTTTCGCATCGCTCTTTCGCTTTTTCGCAGTTTCGTTGTTTCGCAGTTTCGTTGTTTCGCATCGCCCTTTCGTTGTTTCGCATCGCTCTTTCGCTCTTTCGCAGTTTCGTTGTTTCGCAGTTTCGTTGTTTTGCGGTCTCGCACTTTCGTTGTTTCGCACTTTCGCGGTTTCGCACTTTCGTTGTTTCGCACTTTCGTTGTTTCGTACTTTAGCAGTTTCGTACTCTCGTTGTTTCGCTCTTTCGCACTTTAGCAGTTTCGTTGTTTCGCAGTCTCGCACTTTCGTTGTTTCGTACTTTTGCACTTTCGTTGTTTCGCTCTTTCGCTGTTTTGCAGTCTCGCAGTTTCGTTGTTTCTTACTTTCGCTGTTTCGCTCTTTCGTTCTTTCGTAGTCTCGCAGTTTCGTACTTTCGCTGTTTCGCACTTTCGTTGTTTCGATTTTTCGTTGTTTCGCACTTTCGCAGTTTCGTTGTTTCGTACTTTCGCACTTTCGCTGTTTCGCACTTTCGTTGTTTCGCACTTTCGCAGTTTCGTTGTTCCGCTCTTTCGTTGTTTCGTAGTCTCGCAGTTTTTTTGTTTCGTACTTTTGCTGTTTCGCTTTTTCGTTGTTTCGCACTTTCGCAGTTTCGTTGTTTCGTACTTTCGCACTTTCGCTGATTCGCACTTTCGTTGTTTCGCACTTTCGCAAATTCGTTGTTTCACTCTTTCGTTGTTTCGTAGTCTCGCAGTGTTTTTGTTTCGTACTTTTGCTGTTTCGCTTTTTCGTTGTTTCGCACTTTCGCAGTTTCGTACTTTCGTTGTTTCGTACTTTCGCAGTTTCGCACTTTCGTTGTTTCGTACTCTCGTTGTTTCGCAATTAATGGGCGAATTTATGCCGAGCGAAATTCAAAGATTCATAAGCTATAGCTTAAGTGTGAGAGCATCTTAAGGTATATTAAAAGCTCACGTCAGCATGGAAATAATGCAAAGCTAAGGCAAAACAACATTTACAATATAGGTGGAAATTCAGTTTTCACTGACAAACTAATCTTTCAGCCATTATTTTATGACCATGCACATTTTAGTGATTAGATGGTCAGTAAATAATTACCTAGTTGTCCCATTTTTTCAAAAGTGGCGAATACAAGCCTAAGGGGCCGCTCACCAATTGCGTAATGCTTAGAGGGGGGTTAAGTGCTGAGTTACGGGATTTAGTCAAAATAGCGTTAAAAAGTGTTACAAAGGAGGTGTCAAAATCGTTACGTAATTTTTGAACGGCCCACAAACACTAGCAGGCAAACTATCGTAAGTAACATGATGCAATTACGCTAGTTTACCTGGAAATAATCGTTCAGGTCTACTGCGCTGTCATATATCAAGTGAATTCGTCCTGTGGCGAATTACTCTGTTCTCAGTAATGTCCCTGACGATATAAATGAGCGGGGGCCCTAGGGTAGCGGTTAGCACCGCTGCCTTTCACGCCGATACCGGGCTCGTCCCCCGGTTCGTTCCCCTGTCTCGGGGGCGGGGGCCCTAGGGTAGTGGTTAGCACCGCTGCCTTTCACGCCAGAGTTCGGGGTTCGGTTCCCGGTCTCGGCGGTTTCAAAGAAACAAAAATGTTTCTTCCCCATCCACGTGTGAAAGTCAGTATTGTGGGGAGCCTCCGTGACCGAGAGGTAGCGTGCTCGGCCTCAGACCGCCAGGGCTCGAATTTCGAATCCTGTGTCTGGAGGACAGTGTCATCTCAATCATCTCACCATCCTCAGGAGGTTCTCCTGGCCCAGTTTAGCCTATATGTGCACAAAAGTGGCCTAAAGCCCGATTCATTTCATTTCCCCTGTCTCGGCGGTTTGAAAGAAACAAAAATGTTTCTTCCCCATCCACTTGTAAAAAAAAGTATTGTGGTGAGCCTACGTGACCCATAGGTACCGTGCACGGCATCAGACCGCCAAGGCTCAAATTGCGAATCCTGTGTCTGGAGGGCTGTGTCATCTCATTCATCTCACCATTACCCTGGCCCAGTTTAGCCTATATGTGCACAGAGGTGGCCTAAAATCCCATTCATATCATGTTCATTTCCTGACGATATTCCGCAGAGAAATTGAAATTGTGGACAATACCAGGCATTTTGTGACCGATATAAGCCGTCTGCGCCCCACTAAAGACTGTCTCGGGGCAGGCGTGAGATTTGGGGCGCAGCAACGCCACAGCGTATGCTAATAATAATAACGTCTCGCTGGTGCAAGCGACGCACGTCATATTATCATAAGAGATAAGTAACAGATAATGTACACAATATATGTTTTCCGCGACAAAACTAGACACCTGTGAACTGATTATCAGACATAGTCGTTACCAGGGGCTATATTCTCGTTCAAGTGACTGTTACCCGCATATGCCATTAAGCATTATTAGCCAACAACACACAACATAGCTGATTCAATATTGACCAACGTTTACGACGTTCAAATAACATTGAAGCAGCGTTGGACCAATGCATAACACACGTGATACAAAGAGGCCAGTGGAGCGGAAGGGAGGGGAGGGGGAAAAGAACGAAATCGCGAAACAACGAAACCGCGAAAGTGCGAAACAACGAAAGTGCGAGACTGCGAAAGTGCGAAACAACGAAAGTGCGAAACAACAAAAGTGCGAAACAACAAAAGTGCGAAACTGCGAAACTGCGAAACTACGAGACAACGAAAGTGCGAAACTGCGAAACAACGAAAGAGCGAAACAACGAAAGTGCGAAGCAGCGAAAGTGCGAAAGTACGAAACAACGAAACTGCGAGACTGTGAAACAACGAAAGAGCGAAACTGCGAAAGTACGAAACAACGAAAGTGTAAAACTGCGAAAGTGCGAAACAACGAAAGAGCGAGACAACGAAAGTGCGAAACAGCGAAAGTGCGAAACAACAAAAGTGCGAAAGTACGAAACAACGAAACTGCGAGACCGTGAAACAACGAAAGTGCGAAAAAACGAAAGAGCGAAACAACGAAAGTGCGAAAGAACGAAACAACGAAACTGCGAGACCGCGAAACAACGAAAGTGCAAAACAACGAAAGAGCGAAAGTGCGAAACAACGAAAGTGCGAAACAACGAAAGAGCGAAACAACGAAAGCGCGAAATTGCGAAACAACGAAAGTACGAAACTGCAAAAGAGCGATGCGAAACAACGAAAGAGCGATGCGAAACAACGACGCTGGAAACAACGAAACAGCGAAACAGCAAAAATGCGATGAGAAACTGCGAAAGAGCGAAGCGAAACAACGAAACTGCGAAACAACGACACTGCGAAACAACGAAAGGATGATGCGAAACTGCGAAACTACGAAACAACGAAAGGGCGAAACTGCGAAAGGGCGATGCGAAAGAGCGAGATTTTAAAGAGATTTTAATTTTTGAAACAGCGAAACAACGAAAGGGCGAGATGGCCCTATCCGGACACCATAGCACACAGATCAGCTATGCGGGACAAGTTGCATCATACCAACATATTCCACATATTCAAACTATGAATATTTGAACCAAAAACAAAACAAATGACAATTATTTCGTGTCATTAGCTTCAATATCAGTGATTATAGCTCCACATAGTTTTAAGAAAATTGCAACAAAAGTAACATAATATGATTTAAATAATAAAAATATGCACAGGCTAGATTTTCATAACTATATGTAGCACACACACAATATATTTAGAGAAGACTACTAGCCAAATATGTTTACTCTTCATCATTTATATCTCATGCCCCGACGTAAAGACGTAAAGAGTTCCTGCAAAGCAGTTTTAGTTTGTGGTAAGATATTTTACAAAAAGTATTGTAACTATTATTATAACTGTTATTTACGGAACATGATTAGTCACGCACAAAAGTGAACGCAAGGGGTACCCGAGCACATAGAGCACCCCCTTGCTTTAAAAATGTTGCTGGTGATAAGCCCCACAAGCCCCCGGACCTCTGTGATTTATCTTAACTTAAAACACCCTCGTCAGTTCACTTTCTGCCTACATTTAACAGATTATTCACTTGTTTATGAACTTTTGAAAATAAAAAAAGCAGCCCAGAAAGCATTATACACTCATTTACTACCAAATTTCTTGAATTTTATTTCCTTTATTATAATATCGAGACATGTTCATCATACGTATCAGGTAAGCATGTGGGATCCTTCTCTATTTTATGATACAGAAGGAACTCTCAAGAACATTATTTTTTGTGATACGAGTGTACGCCTTATCCATGCTATTTTGTAACAATGCGAATAAACGGAAATTAATATACTAGTATCTTCCACTGTGCGGACTGTAATAATGCAGAGCAGGAATGTGTGGAGTCAATATCATTTGTCCGGCTTTCAAACGATATAAAAAATGTATTTTCGTCGATGTACTTAGTAGGCCTACACAGTTAATTAGAGACGAGCAAAAAGGACTGTGAATATTTTCAAAATGAACTTACTGTTTCCAGGCGCTACACGGACGATACGTATACTTGAGTAAATAAGTGAGTATCGATACTTAATCGAGTGTGTATGGATGAGTAAATCCAGTTTTCCAGGATCAGATAATGGCTGAGATGCGGAATGTATCCCGCAGCTGTGTTGTCTGTGTTATCTCCGCTCACAGCAGTCAGCGATAAATACGGGCGGAGATTATTCTAGTGCAGATAAATAGTAAGGAATTAGTGACAAATTAACCTGAGATATGGTAACAATAGATGTAAGCAGCCCGGATGGCGGCATCGTACCAGGCCGTGCCGGGGCTAGGCCTACCTGCGGGGTCACCGATACACTCTCACTCTAACAAGAGTGGAGAGCAAGTGTGACACACCGCACCAATATCACATTTAATATCACTAATATCTAAACTCATCGACAGGTCGATCCCATGTTGGTTTGATCAAACCAACATGTGATCAATGTTTTTTTCTGGTGACTGAGCATAACACAGGTGATAGCCTACGTGCGGGGTGGAACTAGATCTGATTCATCATCATTATCACAGCCTGTTTAACCCTTTCAGCCCTCACGATGCATTAAAGCATCATTTTAGATCCCTGAAAACAGACTTAATTTTCCTACAACAAAGGGTTTTAGAACGAAAATTTGCATGAAACTTGTTCACCAATGCATAGCAATTTTCTTTATTTTTTACACCACATCAAGTCATCTTTATCCACTACAAGTCGGGAATTGCGACAGCAATTCGCGGCTTGTAGCCCACAATTAACAAAAAATGTCCCAAGACTTAAAAATCCAGATGATAGTTTTATAGCCATTTTTCAAAATGATCACCAATATAGGTCGTTATGGTCATATATTTCAAATGAATAGCAGTTTTACAAAACAATAGAAATGTCAGCGTATTTTCTTGACTTTCGTGCTTCATTTCAGTAGGGGATCCAGCACACTTTTAATAAACCGAGCGAGTGATATGTGGTTTCATCTCAGCGAATGTCTCTTTTTCTGGAAATAAATTTCTTTTAGTACCGGTTGGTACGGAAATTATTTTCCTTGCGTTTTTTCAGTTTTCACGCAAAAAAAACTAAATTTACAAATTATATCTTAAGAAACATACATTCTAACTATCAGTCATCTTAATATATTGCCAGAAAATTAAATACACAATAATATAAAGAACATGGAAATTATTTTTAGAGTTTTTAGAGTATTTAGAAGTATCTCGAATAGTTTTGTGTAACAAATATACCAGTTTGCAAAACATATGGATGTGGGTGAGTGTTAACATCATTTATCCATTTTAGGGTAGCCTCACAAAAATACCCATAAAATTTTCTTAATTTTCCTGGCTTTGGACTTTGATATGTTAATGAACTCACGCAAAAAAAAAATAAAAAAATGTCCAGTTGCAATTTGTTCCCATGTTCACTACTTTTCGTAGTGTGTTTGCTGGGTCAGTTGAGTTGTGATGCTGGGCCAGCATTAAACCAACATTAATTTTTGTTCGACACTTTGTGTTCCCTAAGCGCTTCCAATTAGGTTAATTGAAATTTAAATGGCCAATGGCCATCGTCTGTGTCTATATAATATATTAGAAAATGTTTTTCGCTTTCACTTTTGTGCTTCGCATTCATAGAAATGTAGAGTATGGATGAATTCATAAACCCTTTAACCGCAAATTATTCAATCTGAATTTTCACCCACTTGCAGTTGTGTCTCGCTGACGCGATCCACAACTTCAAGTGGCTGAAAATTATTCAGATTTGACAAAATGGAGGTCAACTGTTTTCACATAATGCTGATTGATTTATCTTTAACATGTTTAATAGGTGGTACTTAATGTGCTAATAAAAAATGAAAACCCGAATATATGCGACAACGGTGGTTAAAGGGTTATTAAATGAATGATACATGACAACCTGGGCCCGGAGAACCAACTGAGAATAGTGATGAATCAGATCATGGCACTGTCCTCTAGACACAGGATTATAGATTAGAGCATAGATGTCTGGGGCCGAGCACGCTATCTGTCAATCGCAGAGGCTCCCCAACAATATTGAATAGTTTGGCCTACAGGTGAGTGGGGGGGGGGGGGGGGGGTGGGTGTAGCTCATCACACAAATAGGGCAGTAAGGTCAAAATTGAATTTTGGCCCAAAATGGTATTCTTTCCCCGACCAACGGAAGAGTGGCTCAGCCTGTCACATGACCAGATCAGCCATTCACTGTCGTCACTCAGCTGTTATTTAAATTATGGGATGGGAAATTACATTTGTGACGAAATTGTTAGTACATTTAATAGCCATGTCCTTTCTGTTCCATAAACTGAAATGATTTTTGAAAACCTTTATAATTTTTTGTTTGGTGAGGCTTTTAAATTGTATGTAATAATTCAATGTTATGTAATCATTGAAATAAGATTTTAGATGTCACTATAAATAATCATAATTAAATGCCGCTTGTATGCCTTGTGGGAGTCGATCATTGAATGTTCAGGTTTAGCAGATCCTGGGCAATTGTTGAAGTTTTTAGCCTTAGTTTTGTCGATTAGCTAAAATCTGGACAAATGGCATACATACCGATAAAGAAGTTCCCTGCAGGGGTTTCTTTAAAGTGGCTCCATCAAGCTACATTATATTTTGATCTTACTCGTTAAAAAACAGTAGCGTAGGTAACGCTTATTTAGAAGTAGATTGGCATTCGATAGAACTTTGGCTGATTAATTTAAAGCGGATTATTTTTTTTTTTTTACAAAAAAATGTAATTCATGGTAGCGTAAGCCTACTCCTGTTTTTGTCATTCATCTTTTATGTTCTGACGAAAATTGCAAATATTTTCACCCATTGTTGTATGAATGTTGTTCCATCGTCTACGACGCTGGCCCAACTCTGATCTAACAATGGATGCAGGTCATGTGTCGTCATTCTTAGTCATTCATCTACATAGCGATAAAATAGACACTACTCTTGAAATACATTGAAATACATGTATAGGTATTGAATATCTAAGGTGGCGAGGAAGCAGTACTTCAGGCTAAGTGGTATGACCGTTTTATATGTCAGTTTTTATCCATGTGCGATATATTATTAACCATGTTTGTCTTAGGAAATGATTCTCAAGCACACGTACGTGCGGCAGGTGTGAATTCAGTGATTTAAAGGTGATCTATCACCCTTATATGGTATGAATAATTATGTCCTTATATGGGGTGATTGGCTATCATGTGACCCTCTCAGAGGGTCACATGATAGCCAATCACCCCATATAAGAAAACACTTGCGCCCCATCTTGTGGCAACTTTGATTTATTTGTCACAAATTTATTCATACCATATAAGGGGTGATAGATCACCTTTAAATTTTATCACTCGATCATCTACTGTATCATTTGTATTAGGCCCAAGAACTTAACTTAAATAAAATGATTGCTAGGCTTGATGTTTATCTGTTTGTAATACCACACCGTCGTCTCTATCTGTACTTATATTGAGTCTACGCGAATAAAAAAATATAACGAAATGGAGTGCGGGAATATCCGATTAAATATTAATATAGCTATTAAAACCATCGAAACGTTTTCCAATCGTCAAGATGCTTTCTGTCGCCAAGATGTTTTCCAAACGTCAAGATGATATACAGCAGCCAAAGGGTTGTACGTGTCACTCATCATGCTCATGATACCACCCTCTGGGCGCGAGTGGACGATGGATGTATCCGTCGCCTGAACACTTATATCAACATTACTAATAACCCTTGCAACGCTGAAATATTTTTGTATAAAGCATGGAAAGGGTTATTTTCAATTTGAAAACATCATAAATGTCTTAGTCAGCCTTTTCCGCTTCATCTGAATACCTGTGCCATGGGTCTAAGACCATTATAAATTTGAAAGTCTGAATTCAGTGCGGAACATTCTGACGGCAAAAGTCGGTGCCCGAACTGAAAGGGATAAGAGACACCCAGACCCAGATTTAGTACATCCTGTAAAATAAAAAAGCGACGTCCCGAAGCCACAGCCACGCGGCGTAATCTGTAAGTCTTTTTTTAAAGAAACATTTTCCATGTATCTGATTTTTGAGCCATGCTGCAGCAAGTGGCACAATGTTGCATAACGTTACTCACTGAATAATAATTAGTCACTTCTAAATTTAGCCAGATAGCATAGCACACCTTGGCTATACGAGTTATTAATCATGCTCATAATTATGATCCGTGCTATGTTCGTCTATGTGCCACGCTGTTGTTATTTTACTTCAGTGGCACAACGGTTAGAGCACAATAGCCGCTCCCTGTCGTACGGGTTCAATCACTGCTTTGTGCAGGTTTTTAAAGAAATATAATGTTCCTACCGCCTCAACACTGGTGAGACATCATTGTTTTGATGTTGTTCAATTGAGCAAAACAGTTCAACCTCATATGTTTCACTTTATAGAGGTGTATATGAGTACCTGGTAGGACACATTGCTATGTGTACGATAAGTCACTAACACCAAATGGTTGCAGTGCTGTATGCTCTCCGGGGAGATGAAATGGCACATGAATGAATAGGTCCAGTTACCAGGAGTAATATCAGTGGCGGATCCAGTGGTGGCGGATATGTGGAGGGTCCGGTCGCACACAAAACCATATTATTATTGCATTATTATTTTTATTTTCATTTCAACAAATAATACATTTTGATTTTCATGTTATAAAATAATACATGCAAGGGACACCCGCAAAAAACTTGAACGCCGCTTCCATGCAGGCCACATACTCTACATATGTCATATTTTAGAAGAAGTTCAGTTGAGGCACAAACTGTCCCCCCCCCCCAAAAAAAAAAAAAAAAACTAGAAGTTGTTTGATGTTGGCCCAGCGTCCGCCCAGCATCAAACATACAATGGGTCTAGTGTTTCCTGGGTTACCAGTGGTTATTATAGTAGCTGTATACTGCTCTGTAAAGGCAAAATGCAGTATCTGCTTACTTGTAAAGTAAGCAGATACTGCCTTTTGGCTTTGCACGGCAGTATATCACCAGTATTGGAAATTGAAGCAGGTAGTTATCAGAATCTACTTATAGCAGCAGTGTCGTGAGTGTGAAGCTACCACCTGTTGTAGAATCTTTAAAAGGAAACGCCTAGATTGAGTTTACATAGCGAAAAGTAGACCTAGATAACATTGTTGTGTCAAAATATGAATACATTCACCATGTTTAAAGGCAAACATTCACATGTATTTTTTTATTTATGCATACTTGTATATAATACTACTTAATATATCATTTATCATCAATGTAGCATAATGTCGAGGAATAGGTGGGTTTTCCATAAGAAAATCCAACATTGTTTCTATTGTGGCTCTATTTCACGCAATAGCATCAATGAATTCTTTTTTGTAAACTCACTGTTATAGATGGCGGTTTTTTCTAGGTCACTGATTTGACGATAAGATATGCATATGGAACTGCTTTTTGGTCGATACAGGCTGAGATCGGTACGCCGTCGCCAGATACAGGCCGAGCCGAAGGCGAGTGCCTGTATCGGCGACAAGTACCGATATAATAATTATCAGTTAAACATATGGGTGGTCGTACGATAAAATGCATATGACACTGATTTTTGGTCGATACAGGCTAAGATCGGTACAAGTCGCCGACAAGTACCGATCTCAGCCTGTATCGACCAAAAAGCAGTGCCATATATGCATTTTATCGTACGACCACCCATATGTTTAACTGATAATTAGTATATTTAGACTGCAATGCGTCAGTATAACGTAAATAATTCGCAACCGGAAAACGAATTGTTTACAGGTTTTGGTCGATACAGGAAGTTATCAGTACAAGTTTCATGGTCTATAACACCTGTGGGAGTACGATAATGGATGTGAAATTCAGCTATTATCTTGCATTATCGATTAATTTGTTTATGGATTTACAAGCCTATGTACAGGACAGAGTTATTTATTGTAAATGGTGCTGATCAAGAATATTCTAAAAAAGATAACATTTACAATTTCATGGTGGATAATCATGATTTTGAATCAGTCAGCTAGACTAGCAGACAAATAGAATTCGTGAAAGAAATGTTTTTAAATTATTATTCATGGTCGGCTAAATTTTAGGTGTAAAATTTAGTAAATTTAATGTTCTTGGCAATCCATCTAGCCCCAATACAGCTTCAGATGTAACATTGAATTCCAAAACATCACGCGAATATAAAGCTTTAAGAAATAAAATCATCTTGGTTATTTTGAAGTTTTAAATATACATTTTTTTGTTCCCAATTCAACTAGGGAGATCTTCCCGCTATTTTATTTTTCTCTTCCTGTAATATTTCTATGTCGCGTTCAGAATCCATTGTATGGCAAAGATAGATGCCTTGTCTTAGTTGTATTAATTTAATTTCCACTAAAGATACAATAATTTGATTTTGGGAACTGTGATAGAGTAGAATAATTTAATACTTGTGTCCATTTGGTGCTCCACATTATTATGCCGATGTCCATAGTGTTTCATATATGAAAAATATGAAAAAAAATTTAATGATAAAACTGTATTTAGCCAGTCAATAATTTATGAAACGTTTTTTAAATAAAAAATTGTAGTTGTTATTAGTTATAGCTAGTCTAGTTGTATATATGAACCAAACTGATCACTACTGGTGATAACGCAGATGATACTTTCTTATCTTTGTTATCTGACAAAGATAGTGTAGGCCTACATATACACAGGTCAAGAAAGGACATGGACTCTCAACGTTTTATATCATATGCTTAGGCCTACTTGGTATACTGGACATATTTGGTATAACAGTTTTTTAAAATTTGTTGCTATTATTTTTAATTAAAATGATGCCCTTTCCCAAGATGTGCTTCTGTATACACCATGTGATCATATTACCACCTTATCTCTTATCAGTGTTATTAATTATTATTATATTCCTTATACAGTTATATAGACGTTTGATTCGTCTGTACATACATGGGTAGCAGCATACTGACAATATTAAAATGACCAGAAGAGATTCCTTGGAATAGGTCCACAAAATAAAGGTGAGGCAACACATTTCTGGTGATATGCATACACTGAGTGGGCTCCACTCATATTGAATGTGAAAGTTATATCAGCGGTTAGAACTGTGCTGGCAATTAACGTTCTAATTGTTTGAACCGAGCAGACATCGCGTGCCAGTTTAAATTCTGTTTTTTTTCTGAGAGGGATAATGGTTGCTTCACAAGTGTATGGAGAGAGACGGAAACTTCGCTCTTATACAAATAAATGCTGGGGTCATAATTTTGTGAAATTCGTGTTAATTTTTATTAGTGGTGGTCATCTTTTGCACAGTATATATATCACTGTTCATGAAATGGGTTTATATTTACATAGCCGACTAATTAAAAATTAGAAATGATATCAAGTTGAATAAACATTTAAAAGATCTTCTGCATGCATGTAAATAAGATAGTGTCATACATAAACGTTTTTGAAATGCCTTGTTCCTCTAGTCTTCGAGTGGGTCATGTGTCGACACGGTGTAAGACTCATCGACTTTACCACATGTAAATACCAAGCAGCACTTAATGCATGTCCATGAAGTCCATCGGTTGCCGTGTAACAGTGTCATATCATTGATCATTTCTGAATGGCACACACTGGCATATCACACGCTACATTGTAGTCGCAGATTATACTGCCTGTTGATGCCATTTGTGACTACTTTTGATACTGTTTTGTGACTACTTTTAATACTGTTTTGTGACTACCTTTGATACTGTTTTGTGACTACTTTTGATACTGTTTTGTGACTACTTTTCATACTGTTTTGTGACTACTTTTCATACTGTTTTTTTTACTACTTTTTCAACGATACGAACCGTTAAACTTGTCTAGCCATTCTTAATTTAGTCACCTTGGTTTTAAAAGGCCGTATCTACCACCTTGTAAAGTCGCAGATACGACCCTTTATTCCCATGGTTGGCAACTTAACCCTTTAACCGCTGGTGCCGCTTATACTCGTTTTTTACATTTTTTATTAGCATGTACCCTATCACCTTTCAAACATATTGAAGATGAAATGTGACATTAATCAGCAAGATTTGAAAATAGTCCACGTCCATTTTGTCAAATCTGAATAATTTTCACTCGCTTGAAGTTGTGGATCGCGTCAGCGAGACACTACTTCAAATGGGTGAAAATTCAGATTGAATAATTTGGCGGTTAAAGGATTCAAGTTAACATTGTGTGGCATTGGAATACAATGTGCTTTCTAGTCGTGATTCTTGCTAATAGCTAATAATAATTTATTCATCTTAATTGCTTATCATTTTTACTCTCGTACACACGGTGACAATACATACATGTACAAATTCACATGTTGGTTGAAGTTTTATACATCATCTTATAAGTTGAGTAGTCTTATGCAACAATGCTATGATTGACCTTGAAACCAAGGATATGTAGCAAACAAGGGTCATCATATTAGGAGGCCGTAAAGCCGAAGGTCTATGTGATGATTTTTTGTGATGGTAGTAATTTATATGCGAATTAAATGTACGTATCGAGTGAATTTTTATCAGTGTGAGGTATTTGCTGAACTGACCCTTCCCAGAGGCGATGGACATCTGCCTCAGCTTTAGTAGTGAGGCTTTACACTGGCGTTCGAGCTCACAACTGATGACAGCAATTCAGCAAAGACTGTGTACATGTACAATATTTGCTGACAGTTCGTTACTTATATGTTGAAGACATTCCAATAACGATCACCCCTTTTTGAAATTCTAGACAATATACCCAGCCAATCAACTGTGTCTCACCAGCTTAGGTCCATGTTATTCTACTATTTCAGATAGAGGCCATGCTCAGGGGGCAGGGAATTGTCGAATATCTCACAAAATTAAAGAAGTACGCTAATCTGACCACCATCACCAATTAGATGGGAAGAATTTAATCAACTGTGTCTGGCATGATTAGCTTCTTCTGCAACCATCCCAACAAACGAGTGGCGAGCAAAACATATATAAATCTACAACTGATAATGACTGAGTTTAAAAATGCAGCTTTGTTTTACAAGGATTAGATTGACGTCTTCTGTCAGCCTGTAAGAGGATGACATTATAATTATTGATATCACTCGAAGGGAAGTGTTGGTAAATTGAATAGATATGGTAAAATAGAGCATACATATGACCATTATTGCAATGATTGACCCTTCCCCCTAAAACCAACATGATATCTTTCAAAATCTATATTAAAAATACATTGAAGGGGTTTTTGAAATCATTATAAATAATAATGTTACTTATTGGAAGCTATGAAAACAACGCTAACACTATTTACACAAGCGGCTGTAAAGTGACACTTTTGGGACATAAATTAAAGTGAAGATGCGTGTGAATGGGCCGTTCTAAGAGGCCCGCAAACAAGCTTTCTCAAAAGCTCTTAACTCCATCATTGATTTACAGAGCTCATAAATCTACTGTCGTTAAGCGCACCGGAAATTTCCAGAAACAGGAGCAGTTGACAGCGACGCTGGTCCAACATTGAAACAACGTGGGGTTAATGTCTCGTGATTTCTGAGTTACGTTGCTCCGATGTTGGGTTAGTGTTGGGCCAGCGTCGAGCACAGTGGACCGGTATTAACCCAGCATCGTGTCAACATGTTGTCCTTGCTGGGATATTACAGATCTTTCGCCGACCTGTTCAAGTGACTGTCAGAGCCACCTGGTGAATCTTCACGATTTCACTCAGTCCTGAAGTCAGTGACTCCTGCAGAAATAATCCACTAAACCAGTTTTACCTTGATGGAAAATAAACCTCGATTGTAGGAGAACCATGTTGCAATTACATTGTAAGCCCAAATCAGTTTATTAGCTCGAACATTAATCGATTATTAAACCTACAGCCAAGTCAACCCTATGTCCACGAGCTTTACATTTTAAAATATAATGGTCAAATATTGCACTTTTTTATTTACTGACACTGGCTATTACCATAATATTGATTTGAATATCACATGAGTTTAATTTCTAGGGTAATTGATTGTTTTAGGTTTAAGATATCATCTCTCATGCCAGCATTGATGGAGTGAATGAGAGCTTAATGCAGAGTTTGCCAGAGCTGCTTCACTGATGGCTATTCCTTTTGAGGACGGGAAATATTTCACCTTCAGTTTATAGGGCGGGTCCTGGTGTAGTTGCTTACCCTGTCGGCCTATTACGCCGAAGCTAGCGGGTTCCGTATCACATGATATACAAAATTAAATAGATAAAATACCGATTATGCTCAATTTCTGATTACCATATACTTTGGCTGTAACCAGATCTCGTCATATGCACAGAACGCCCAGAATGCCAGAGCCAGCTACAAAGGTGGACGTGATCGTCCGCGAAATGAAAGCAGATGAAGAGGATGACGTGATCGCATTGATATGGGACCGGATGTGGGTGCGCACAGCCCACAACACCATTCTCAGCATGATGAAGCGCATCTGGTTTCTCTCGCTCCTTGTGCTCATCTCAATGGTGCTCTTTCAGGTCACCAGGTCAGCAGGTATCTCACTGATTGGAGGTATATTTGTGCCACAGATCCTGGCGTACATTGTGGGCAGATACTTTGCGTTGAGGTACATATGGAATCGTTACCGCCGGTATGATCTCCAGGTAGGCTAACCTTACCTTTTACCATGATTAATTTGTGTATAGTGGTTCGGGTGTCAGATTAACCCTTACAACTGTGAAATCTTTTTTGCATAAGGTCACTATGCTTTTTTCCTCTCTTTTAGATGAGCGCGCGCATTAGATTTAGGCAGCGCATTACCAAAAAAAAAAAAATATATATGTTTTCTGCCCAGCGGGCGCATTAAATTGTTGCCGATTTCCGAAAAAAAAATATTAATTTCGGGAGATGAAAAAAAAAAATTCGAAAAAAAACCAAGTTTATTTCAGGAGATAAAAGAACATTTTTCCAGCTATGTTTTTTTGCTTGTTTTTTACGTTGTCCTCATTATTTTTTTATAAAATAGGTTAAAAGTTTTTTTTTTTTACGTCGCCCTCATTAACTTTTCTAGAAATTTGTCAAATGTTTTTTTTATTTGGACAATTTCAATGCAATAACTTTTCCAAATATAGGTTCAATGTTTTTTTTTCTTAAATGTTTTTTTTCCTACTCCCGTTCCCCCCCCCCCCTCATTAGATTTGGGATTTTTTTCGATCGAAAACGGAGGAATAAAACACAGTGGCCTAAACCATGGATACCAAAAAGTTTTTACAATTTAAAATAATCATAAACGTCTTAGTTAGCTCTTTCCGCTTCATTTGAATATGGATCCTCGGCCTTTATAATTTTTTTAAATACTTTTAGACGTCAGATTCTCCCACGATGAAAGGGTTAAGCATTAAATTTACTAATAGTTAGTGCCGGCTTATACTTTCTCTATTTACTATACATGGTTGTTTACAAAACCCATCTTCCTCCGCAAGGCCCGCTACTCCCGACGTCGCAGACGGAGCTATTACACGAAAAGTTTTCCCATGACGCTATTTTTATTTGTGAAATTCGCGTTCCGATCTCCATCTGCGACGTCGGGAGTAGCGGGCCCTGCGGAGGAAGATGCCAGAACTCGTCATTGGTTTGACAGGAGGAAGACGGTAGTTTGTACAAATACTGGAGCAGCCCTGGACGAGGGATGTTTGTGGCGTCCTCTCAAGGTCAGGTGATCGGGATGGCGGGCATGCGCTCTTTGGCACCGGATGTGGCTGAGATAGTTGTGTGGGGTACGGCGTACAGATGTTGCGGAAGCGGTATTGGTACGGCAACGTTACAACAGGTAGCTATGTGTCTCTTCTGCCAGCGGCCGGAGTCATATTGGCCTGTATGTAGTCGCATTGTCCGTCCGTCAGCAAAGTCATCCGTCAGTCCATTGAGAAGGTAATTTTAAAACATTCTACGACAGAATTCACTAATTTTAAGACACATCAGTGACCAGGACCGTGTTTACTCTAGAATACAACTCTTACCCTACAATACAATGTTTTCTCTACAATACAATACAATACAATACAATACAATACAATACAATACAATACAATACAACACAATACAATACAATACAATACAATACAATACAATACAATACAATACAATACAATACAATACAATACAATACAATACAATACAATACAATACAATACAATACAATACAATACAATACAATACAATACAATACAATACAATACAATACAATACAATACAATACAATACAATACAATACAATACAATACAATACAATACAATACAATACAATACAATACAATACAATACAATACAATACAATACAATACAATACAATACAATACAATACAATACAATACAATACAATACAATACAATACAATACAATACAATACAATAGGCCTACAATACAATAGGCCTACAATACAATACAATACAATACAATACAATACAATACAATACAATACAATACAATACAATACAATACAATACAATACAATACAATACAATACAATACAATACAATACAATACAATACAATACAATACAATACAATGCAATGCGATACGATACGATACGATACGATACGATACGATACGATACGATACGATACGATACGATGCGATGCGATGCGATGCGATGCAACGCAACGCAACGCAACGCAATGCAATGCAATGCAATGCAATACCATGCGATGCAATGCAGTGTAATTGCCAGATGATGAGAACCGTTAGAACTGTTTTCTGTAGGATGATCTTTTGGCACGGATTAAAACCATTAATTCAATGCAATACAATACAATGCAATGCAATGCAATGCAATGCAATTCAATGCAATGCAATGCAATGCAATGCAATGCAATGCAATGCAATGCAATGCAATGCAATGCAATGCAATGCAATGCAATGTAATACAATGCAATGCAATGTAATGTAATACTATGCAATGCAATGCAATGCAATGCAATGCAATGCAATGCAATGCAATGCAATGCAATGCAATGCAATGCAATGCAATGCAATGCAATGTAATGCAATGTAATACAATGCAATACATTGTCTGTTTTCTGCAGGATTTAAACCATCAGCATCAATAATCTAAATATCATGGTTCTGATACTAGTATATCTTCCACAACGATTGAAAGGCACACTGATTCGAATGTTTGTTAGACACCATTGAAGTACGTGTAGGCCTGTATAAGCAAGAAACACACAATAACCTATATTTTGAAAGAAGTGTTTGCTAAATAATAAACATTTAAACATGATAAATAATGTAAGTGATAATCATACGAAACGAAAAATAGACGACAGGCGCGTTACTGTAATGCACAAAAATTGTGCGGCGTGGCATATTTTGACAATAAACAATAACTAGTGTGTAAATGTAATAAACAATCGTATGAGCAGCAATCACAGACACATATTTGGATGGAATGTAGCTCACTATGTATCATCTAATATTAGAGGTCTGGAGGTCGGGTATAGGTTATTACTGAAAAATCTGTACCATTAGCCGAATCGATATAGCCCATACCCAGATTTCAAATGTGGACTGAAATTCCAGAGGGATTTATCGTAATGACGCGATATCTATCAACATTATTTACCGGGGAATAATATTTACTTGAATAATACCTTACCAAAATCTCTGATAACGAAATCAATTCGTGACCCAAAAAATATAAATTTTCAATTCAAGTGACTTATAAATGATGACACTTTACAACATCTTCCCTATGAGTGTTTTGTTTCGAGTATACCGTCCGTGCATGGTATTATTGTGTAAACAAGTCAGCTTGAACATGTGAATATACAAGATCAATGGCTTCGTAAACATTCGCTGTCGTAATTTTTAAATTTAGTGGTGTATTGCCAAGGCATTGGCCTATGAAGTTATTGTTTTTCGCCTAACCCCTTTAGCGCAGGTCATTACAAAATATTCTGATTTTTTCCAACCCCCGTCCTCAGAAATTCAGCGGTGGGTAAAGAATGCAAGTGTGCGTTAAAAGGGTTAATGAAATGGTGGGAACAAAAGAGTGGGTGGGTGGAATGAAATCCAACAAATGCGATAGAGTGCGCTGTAAAATCCAAATAAACTTTTAAAGAAGTCAATTATATTTTACCTTATGCCTTATCTTAAATCATAATTTATTTTGCTTAGTTTTTTTTAAGCCCAAAGAGGCAGAAAACCTCTGTTTCCCGAGTAATTGCGTGCTGCAATAATGACATACATATATGCATTTGAAGCTGACACATGTTGACACAATTGCCATCTTCAAATGAATGTTAAGCACACAACGTATAAGCTATATATTATAAAGCCTGAAATTTATCAAATGTACAGGTTATATATTATATAGCCTGAAATTTACAGGTGCAAATCTGAAATAAAGCTGAAATTGTAAATTATAACTGTTATGTGTTGTGAAAGGGGTGACTAATTTATATTTTATAATACCCGAGCACACACTTTTCGCTTTCCAGTTGTGATTACTTCACATCAACTGTTAATTGTGATTAGCCCCCCCCCCCCCCCCTTGGAGACCAGGTCTCCAACACTGGCACTCGCGACTCGCGCGTTATCAGATGATCGGATCAGCGAGGGCCATACTGCTATTTATTAAACCTTCGTGGGAGAATATATAGAAAGGTTACGCGGGTCGTATACGAGTTTAAAATATGGCACTGGTAATACCCAGGTCAGGCCCCGCGTTCCCAGTGGGGCTTGGGCTGGTTTACTATTACCAATGTCATAATCTACGCCCCGGCACTCTCTCGGCACCTTTATCCATATCAACACAGTCACTTTGTTACAGGTGATGACATACTGCCGTAACCGGGGCTACACAAACATCGTGACGTCAGTACCTGAATCTCAGCTGGAGGCACAGTATCTACTACTCAAACACGGCTTCGTTCTCAGTGGACATACATGGGAGATCAATGACACTGTCACTCTGTGTAAACTACAAAATTACAGAGTCAAGTTTGTCATCTAATCCAACATCAAGGAAGAGAAGTAGCTGCCAGTGACTCAGCAAACTTGAGATGTTGATCATATACTCTGTTATTGGAAGCGAAATGAGCGCTTAAACAGCAAGATTTGCAAATGTTTGATCTCAAATTAAACAAATATGAGAATTTTTCATCCACTTGAAGTTGTGGGTCGCGGTAGCGATACACAACTTCAAGTGGGTGAAAAATTAATTTATTTAATTTAGCGCTTTACGGGTTTATGTTGGCCCACCGCTGTCCAACCAATGTAGGCTTACGTGCATCTCGTCTTTTCCAATACTGGAAGGACGAGCTCAATTTCCTAGACTGGCTGGTTGTTGTGAGATTTTGTATATTTCGAGCAGAGGTATAACGCGGTATAACGCAGTGGTATAACGTCTTGTCTCAACGTCCGTTATTTACCTTTATAATAAAATGCTGTTCACATAGCATTGTGTTGTTTGATTACATATGCAACCCACATTAACAATAAATTATGTTTCATATTAAAAAAACGTGTATGACCTCAAATATTTTGTTGAAATTTTAAAACTGCTAAATCGAACAAGAAGCTGAAATAAATCTGGCTTTATTATAATACTGCTCTGACCAGTCAATACCTTGACCCTATTTCAGGTTTAATCCTAAGGAGAACGTCGAAGATGGTGGGCCACACATTGAACCATCAATGAATCATCACAGTAGGAATCTAAGATTTATATCTTAGATTGCAAAATTTGGTTAATTCTGTACTGAAGTGTAGCACATTTTAGCAACTTAATTGAGTAGTTACTGACAGACACAATCCACTTTTCAAATATAAGAAAGACAATTTTTTCATGTTTTGTATTTTATCATACCCGATGTTGGGATCAGGACTACTAATTGTCACGTCAGAGCTTGGATGCTAATCTCCTGCAATCCAGGTATTATATTTGATATTCAGGTTACATAATGTTGCTTACCCGCTTACTCGGAAAGAGGTGACGTGCTCAGTTTTAGATTGTTCGAATGTATGAACTTGTTTATGGAGGGTAATGTCATCTGTTTTTTTCCACAATTTCCAAAAGTTTCTCTAGACCAAGCTTATTAGCCTGGAGGCGCACACATATGACACAAAGCTACATTCATTCATTCATTCATTCATTCATTCATTCATTCATTCATTCATTCATTCATTCATTCATTCATTCATTCATTCATTCATTCATTCATTCATTCATTCATTCATTCATTCATTCATTCACTCATTCATTCATTCATTTATTCATTCATTCATTCATTCATTCATTCATTCATTTAATCATTCATTCATTCATTCATTTATTCATTCATTCATTCATTCATTCATTCATTCATTCATTCATTCATTCATTTATTCATTCATTCATTCATTCATTCATTCATTCATTCATTCATTCATTCATTCATTCATTCATTCATTCATTCATTCATTCGTTCATTCATTCGTTCATTCATTCATTCATTCATTCATTCATTCATTCATTCATTCATTCATTCATTCATTCATTCATTCATTCATTCATTCATTCATTCATTCATTCATTCATTCATTCATTCATTCATTCATTCATTCATTCATTCAAGTATTCATTCATTTATTCATTCATTCATTCATTCATTCATTCATTCATTCATTCATTCATTCATTCATTCATTCATTCATTCATTCATTCATTCATTCATTCATTCATTCATTCATTTAATCATTCATTCATTCATTCATTCATTCATTCATTCATTCATTCATTCATTCATTCATTCATTCATTCATTCATTCATTCATTCATTCATTCATTCATTCATACAATTATTCATTCATTCGTTCATTCGTTCATTCGTGAATAATTCAGCTACAATCAGACCTAAATCAAGCGTGTGAATATTTAAAGATATTCTGTGAAACTCAATAGCCTTGACCTCCATTGTTGTCACCAAGCTGGCTAATACAATGATATAAGGAGGAGGGTGTCTTATATAACTTTGTTTTCACCGAGTTCCCATTCAGAAAGGTTTCCGGTGACGTCACTGGGTTTCACAGAATAAGCGTTTAAAATACAATCTGATTGAAAATAATATAGTAGAATTAACCTCACGAAATAAAGATACAAAACTATGTTTATTGGGTGATTTTAACGCCCGAACAGGTCAACTATCAGATAATATAAGATCCGACGACAGTAGGACTTTTGTGGAGTTTCATGATATATATGAAACAGAAAATAAATATATTAATGGAGCTGTTAGAGTCAATTCGGATAAACAAGTAAATAATATGGGAAGAAGATTAATAGAAATGTGTCGTAGCCTCAACCTAATTATAATGAACGGTAGATTTGGAAAAGATAATCAAATCAGTAAAAAAACATGCAAGGATTCAAGTACTGTAGATTACATTATTATATCTACAAATTTAGCAGAATATGTGCCAGATTTCGATGTACTAGTTTTTGATCCTATATTGAGTGATATCCACTGTCCAGTTTATGCTGCGTTCACAATTGAAACAATAAATAAACAGAACGCAATAAATGATAATAAACAAACCTAAAACAAAATTTATATGGAAATCAGAGGATGCGGCTTTGTATAAAGATAAACTAAGTGAAGTAGACTGTTCATATATAGAGGACAAATTAAACGAAGCCGAATCAGGTGATGAGGTCGTGTCAATGGATATTATTAACAACATTGTAGAAGATGTATCTAAACTATTAAAAGATGTCGCCTCTGATTCTGGAATGGCAAAACCAGTGATGGCAAAACCGAGCAAACCTAAACGACGGTCATTGCCTCATAAACCATGGTACAATTCTGACTGTGAGAGTACACGTCGTACCATGCTTAGATATAAAAATAAGTACAGAAAGTTGAAAAACGTAGAAAATTTAAATCTCCTCAAAAACTCTTGTAGGATATACAAAAGAAATATAAACAAAGCTAATCGTGATTATGAAAATTAATTAATTAAGAAAATACGTAAATTACAGTCTGAAAACCCAAGAGAATATTGGAAATTAATACAAGGAAAACGTGGCCCAAACAGTATTCCTAACATCTCCCTTCGAACTTTTTGAAAACATTTTAAAACTTGACGTCTGGCACACAGACAAATATTGATCACAGAGAAGAAAGACTTGTGTCAGATGCAAATCCAAGCCTGAATGAACCGTTTAAAGATCAAGATATATTAAAAGCAATCAAACAACTAAAAAATAACAAAGCCGCGGGTCATGATCAGATTTTAAATGATTTTTTTAAAAACTCACCACCCACCTTTATACCGATCTATACAAGATTGTTTAATTTATTGCTGGTCTCTGGGCAAGTGCCTGATGATTGGTGCCTTAGTGGCATCATGTCTATATATAAAAGCAAAGGTAGTGCAAATGACCCGAATAATTATCGAGGTATTTCTTTGTTAAGCTGTCTAGGCAAACTTTTCACAAGCTGTATCAATAACCGATTAACAGATTTTGTAAAAAAAAATGATATTATCGGTCCTGAACAAGCTGGGTTTAAGTCCGATTTCTCCACTATTGATCACTTGTTTGTACTTAAAAGTTTAGCAGATGTATATTTGAGCAAACGTAAACGTTTATATTGTTGTTTTGTTGATTACAAAAAAGCTTTTGATACAGTTAATAGGTCAAAATTATGGACAAAATTGTTGTTATCAGGTATATCTGGAAGGATCCTGGATGTTAAAACTTGTCCCCTTTGATGTTTTCGATATACTTGGCTGATTTAAATAATTTTCAAGCAAGTAAATGTACAGGGCTAGACTATTTGAATAATATCCAAGAAGAACCACTTAACGACGAATTGACTACTTTTTTAAAGTTGTATTTACTGATGTATGCAGATGCTACTGTCCTGCTGGAATCTCCTGAAGATTTGCAAACATCATTAAATACGATGAAAGATTATTGTTCAATGTTTGACCTCGATATTAATATAGATAAAACAAAGGTAATGATTTTTTCAAGAGGGAAACTACGAAAACCCCACTATTTTAATTATGGGGATCAAAATATTGAAGTTGTAAATGAGTACAATTATCTAGGACTGGTTTTTAATTATAACGCTAAATTTAATGTAGCAAAGAACAATTTTATATCAAAAAGGGGCAAAAGCTCTGTTTTTATTGTTGAAAAAAATAAGAAAAATGTCATTACCTGTTGATGTAGCTATAAAGCTTTTTAATAACCTTGTGAAACCCGTTGTATTGTATGGCGGGGAGGTGTGGGGGTGTGAAAGTTATGATATTTTAGAAAGATTACAACTGAGATTTTGTAAATATATGTTATCTGTAAACAAGGTTACCTGCTCAAACATGATATATAGAGAGTTGGGTGTAACACCTCTAAGCATTGATGTAAGTATCCGCATGGTTGTGTATTGGGCAAAACTAGTCAGTAGCAATCAGAAAACAATTTTAAATGTGATTTACTCATATAATAAATGACACCGGGTTCTCTGGTATCTGGTTGTCTCAGACTATACCATTTTCGGTTGATTGTCTGCGTCATATCTTAAAATACGATTAAGAGATCAATTTATTCAAAAATGGCACGAAGGTATTCCTCAAAGCCGAAAATGTACAAACTATAGGATTTAAAAAAATATATTCAGCTTTGAGAAATACCTAATCGAAAATATTACGCAAATATTTATCAAAATTCAAGTGCCGAAATCACCGATTACCCATTGAGATCGGGTGCCATGAAAATGTACTACGAGACATGCGTATATGTCAACATCGTCGAAAAGACTTTGTCGATGAATACCACTATTTATTATGTTGTCCCCAATTTAGCCATGAAAGAACAAAATATTTAGATTCTATTTTTTGGAAAAAACCATCAACTATACAAATGGAAAGAGCAATGACAAATGTAAATCTCAGAAAGCTTTGTATTTTTGTTAAATTTATATTATCACAATTTTAATGTAGTAATTATAGTAATTATAATTGAATATTATACTTAGATGTGTGCATGTGTATGTATATATACATATATCTAAACAAAATGTACATGTAATTGACGCCAGCGCTCTCCCGGCATATGTAAACCTGTATATGTCTGTCTTGCCTCTCTGGAGGTCATCAGAAATAAATACTTGTTACTTGTTACTTGAGTCAGTGTATTGTTTACATTGAGGCATAAACAGTCTACCCGAGAAAACACTCACAAAGAAAAGGTGTCACCAGACATTTGACAAGGGGCAGACAGAGCGGCCGAGTGAACACACCCAGCAAACAACAAACATTTGTATAACACAATGTTGGACCAACGTCGAAGACGTTGGGCGGGCGTTGAACAAATATTAAACAAATGTTTTGCGTTTGCAGCACAAAACATTTGTATACCATTTGTCCAATGTTGAACCAACGTCGAAGGCGTTGGCCCGACGTTGTAAAAATGCTATACAAATGTTTTGTGTTTGCTGGGCGATGAACAGTCATTATAAGACCAATAAAAACTGTGGTCTGTTAGCTAGTGATATATACCTAACATAAAGTTGTGCATACGTGTAACTTATTAATTATTCATACAATTATGTTTAGTGAATTTATGAAGATATTTTCCGCTTAATAGCCGATCTTTATTTATGCTAGGAATTATGCGAGGATTCATTCGACAAGGATGATGATGCCATGTCACCTGACAACAAGAGGGTTAATGACTCACATTGCATTCCAGCGGCGTCAACCCCAACACGGAGAACAAACGGTGCGCTATTAACACTTTAACCGTCAAATTATTCAATTGGAATTTTACACCCACATGGAGTTGTGTCTCGCTGACGCGATCCACAACTTCAAGTGAATGAAAATTATTCAGATTTGACAAAATGGAGGTCAACTCTTTTCAAATCGTGCTGATTGATGTCACATTATGGCTTAAACATGCTTAAAAGGCGGTACTGAATGTGGTAAAAATTGAGTGAAAAACCCGATATATTCGGCACCGGCGGTTAAAGGATTAACCCCTGAAGAGCGGAAATATTTGTGTACAAACCATGGAGATCAACTTTTTTTTTCAATTTGAAGTCATCATAAATATCTTAGTCAGCTCTTTCTGTTTCATTTGAATACCTATGCTATGGGTTTACTGCGATTATAAATATTTGACCCTTTCAGTGCGTAAATGGACCTCAGATGGCAGTTTACAGTCTGTCCCCGCACTGGGAGGGTTAATGTCTCTTGTATATATTGGAATGTCTCTTATAAATGAGACTGCCCATGCAAAAGCTTCATGCTCTGTACTTCTGTGATGTATGACTTGATTGGTATTAAGCGAAGTGATTCTAATTAGAAGTATAACAGCTGCCCTTCGAGGGATGTCATAACACCTTAATTAACATTGCTAAATTGACAATTTCGCACGATTATAAGGTTATGGATCGCTTACGCGATTATCAGGTTCAACCTTCTTCTATACTCACAATTTATACTATTAAATTTTGCTCAAGATTCAATAATAAAAGTAGCTACATTAAATTTTGCTCGAGACTCAATAATATATAAAGTAGCTTTAATGTTTATGATTTTAATAAACCTGTTTCATATTATGTCTGCACTGTGTAGAAATTTCGCGACAGGAAGAGACTCGAAATCGGTATAGGCTTTACTCTTTTCGAATCATTTTAAGCACTATTTATTGTGTACAGTATACCTTATAGACAGTCCCTCTATATTCTCGACCAGCACTAAACATCCTACATGGTTCTAATATACGACTACTGATGCCAGACATTATTTATTGCCAGACAGAAAAATTAGTCACCACGGGAGGTGTTTAAGTTTTAGAAGAGTTGTGCATATTATGTATAGAGTGGCATAATATTTGTATATTACCCAGCAAACACAATACAAGCCATCGAACCAACGCTGGACCAATGGCGGTCCAGCGTCGGGAAAGGCAGACAGTGTACGATGCTGGCATACAAGTAAGCAGTTCCTGCTGTCTGCCTTTTCATTGCAGAATTCACCTGACAAAACTAATCTGAAAGCCATAATTTGCCTTCTCGCTGTACTACAAATGTGTATAGTGAAAATTCAAAGTAAATTAGAGACGAATTGTCTTTAATTCGCGATTTCGTTTAGTAATTTGGTGATATGACCTCCATCAACGAACAACGAAAAAAACTAACGTAGGTATTGATCCCCAACCTTCCAAGCAAACACAAAACATTTTTATAACATTTGTACAACGTCGGCCCAGATGACATGGCATCATCATCCTCGTCAAAATAATCCTCGCATAATTCTTAGCATAAATGAAGATCAGCTATTAAGCGGAAAATATCTTCATAAATTCACTATATATAATTGTATGAATAATTAATAAGTTGCATCTATGCACAACGGTATGTTAGGTATATATCACTAGCTAACAGACCACAGTTTTTAATGGTCTTATACTGACTGTTCATCGCCCAGCAAACACAAAACATTTGTATAACATTTTTACAACGTCGGGCTAACGCCTTCGACGTTGGTCCGCCATTGTACAAATGTTATAAAAATGTTTTGTGTTTGCTTGGTTGAGCAATTTTATGTGTCTCACCTACGCCCAAAAATAAATAGATTTTTATAATAATTTATTATGTCTAGGTCTATGTCATTTCCCACCAGACAAAATGCATGGAATGGTGATTACGTATGTTGATGATTACAGCGGTAGCATGTTGTATAAGCCTACTACGGAATATTTTCCAGCAAACACGAGACGCTGACCCAATGCTGGGTCAATGTCTCAGACGGAAACCGTCAATAAAAAAACTTATCGGCGTCACGTGTTCATTGGGCCAATGACGCTCTAAATCTGGTAAGAGGGTAGCCAAACGACATATATTTTTTTTAAATTGCGCATGTTTCCAATTTATTCTAAAATCTATTTTAGCAATTAGTCAACATCATCATAGCAATTTGTAGTGATGCATAATCGATTTCTCTTGCTGACTATTTGTTGTGCTCTATTATTTAATATAGTCCTAGTCCTGCAGGTACATGGAGATCACTGCACGATGGCCATATCTCAGTAAGCATGGTGAAGCTACCAACAATGTTTCATTCATTCATTCATTCATTCATTCATTCATTCATTCATTCATTCATTCATTCATTCATTCATTCATTCATTCATTCATTTATTCATTCATTCATTCTATTCACCGAGTTCCCATTCAAAACGGTTTCCGGTGACGTCACTGGGTTTCACAGAAACTTAATGACCTTGACCTCCTTTGTTTTCACCGAGCTGGCTAATACAATAAAGTAATGGGGAGGGGTCTTATATAACCTTGTTTTCACCGAGTGACGTCACTACGTTTCACAGAATGAAGTATGGGGGCGGGGGTGTTAGATAATCTTGTTTTCACCGAGTGACGTCACTGCGTTTCACAAAATAAGCGTTTCAAATATGAGTCAGTGTATTGTTTATATCGAGGCATAAACTGTCTACCTGAGAAAACACTCCCGCCGGGTCCTATAAATCAAAGAAAGGTGTCACCTTACATTTGACAAGGGCAGACAGAGCGGCCGAGTGAGCACACCCAGCAAACACAAACATTTGTATAATATTTTTATAAGTTGGACCAACGTCGAAGACGTTGGGCCGACGTTGTACAAATATTATACAAATGTGTATACCATTTGTCCAATGTTGAACCAACGTCGAAGGCGTTAGCCCGACGTTGTAAAAATGTTATACAAATGTTTTGTGTTTGCTGGGCGATGAACAGTCGGTATAAGACCATTAAAAACTGTGGTCTGTTAGCTAGTGATATATACCTAACATAACTTTGTGCATACATGTAACTTGTTAATTATTCACACAATTATATATAGTGAATTTATGAAGATATTTTCCGCTTAATAGCTGATCTTCATTTATGCTAGGAATTATGCGAGGATTCTTTTGACAAGGATGATGATGCCATGTCATCTGGCAACAAGAGGGTTAATGACTCGCATTGCATTCCAGCGGCGTCCACCCCAGCACGGGGAACAAATGGTGCGCTATCAACCCTTAAAACGCTGGAATGTTTTTATACAAACCATAGAGACCAAAAGTTTGTTTAATTTGAAGTCATCATACATGTCTTAGTTAGCTCTTTCTGCTTCATTTGAATAGCTATGTGTCTACCTATGGGTCTACGGCCATTATAAATATTTTACTCTTTCAGTGCGTGGATCGACTTTAGACGTCAGATTCTGACGTCTAAAGTTGGTCCCCGCACTGAAAGGGTTAATGTCTCTTGTATATTGGAATGTCTCTTATAAATGCGACTGCCCATGCAAAAGCTTCATGCTCTGTACTTCTGTGATGTATGACTTGATTGGTATACAGCGAAGTGATACTAATTAGAATAATAACAGCTGCCCTTCAAGGGATGTCATAACACCTTAATTAACATTGCTAAATTGACAATTTCGCACGATTATAAGGTTATGGATCGCTTACGCGATAATCAGGTTCAACCTTCTTCTATACTCACAATTTACACTATTAAATTTCGCTCAAGATTCAATAATAAAAGTAGCTACATCAAATTTTGCTCAAGACTCAATAATATATAAAGTAGCTTTAATGTTTATGATTTTAATAAACCTGCTTCATATAATTATGTCTGCACTTTGTAGCAATTTCGCGACAGAAAGAGCCGGGAAATCGGTATAGGCTCTACTCTGTTCGAATTATTTCAAGCATTATTTTTTGTGGACAGTATACCTTATAGACAGTCCCTTTATATTGTCGACCAACACTAAAAACATCCTAAACATTCCATTACATGATTCTAATGTACAACTACTGATGACAGACATTATTTATGGCCAGACTGAAAAATGAGCCACCGCCGGAGGTGTTTAGATCACAAGTTTTAGAAGAATTATGTATATTATGTGTAGAGTGTCATAATATTTGTATATTGACGCTGGACCAATGGCTGTACTACACATGTGCATTGTGAAAATTCGAAGTAAATTAGAGACGAATTGCGTTTAATCCGCGATTTCGTTAGTAATTTGGTGATTATGACCTCCATTAACGAAACCGAAGTAGGTATATGGATCCCCACCCTTCCCAGCAAACACAAAACCTTTTATAATATTTGTAAAACGACGGCACAACGTCTTCGACGTTGGCCTAGCATTGTACAAATGTTATAAAAATGTTTTGTGTTTGCTGGGTTGAGCAATTCTATGTGTCTCACCAGTACGCCCAAAAAGAAATAGATTATTATGATAATTTATTATGTCAAGACAAGACAAGACAAGACAAGACAAGACAAGACAAGACAAGACAAGACAAGAAGTTTATTCTGGGGTTTTTAAAAAAACATGCAGAATGCCAGGCGCACACCCGACTTTACATATAACACATTTTAAACTTATTACACATAACTTTTATACATAATGTTATTAAAATACATGTATTTAATAATATTTCACTAATTTTTCTATAATAGGGTCGTTGTTTAATCATTCATGGTAGGCCTATAGATCTAATTGTTTTGGAATGGTTCCAAGGGACCAAGTAAAGTAAGACATTTGGCAAGTAGACTATAGGCCTTGTCGAATAGACTACACTGTAGGCCTAGCCTACAGAGTAGTGGGCCTACAGGCCACTCCTCAGCAAACACAATTTAACATAAATGTATAGCCTAACACCTTTTGTACAACGTCGGCCCAACGTCCTCGACGTTGGTCCAACATTGTACAAATGTGTTTACTGGGTCGTCGATGTGGTCCCTGACGCCCAGGGCTACGTCCAATAACATGAGAATCCAACACATTTCAATATCCAAACTTGATTCCTATAACATGTTGTTAATATAAATGCGAAGTAAAATAATAATAATACTTCGAGGCATCATGTTCAACATGAATGTATCCAATTCTAACGTATGCAATTTTTTAGGTGCATTTAAACAAACACGATACGTCGACCCAACGCCGGCTCAATGTTGGCTCTATGGCAACGACGGTAGCCCAACACTAAACCAACACTGAACCAATGCATCGAGTTCGCCGAGATGTGACAGCATTGTGTCTAATACGCTCAGTACTGCGCACGCAGGCTGCAGACCGAGGTTCATGACACAATGCTGTCACACGATATCGGTTCAATAAACATAACAATCAAATTCAAGGTATAAATATACTTATAATAATTGTGTACATAAATAAATCTACATAGTACCGGGTAAATTTGCAAATTCCAAACAAATTAACTGGTATGTAACTTTAAAGTATGTTCATAACAATTTTGGTAAACAAAGCCAAATTTGTAAGTACATTAATGTTGTTTACATTCATTATTTCAATAAACATAACAATCAAATTCAAGGTATAAATATACTTATAATAATTGTGTACATAAATAAATCTACATAGTACCGGGTAAATTTGCAAATTCCAAACAAATTAACTGGTATGTAACTTTAAAGTATGTTCATAACAATTTTGGTAAACAAAGCCAAATTTGTAAGTACATTAATGTTGTTTACATTCATTATCGCATGCATTTTTATTGTGGAAATGTGTTCAAGGTAAAATGGTTGAATGTATTTCTTTCTGTGACTAATAAGATGTTTACAAATGAACAAATAGTGAAATTCATCACCGATATCCCTAGTATCACATAAATTACAAATTCGCTGCTCTCGCGGCACATTATCCCTGACGCCAATTTCTACTGGCATTTTGTTATTACGACAACGAAATTTAGTCAAAACTACCCTTAGGTTGTCTGGTAGTTGAATGAGGTACATGTAGGCCTAATCTTCAATATCAAAAATATCTTTATAAATTCTGTAATTAATACACTTACTATTTAGGTATATATCTTGCATCCATTTTTTGTATATACTGATCTCTTAATCTAAGTTTAAAAAACGGAAACGCTAATATTAATATTTAGATCATTCCAAATAATATGAAAAACCACAATCATCAAGAGTTTTTTGAAAAAAATCAACCAACTATTATCATAGAACCCAGATATGTGCATATTATAAACTAGGTTGTACACCATATTACTTAACTTATGTGGTGTTTTTTTTACAAGTTTAAACCAAAATGACAATATTTTTACCTTTATTTTACATTCAATAGGAGTACGCCCCAACTCCCCATATATCATACAGTTAGATGTGTTCTTAGTAAGAGAGAGTACAATTTTACAGAATTTTAGATGTAAAGTTTCTAAAATACCGGACCCTTCGTGGCCCCAAATTTCACATCCGCACCCTTTGGTAGAACCAAAGTGTCAAAGAGCTCAACTGTACATCGATGGGTAAATTTAATTGTCGACATTTAGGTATTAGTGAAAAAATAGCTCTATTGCCACGTGCAAATAGATCGCACTTCGCTTTATTAAATTTACCATCATAATTAAACAGAATACCAAGATAGCTATATGAATCAGCTCTGTCTAATACATCATTTCCTCACATAAACTTCGGGGACTTTCTAACTTTACCTCTGGAAAATATTACAATCTTTGTTTTTTTTCAAATTAATACAGAGTTTCCATATTTCACAATACTCGCCCATAGTATCAAGTTGTTTTTGGAGATTTTCAGGTGTTTCTGCAATTAAAACTGTATCGTCCGCGTACAGTAAAACATGTAACTTTAAGAAAATTAAAATCCTATCATCATTTAAAAATTCACTTGCCAAGCTTTGAAATTGTTTCAAGCCGTCATTTTTGTTAGCCAAAAATGATTTTAGGTCAGACAGATAAATGGAGGATAGTAAAGGGGACAAGTTATCACCTTGTCGTACACCAACTTTGCATTGAAACATGGACGATACTGAACCATCGGGCAAAGAAACACACGATTTTGCCTGATTATACATACTATGTACAACATTAAATATATTACCTTTAATAGTATAATCTAACATTTTTTGCCACAGTTGTATTCTATTTACATTATCAAACGCTTTCTTATAATCTACAAAACACATATACAGTCTTTTATTATTGAACAAAAATAAATCGATTAATATTTTTAAAACATACATATGATCTTCCGCAGAAAATCCTGACTTGCAACCTTCTTGCTGAGGACCGTTATTGTTAAAGTGGTCTTTTGTTATTTTTTAATTTTGCTATAGCTTTTTGTACTTCATCATATGTAAAGTCAGAGTTTAATAAAGGCTTTGGGTCGATGTTACGATCTGAAATCAACTCGTCAAGGGATACTGTTTCAGTATGACGATTTTTATTTAAGTTACTAAAGTGTTCATAAAAAGTATCAATATTCAGTTGATCGGATTCGTTTTGTTTTTTATTACAATTTTTCAACAAGGCCCAATAGTCCCTGGGATTGGTTGATTTCAGTTTTCGAATTTTGTCACATAATGTTTTTTTGTGTTTTTCAAATGCAGCCTTTAAAGTTTTTTTATATATCTTACTTGCTACTTGCAAGTTTAGGTCTATGTCTATGTCATTTCTCACCAGACAAAATGCATTGAGTGGTGATTACGTATGTTGATAATTACAGTGGTAGCATGTTGTATAAGCCTACACTCTAAACAATATAGGTTCTTTAAAAAGAACCCTTCAGTACTATCATCATGCAACCCCAGGAGAACCCTGCAAGGGTTCTCTTGGGGTTGCATAGTGATAGTACTGAAGGGTTCCTTCTAAAGAACCTATATTGTTTAGAGTGTACTACATAATATTTCCCAGCAAACACGAGACGCTGACCCAATGCTGGGTCGATATCTCAGACGGTAACCAGTCATTAAAAATCTATTTTAGCAATTAGTCAGCATCATCATAGCAATGTATAGTGATGCATACTCGATTTCTCTTGCTGATTATTTGTTGTGCTCTATGACTGCACGAAGTCCACATTCCAGCAAGCGAAGTGAAGTTACCAACACCTGAACACTGTTATCTTTGGGATGTTTGTAATCCTCAGAGAATAAATAAAGATAAGGCTATAATTATATGTGAGCCCACGAGAGTCTCATGCATAATGATAGGTAATTGGAGTGATCATGTTGAATCGCTTCTGGTATTCCTATGCGACGTAATTAAAATAGTTAAGTGTGACGGTAATTTATACAATATTGACCTTCAGACATTCTTGAGTAATGAGGTGAGAGTCGTCAAGTGTCAGATAAATCTCTAAATCAGCATCACCTTAACCCTTTCAAGCTTGAATTTACCATTGTCACATTCATCCACTACAAGCCGCGAATTGCCTGTCGCAATTCACGACTTGTAGTGAATGAAGATGATTTGATGTAGTACAAAAAATAAAGAAAATTGCCATGTATTGGTAAACCGGTTTCATGGGAATTTTCGTTCAAAAATCCTTAGTTGTAGGGAAATTAAATATGTTTCAGGGATTTAAAATGATGCTTTTATGCATCGTGGGGCTTAAAAGGTTAACCTTTTGCGCGCTATCGGTAGAAGTAGTAAATGTTTGATCTCAAGTCTGACAAATGTGAAAATTATTCACACACCTGAATTTGTAAATCGCGGTAGCGAGGCACACGTTCAAGTGGGTGAAAACTTGAATAAAAGAATTTAACGGGTAAAGGGTTGATCCTATTCGTTCACAAAAAATGCATAATCCATAAACATAAGATACGCAGCATTGATTTGATATATTGTTGTTTTATGACATTTATCTTTGAGGGTGGGAAGCATCAAAAATACACATATCAAATGAAATAAAAATTAGGTTTGTCAGCAGTCTGTCATACCTAGCTTTGTGTTGTAGGAAAACTTATCACCAATGATAAAGCCAGCTTTTGGGTGTCAAGTGATGAAGTTGACAAGTATGATAATAATTATTGCATTATGACTTTTGGCTGCCCGGAACTGGAATCCTAACACAGTCAGCGTCGTGCGTGTTCAGTCAAACAAATCGTCGCCTCGGAGCTAAAGGATCCTATCTGCCACTCTGACGAGTGTCAGATAGGATCCTTTAGCTCCGAGGCGACGAAATAAGAAACCGTGACCGAGTTCACCCCCAATGGATACTCCGAATACAGTAGTCTCACAGTTTGCAGTATTCTGTCCTGCAAAGGCAGTAAATGTTTACTTTTCAAGGGAGCAGTTACTGCCTTTTAACTTTGCAGAGCAGTATTCATGGTTGACCAGGCTGTGGACTGCACTGATTGTAACCGGACTTTTTGACCTCTGTCTGACCTGTTTGTGTTATTAATAAATAATTAAGGATCCTCTCTTACATCGAGCTGTGATTAGGGCAATATTTTGGTCTTCATAATGCCATAGGTTTTTCATAGAATAAAAACATCAAATACATTATTAAAACATCCAACACAGACCAATTAGGAACTAGATTGCCTGTTGCTGAAGCAACATGAAATGAGTTTGGACAGTTGAAATTGGATGGGCGATAATAGATTTTGGATAAGAGATTTTACCTGATTTAACTGGGTTTTGGCATAATTTTTTACATATCGGCCATTTGTATTTCTTATCGGCCATTTTAAATTTTGTCGGCCATTTTAGATTATGTTTGGAAAATGGTTATAAATAGGAATTTAACCCTCTGGGTCCAAATTTCACTCATGTTCTGCCTCAGACCCACCGTTTCCTAGATATTTCAGTTTCAATTTTTATAATGCAATCTCTTTCCATGGAATTTCCACAAGGTCTCGGCCAAGGTTTCCGAGATATTTTAGTTTTAAATTTTATAATGCAATCTCTTGGAATTTCCCATGGAATTTTCCCAATGTCTCGACAAGCAGGTGACAATAGGGGATTTTATTGTACCATAATGGAACCGCCCCCGAGAAGGTGTCTATATATGAATTTTATACCCCGAGGGAACAAATTTCACTCTTTTTCCGCTTCAGATGTACGGTTTTTGAGATATTGCAGTTCTTAATCCAACCAATTTGCTAAAGTTATTTCAAAAGGATTTTTTCTAACTTTAACCCCGCGGTACTCGCGCACTATTAGTTGGATCTGTTAGAAAAACATAGCAGACTGCCTGGGTATCCCTGAATTATTGAGGTCAAATTTCAAGCCGATCGGATACAAACTGAGGGATAAATAGTGTGGCATTTTTTTTGCACAAAACTGAAAGTTACAAAAACAATAGTTTGGACGAAGTCATTCGTCCAAACTAATAAATAATAGAAGCGATGTTTTCTTCATTCATGATTTATTATGCATACGGCTCCTATCGTAGCACCTCTTTAATTACCGTGGATTCCTGACAGTCTTGTAAAATATACAATAACCTTAATAACAGTATTTCGCGCGCCAGAACAAAATAAGCTATTACCATGATTAGTACAAGCATACCGGCAGAATAAACACTAGAAACACTGCCTCATTCATTGTGCGGTTACCCAAAAGTAAGGTGTAGAAGGAATGACATTTCTCACAGTAGAGTGACACATGTAATTATAAGATGTCAACGCCAGACAATGACTAAATATACATACTAATGTTATATGTCTGTCCGTAAATATTCAGCTGTGTGTATTCTTTGATTTTTTTCATTGCAGCTTCAAACAAATGAAAACTACAGCTCACTCTAAAAAGTAGAATAGTTGATTTAACAAATTCCGCCTTATTGGATTCCTGCATCTGCATATTTTGATAAATTGTGTTTGAACTTGTATTTTTGTTACTAAAAAAAGTTTGAGAACGACTCCCGTTCTGAAATGGTTAGGTATCGAATGACAAACATGCAATAAGAATTTTGTCTACTATTTTGCGGCACCATTGTTAAGAGCTGCTATCCAAATAAAAATAAGGGATTAAATTAAGTGAGATGTTTCTTCCCAGTTAGACAATAATAAAATCGAAGAATTATTTAAATATATTGAGTTTAATCTACATTTTGTGGCCGCAAGATTAGACCGCATAATAAGGGGAAGAGTGAAGCCGTAACTTGACATGTAATTCTTCACACGATGAACGTATACAAGTCTAATCTTATTTTATATTGTATAATTATATAATTTTGTTCGTGACCACATTATTTGAAAAAAAATCATCAACGTCATTGTTATGTTGGTGAATAGCGGCAGTATTTAACTCTTTGACCGCCGGTTTATGTTTATTTGACTTCCAGTTAAAAACATGCAAAAATGGTACATTATAATTATTATTATCATTTTTTGAACATGTTATTAACTTTGGTTGACGGGAACAGGTCGAGACGACCTCTACAATGCCTGTCAACCATATAAGTGAATTAAAAATTATAGAATAAAATAATATCCATTGTTTAAAATAGCAATAGCAATTTAAAAATGTACATAGTATAGATAATAAAGTTTACGATTTGTACACATAAAAAAAAATAACCGACAATTGTCTGTCATCTGTTTCCCGCACCAAAACCAGAGATAAAATAGCTACACTGTGCTCTACACCGTGTAGCAAAAAAGGACACTCTGGAAAGCGTAGAAACCTAATTAAAACCTCTAAATTATAGTGCCAATTATATTTTTTCATGCTTCATTAGCACATTACATACCAGCTTTTGAACATGTCAAATATAAAACGTGACATCAAACAGCAGTATTTCAAAATCGCTGACCTCCATTTCGTCAAATCTGAATAATTTTCACAGACTGGAAGTTGTCGATCGCGTCAGCGAGACACAACTTCAAGTGGGTGAAAATTCCAATTAAATAATATGGTTCTTAAAGGGTTAACGTTGATAGGCCTCCGATACGACAGTACCTAAAGGTCAAAGGGCACTTGTGTAATCGCATATCATGTATTCTAAATATTTACATTCCGTCTCGCCATTACTTAAGAGCTATTATATGGGCTTCTGATCATGAATATTACCCAACAAACGCGAGTGATTAACCCTCTTGTCAACAGCGTCCACTTTGGCATTCAGCACACAAAAGTGGATTCTAGCAGTGAAAGGGTTACGCCTTAGTATGACTCATAATAATTTTATGATTAATTCTTTAAGATACCATTTGGTGCTCAACACTCACGATTGGGAATTACATAATAGACAATTAAGGTTACATTCGTTTTTATGCCACAATGACTATCTATTAACGGTTTCGGTGTCATGCGCTTGAAAAGTAGACTTTTTATATTTAAAATTGGTGCTCTTTTATTTGAAATCTACACCTTTATTAAAGTTTAGTCAACAGTGGTGCTGTGAAAAAGCAGTTTGAAGAAATCATTTGAATGTGTTTACAATGATACAGCGTCTCTAAGACGATCGGCTTAGACTCATACCACGTTTGGCAATGTTTTATTTATTATGATAAAATATTATATATTTTATTATCGAGCAACTGACTCACACGCTGGGATTCGATGAAATAAAGTATTAAATCAGCACATTTTACATTGATTTCTCCATTTGGTTTGTAAATAAAATCCATAGGGGTGAAAAGTGTCATTGTACTGTTCTGCACTATATAAAGAGCAGTATTTTTAACTCATAAAACGCTTAGTTGCAAAATTATTTTTTAACCTCTTGAAGTTGTGAGTCGCGCTACCATGGCTACCGCGACCATAACGTTAAGGTAGTGAAAAATACTCACATTATGTAAAAGTTGAATCCATACAATCGTATGCTAATATAGTTAATTTAACCCTTTCGGTGCGGGACCGACTTTAGACGTCAGAATCTAAAGTCAATAGACGTCAGATTCTGACGTCTAAAGTCGATCTCCGCAATGTAAGAATAAAAAAATGATGATGGCCGTAGACACATAACATAGGTATTCAAATGAAGCGGAAAGTGCTGACTAGGACATTTATGATTATTTTCATATTGGAAAAAACTCTTCGTTTTATACAAAAATATTTCAGCGTTGTAAGGGTTAATGCTTATTTCTCTTTCAATTGTTCTGGTTTGCATTACAAATAAAAAAACATGCTATAGACGTGATTAGAACTTAAAGGGTTTAGATTCCCTCCATACTGACTTGTGATCTGACGGTGAACTCTGATTCATAATTCACTCCATTGCATTAGCCTCCTACGAAAAAAAACTAATGTGCGATTTTCGCGACTAATATATTTCGTCGCGAAAATCGCAGGTGTTTGCAGGGTAGTTGGTAGTTATGGGTATCTTGGGAATGAAATTGAGTTAAATCAGCAATAATTGTAAATGTTCGGTCTTAAAAAACAACCCAGATATGAGGGGTTTTCTAACGACATGAATTATGGGCTACTAAAGCTGATGAGTTAAATTTGATTTATCTATATGTTGGTGTTAAGTTTCCAACCGCTTTACACAACAAAACATTGACTGAATTTTTGGGCCAGCTGTGCTACCGAGCAAAGCCAAAAGACAGCATCTGCTTACTTTAAAAGAAGCAGATACTGCCTTTTGGCTTTGCAGAACAGTGTGATTCTCGATATCGACCCATTCGCGGGCGGTATTCTCACGTCACGTGATATCAAATTGCCTATCAACAGCCGTCATTTACTTTTCGTAACGAGTAAGACATTTGGACCCACATGTGTCTGAATCATAATAGTCTATAAACGTGGATAAAATAGGATCTAAATGAAAGATATGAGAGAGCAATTATGTGTCATACTGACGAGCTATAAGCCTACACTGCATGTACTGCAAAGCCAAAAGTATCTGCTTACTTATAAAGTGAGCAGATACTGCCATTTGGCTTTGCATGACTTGATATACCTGTGAGCACTCTATACATCCAGCAAACACGAGACGATGAACCAATGTTGATTAAATGTTGGGCCAAAGTCGAAGACGATGGGCCAGCATTGGCTCAGTGTCTCGTGTGTTAGGACTTTTAAAGTACAAATCATATGCGACTTATTATTATATAGACTAAATCATCAATGGATTCGTACCATTCAGTAGACGACTAAGGCTGATTATAGGTCATTATCACTTACAACAGCACGGGCTTGGTAGGATGCCAAGATGATCATACAGCTGGGTCTATTGAAGGCGATTTTGCTTGTTTGTTAATGTTTTTATATCCAGTATACACTTAATTTGCACCAATATGACCTTGTACCGTGTCCCAAAAGCTATAATTTCACCGGACCACAAACTCCGCGCACAACACGCATAATTGCTAGGTATAGAACATCTAAAACGACCTATTATGTACGCAAATATCTCCATAATTATTGAGATAATTGCGTACCAGTATTAGGGTCTGATCCAAGCTTATTCATCATTCTGAGATATGGTCATCATCTCATACCTGTCTCTCAACACATTAACCCTTACAGCGCTGAATTTTTTTAATGAAAATCATGAAAACCAAAGGGTTTTTTTCAATTTGAAATCATCATAAATGTCTTAGTCAGCTCGTTCCGGCTCATTTGAATACCTATGTTATGGGTGTACGGCCATTAGAAGTTTTTTTTTTACAGCGCGGGAATCGACTTTAGTCGTCAGAATCTGACGTCTACAGACGTCAGATTCTGACGACTAAAGTCTATCCCCGCGCTGTAAGGGTTAATGATAAATAAATAAGTCGATGGCGAGGTTGAATATGTTTATAGTATTGTTGATCGTGAGCACTATAATTCATGGGATTAAATGTCGATGTAGAGCCTAGCGTTGACTCACAACATATTAATTCTGGATAAAAACTAAATAATTGATGTTCATATCGGGTTGATTCTTAACACATTACTTTAAGATGTGGTCGTGAAGGTTAGTGTTTGATTATCGACTCATTGAATCTGAAGAGTATATATAAAGAGTATATATACATGGTGAATTAGACAGGCAAAATGCACTTTTACCATAAATATAAGTATACTATCCCACATGACTTAAACGTTTACTTTGAATGGAAATGTCAAATGTTCTGTCCATGACATGGTGTACAGCTCTATATATTTATACTTCATTATGCAACCAGAACAGTCATAATATAATTGTTATCATTTTAGTATCATAAATAATATATAATGTTTCTTCCTACTGTTCCCAATTGGAATAGTGCATTTGGCCTATCTTCCACTTTACGAAGATGTACAATACCACCCTTTACTACTAAGGTGAAGATTGAATAAATCACTATTTTTATAGGCCCCTATTCTCCAGAGATATAAATTTCAGAATGAAGTCTTGTCACGCAACGACATATCTTCATGGCATGTTTCTGGTGATCATGGTGATCATGGTGATAAGTGAAGAATTACACTGCATTTTGCCACTCTGCCCATATCATAGATAATATACGCTAACAATATTAATGATTTACCGGAGTGACACAGCATGCACACTTTTCTTGTTTGAGATTTTTAGGGAGACATGACTTTGTGAAACTTGAACGCCGCAAATAGGGCGTGTAAGAAGTGCGATAGAAGGCGTTCACGTGTGAACGTCAGACATTCCTCAACCCTTGCAACGCTGATATTATTTGTGTTTAACCCTTAAAGCGCTGAAGTAATTGGTAAAAAACATCGCAATCAAAGGGATTTTTTAAATTTGAAATCATCACAAATGTCTTAGTTAGCTCTTTCTGATTAATTTGAATACCTGTGTTATGGGTCTACGGCCATCGGGGCTCGACTTAGTCGTCAGAATCTGACTTCTACAGACGTCAGATTCTGTCGATCCCCGCACTGTAAGGGTTAAACCATGGGAACCAAAGTTATTTTTTCAACTTGAAATCACCATAAATGTATGTTAGCCCTTTCCGCTTCATTAGAACACCTATGTTATGGGTCTACAAGTGATTGAATAATGCTTGACGTCGCTTTCTGCACAATCATGGCAATATCGCCAGAGATAAGCCAGAAGCAGGGACTATGTCCTACTCTTATTTCGAATAACTTTAAGGGTTCTTAATAGTGCACAGTACCATAGGCAGCACGGTACACTCCATTCCTTTGAACAGTTAGGAGGACTGCATATGCACAACCACGATGACAAATATCCGGCTCGAAGACGGTCTCCGCACTGACATGGTTAACTGCCGACGCCACCCCACTGGACCTATACTACTGGAACTAATGGTCTACCGATGAAAAAACGCGTTCTGCAAATATACGGTTTGTTATACGCCCCCGGTCAGACAATGACACCAACACATGACGTCTTCGTGACGTCACCACCTCTAGAACCGGACGTGTTGCTGGTGATCCGGCATTCCTCGCGACCGCGCCATTTTCCAGAGCGTCAGTCTGTTCACTGTGTTCACCGGGGTGTTCACAAGGGTCACATTCGGCTGAGCATAAACCGGCACTCCATGGTAACCCGGTCAGCTCGTGCCCGACTAAACCAGGCTTTTCACATGCGATGTGATCAGGGTAGTCAGCTCACACAACCGCTTTCAAATGGCGGTTCAATGTTGGAATAAGATGACACCAGAATAATAATGAGCCCAATGAGTAAAAGAGAAGAATATCTGTGATAGTCATAAGAGTGAATAGGTGAAAAGAATGTGTGAAGATAGAACCTGGTGACCATGGAGACGTATTCAGCCTGCAGCGCTATTAAAGGTGATCTATCACCCCTTATATAGTATGAATAAATTTGCGACAAATAAATCAAAGTTGCACAAGATGGGGCACAAGTGTTTCTTTATATAGGGTGATCGGCTATCATGTGACCCTCTGAGAGGGTCACATGAGAGCCATATGGGGTGATTGGCTATCATGAGACCCACATTCACCCTAATCACCCCATATAAGGACATAATTATTCATACCATATAAGGGGTGATAGATCACCTTTAAAATAATGAATTTCAACCCATGAAGCGCTAAATTATAGAATTTAAATTTTTGCCCACACGAAGTTGTGTATCGGGATAAACTAAAATTGAAAACGGCCATAGACGTGACTAGCACCCTAAAAGGTTATTTCAATGAGTGACGATGAACAACGATTACTAGTTAAATAAAAAATAGTCCAATTATTTATGAATAAAATCGTCGCCTCGGAGCTAAAGGATCCTATCTGCCACTCTAACGAGTGTCAGATAGGATCCTTTAGCTCCGAGGCGACGAAATGGTTGCATTATTTTGTAATAATATTTAATATTCAATAATAATTAATAAGTAATACTTAATAATTAATGTATTAATTATTAGTATAAGAAATAGCGGATTTTATGCAAATTGTAGTTGTCGACACCTAACCAATCGACAGAAGTCATTTCGTTATTTCAAGACAAACTAAATGTTATCTGAAATGGGGAAGATGCCAACGAGATACACGTTTAAGTGGGTGGAAACTGTTATTTAAATTAGCGCTTATGGGTCAATAAGCTCACTGCAGAGTATGGGATACATGTATGTTGTAAGGTGGGGTTTAAAATGGGCCATTAAAAATCAACGACGTGAACATGAGGTCGAAAAGCGTGGGGATCAGGGGGGGGGGGGTTCTTATGGCGGGGTGGTGGCGTGACGTAGGTGACTATATGGCCAGGAGTGTCGTGCAAAGTCAACATGCAGTATCTGCTTACTTTACAAGTAAGTATATACTACCTTTTGGCTTTGCAGAGACGAGGCGAGCTCTCACGTTGGGAGCTCATTATACCGTGACGATACAGGTGATATATAGCTCACCAGTCAGTTGGTCACCTCAATAACTCAACTGTCCACCTTGTGGAGTGTGGCGCACAGGATGGCACTGCAGGATTAAAGATTGAAACAAATCCAGGTGACTACCACTGTGATCTAAAGCGGTACGCGGGTGTCTTCAACTAGGTTTACGGATGTATCCCAGTTTAGTTCTCGGCAGGATATAGACGAGGACAAAACTCACGTTTTTTTCAGGTGAATTCTCCCACACCACCTGTAATGCCGTCTGTCTGGCGGTCTGGAGAAGCATACAATCACGCACATGTGAAGTAGAGGAATAACGTGGTTATGCAATATGTCGCGGTACACAGACTCATAACGTGGATGTGATTTCGTGGTGATAAATCAGTGGGAGACTTTATTAATTTATGTTTGAACGTTTCACAGCAAGCTCATATATATATAGGGGCCTGCGTAGAACACTTGTTTCAGTTGAATGTAAACGTGTTTCTTTGTGATTCTGATATGAAGATGCATTGATAAAGTGTACACTCTGCCACCTATATGGTGCGCGCTTCACTGGATTTTGACAAACTGTGTTTAGTATCGGGCGCGTGCCTACCAGCACATCAATAAGGTAAATGTTGTGCTTGAATAAAGGGAATAGAAACCTGAGGTGGAAGCAAAAGACAATGTCTGGACCTACCAAGGACTCACAAAGTACGTTGTCACATACATCATGTATGTGCACCAGACATCAGCAGAGCTCGGTCGGTATGATCAAATATATATTGATATTGGCACTCATTAGTCTGTTGATGTTAGAGACAGCTAACGGTGCTATGTTTTGTCCAGAAGTCAGACATGAAGCCTGTGATTGTTCCATCACCCACACGTCATATTACCACTTGATCTGTGGAGACATGGGCTATCAACAGCGAGTTCCTGATTGGTCGGTCAGTCCAACTATTTTTCAAAATGTACGATTTCTCACAGGGAACTCGAGTATACACACTCTACAAGATAATTCGTTTTATAATATCAAAATGATCTACCTGAAACTTCAAAACCTGAATATCCATGTTGTGGAAGTTGACGCATTAGCCGGACTGGGGGATCACTTGGAAGAGCTGTATCTGGATCACAATCTTATTAGTACCCTGCCAGCAGAAGTGTTTGACGATCTACCTGGCCTGGTTTACTTAGCATTACAAAATAACTTGCTGACAGAAGTGAACCCTCGGTGGTTCAGGTCATTGTACTCGTTGTCCACTCTTGACCTTTATAATAACAACATAGAGAGAATCCCTGAAGATATGCTGATGTACAATGAGTTACTGATGGAATTGGACTTGCACAATAATAGCATCAGTGAGCTTCCAGAGAATCTGTTCGCTAAGAACTATTGGCTCTATGATCTCAGCTTGTCCATGAACAAAATAATGCATCTGTCTGACCATACATTGTCCCCTCTGGTAGAACTAGAAATGCTTGATCTCTCATACAACCAAATAACAGACCTTTCAGAGTTTCTACTTATAGATAACATTTATTTAAGGACTCTGGACCTGAGTAATAATCACATCAATGTCTTCCCCGTCGAATTATTGGTCAACCAACAAAACAACCTTCGGAAGTTATATATAAACAATAATAACATCGTTTCACTCCCCGATGGTACATTTTCCAGTCTGAAGAGAGTCACTCGGTTGTACATCAATGATAATAATATCAACTCTATTGGACAAGATACCTTTGAACACATGGACTCACTGCAAAAGCTGAGATTGGCAGGGAACCGATTGCGTTATCTTCCTTCTGGAATGTTCAAAGGAATGGAGTCATTAAGTGAGATATCCCTGAATGATAATGAGCTAACAACACTGCCTGATGACGTGTTCAATAACTTACCCGAACTTAATCATCTCAATTTAAATCACAACAACTTGGTGGATTTACCTGATGATGTGTTTCAGCCCATATCATCGACTATACAAGGTCTGTACATGGAGAACAATAATCTGACAAAGATAAAACAGCCATGGTTCCGGAACATGGTGAATCTTCAGACTCTCAGGATAGACTCTAATTTGATAAGTGACATCCAGGATGGTTCATTTGATGATTTAATCAAAGTAACTTACATTAACTTGGGTGACAATAACCTGAACGCCTGGCCCGATAATTTATTCACTTATAGCAAACAGCTAAATACACTAAATATTGAGAACAACGCTCTGATTGAGATTAACAAGAACAAGATGTCTGGTCTAGGCAAGTTAGGCTATCTTCATATGAATAACAATATGTTGAAAGAAATCCCAGAGAAAACATTTGAAAAAAGCTTTGCAATCACATCGATTGCTCTCAGTAACAACCAAATAGAATATGTGGATAAAAATGCCTTTTTGGGGATAAAACGTGTAGAGTTTATCAAGCTCGACCACAACTATATTCGTTTTCTTGCCGATCACATCTTCATGAGTATGCAAGGCCTAATAGTTATTGATCTTCGGTACAATTATTTGACCTCTGTTACATCTGGTGGCTTATTCCAAGGCCCTAAAACCATACAAGAAATTTTGCTGTCTCATAATGACATCACGGAAGTATCTCATGATGCTTTTCGTGGTTTGGCGTTGTCCAGAAAGCTGGATCTAAGTTCTAATCCACTGCATTGTGATTGTGACTTAGGGTGGCTACGTACACAAAGGAACTTGGTAATTGCAGATACCTGGTGTAACACGCCCTTGAATGTTGTGGATGAGCTGGCTGTATGTTACAATGTGGATGAATGTGAAGATAAGTTCACACCTAATATGGCAGCATCAAGTGCATGTAATGAAGACACAATTATCTCTACTACACCTGAATGGGACGGCGAAGGATATGCAACCACACCTGGCCAAGTACTGCACCCAGATGACCCAGATGACCCAGATAAGAATGCGGATCATACTAGTACCAGTACCACCACTCAAAATGTGGAGGTGGAACACACACCTCAAACACCAACAACAACAACACTGTCAACTTCTAGCGTTGTTAGCTCAACTTCATCCACATCAGAAAACACTACATCACCCATCACACCATCTCCATCAACTGAAAGTAGCTCCCCAATAACGAAAGTGACAGAACAAAGTGAAGTCATTTCATCAAATCCATCAGAAGCTGTATCAGTAGATGACTCAGTTACGGACACTGGAGCATTACCAGAAACGTCTACATCGGCCACCATAGAACATTTGACACAAAAATCAACAACAACTGTCGTACCAACAGCAACTACTGAAACAGACTTAAAAGGTTCTGTGTCACCTCCTTCGCAAACAAGTTATCTTGATACAATAGCTGAAATCACAAAGGAAGACAAAATGACTACAGATGAGCGTTTAGTAGGGACATACGCTAAGTTACAAGATGTCGTAGAAGAAACAACCATGTCGGGTGCGACAACGTTAGGGATGTATACTTTAGATGAGCATAACTCTATTACCACAGAGCAGCCTATTACCACAGAACAGCATATTACCACAGATAAGCCTATTACCACAGAGCACCCGAGTGTAGTACCAAGGACCGAGGACACTCCTTCACCACCTGAACAACCAGGTACCACAGCTGAGGCTGCTAACCCATCTACACCAGGTAAATCAGGTGACTCATCGGAGCCTCCGAGCAGTACGTGTCCACCGCCCACCCCTAACCCCTACACCATGCAACCCTGGTTGATGCTACCCCTGCCAGTAGGGCCACTACCTCCAGATTACGTCATGGCGTATCAGGGGATGCTGGAGCAGTATCGGATGTGGTTGAATCAGGCGGCAGCTGCCAACACTGACTGGGGTCTTCTGTCCATGCAGTATGCTGATAGTCTGGAGAAGACTATGATGGCTATGAGAGATGTGTGGGCTGCACATTCCGCCGCAGTGAGTAAAACAACGCCTCCTACTGAAGCTAACAGAGCTGAAGCCAGTGCGGGGGATGTCAACCAGGATACAACTCAAAGTTAACCTTAAATTAGATAATTTATTATCTTACCCAGTTTAAGGTGTGGGTCGCGGTAGCGAGTCACACTTTTAACTGGGTAAAATAATAAATTGAGCAGAAACTACTGTTAATGAGATCAGAAATGTACAATAAGTCCCGATTAAATGAACCAGTATTTGATGTGTCCAAATTTTGCATAGTGGACTATAAAGACGACAGGCACTTAAATATGTTAAAAGGTGAATCGATCGACTTCACTGGCAAACACAACCAGACATATAGGCCTTATCAAAATGGTGTGGAAGAACAGTATGTTATGCATAATATATAATATATAATGGACCATTCGTCATTAAGACTGATCCTTTCAGATAAGGTATTCTATTCCTTAATTCAAAAGCAAAAACAGAAAAAATTGAAACCAGAATCATGCTAAAGCAGGTGGGTTTCTCAGAGAGTGTCAGTCAAAATTTACCACAGCAGAAACATGTCGTTTTTATGAGACATGAACCTTTAGTAGAGTCCAAGGTTTGAAAAAGTTACATATTCTTGCCGTAACAACTCGTAACAACTTACTGCCTTCGTAACAATGACCCGAGTTTTAACCCCAATAGCTACTCAATTTAAATTTTCAGTCACTTGAAGTTGTGTCTCGCTACCGCGACACACAACTTCAAGTGACTGAAAATGTATGTGATTTGTGAACTTTGAGTCCAAACAACAACCAGCGTTTCAAGATTTTGAACATATTTTACCTTTAACCCTTAAAGCGCTGACAATTTTTGTACAAACCATGAAGACCAAAGTTTTTTTCTGTTTAAAATCATAATAAATGTCTTAGTTAGCTATTTCCGCTTCATTTGAATTCCTATGTTATGGGTATACGGTCATTATAAATATTTTAATTCTTACAGTGAGGGGATCTACTTTAGACGTCCGAATCTGGCGTCGTTAGTCGCAGATTCGGACGTCTAAAGTCGATCCCCACACTGTAAGGGTTGACAACTGGTTATCAGGTTATAGCGGTGCCGATAAAACCGCAGAATGTCTACTGTAGTCGACATCAGTGCTCTAGGAGGTAAAGAGTTTTATTAAACTGTGTTTTTATTACTCCAACCATGATTTATCTAGTATTAATAAACGTTTTACTACGTTAAGGATATGCGTCTTAATCCTGTTAATGCTCAATATTTCATAGAATACCATGCCGTATTTACACTTCGACTATTCAGCGCTCTCAGACTGTGATGCATTTGCTTTTGCTGTTTTTAAAATAATTATCGATACAATCCATTACGTAAGTTTATCATTGATAACATTTTTATCTAATCGTTGTGTTGAAATGTGCTGGAAAAACCATCTGAGAATTGAAAGTCGGCTGTATGTTGAGTTAACCTTAAAATAATGAAGTTCTACATTTGATATAAATTATTTAATTACATGATACAAAATATTTTATCGTATAAATTTAGTTGTTTGAGCATAAAAATAGAATAGATCAGACTGTATGAATGTGATCTATTCTGAAATGTTACCACAATATACTGAGCTAAATATAATATATATTCGTTTGTATGTGCTGCATATGTTTGCTACCTAGAAATGATGGTTAATTTTGAATGATTATTATCATGGTTGAGAGTTTATGCTACATTGTGACCTTATGTTATGATAACATTTACAATATAAATAAATATTAGTTGTATCAATATAATAATCTGTTTCTGTGTCGACAATGGTTAGGAACTGGACCCGGCAAGTACAAAATTTTGTATAACGTTGGCTAAACGTCTTCGACGTTGGTCCAACATTTTAACAAATGTATATTATACAAAATGTGTTTACAGTGATTTACATTCATTTCATCTCTTTGAAGCTAGAGTGTCCTCTCTACCACGTTATAGTTCCAATGGGACGAAATGTACATAACGAGGATATCAAATAAAACTGGAATTGTAAATTATACGTGGCTTAGTTTTCTAATGCAGGGCCATTTAAATTATTTGTAGCTGACAATTATTGTTTTATCAATGCCATTGCCGTCTATAAGAAAAACTGAAAAATGTCAAGGTGTTGCAGCGAAACCCACAGAATCAACTGTTCACATCGATGTTAATGATCGTCACATTGGTGTTAAAAGGAGGTATCTGCCACTTTGTAAAGTGGCAGATACGTCCTTTAACACCAATGTGACATATGTCCCTTAATTTTTCATGTCAGTTATGTGTATTATGTGTCGCTGTGTATTATGCAATATAAAAAAAAAACATTTTTTAAAGTTATGTTTTGTTGTTTTATTTCTCTCTTCACCAATAAATATAAAATATTGTTGAAACTGCTCGCCTGCTCGCTACGACAGCTACAACAATGCAGAACAACAGAAGCACCCAGTAAACACCGACGTTGTATAAATGTTATACAAATGTTTTGTGTTTACAGGGATAGTAGTTATTTTGTTGTCACTTTAGCTCATCTGCTAACATAGAATATGTAGATATATGTTTCGTGTAGTCCATGAGAATTAATTTGTAGATTCCCGATTCTTCATTTTCTGCCTAAAACGTGTGTCTGGAAATTATGTTAAATAAAGGTAAACGTAGGCCTACTATCTTTTAGCAGCAAGTGTTAAAATGATTTTAGATAGACTTTGTCCTCTTTTTAGGCATTCTATGGATGACGATGTCTTTCATGTCCTCGAATAGGTTGTGAATTGTGCAAACGGGGTATGTGGAGGTCAAGTCCCTTGCGGAACGGTATGTCTATCGCAGGGTTTAAAATATTGACGTCACGCTTCAGTAGGGATGTGCTATAGCATACTACATGTATGTCACCTGTACAATACACTATAGTCAGGTCGCCGAGGGTGGAACCTTGCAAATGGGTATTTACAAACATTTTGATTTTTGATGCATGATATATCTAGATTGGCTGGCATCTTTGAAAATTTTGAATTATCACTGAAAATTCAAAATGGCCGCCGTCAACCCAATAAAATTCGATGTATAATAAACAAAGTGAGAACGTGGTGATGGTAAGTAGGCTAGACGCCTCCAGAGGAGCGAACATACTGTGAGCGACAGACTATCAAGTTTTAAGCAATAACATACTATATTGGTATTGCATTTCCAAGATATAGAACTCTAATAAACGAGTATAGGTCCTATTCATATGTCCATTCTATTCACTCGCCAAGTTTGAATTCTATCTAGATCCATTTTGGATTTTAGAAATCCTGAGGACTCAATTTGTAGCCTATTGCAAATTTTGAATTTATCACTGAAAATTCAAAATGGCCGCCGTCAACTAGTTAAAATTCGACGTATAATAAACAAAGTAGAAAAGTGATGATGGTAAGTAGGCTAGACGCCTCCAGCGGAGCGAACATACTGTGAGCGACAGATTAGCAAGTTTTAAGCAATAAAATACTATATTGGTATTGCATTCCCAAGATATAGAACTGTGATAAACGAGTGCAGGTCCTATTCATATGTCCATTCTATCCACTCGCCAAGTTTGAATTCTATCTAGATCCATTTTGGATTTGAGAGATCCTGAGGACTCAAATTGTAGCCTATTGTATGCCCTCAAATAGATTCACAGTCATCAAATTCAGCTAAAATGACACATTACAGCTAATGTTGATCGGATAACTGAATGCCTAAAATGACATTATTGATACAAAAAATGGATTCAGCGCTACAAATTTAGTCAGAAACGACATGTCACATGTAACTATTGGACTGGGCCTACTAGTAGAAAATGTATTTTTCAAAATGTTCCCTAGCGGCCATCTTGTTTTCTTTTCATTTTCGGCCAAGCGCACCATAGGCTTCATGAGGGATTTAGGAGATGGCTATTTAGGGATACTCATGCCAATTTTAGCTCTGACACCCAAATTTATACCCCGAACCCTAAAATGACCACTCTATAGGGCACACGTCGATTTCTCATGAGATGACGGCGGTCATTTTACATTTTCAGTGATAATTCAAAAAGATCAAAGATGCCAGTCTGGCATGCTTGCTCCATATCAATCTCGACATCTCATGCGTCAATAATCCGCACAAAGTTAGTACATACCCTATTTGCAATGCTACACCCAGATATGCCATTTGGCAACCAGACTACTACTATCAGTGTCTCATATATCACAGACCATGTAAATGGCATAATTTATTTTGAATAAATTATATAAATCCACTTAAGAACTTCCTCACCTTATATTTCATATAGTACCCAGCTGGATTATTCACGGTGAGCAACGCTGAACTATTTTAATCAGACAACTGTCATATTATATTGACAACACGCCACACAGTGAGCAACTCCGAACTATTTTAATCAGACAATTGTTCACGCGCAAACTCGTGCAAGCAGTCCATTATTGATCATTTTCGTTCAGCTGAAAGTGAACAAAAATTTGATAAAATAGTGTATAAATAGCTGACTAGTTTTTAATGAATTTTGTTCATACTGTTATCCTTTGTTTTGTATGACTGGCATCGAAAACTGCGGTAATATATATAATACTTGTTATGCTGATGTAGATTTGCAAACAACACACATCCGCAGTCAGTCTCGATTTTGCAAAAATAGCCTGTGATCGGCTCCTCCAGTTTCTTAGCCAGAAGTTGCACACCCGAGGTTGCACATTACATAACATTTTGGTCATAAGACAAATAGAATAAATGGGGTTTTAGGACACATTTGTGCACATATAGGCTAATCTGGCCCAGGAGAACCTCACGGAGGCTCCCCACAATCTTGAGTCTTTACGGGTCAGCTGGGAGGAAACATTTTGTTTCTTTGAAACGTGAATGCCAGAGCGGGGCTCGAACCCGCGATATCCGACTTTCCAAGCAGTCTATCTCTATGCAATCAGTTGAAATTGCGGCAACATTCTCACCCCATAATGTACGCAAAAATAAGCTAATTAATTTGAATCAGCGTCAATTCATCAATGTGATAATTTGTGAAAGAGGAAAATAATTGTGAGGCAAATTAGTGAGAATTAAGTCATGAAATGTGATATTAGCTAATAATCTGTGTACATTGAAATTGTAAGGACTGCATTTCAAGACCCGTATTCACGTACACGTTACGATATATCGTAGGTTTCGGATTGGTCGACATGGCCATCTCGACCAATCCGAAGCCTATACGATATACTGTAACTTGTACGAAAATACTTGCCCAGTTTGGATAATTCATGATGAACACTGTTGAGCTTGTTGGCATGTCATCTTGTTTGACTAAGTATGATTTTTGTATGCCCAGACGTGAGTGAGTGAGTGAGTGAGTGAGTGAGTGAGTGAGTGAGTGAGTGAGTGAGTGAGTGAGTGAGTGAGTGAGTGAGTGAGTGAGTGAGTGAGCGAGTGAGTGAGTGAGTGAGTGAATATTGTTCTAAGGAGCTTTCTGCACAGTCCTAGGAATATCACGACAGAAGGAAGCCCGAAGTCGGGATTATGCCCTATTTGTATCGGTTCTTTATATTGCACAGTATCATAAACAGCACAGCACACTCCAGGCCTTTGAACAGCTTGAAACAATGTAATGTGTAACCTCGATGATAAACATACGACCCGGCTCCGAGCCCAGTATCTCCGAGTTTCGAGCCACAACCGGACCGAATAAGCCATCGACGTACTCGCTGCAATTGACGAATCAGAAATGATATAAATATTTATGTCATCGCCGATTGTGATTCAAGTATCTGAATCAGGAAGAAAATAGAAAAATAAAATATACAATGTATCAATTTTTTTTTAAATGAAATAAAAATAGTTTTCATAATAGATATGCATAATGCAACTACACTGGTTGTTGTTATTGATTATGAAAACAAGATATGAGCTCGCCTGAAAAATGTACTGTGAATGAATAGTAGTATTTTTTTATTTTAATTTTTACTTCGACATGGTCTCGTCCAATTTTCGGGCGGGGGCCCAAGGGTAGTGGTTAGCACCGCTGCCTTTCACGCTAGAGCTCGGTGTTCGGTTCCCGGTCTCGGCGGTTTGAAAGAAACAAAAATGTTTCTTCCCCATCTACGTGTATTGTGGGGAGCCTCCGTGACCGAGAGGTAGCGTGCTCGGCCTCAGACCGCCAGGGCTCGAATTTCGAATCCTGTGTCTGGAGGACAGTGTCATCTTATTATCTCACCATCCTGAGGAAGGTCTCCTGGCCCAGTTTAGCCTATATGTGCACAAAGGTGGCCCGATTCATTTCATTTCATTTCATTTCGTCAAATTTTCATACGAAAAATCCGTCGGCACAAAAAAACATATATATATTTTATATATTTTCCCTTTGATTATAGGCCCCTAGTATACAAATAGTAAATACGTTTTTCAATTTAATCCACAGTTTCCCACAAGATATTTAGACAACACACGTAAACTCATGTAAAATGATTTTGTGAAAAACGTTCAAAAACATTCCTAACATTTGTATTTTGTACCGTTAAACTGCCCAACAGAACCCGGTAGATTAAATTTTATCATTTGTTTCCGCGCGACGACGAAGGACTATAAAATCATGTATCAAACGTGTGAGCATGTCTCCTACATCAGTACGATTATTTATGTATAAGCCATGGAGACGAAATGGCGATATCTGAATATACCCTTGTGTCACTTGATTTCTGGGACAAAAAATGTAATTATTGGTTATGAAGGCAGCCCTAAATTTATTGCACGTGCAGATGTATATTTAAAGTGAAACATATGTTTATTTGAGTTCAATCGAAGTCAGCAATGCCAGCTTCAAGTGGGTTTAGAAAGTCAAATAATGATATAGATATTAATATTGTTGAGGCGTCTTGAGTGAAGTTTTGATTGTGAAGGCCTCGGCGTTCCGATCTGATCTGACGTTCAATGATCAGCCTTAAGTGCAGAATAATTTTGATCCTCGCATTACTTTTCAGCAAAGCTATGTAATGATGTTACCGCTATTCACTAGGTGGCACTAGATAAAGTTCACCATAACGTAATTTAGCTTGAACACTTGCCTGGGTGTTTTTCAAGCCAATGTTCAGGCTAGACGTAATTGTCGTCTATCATAGGCGTCATTCATATATTTTAGCTAGGTATTTTAATTCATTTTATAATAATGACACATACTACTATCTCCCATCACTGATATAGTTAACATTTCAATGGAAACTGGTACATTTCCGCAAAATTTCAACGAAGCTCATGTAAGACCACTACTTGAAAAACATCTCTTCCCTAGCACGAACTAAAAAATTACAGGCATGCATCCAACTTGAGTTTAATTTTCCAGATGTTAGAAAAGGTAGTAGCCGATCGAGCTCGAATAAAAAAATAACCATTTATCTAATACATTACAATCAGCCTACAGGAAACTTCATTCTACAGAATCAGCTCTACTGAAAGTACATAGCGATGTCCTTATTACTGTGGACAAGAGTGTAGTTACAGCTTTGACCTTTCTTGACTTGTCCACCGCTTTCGACACCATTGACCATGCCACATTAACAGGCTCAAATCTGGTGTTCTTCTCAATTGAAAATTAGGCACCAATCCGTAAAAATTAAAGACACTCTGTCAGATAAAGTCACACTCTCATATGGAGTTCCACACAGAGCTCTGTGCTGGGACCAGTGCTTTTCACCCTATACATTGCACAACTCAGCGCTATTATATCTAGTTTTGGCATAAACGACCATCTTTATGCCGATGATACTCAAATTTGCTATCTGTTTCTAACGCTAAAGAAACTCTTGAGAAGTTGCAACAGTGTGTAATGGTCGTGTCGGCCTGGATGGGAGGGTCTAAGCTTAAGCTTAATCCTAGTAGCTTGTTTTTTGAATAGGTTTTAATATTGTTCATTTAGAGGGTCGTAAGCATATAAATATGCCTTAAATGATTAAATCAGCTTTCGTATAGACACTTTCATTTTGTAATCCAATTTGCTAACGATTTAAGTCTTAAAATCATCTCCACTATAACACATTGTACATTATGTGAGTCAAAAGGTCGTGAGCTATAGTATAGTATTTAATAGTAGCCTGAATTTCCGAAAACAAATATCTCAAATATGTAGGGCATGCTTCTACCATATCCTAGCCATAATCATATCCGTGACCTGCATCGATTCCGGAAAAGTCTATCCTTAGATGCTGCAAGCAAATTGCAGTGGCACTAGTCAGTAGCAAGTTAGATTATTGTAACTCACTTTTTTCACAATATGCCAGAAAAGGACGTCACTAGATTACAACGCGTTCAGAACTGCCTTGCAAGAGTGGTAACCAAGGCCCGACGTTTTAGTCGTTCCATTCCAAATCTAAAACAATTACATTGGCTTCCTGTCAAGTTTCGCATTCATTTTAAAATATGCACAAAAAAAGACAACCAACCTGCATGTTCGGCTGACTTACTTGCTCGGCCGAAATGCTCAAAATATCTACGCTGCACAAATTCGAATAAATTTGTTGCTCCTCGTATAACAACTAAGACTGGGTCAAGAGATTTCTCTATATCTGGCCCAGCCAATACGTAATGCCAAAACAATTGTAACCTTTTGAAAATTACTTAAATCTCACCTATTTGACCTGAGTTTCCCACCTTAGCTCCTCAGCAGGTCGGCTCCCTGTTGAGGAATCTGCTTTGGCATCGATTATGCGACATGTTCACGCTAAGGATTTGTGCGTCTCTCAGCTCGGTCCGCTAATGATATAGGCGCCATAGAAGTTGATTGATTGAATAATTATTGATTGATTGATTAATTGATTAATTGATTGATTGATTGATTGATTGATTGATTGATTGATTGATTGATTGATTGATTGATTGATTGATTGATTGATTGATTGATTGATTGATTGATTGATTGATTGATTGATTGATTGATTGATTGATTGATTGATTGATTGATTGATTGATTGATTAATTGATTAATTGATTGATTGATTGATTGATTGATTGATTAATCGATCGATTGATTGATAATATATACTGTAAAAGCCACGATCGTACTTTTACAACGAAAATATTGAGCGAAATTTATTAAAATAATGTAAAATAGTCGAACTTAAATCCCAGTAGTATATAGGGCGGGCGGGGGTCATAGGGTATTGGTTAGCACCGCTGCCTTTCACGCTAGAATTCGGGGTTCGTTTCCCGGTCTCGGGGAATTTGAAAGAAAGAAAAATGTTTTCACCCCATCCACTCCTAAAACTCAGTTTTGTGGAAAGCCTCCGTGACCGAGAGGTAGCGTGCTCGGCCTTAGACCTCAAGGGTTCGAATTTCGAATACTGTGTCTGGAGGGCAGTGTCATCTCACTCATCCCACCATCCTCAGGAGGTTCTCCTGGCCCAATTTAACCTGTATGTGCACAAAAGTGGCCTAAAGCCCGATTAATTTCATTTTTCTCCAATCCCAGTAAACACGAGACGTTAAAGCAGAAGATGAACTAGCATTGGAACACTATTTATTGGATGTTTTGTAGCTGGGATAGTATAACATATTGTAATGTGGCAGCTGTGTAAACTTCAATTCATCTTCACAGTAGGATCAAAACTATGTGTACGCAAATCGTGTACACAACAGTTCATCCTGACAATACATTCACCAGAGGGCGATTCACCAGAGGGCGACCAACTAAAATTGTTCACTGACGCAGCAATTGTGCGTAAACGTGTAAAAAATAATAATGAGATAGTATTCGCGTAAAAAAAGGCTATCATTACCGACCACGTCAGTATATTACTGACATTTACAAAAAATGCCCCGCAAAGAAGGATAACAATCCGAGCTTTGTGCGGTTTCGGTAACTAATAGACGTCTGCTTATATAAATGACGGGTTCGTGGTTTGATAATTAGGGTCATGTTTGCCAACTTTTTAAATTTATGTTGCACACTTTTTTGGTGACTACAGGGCATACTGATATAGAAAAATATTGGTACCAATTTTAAATACATTTTTTTTGTGTTTTTGTGAGAATTACGAAATGACTACAATACAGTAGAAAATATAAATATCAGTTGTCAAATTCGTGTTAAAGTATGTCATATATCACCTGGTGAGACCCACGGAATACTAACGCGTGCACAAAATTATCATGTTTATGAGCTTACATAAACTTCTACGCGGGATAATAATGAGATAATGGCATAATTTCAAATGAATTGAACGAAATTTACATACGCCCCTCGAGAAACATATTAATGTCATTTATTTCAGAGTCCATTGTACAAGGGATATAGAAATACGAGTTTTCACGTTGCTTCCACATGCACTTACATCAATCGTTATGCAACGCCAACAGATAAAACTTGGTTGTGTGTGCACCCCGCAAAGGTCTCGTTTAATTTACACTTCATTTACTGAATTTTTCACGCTTGTTTTTGTAAAATATGATGACAACTGTGGATCCGAATGGATTGCTGTGGATATTTCAGTGACATAGAATTCGTGTGGCGGCTTAAATATGTTAGTGATCGTAACCAAAATGTTTCCTACCTAACGCAGTCGGACAACCTATATAAACATAATTAGTGCACTTGGGGTGTTGGAATTCATTTATTATGCTTCAATCAATATAGGTTGCATCACATTTGTCCCAGTAATCACTCCACGTCGGAGAACTTGCGTTGTTTGTGGCAAGTTTTTTGAAGGGTTCTATAAAATCAGCTCAGAAAGTGACCTATATCATATAACACACTATGGATGCGGGAACATCGTGAAAGGCCTGACAAGGCAGTACCCAGCAAACACAAAACATTTGTATAACATTTATACAACGTCGGCCCAACGTCTTCGACGTTGGCCCAACATTGTATAAATGTTATACAAATGTTTTGTGTTTGCTGGGTAGCCAGTTGATACCAATCTAAACATGCATTGGTTTCGAGGAGAATCAGCCGTTTTGCCAGTCACACCTGCCCCAAATGAAGGATTATGCTGTGTATATCTTCCGTCAGCTTAGTGGGCTAACAATACACCCGTATCTGGAGGTATATGATCTCAATTTATTGGTCTGTACTCGGTACAAAAATAGTAGCATCAATGCGTCGGCCTTTTTATCCAAGATCTTGCTGGCTAAACTACCAGTCAAACTATGTTCCGGTTTGATGTTAGACAAAAATGGTTGGAAGGTTTTGCTTGATGCCTTTGAATTTGTGGTTTGATTGTGAAACACGACTGTTCATCTACGATAATACGTCTTAGCAGCTGCGCACTATTTTTCCAATTTGTCAATAAGCTTAAGTACAAACGTACTTGCCAATGGCAAGTACTTTGTACTTAAGCTTATTGACAAGTTGCCATTACATAGCAGCAATGCATCAATACCATCTGCTTGACATATTAGTAATTTAAATGTGAAGAAGGATTGTTTTCTGATTTATTTAATGTAGATAAACAATTCACTTCAATGACTTTATGTGATAGATTTGCTTCTCCAATAATTCGAATTTGGGCGAAGTCGTTCTATCCCCATAATTTTTTGTCTATTTATATGATCTGCAATTGTGTCTGGTAAAGAATATTATTTGGAGGTGTCATTTACGAAGGTCGCAACAACATAACTGAAATGATCGAGTTGCGTCATTTTTTCTTCAAGTGTCTCAACTTTTGCTACTGAGGAGAAAATCCTGCCATCATCTCGGACACTGATGCTAATGGCTCGGAGTGTGGTGGACATTCTACTTGCCTTTTTTAGCCAAAAAATTAAAGTGCTAACCGTACTCTGGAAATTAAAAAATACGCATGCTTACGTGTACAATAAAAAGCAACACCATACTGAATCATGACTCCAATTGCGTTGTCACAGTAATCAACGCCAAGTCCCAAATTATAAGGTGAGGTGATGCTTGCTACGACATAGAATTAATATGATTTTATACCGTGAGACACACTGATCATATTGATGTGTTAGATGACATGGTTAGGGGCTTTGTCAAGTTAGAAAAAAATATGTGTGTTTTTGTGTATTTTTGTGTGTTTTTGGTATATGTTTCCAAAAAATGGATAAGGGGGTGAGTGGGAGGTGTCTGGCCAATCCGAGTTTTTCTTCTTTTAGCGGTGCTACATGACATGGTTCATCAAATGTATACAAAAAAATATAAATAAAAACATTGAATTAGAACTTCACATGTCATTATGTAAAAATGCGAAAAATGGACAAAATTATCTGTAATACATTGGCACCAAAGTTTTTATTGTTTAGTTGGTCTCTCAGTGAGAAAATGATGGTGCCATGAATTAACATAATGTGTAAACATGGAGAAATATGCCCCTGTCTGAACTAATGGTAAAACCTGAAAAAATGAATGAAATTGCTGTAAAATGTTTCAGTTTTTAGCATCTTAACACAATGATTCCACCTAGAAATGTGAACTGCCGTCACAATTTATTTGTACCTAGAGGTTAATGAAACCTGACCTGATTTAATAAAACACATAGGCGTATTATATCAACTGAAATATCCGAACGTCCTATTCTTAATGCTTTACACAATAATGTGTATTTATCTGTTCTAAAGAAACCCAAATGAAAAATACAGACATAGTAAAAAGGTGCACATTTGTAATTGTAGACAAGGAATAAAGCCCGACACAAATGCCAGCAGCCCTCGGCTCCACCTGGGGCTGCTGGCATATGTGTCGGGCCACTAAAGCAGCGTATCATCCTCAAATCATTATCATTGTTATAATATTGTCGCTGCGACCCATAAGAGCCCAGGAGGCCCCCTATAACAAAATCAAACATTTATACTGGCTCATATCAGGTCGTAGCGATAATGGCGGTGTATTACAAATGTGTACCTTTTTAATAATTATGTATACACACATTTCGCTTTCGGGATTCTTCTTTGTAGCGTGCATTTTTGTGCCTAGTATGGCCTGTAGGTTTGCATGACCCTAAACGACAAAGCCAAATCAATTGTGTTGTGTACAGTCTACCAACAAGTGTGTGTATCAATGTGTCACCTCTGTTTCACCAACAACTTGTATCAACTAGAGAGGTATAGCAGTATAGCCAGTTGATACCAATCTAACCATGCATTGGTTTCGAGGAGAAGCCGTTTTGCCACTTACACCTGCCCCAAATGAAGGATTATATTGTGGATATCTTCGTCAGTTTAGTAGGCTAACAATACACCCGTATATAGAGGTATATGATCTCAATTTATTGGTCTGTACTCGGTACAAAAATAGTAGCATCAATGCGTCGGCCTTTTTATCCAAGATCTTGCTGGCTGAACTACCAGTCAAACTATGTTTCGGTTTGATGTTAGACAAAAATGGTTAGAAGGTTTTGCTTGATGCCTTTGAATTTGTGGTTTGATTGTGAAACACGACTGTTCATCTACAATAATACGTCCTAGCAGCTGCGCACTATTTTTCCAATTTGTCAATAAGCTTAAGTACTTGCGTACTTGCCATTACATAGCAGCAATGCATCAATACCATCTGCTTGACATATTAGTAATTTAAATGTGAAGAAGGATTGTTTTCTGATTTATTTAATGTAGATAAACAATTCACTTCAATGACTTTATGTGATAGATTTGCTTCTCCAATAATTCGAATTTGGGCGAAGTCGTTCTATCCCCATAATGTTTTGTCTATTTATATGATCTGCAATTGTGTCTGGTAAAGAATATTATTTGGAGGTGTCATTTACGAAGGTCGCAACAACATAACTGAGATGATCGAGTTGCGTCATTTTTTCTTCAAGTGTCTCAACTTTTGCTACTGAGGAGAAAATCCTGCCATCATCTCGGACACTGATGCTAATGGCTCGGAGTGTGGTGGACATTCTACTTGCCTTTTTTAGCCAAAAAATTAAAGTGCTAACCGTACTCTGGAAATTAAAAAATACGCATGCTTACGTGTACAATAAAAAGCAACACCATACTGAATCATGACTCCAATTGCGTTGTCACAGTAATCAACGCCATGTCCCAAATTATAAGGTGAGGTAATGCTTGCTACGACATAGAATTAATATGATTTTATACCGTGAGACACACTGATCATATTGATGTGTTAGATGACATGGTTAGGGGCTTTGTCAAGTTAGAAAAAAATATGTGTGTTTTTGTGTATTTTTGTGTGTTTTTGGTATATGTTTCCTAAAAATGGATAAGGGGGTGAGTGGGAGGTGTCTGGCCAATCCGAGTTTTTCTACTTTTAGCGGTGCTACATGACATGGTTCATCAAATGTATACAAAAAAATATAAATAAAAACATTGAATTAGAACTTCAGATGTCATTATGTAAAAATGCGAAAAATGGACAAAATTATCTGTAATACATTGGCACCAAAGTTTTTATTGTTTAGTTGGTCTCTCAGTGAGAAAATGATGGTGCCATGAATTAACATAATGTGTAAACATGGAGAAATATGCCCCTGCCTGAACTAATGGTAAAACCTGAAAAAATGAATGAAATTGCTGTAAAATGTTTCAGTTTTAAGCATCTTAACACAATGATTCCACCTAGAAATGTGAACTGCCGTCACAATTTATTTGTACCTAGAGGTTAATGAAACCTGACCTGATTTAATAAAACACATAGGCGTATTATATCAACTGAAATATCCGAACGTCCTATTCTTAATGCTTTACACAATAATGTGTATTTATCTGTTCTAAAGAAACCCAAATGAAAAATACAGACATAGTAAAAAGGTGCACATTTGTAATTGTAGACAAGGAATAAAGCCCGACACAAATGCCAGCAGCCCTCGGCTCCACCTGGGGCTGCTGGCATATGTGTCGGGCCACTAAAGCAGCGTATCATCCTCAAATCATTATCATTGTTATAATATTGTCGCTGCGACCCATAAGAGCCCAGGAGGCCCCCTATAACAAAATCAAACATTTATACTGGCTCATATCAGGTCGTAGCGATAATGGCGGTGTATTACAAATGTGTACCTTTTTAATAATTATGTATACACACATTTCGCTTTCGGGATTCTTCTTTGTAGCGTGCATTTTTGTGCCTAGTATGGCCTGTATGTTTGCATGACCCTAAACGACAAAGCCAAATCAATTGTGTTGTGTACAGTCTACCAACAAGTGTGTGTATCAATGTGTCACCTCTGTTTCACCAACAACTTGTATCAACTAGAGAGGTATAGCAGTATAGCCAGTTGATACCAATCTAACCATGCATTGGTTTCGAGGAGAAGCCGTTTTGCCACTTACACCTGCCCCAAATGAAGGATTATATTGTGGATATCTTCGTCAGTTTAGTAGGCTAACAATACACCCGTATATAGAGGTATATGATCTCAATTTATTGGTCTGTACTCGGTACAAAAATAGTAGCATCAATGCGCCGGCCTTTTTATCCAAGATCTTGCTGGCTGAACTACCAGTCAAACTATGTTCCGGTTTGATGTTAGACAAAAATGGTTAGAAGGTTTTGCTTGATGCCTTTGAATTTGTGGTTTGATTGTGAAACACGACTGTTCATCTACAATAATACGTCCTAGCAGCTGCGCACTATTTTTCCAATTTGTCAATAAGCTTAAGTACTTGCGTACTTGCCATTACATAGCAGCAATGCATCAATACCATCTGCTTGACATATTAGTAATTTAAATGTGAAGAAGGATTGTTTTCTGATTTATTTAATGTAGATAAACAATTCACTTCAATGACTTTATGTGATAGATTTGCTTCTCCAATAATTCGAATTTGGGCGAAGTCGTTCTATCCCCATAATTTTTTGTCTATTTATATGATCTGCAATTGTGTCTGGTAAAGAATATTATTTGGAGGTGTCATTTACGAAGGTCGCAACAACATAACTGAGATGATCGAGTTGCGTCATTTTTTCTTCAAGTGTCTCAACTTTTGCTACTGAGGAGAAAATCCTGCCATCATCTCGGACACTGATGCTAATGGCTCGGAGTGTGGTGGACATTCTACTTGCCTTTTTTAGCCAAAAAATTAAAGTGCTAACCGTACTCTGGAAATTAAAAAATACGCATGCTTACGTGTACAATAAAAAGCAACACCATACTGAATCATGACTCCAATTGCGTTGTCACAGTAATCAACGCCAAGTCCCAAATTATAAGGTGAGGTAATGCTTGCTACGACATAGAATTAATATGATTTTATACCGTGAGACACACTGATCATATTGATGTGTTAGATGACATGGTTAGGGGCTTTGTCAAGTTAGAAAAAAATATGTGTGTTTTTGTGTATTTTTGTGTGTTTTTGGTATATGTTTCCTAAAAATGGATAAGGGGGTGAGTGGGAGGTGTCTGGCCAATCCGAGTTTTTCTACTTTTAGCGGTGCTACATGACATGGTTCATCAAATGTATACAAAAAAATATAAATAAAAACATTGAATTAGAACTTCAGATGTCATTATGTAAAAATGCGAAAAATGGACAAAATTATCTGTAATACATTGGCACCAAAGTTTTTATTGTTTAGTTGGTCTCTCAGTGAGAAAATGATGGTGCCATGAATTAACATAATGTGTAAACATGGAGAAATATGCCCCTGCCTGAACTAATGGTAAAACCTGAAAAAATGAATGAAATTGCTGTAAAATGTTTCAGTTTTAAGCATCTTAACACAATGATTCCACCTAGAAATGTGAACTGCCGTCACAATTTATTTGTACCTAGAGGTTAATGAAACCTGACCTGATTTAATAAAACACATAGGCGTATTATATCAACTGAAATATCCGAACGTCCTATTCCTAATGCTTTACACAATAATGTGTATTTATCCGTTCTAAAGAAACCCAAATGAAAAATACAGACATAGTAAAAAGGTGCACATTTGTAATTGTAGAGAAGGAATAAAGCCCGACACAAATGCCAGCAGCCCTCGGCTCCACCTGGGGCTGCTGGCATATGTGTCGGGCCACTAAAGCAGCGTATCATCCTCAAATCATTATCATTGTTATAATATTGTCGCTGCGACCCATAAGAGCCCAGGAGGCCCCCTATAACAAAATCAAACATTTATACTGGCTCCTATCAGGTCGTAGCGATAATGGTGGTGTATTACAAATGTGTACCTTTTTAATAATTATGTATACACACATTTCGCTTTCGGGATTCTTCTTTGTAGCGTGCATTTTTGTGCCTAGTATGGCCTGTATGTTTGCATGACCCTAAACGACAAAGCCAAATCAATTGTGTTGTGTACAGTCTACCAACAAGTGTGTGTATCAATGTGTCACCTCTGTTTCACCAACAACTTGTATCAACTAGAGAGGTATAGCAGTATAGCCAGTTGATACCAATCTAACCATGCATTGGTTTCGAGGAGAAGCCGTTTTGCCACTTACACCTGCCCCAAATGAAGGATTATATTGTGGATATCTTCGTCAGTTTAGTAGGCTAACAATACACCCGTATATAGAGGTATATGATCTCAATTTATTGGTCTGTACTCGGTACAAAAATAGTAGCATCAATGCGTCGGCCTTTTTATCCAAGATCTTGCTGGCTGAACTACCAGTCAAACTATGTTTCGGTTTGATGTTAGACAAAAATGGTTAGAAGGTTTTGCTTGATGCCTTTGAATTTGTGGTTTGATTGTGAAACACGACTGTTCATCTACAATAATACGTCCTAGCAGCTGCGCACTATTTTTCCAATTTGTCAATAAGCTTAAGTACTTGCGTACTTGCCATTACATAGCAGCAATGCATCAATACCATCTGCTTGACATATTAGTAATTTAAATGTGAAGAAGGATTGTTTTCTGATTTATTTAATGTAGATAAACAATTCACTTCAATGACTTTATGTGATAGATTTGCTTCTCCAATAATTCGAATTTGGACGAAGTCGTTCTATCTCCATAATTTTTTGTCTATTTATATGATCTGCAATTGTGTCTGGTAAAGAATATTATTTGGAGGTGTCATTTACGAAGGTCGCAACAACATAACTGAGATGATCGAGTTGCGTCATTTTTTCTTCAAGTGTCTCAACTTTTGCTACTGAGGATAAAATCCTGCCATCATCTCGGACACTGATGCTAATGGCTCGGAGTGTGGTGGACATTCTACTTGCCTTTTTTAGCCAAAAAATTAAAGTGCTAACCGTACTCTGGAAATTTAAAAATACGCATGCTTACGTGTACAATAAAAAGCAACACCATACTGAATCATGACTCCAATTGCGTTGTCACAGTAATCAACGCCAAGTCCCAAATTATAAGGTGAGGTAATGCTTGCTACGACATAGAATTAATATGATTTTATACCGTGAGACACACTGATCATATTGATGTGTTAGATGACATGGTTAGGGGCTTTGTCAAGTTAGAAAAAAATATGTGTGTTTTTGTGTATTTTTGTGTGTTTTTGGTATATGTTTCCAAAAAATGGATAAGGGGGTGAGTGGGAGGTGTCTGGCCAATCCGAGTTTTTCTACTTTTAGCGGTGCTACATGACATGGTTCATCAAATGTATACAAAAAAATATAAATAAAAACATTGAATTAGAACTTCAGATGTCATTATGTAAAAATGCGAAAAATGGACAAAATTATCTGTAATACATTGGCACCAAAGTTTTTATTGTTTAGTTGGTCTCTCAGTGAGAAAATACAGACATAGTAAAAAGGTGCACATTTGTAATTGTAGACAAGGAATAAAGCCCGACACAAATGCCAGCAGCCCTCGGCTCCACCTGGGGCTGCTGGCATATGTGTCGGGCCACTAAAGCAGCGTATCATCCTCAAATCATTATCATTGTTATAATATTGTCGCTGCGACCCATAAGAGCCCAGGAGGCCCCCTATAACAAAATCAAACATTTATACTGGCTCATATCAGGTCGTAGCGATAATGGCGGTGTATTACAAATGTGTACCTTTTTAATAATTATGTATACACACATTTCGCTTTCGGGATTCTTCTTTGTAGCGTGCATTTTTGTGCCTAGTATGGCCTGTATGTTTGCATGACCCTAAACGACAAAGCCAAATCAATTGTGTTGTGTACAGTCTACCAACAAGTGTGTGTATCAATGTGTCACCTCTGTTTCACCAACAACTTGTATCAACTAGAGAGGTATAGCAGTATAGCCAGTTGATACCAATCTAACCATGCATTGGTTTCGAGGAGAAGCCGTTTTGCCACTTACACCTGCCCCAAATGAAGGATTATATTGTGGATATCTTCGTCAGTTTAGTAGGCTAACAATACACCCGTATATAGAGGTATATGATCTCAATTTATTGGTCTGTACTCGGTACAAAAATAGTAGCATCAATGCGTCGGCCTTTTTATCCAAGATCTTGCTGGCTGAACTACCAGTCAAACTATGTTTCGGTTTGATGTTAGACAAAAATGGTTAGAAGGTTTTGCTTGATGCCTTTGAATTTGTGGTTTGATTGTGAAACACGACTGTTCATCTACAATAATACGTCCTAGCAGCTGCGCACTATTTTTCCAATTTGTCAATAAGCTTAAGTACTTGCGTACTTGCCATTACATAGCAGCAATGCATCAATACCATCTGCTTGACATATTAGTAATTTAAATGTGAAGAAGGATTGTTTTCTGATTTATTTAATGTAGATAAACAATTCACTTCAATGACTTTATGTGATAGATTTGCTTCTCCAATAATTCGAATTTGGGCGAAGTCGTTCTATCCCCATAATTTTTTGTCTATTTATATGATCTGCAATTGTGTCTGGTAAAGAATATTATTTGGAGGTGTCATTTACGAAGGTCGCAACAACATAACTGAGATGATCGAGTTGCGTCATTTTTTCTTCAAGTGTCTCAACTTTTGCTACTGAGGAGAAAATCCTGCCATCATCTCGGACACTGATGCTAATGGCTCGGAGTGTGGTGGACATTCTACTTGCCTTTTTTAGCCAAAAAATTAAAGTGCTAACCGTACTCTGGAAATTAAAAAATACGCATGCTTACGTGTACAATAAAAAGCAACACCATACTGAATCATGACTCCAATTGCGTTGTCACAGTAATCAACGCCAAGTCCCAAATTATAAGGTGAGGTAATGCTTGCTACGACATAGAATTAATATGATTTTATACCGTGAGACACACTGATCATATTGATGTGTTAGATGACATGGTTAGGGGCTTTGTCAAGTTAGAAAAAAATATGTGTGTTTTTGTGTATTTTTGTGTGTTTTTGGTATATGTTTCCTAAAAATGGATAAGGGGGTGAGTGGGAGGTGTCTGGCCAATCCGAGTTTTTCTACTTTTAGCGGTGCTACATGACATGGTTCATCAAATGTATACAAAAAAATATAAATAAAAACATTGAATTAGAACTTCAGATGTCATTATGTAAAAATGCGAAAAATGGACAAAATTATCTGTAATACATTGGCACCAAAGTTTTTATTGTTTAGTTGGTCTCTCAGTGAGAAAATGATGGTGCCATGAATTAACATAATGTGTAAACATGGAGAAATATGCCCCTGCCTGAACTAATGGTAAAACCTGAAAAAATGAATGAAATTGCTGTAAAATGTTTCAGTTTTAAGCATCTTAACACAATGATTCCACCTAGAAATGTGAACTGCCGTCACAATTTATTTGTACCTAGAGGTTAATGAAACCTGACCTGATTTAATAAAACACATAGGCGTATTATATCAACTGAAATATCCGAACGTCCTATTCTTAATGCTTTACACAATAATGTGTATTTATCCGTTCTAAAGAAACCCAAATGAAAAATACAGACATAGTAAAAAGGTGCACATTTGTAATTGTAGACAAGGAATAAAGCCCGACACAAATGCCAGCAGCCCTCGGCTCCACCTGGGGCTGCTGGCATATGTGTCGGGCCACTAAAGCAGCGTATCATCCTCAAATCATTATCATTGTTATAATATTGTCGCTGCGACCCATAAGAGCCCAGGAGGCCCCCTATAACAAAATCAAACATTTATACTGGCTCCTATCAGGTCGTAGCGATAATGGTGGTGTATTACAAATGTGTACCTTTTTAATAATTATGTATACACACATTTCGCTTTCGGGATTCTTCTTTGTAGCGTGCATTTTTGTGCCTAGTATGGCCTGTATGTTTGCATGACCCTAAACGACAAAGCCAAATCAATTGTGTTGTGTACAGTCTACCAACAAGTGTGTGTATCAATGTGTCACCTCTGTTTCACCAACAACTTGTATCAACTAGAGAGGTATAGCAGTATAGCCAGTTGATACCAATCTAACCATGCATTGGTTTCGAGGAGAAGCCGTTTTGCCACTTACACCTGCCCCAAATGAAGGATTATATTGTGGATATCTTCGTCAGTTTAGTAGGCTAACAATACACCCGTATATAGAGGTATATGATCTCAATTTATTGGTCTGTACTCGGTACAAAAATAGTAGCATCAATGCGTCGGCCTTTTTATCCAAGATCTTGCTGGCTGAACTACCAGTCAAACTATGTTTCGGTTTGATGTTAGACAAAAATGGTTAGAAGGTTTTGCTTGATGCCTTTGAATTTGTGGTTTGATTGTGAAACACGACTGTTCATCTACAATAATACGTCCTAGCAGCTGCGCACTATTTTTCCAATTTGTCAATAAGCTTAAGTACTTGCGTACTTGCCATTACATAGCAGCAATGCATCAATACCATCTGCTTGACATATTAGTAATTTAAATGTGAAGAAGGATTGTTTTCTGATTTATTTAATGTAGATAAACAATTCACTTCAATGACTTTATGTGATAGATTTGCTTCTCCAATAATTCGAATTTGGACGAAGTCGTTCTATCTCCATAATTTTTTGTCTATTTATATGATCTGCAATTGTGTCTGGTAAAGAATATTATTTGGAGGTGTCATTTACGAAGGTCGCAACAACATAACTGAGATGATCGAGTTGCGTCATTTTTTCTTCAAGTGTCTCAACTTTTGCTACTGAGGATAAAATCCTGCCATCATCTCGGACACTGATGCTAATGGCTCGGAGTGTGGTGGACATTCTACTTGCCTTTTTTAGCCAAAAAATTAAAGTGCTAACCGTACTCTGGAAATTAAAAAATACGCATGCTTACGTGTACAATAAAAAGCAACACCATACTGAATCATGACTCCAATTGCGTTGTCACAGTAATCAACGCCAAGTCCCAAATTATAAGGTGAGGTAATGCTTGCTACGACATAGAATTAATATGATTTTATACCGTGAGACACACTGATCATATTGATGTGTTAGATGACATGGTTAGGGGCTTTGTCAAGTTAGAAAAAAATATGTGTGTTTTTGTGTATTTTTGTGTGTTTTTGGTATATGTTTCCAAAAAATGGATAAGGGAGTGAGTGGGAGGTGTCTGGCCAATCCGAGTTTTTCTACTTTTAGCGGTGCTACATGACATGGTTCATCAAATGTATACAAAAAAATATAAATAAAAACATTGAATTAGAACTTCAGATGTCATTATGTAAAAATGCGAAAAATGGACAAAATTATCTGTAATACATTGGCACCAAAGTTTTTATTGTTTAGTTGGTCTCTCAGTGAGAAAATGATGGTGCCATGAATTAACATAATGTGTAAACATGGAGAAATATGCCCCTGTCTGAACTAATGGTAAAACCTGAAAAAATGAATGAAATTGCTGTAAAATGTTTCAGTTTTAAGCATCTTAACACAATGATTCCACCTAGAAATGTGAACTGCCGTCACAATTTATTTCTACCTAGAGGTTAATGAAACCTGACCAGATTTAATAAAACACATAGGCGTATTATATCAACTGAAATATCCGAACGTCCTATTCTTAATGCTTTACACAATAATGTGTATTTATCTGTTCTAAAGAAACCCAAATGAAAAATACAGACATAGTAAAAAGGTGCACATTTGTAATTGTAGACAAGGAATAAAGCCCGACACAAATGCCAGCAGCCCTCGGCTCCACCTGGGGCTGCTGGCATATGTGTCGGGCCACTAAAGCAGCGTATCATCCTCAAATCATTATCATTGTTATAATATTGTCGCTGCGACCCATAAGAGCCCAGGAGGCCCCCTATAACAAAATCAAACATTTATACTGGCTCCTATCAGGTCGTAGCGATAATGGTGGTGTATTACAAATGTGTACCTTTTTAATAATTATGTATACACACATTTCGCTTTCGGGATTCTTCTTTGTAGCGTGCATTTTTGTGCCTAGTATGGCCTGTATGTTTGCATGACCCTAAACGACAAACTCAAATCAATTGTGTTGTGTACAGTCTACCAACAAGTGTGTGTATCAATGTGTCACCTCTGTTTCACTGACAACTTGTATCAACTAGAGAGGTCATTCAAGATATGTGATCACAATTATTTGATTGTAACGCGGCTTGGGGCGAAGTACTGATAGATATGACCTCTGACCACCAGCCGGGGTTTGTACTGCTCTGTAAAGCTAAAAGGCAGTATCTGCTTACTTGTAAAGTAAGCAGATACTGCCTTTTGGTTTGCACGGCAGTGTAGTGCTAACACACAATGCTAGATTGTCTTGTGCGGATGTAGCCTAATTGGTGGGCGTGGGCGTTCGCTGTCTGAAATGAATGAATATGACTTTAGGACAAGTTTATGCATTTATAGGCTAAGTTAAGTGAACCATGGTGAGATGAATCAGATGTCACTGCTCTCCAGACACAGGATCGGAAATTAAAGCACTGCCAGTCTGAGGCCGAACCCGCTATCTCTATGTCAAGGATGATTCCCACAAGAGCGGGGGACAAACCCTCGAGCTCTGGCAGCGTTTGACTACACCACAAGGCAGGCAGGCAGGCAGGCAGGCAGGCAGGCAGGCAGGCAGGCAGGCAGGCAGGCAGGCAGGCAGGCAGGCAGGCAGGCAGGCAGGCAGTGATCAAATGACTTTGTACTTGTAGCACGATTAAATATGTGTGTTGGTCAATGCGGGATCTAAAAAACATGTCTATACAGTTTTCCAATGGGAACTGGTGAGATCGCTCCCACTTATGGCCGAGCAGGCTTCCGAGAGTACGTTTAGTTTGGGCTAAGATAAACATATTTATAATACGGTCCCAATTGTATTCGTTTTTACATGTTTTATTAGCACATTGAATAGTCCCGCTTTTGGACATGTCAATGATCGAACGTGACATCAATCAACAAAATATCAAAATCGTTGAACTGTATTTTGTCAAACCTGAATAATTTTAACTCACTTGAAGTTGTGGATCGCGGCAGCGAGACACAACTTCAAGTGGGTCAAAATTCCAATTAAATAATTTAGCAGTTAAAGGGTTAAAGAGTCGTGTAAATATACAACATTCATTCTACTGCTGAAGGCTGTAAATTCTTGTAGCATGTATAGTTTGCATCGCTATTTAGATAAACTGTCTTCATGTTATTGGCAAGAACCTTTGTGCCTCGTGGATGTACATTAATGATATACATAGTCGCCGTGCAAAGCCAAAAAGCAGTATCTGCTTACTTTACAGGTAAGCAGATACTGCTTTTGCATAGCAGTAGGCCTATACATAGCATGCGGCGTCATACTAAATATGGTTGCTTTCTAATTATCGTGAGGCATTTCGGGAGAATTTATGCTCTGCAAGAGTCAATTGTGTGGGCAAAACACCAACTGTCATTGTTTGCTCCTGAACTTGCATTACAATCAAAGAGCGCACTGGTAGGCCTACGTATCGTGGTCAACGTAAGTAAAACCTCTAATTGCGCTCTACCTCCCCCCAGTGAAGTAACTAATGCTATACCTTTTGTATTGGCGCACTTACCAGAAACCCTTTAACCATGGGCCACGATTATATTCGTTTTATTTTTACTTTTTTTATTAGCGCATTAAACATTATCTTTTGGACATGTTAATGATCAAACGCGACATCAATCAACAAGACCTCCATTTTTTTTAAATCTGAATAATTTCCACTCACTTGAAATTGTGGATCGCGTCAGCGAGACACAACTTCAAGTGAGTGAAAATTCAAATTGTATAATTTAGCGGTTAAACTCAAAGACGTAAGCGACCTTCTAAATAATGGGAATCTGTTCTGGGAAATTCACACGACATTTCTAGTGGATACTTTTTAACGTTTATTGTAAACACGGCTGGCATAATCTACTTATTATGATAAAATAGAATTCGCCCATGTAGTGCTGAAGTAGCAAAGTTTAAAGCGACATAAAAAGACTAGAATAGCGTAAGTTTTTTTATATGTTGTGTTGCGCTTTAAAAGAGAAATCAAGACGAGATTTAATATCAGGCATGCATTGCTATCCAAAAGCAGAAATACATGAATAACAGCTACTGATAAACGGGGCTTTGGGTACAATTGCTACGTTGCCACAGCAAAATTAAATAATGTCTATGCCACAATTCTAGTCTATGGATATGTTCACATAGTATGGGCATGTCAAGAAGCAGAAATATAATTTTGCCACAATTCTAGTCTATGGATATGTTCACATATTATGGGCATGTCAAGAAGCCAAAATATAATTTTGGCTTTTGGATGATTTTCGGCTGGATTGTGTCACGTTGATATGGACGATTTGATTTGATTTGTGTTCGGCTACCCCCTGACAACGTCAAGTGTTGTATGTACCAGTCATTTAATGACACATAAAACACTAGGGGGCGACGTGTCATTTTGTTCCAAATCATTCTTGCTTTCTCGTGATTGTAACCGATTGTTGTTCAATCTATGTTGTTTTTATGCTTCTACCCTAGGCTAGGCTCATCCACTAAGAGCTGAATGAGAAAACCCAGCAAAGACAAAATATTTGTATAACATTTATACAATGTTGGATCAACATCGAAGACGTTGGGTCTACGTTGTATAAATGGTATACATATGTTTTGTGTTTGCTAGGAATACAAGACTAGGCCTTAAAGTAATACATTGTGCTGATATCAGACAATACGATTGCGTTTCAATAAATGGTCGACTATCTACGCATACTCAGACATATTAACACCGCAACTCACCATGTTCAGGCGAGATTTTATAATTTATAATCAGTATAATCCTATTACACAGGTTGCAAGTCCATCTTTCTTGGTCAATCGCAATTACCAACCACAAAAGATTATATTTATTCGTATTAGAGCAAATAGGATTATAGTCATGGTCAAGTTAAAACGTTATAATAAATGCCTCTGTCATTTTTGTTTTTATTTATAGTTTTGTGTAGTTCAAATACTTATAACGTGACGTAACAAATAGATAAGAGAGAGAAGTGTTTTAAAGGAGAGTTAAAAAAATGAAAAATGAAGTGAAGTGGGTCATGTGTTATTGAAAAGACGCTAACATAATTAATATAATGCGAAATATACCTTGGGATTCAAAAGTTATTCAAGGCCGAATTATTATTAATCCGTTTTCACCCAGGGCATACCTACTGTTGGTCTGCAATTTGCTGAATAATCATCGCACGGGACGCAATGCGCTGGCTGCTGTTTTAACGTTGTTCTAAAGTCGTTGACGTCGGACCAATGTTAAAACAGAGTTAAACCAGCACTCCGTTTCTACTGGGATACACATGGAGTCGTGACCATGCATGACGAGGGAGTAAGTACTCTATAAATCAATGCCAAATTAATCATGCTCGCGCTTTCAGACTGCGGGACTGTGGGAAACACCATTGAAACCCAATGTGGTATTCATGTAGATTATCCCATAGAAATGTGATTGTTCAATGAAATCATGAAAAGAGCATGTTATGCAAATGCATTTTTATTATCACCGTCCATCACTTGTCATCACCGTTAATTACTATTCGTAGGGCCTACTGTTATATCATTATACTGTAAAAATGTCACAATCTGAATCTGTATGCATCAATAATTGTGTTATTAGTTTTGCAATTTGATTGTGTTATCGTATGCTTGTTTTGGTGATGGGTGCATATGTCTCTCTCTTTATATTCTACGGGATATGACCATCTGCCTTGATATGATAAATAAGACTTCAAACCAATAGCTCTGTCAATAGAGCTGAAAAATATATTCGAACGTGTGCTGCAAAATTGAATCAACATTCAAGTGCAATAAAAAAATGCAAGCGCTTGTGAGGTAAAAACATTGTTAACATTACATTTACAAGCCATACAATTATTATGAGTATAATATTATATATTTCAACCTTGTGTTATAGGGCAAAAATATGATGCCACTATAGGGTGTCTATGTGAGCCTGTTACATTGACAGCTGAATTGAGAATGTTAGCCTGTAAACAAACAATAGTCACTTTATCAAAACAACATGATAGATTTTCCAACTACCGTTTCCAACAATAGTCTAAATGTAGTTGTTATCTGATTAGCAAACATACTGATATCATCACGTTTTTGTCCTACTGGGGGTTTTAGGGTTCGGGACACAATGATCACGGTGGAGTAACGTCACAGTTTTAAGTGATGATTGATCAACTGTCCAGAATCAATCACCATAAATTGCCCCAATGTCGGCTTAATGTTGACCCACCGTCTGCGACGCCGACCCAGCATTGATTCAGCGTATCTTTTTCGTTGGGACTGACACCCATTCTTGGGTGAACCACATAGGATACAGGCGAGATATTTATGGTCATATCAATCACATGACATCGATCCAATGTTGGATCGATGTTGGCCCAGCGTCTACGACGCTGGTCCAACATCGATCCAACATTGGGTCAATGACTTGTGTTTGTTAAGGTATGGTCATATTAATCACACACGCTGTGAAAGTCATCCACATTCTGATGATAGTGTCCCCGAAACAGAACGTCAGCCCAACGCTGGTCCAGTGCTAGGCCAACGTCTGAGACATTGAAACGTTGGGCCGGGGTCTGACCTCTGCTGGGAGGTCAACCGCATCGGAAATCCTGTGTAATCACCGCTATTCCCATTCCGGGTTCCCATTATGGATTTAACCAAAACGTCGATCAAACAAACGTAATAATTGTTGCTCTTATATGTAGTACTGCCGTGCAAAGCCAAAAGGCAGTATCTGCTTACTTTACATGTAAACAGATACTGCCTGTAGTGGCCCGCATGGAAGCGGCTTTTAACAACAGCTTTTAACAAAGCCTTTTGCGGGTCTCCCTTGCATTCAAAAACACTTTTGAACAGCAAATGTATAATCGTAATTGATTGGAACATGAATAAATGAATTTAAATTTTAAATTTGCCTTTTGGCTTTCTAGAGCAGAGTAGTGGCGCCAGTGCGGGATATTACGGTGTACGCACGTGTTGGTAGAACATACCTTTTATATGTATGTTCATAAAATATCAGGATATATTACAAGAATCCCATATATACGTTTGCAAAGGTAGACCTTCGACTTTAAACTATCACTAATACACAAATGTAGCACCCGCATGTATCTTGCAACAACATACAAAGTCACGATGCCTGTTTTTAATTTCGCCCAACACTAATTTTATTGCTCAAATTTTTCCGTGTTACAAGCACAGTGCGATGTCGTGCAGATGACACATCAGTCACCGATGTGTGGAACGAAAATAAACAGTTTCAAAAGTAAGTGGATATAATACATGTAACATGGTATTCACATGCTAATGAAATAACTAACTCGTCGTCAATTATACTTGTTGATAGCGATGACGTTTTTCATTCTTTTGAAGCTGGAGATTGCGTCAGCAATATTCCAGCTTCAAATGAATGAGGAATATCAAGACACGTATATAACAAGTGTAATTAATTATATTTAAAGTCGTGACAGAGCTGTTACGTGGTGATATATACGACACTCGGCCTTGTCACGGGGCCGGATCCTCTACATAACCACAGTGGGTGATGATGACAGATGCGACGTGACCAAGTCCTCAGAGTTGATGACACAGTGAGCTGAGCAGAGCGTGACCGCCTCATCATTTTGTGGTTTTACTGTACCATGCTGATTGAAAATAAAATATATCTCATCTTATCTTAACACTGTCTGTAATTTTCACCCACTTGAAGTTGTGGATCGCTACCGCGATCCACAACTTCAAGTATGTGAAAATTTTAATTTTCACCCAATACAGAAAATAGGTAAAAATTTTAATTGTCTGCCAATACAGCCGCGGCTCATAATTGTTCTATACTTTTATACTATTCTAGATCTTGAGTCTTGTTTATTGGTGGACTGGGGGCTGGAATGGGCGACCACCCGTCCGTCTGTCCGTTCGTCCAGCGGAATTCCATACCCGTGAAGTATGAAAAGGATCAGGGGTTCGCTCGAAATACTTACAAACTTACATAATACGTGAATACCGCATGCTCTGCAAAGCCAAAATGCTGTATCTGCCCTCTGTAGAGTAAGCAGATACTGCCTTTTGGCTTTGCATGGCAGAATAAATAAGAGGAGTCTTGATAAGGCGAAATCATAATATAGGATGACATACATGAATGGCTGACCCCTGCACATAAAGTCATCTTGGTTGGTTTTAATCCCCCCACTCACTCAATCAATCCACGGCTTATGTAAATTAAAGCTGTAACCTACACACATTGCCATACGTTACCAATAGCATTAGGTTGCTAGTCACGTGATGGGTGATTACCAGCCTACGAGGGGGGGGGGGGGCGTAATGTCAGTCATGACAAACAAGATCAGCTGTTGGTATTTCATTCTGTATTACACGGAGTACATGATACCCTATTCTGGAAATTGCAAATGAAAGGTAAGACATCCATTATGCATATCATTATTTTGATTCGTTCAGGAATTGTGTTCTGCCTATCAGCCAAGTCATTGTCATGAAAAGTAGTGAAGTAATGAGCTTTTGAACAGGACAGGTCTGATAATTACTTGTAATACCAATAGTATATTGTTTCTATTGCTCAAATATAAAAATTTGTCGAGGAATTGTATTAACTAGGTAATGCAAAATGATTTAATTATGGTAGATATAAGTATTTCCCATCACTGTGTGTCAGTGCTGTCAGCCAACCCACTTTAATATGGTATCACTCCTCTCCTTTATTGCCAATAAAAACGACATGGAAAATCACACAGGTGTTATTATATGTCATGTATTCTGTTGGAAATGCATAGCGTCACCCACGGTGGCTTGATACAATGCCGCACAGAGCGCAGCAGGTGTGTTTGTCTACCAAGTTCATAAACACACACCTTAATTGTATCACCTTGGTACATAAGGCTCCTATCTGACACGTTGAATTAAGCAGCCAAGAGAGGGAGATGTGGCGCATTGGTAGAGCGCCTGACTACCTCGTCAGTCATGCATGCGATCCTGGGTGCCAAACCCGCTGATCTTGTGTGGGGTTGTCAGCCAAATATCATTATTTCTCCCCTCTCAATGTGACTAGGCGATCACGTTAATGGCGGCCTCGTTGAGGTAGGCTTGAAACTAGTGTATCGACGTTAATTTCGCGCATCAATGAAGTAGCTACGATCCTTTAGGGGGAGCTAGTCGCACAAGTTCGCAAACTTCAAAAATAAGCCTGGCATTTTGATAGGTGGGTGGTGGTTTACATCCCGTTATGCTTCACATATTAAAACAAAATTGTAAGACAAATTCTGGAGCCAGTTTTCAAGGTATGCATGCCAATGGCGCCGCATAGCAATGGATTCGATCTTCTGATGAAAATCTGAACTGAGTTTGAATGATGGTTGTTTGGCGGAAGATTATTTAGCCATGTGAAAGCAGTGAGCATTAAAGATGATGATACTTGTATGACCTTGCACTATGAACTGCTAAGGTTATCAAGGATTACTCATTTACTGCTTGACGTCGCTTTCTGCACAATCATGGCGATATCGCGATAGAAGGAAGCCCGAATTCGAGACTGAATGCCCTACTCTTATCGAATGCCTTCAAGGGTTCTTTATAGTGCACAGTACCGTATAGACAGCACTGCACACTGCAGGCGTGAGCAGGTTGGAGCACTGTAGGCCTATGATTCGAACCCATTCGTCTGAGTTTCGAGCCACAATAGGACTGAATGAGCCATCGGGGCCGGCCTAACCATTTACTAAGGCAGTAAATATATTGTTTTATATAATATAATTATACAAATCTACATTCCAGATGCATGATATACATAAATCTGAGAGGGACAAAGTATAGAACGATTATTATTTTAAACTGATTAGAAATCACGATAATATATTCCATTTAAAACTTAATTAGTTGTTAATTTATCTGTAGTCACTGGTGTATAAAGGGTTATTGCACATTGATTCCTACATTATACATATCGTATTGACACATTCATGCGGGAGAGGGTTATAAATGGAGCAAGATGATATATTCTTGATGGAGGAACGTGAATATTATTGGCATCGCGGGAGATATATGTGTGATAAACTAACTCTTAAAGCACTGAGCTGAGAAATTTTCAGCCACTCGAAGTTTGTGTCTCGCTACCGCGATCCATAACTTCAAGTGACTAAAAATTATTTCAATTTGCTAAATTCAAGTCAAAAAGTATATGATTATCGCAGATATTAGACATATTCAATTTTTAAAAGCTAGATATATAAGGTTATTGAAACACAAGAAAACAATATTAACCCTTAAACCGCTGAATAAATTTGTAAAGGGTTTTTTCACCTTGAAATCATTATAAATATCTGAGTCACCTCTTTCCGATTCATTTGAATACCTATGTTAGGGATCTACGGCCATTAGAAATACTTCTAATCTTACAGTGCGGGGATCGACTTTAGTGACTAGAGTCGATTCCCGCGCTGTAAGGGTTAAAGTCGACATCAGTGTTCTAAGGGTTAAAACGTCCATGTGATATGAATAGCCAGATGGTAATAAAAATAAAACCGAACATGTGAGAACTGGGAGGGCACCGGTTTCACCAATATTTAGGTCGATCTTAAGGTTGCTGATCGGCTGAGAGTCAGCCAATCAGCAACCTTATTCAGTTTTGTCTTAAATTATCGTGAAAATGAACACGGAAAGTGTTAACAATATGCCGGAGTTTACGCATTTCTATGATGTACAGGGGAGTTCACGGTCACGACGCGGTGCTCTGAAGCCTGACGCTCACCACGCCCCTCCGGCCTCGATCCCCCCCCCCCCTCGTGTTTGCTGGGCCCACGGCATAGACAGCTGGAACGAACCTAGTACGTACCCAGAACTGGCCCAATGCCGGGGAAACCCTCTCAGCCGATGTCCTTAATGTAGCCAATTTTGTGTCAGCGTAATCACTTGCTCCCCAGGTGTTGTCGTGTTCATCTAAAGGCGACATCTACTCATCTAATCTGAAAACCCGTCTCAATATTTTCGCGGTACGAACCCACATGCCTTTCGCACGTGATGCATTGCTCATCAGATATAAACCGTAGTCAATCAATGGCGTATCGATAATTTGAATGTGTGTCACGAATTTTCCCCGAGACGCTAACAGTCTAATGCCTGTGTCAGTGGTTGGCACATACCATTGGTATTACTGTTGTTGACTATACAAGACCGGGGGTGCAGTCACGCGTGAGACCTGTGTCGCCCTGCACAGTGTCGTCACCAGTAGTACGGTATTGTGACTCTGCCGTCACGAGGAAGCAGACACCAGTGTGTAATGTCACCGGGGGCGGGGTGATGACACATGCTGCGGACAGGGATACGAGATGTGATCCAGAGGACTGCTCCGGATGATTCGTCAGGTAATCCTAGTAACCATCTACACCTGTTTCGTAATCAGCATTGCGTAACATCAGTGTTATGCAAACAAAGACGAGGCGTTGATCCACTGCTGTTTCATTGCTGGACCACCGTCTGCGACGGTGGACCAACAATAAAACAACAGTGGATAAACGCCTGGCATATTTTGGTATTCATGTGGGGTTATAGATAGGTCTCAAATGGACAAATCTACAGGACCACAGGCAGTTACTGACAGGATTTTAGCACGTTAACACGCTCTGTCGACAATCACGATAAGCTCTTTACAACTAGTTTACATGCACATGCTTCACGGGACTACTGAAGCGATTCACTCTGTATCACTCTGAACATTAGCATTATTCTACTTTTCAGTATTGCTAGTATTACCATGTGATAGCTAACACCAGCCCGACTGGTTAGCATACATGTCACCTTCCATGAACTATTATATCTACAAGGTTAAGTCATATGATATGTTGGAGCATGACCGAGAACACGTGCGAACAACGTGACACAGTGAAATACATATACACCCATCAGTGAGTATAAAAATACTAGCTGCATAGGGTACATAAATTAGGCAATTATACCAATAATTATACAGTGATTTTATATCATTCATATTGACATAGGACAATCTTGATCTTGATATTTTGCGTCGTGCTTTGTAACACAATGAAATACAGTCTTGTTAAACCTCAGGGTTTATTGGTGTGTGATACTGATACACTGGTTCAATATTATATCCCAGCAAACACAAAGCATTTGCATAACATTTGTACAACGCCGGCCAAACGTCTTCGACTTTGATCCAACATTGTACATTGTTATACAATTTTTTCGTGTTAACTGGAATTGAATAAGTCGTGTTCCCGTCATAAACTTCCGTATATTCTGAAGAGCTAGGCAGCTATGTGGAACTATTTTTTTAATTTTAATTTTTTAGCCAATCAGGTAACTATAGTTATTTGTTATAGTCGGCATGTAACTAGCTGGTGAAATTGGTTTGGACAAACATCATGTAGGCCTAGTTACTCTGACAAAAATTTTCAATTTGCTCCAACCAAATACACACTACGAGAAATAAACGTTGTTGAAGGCTTTTCATTGATAGGTCAAAACGGAAAAGTAATATAATCGGAAAAATTAGCTACTAATGCTACATTTCATCTGACCCAAGTCTCGTATTCTACCCTTTAATTTAAATAACAACTGAATGACGGCTGTGATTGACCGATGTCGTCATGTGACAGGCTAAACAACTCTTCGATTAGTCGTGGGTAGAATACAAGACTTGGACCGTGCCTTCTATTACATCTAGCTGGCGTAAGATAATAGGTATTGTAATTTGCTAGGGCGAATATACACATTTCAAAGAAAGATGAGAGCGAGATCTCATGGTATTGTGATTTCTGAGATGTGTACAAGTCATTGTCGGCAATATTAGAAAATACAATCTCCCAGAGTGTAAATCAAACCGGCACACACCAAGACGGTGTGATGATAAGCTTGTAGACCTACATACTCCTGGAAAAGATCAGTGTGAGTCCAAGCTAATCAAATAACATGCTATGAGTGTTCAGCTGCCGCATGCCATATATCGAAAGACCGATATTGTCCATCTTAGGCATTGGATTTGTCGCGATCGCGATCTTGGCAAATCATGTTATATCTAGAAAGATATAAGTCACATTAATTTAAGTGACTTTAACACCGTGCCGACCAACCATATGTGGTGTTATACCACTGTCAGACTTCACACATTCCTGTGTGGTTGTCATGTATATCTTAACCCTTTAACCGCCAAATTATTCAATTTGAATTTTCACCAACTTGAAGTTGTGTCTCGCTGACGCGATCCACAACTTCAAGTGAGTGAAAATTATTCAGATTTGGCAAACTGGAGGTAAACTCTTTTCAAATCTTGCTGGTTTATGTCACATTTTATCTTTAACATATTTAAAATGTGGTACTTAATGTGCTAATAAAAAATGAAACCCGAATATATGCGGCACCGGCGGTTGGAGGGTTAAGGTAAACTAGACAGAAATTCTGTCTCTAGCGTAAATCAGTGAAAAGCCATGAGAGGACTGTTGCACAGGTTAAAGGTACACCGGATATGTATCTCCTTTAATAGTGATGATTTGCACTAGTTGGTTCTTTACCACCGTTATCACTTCTCGGCACGCATGGGAATACTCCAGGTGATTCGTCAAATGATTACCATACAACCATCATGGTCACGGACCACACAATGTACCTATGTACATCAGAAGCTGATCCAATGCTGTATTACTGCTGGTATATGGGTCAACTTCTGCGATGTTGTCCCATCAATAATACGACATCGGGTAAACGTCTCATGTTTTCTCGGAACGTATTAACTTACGTATGTGATATCTCACACCCAGTGATGTGTTCTGATCCGGCGCGTTAGATTTGTCCTAATTATTTCATTCTCGGTGTTAAACATAATACATCGAGCCAATGTTGATTTGATGTCCGGTCAGCGTCACGGAAGGTGGCCCATATATACACCTACATAGTCATTCCTGGGTTGTAACGACACTATTAGTCAAGGTTGAACATACAGTGTATATTCTAATGACATAAGTATAAAATTGTTTCATGATAATGACCATGCAACATGTTAATTATTTGCTCTCAGCCAAAAAAGAAACATGGCTACGAAAAAGCTGAGACAATTATTCTGCCATTAGAGTAAGCTTATAGGAAACGACATTCCACACGAGTCAGCGGTACTGGAAATACATAAATTATCATTGTCATTATTATTCAGGAAAATACGCAAATCTCATCTATGTGTAGCTCCTGAGCGGTCTGTTGGCAGGATTATGCCACATATGCGTACTAATGATTTGTGCGCCTCTGTTGAACTCGGTCCTCAGATGATCTAGGCGCTATAAGCCGGACTTATTATTGACTGACTGACTGACTGACTGACTGACTGACTGACTGACTGGCTGGCTGGTTGGCTGGCTGGCTGGCTGGCTGGCTGGCTGGCTGACTGGCTGACTGGCTGACTGGCCGACCGACCGACCGACCGACCGACCGATCGTCCGACCGACCGACCGACCGACCGACCGACCGACCGACCGACCGACCGACCGACCGACCGACCGACCGACCGACCGACCGACCGACCGACCGATCGACCGACCGACCGACCGACCGACCGACCGACCGACCGACCGACCGACCGACCGACCGACCGACCGACCGACTGGTTTTCAGTATAATTGTATGCAGACTTCCACACCTTATGACTAAAGGAACATTGAACTACCACAGAAATTACCTTTTAAAATAGTATTTGTCTTTACCGTTTTATGCCAGTCTTTACCGTTTTAATGGTAAAGACAAATCATTATAACGGTAAAGACACACTATTTGGCATAAAATAACCATTTTACAAGATATGTGCATATTTTTGACTTCACAGCGCTGTTTTCTTCATGTACTGATGACAAGAATAATCTAGAACAGCTAGCCTAATATTAGGCCCTACTGTTAGGTTAGGGCCTAAGCTTCCTCCATAGGGTTTATCCCGAATTGCAAAACAGACACCCAAAACATCATGTAAATAAATAAATTAAATCCTACCACAAAGGATTCCACCATGAACATTAGTGATCCAAGCTGGAGATAGCAATCATATTGTAATGATTTGACTTCATTAATGGTATTTATTAGCCAATTTTCGCACACAATGTTCATAAAATTCTCTCACCTGCTTATAAACTCGCCCACTTTGTTAATATCATGTTTATGAGCTACACAGAAGAAAACCAAATTCTATACGACGCTTGCCCAACATTAATATATCATTGTTTGAACTGCTGCTGTGCAGTATATAGGAAATGGCTTGTTTAGGCATACACCCATGTAAAGTCATTTGAGCTTTCCGGTGAATATTTCTTGACACAAAAATCATGAATTTGATTGGCCTTTGGGGTAATACATGTAACCATTAGGTTTCCTTTTGTACATCTCATAAACAAAGTGAGCGATTTTATAAGCAGATGAGAGAATTTTATGAACAGCGTGTGGGAAAATTTACTGATAAATACTATCAATGAAGTAAAATCATTATAATATTATTGCTATCTCCAACTAGGATTACTAGTGTCCATGATAACATACTTTGTGGTAAGATTTAATTTTATTTTCATGATGTTTTGGGTGTCTGTTTTGCAATTCGGGATGAACCCTATGGAGGAAGCTTAGGCCCTACCCTAAGAGTAGGGCCTACTATTAGGCTATAGAACAGCTATTTATTTTTTCAACCAATGTTATTGGACACACGGTAAAGACATCCTATTGTTGTGGCATTTCATTTGTGACATCCAATTTCACACTTATATTGCATTTATCTTTTTCCATAAATCAAATCTTGTTTACTCCAAGACAAAAATAGTTGAGTAGATCCGGGAATTTATGTGCTAGAGCCATCTGGTGAATACTTGCAGAAATAATAGGCCTTATGGGTTCTTGTTAACGGATATTTGATATTTGCATTCCAAAACTTGGACCACGGCTTAATATTGAATAACTGGTGATTCAGTCAACGTTTTTATGCACATTTTATTTTATTATTAAAAAAAGACATCTTAGAAATAGGGCCAACCTGTCATGAATTGCAATAACATAACTATATGACATTAACAAGTTTTCAAAAAATCGCAAACCCATTTCGGACAAGACAAATCAAGCATATTATATCGAATAAAAACTTGATTTTCCAAGATAAATGCTTGTTAAAAAAATTCTGAGTTTTAAATACATGTCTTTAACTGATTAAATGATTTATAATAATGAAATAATGCAAACTTTTTAAAAAAATGTTGAAGACATGTCTTTACCGTTTTTGCTCAAATATTTTGAAAATGGCCTATAAGCACATTTTGTACCGACTAGGCCTAATGAAGTCAACATATCCAAGTTGCATAACATGTCCAGTAGTGATGTATATGGCGACCAAGAAAATAGGGTTACAAGAATAATAATAAAGATAATATTCTTAGCAATAAAAAAAATCATTGCCTTCAAACGACTGAACTACCTATTTTGCCAACTACAGACATTAACATGCAATTTTGTACTTGTTCCGGGCTGTTGGCATATACAATACTTGTTTGTGTGTAATATGTCATAAATTATCAATCTTTTACGAACACTATATTATGTCCATTCATAATTCAGTTTTAATGTCGTGTATACTGGTTGTGATCACCAATATCACACTCAAACGTACTGTTTCTTTTTTAGTACTCTCCGTCTCAAAAGTATCCTTCCATCATTTATTACGTATTAGTAGTGATGGGATTATAAAAACGTCCATTTTGGAAATGAAGTTTTGAAATGAAATCTAGCACGAAAAACAGGTTTATTCGGCTGAAACACACATGAGTAAACTTTATTCGCTCTTTATCATATATATTTATCATAGGCCTGGCGTATGATGCGATTAATTTTGTTTACGAAATTCTTTCAGAATAATACATTTATGTGACTATGGATGTTTGTTGTCATTGATCACATGATTTCACCGTTGCATTGATGGGATGACGTGTTAGGTTGATACATATATATAAAAGGCCTATTATGGTCATTTCCATCTCAACTGTATAATCTTTTCATCAACTCCCCAATTCCATATCCACAATTTTTATCATGTTTATCTTATTAGATAAGAGCAAGTTTCCAAGTACCTTATTGCATAGCCCCAGTTGCCGAAACAGGTTTCAGCCACAGATTGACCGCGTACAAAATCATGGGACATTTCTTTGGACTGTCATATCTGGATATATCGGGAAATAATCAGGTCGAAAATAGTTTTTTTTTGGAATCCGTAGCATTTAAGTTCCATGCCTTCATGCTTAGCTCAGAGGTCGCATAGTCATTAAAAAGTTATGGACATTTTTCGGACCGCGGGGTCGGGATCGCTCTCAGCCACCGCCATGTTGAATTTTTCGGGCGAAGCAAATACATTACATCAATCCACGGCCTCGGAGAGGACGACACGGCAACTTATTGCATATTTCAATTTTATTGCGATGGTCAAGATTACTAGTTACTAATTTACATACATGCTCACTTTTGTTTATTACTTTAGTTTTCCTCATTAACTCTTACGACGCCGACATATTTTTGTATAAACCATGGACATGAAAAGCTTTTTCAATTAAAATTCACTTCAATTCAATTCATCATATATGTCTTAGTTAGCTTTTTCCGCTTCGCTTGAATACCTATGTTATGGGTATACGGACATTATAAATATTTTAATTCTTTCAGCCCTGAAGGGGTTAATTAGTCTTTAATATCTGATGTTGTCTTATAATTATGCGATGTGTGTGCATATCCCCTTCTCAAATGTGGTTCGCAATTGTCATAAAAAATGATCAACTTTATTTCAGATGGTTATAAATAATGTAAAATATTATTCTTGTGCAGGGGGTGGTGATTGAGACACGAAGTCAATGCAACTACACGATGCCGTGCTCTTGAACAATGAAAATCTGTAGATGAATCTCTGTTGCTGAGGTGTGCGGGTATATCTGCTATCGCTAGCGATGGAGGGCAGAAGGCAGAGACCCTGGTTGATGCTGTTGATGTTGCTACTTGGAGAAATGACGAGAGAGATTGTCAGTGAGCCAGAATGTCCGGTCACTATAAGCCTCTGTGAATGCCTCACAAAGTATACACGTTACTACTACATCTACTGTGACAACATAGGGCAGTGGGACAACGTTCCAAGGTTCACCGAGGCACCTTCCACAGTATTTGAAGAGCTGAGCATCCGGTACGAAAGCTCTGTCAAAGTGATACAGGTAGGAGAGATATTTTGAATTAGTATATTACGCAAGCATATTACGCTTGTGATGAACGTCTTTTATTTGGAAATGCTTAACGCATAGATCTCTGAGCCATGAATTTAAATTTTGAGTCACTTGAAGTTGTGTCTCGCTACCGCGATCCACAATTTCAAGTGACTCAAAATTAAATGGAATTTTAAAATCTAAGTTACGGAGAATATCTGTGTCACAGATGTGAGACATATTTCACTTTAAAAAACTAAATATACAAGTGATAATGAATACACTGACATATTATTGTAATGGACACCAGTGCTCTGGGAGTTAAGTAATGTCATTGGTTTTGTCTGTCCTAATTTGTTAATATATCAGCAATCGTCAGAGCTTGTGAGCGCTTAATCCCAAAGACAGGTAATGTTGCTCACAATTTCTGTGGTTTGTAGTTGAAAAAACGTTCCAATACCATGATAACGCTGTGTGTTTTCCCCACAGGATGAGGCGTTTAATGGACTACGTGTGAAGGCGCTGAAGCTTCAAAACCTAGCTCTGCAGGAGGTTGGACCACGAGCATTCCACGGTATGGAATACTCCCTGCTTGTCGACCTCCATCTGGATGATAACCATTTAAGTACGGTGCCCATTTCAGCTCTTAGTGTTCTTACCAGCCTGGAATACCTGGGTCTTCACAATAACAGGATAGTTACAGTGGATCCTGCTTTATTTCTGCCACTCACCAGTCTCCTTTATGCCTACCTGTTTAATAATCTCATAGAACACTTAGATGAGGATACCTTTACCTCGCAGAGGAACCTACTAGGTCTCCAGCTACAACACAACAGGATATCTCATATAGAATCAGGCACCTTCTCCTCACTTACCAAAATGTGGACTCTTAACATAGCTGCCAACAACATCACCACTCTTAGTCCTGAACTGTTTGCTAATGTCATCTCCCTGGAGGGATTAAATGCGGCAAATAATAAAATATCAAATCTTGCTTCAAATTTATTCGCGAATTCACCACACCTTCGTACTCTGGACCTGAGTGACAATATCATTTCTCATATTGGATCAGAGTTATTGAGTGGTGTGTATGTGAAAAGGAACCTTCGCACACTCAAGCTTTCCAATAACCTCTTGGAGGGAATATCTGCAGGCTCACTGGATAATCTGGAAAAACTCCGATACCTCTACCTTGACAACAACCACTTGAGTGAAATCAGTGCTGGCTTATTTACTGTAGGGTTAAGCTCGCTAAGAAAGCTGTATATAAACAATAATAATCTGACGTCCCTAAACTCTGGAACGTTTAATACTCTGACGACACTCACTGATCTGGCATTGAGCTTTAACCAGATCACCTCAATCCCTCATAGTGTATTTACTGAATTGACATCTCTCACTGACCTAGACCTGAGAGGTAACATGATGGACAATATAGAGGATGGTGCTTTGGACCATCTCTTGAATTTACGTGCACTTCAACTTTCATATAATAATCTAAATACCACAAAGAGAAAGTGGTTCAGTAATCTGGAGAGTCTGGAGACATTGCGACTTGATCACAATCAAATAGATGAAGTCGAAAAAGAAAGCTTTAATGGTAATGATCGACTAGTCTATTTGGATCTAGCCCATAATTCATTGCAGCGATGGCCTGACCTACTCTTTGAATATAACACACAAATACAGACATTGTTATTATCACACAATAAGATAAATATATTATATATGAATATGTTACAGGGTCTTGGTAAGGTACGTTATCTGTACATGAACAACAACCTCCTGACAGTAATCCCAGGAGGAACGTTCAGCAGGATGTTTCAGATAATTCGTCTGTCTTTGAATAATAATCTGCTACAGACCATATACAGAGACAGCTTCCATCAAATACGTCACATACAGATGCTGGAACTGTCCAATAATTCGATCACTTTCGTGTACTCCTATGCGTTTCAGTATATGAGCTCACTTCTCAGACTTGACCTGAGTCACAACAATCTCACACATCTCACGTCGCCTGGGGTATTTGATGGACTTGATTTCATAGAGGAGATCTCACTGTCACATAACCAGCTGACAACTATCAGTAGTCAGGTGTTTCAATCAATTCGTCCACGAGATTACGTGGATCTTAGTCATAATCCTCTTCATTGTGACTGTGATCTGGAGTGGCTCAGGGGCTTTGACAACCTCACATTACGGAGCTCTATCCTATGTGACACTCCACAGTCCCTGAATAACTTCTACGCTTTGTGTTATCCCAACAATCAGTGTTCTGATATGACAAATCCTGCCAATTTAACACTCACTTTCTGTAATGATAACGGATTGTTCCCATCAGCCACCACAAGTGGAATTGTTCTCATCACAGACGGCATTGCCAATGACGTGAAAACATCAGAAGCTGTTGCAACGACCACAGCAGTTTTATATGGGGGTATAACAACAGAAGCGACAGACATAGCCACACATTCTACTGATGATTCAACACAAACTAGTCATGTTACATCATATACTACAGGTAGAGAAACATATAATATGGATTCAACAAGTACTCTCAGTGATATCACGGACACCACTCAACCAACAAGTGATGCAGATATTCATAGCATCACTTTCACAACTGACTCGGGTTCTATACATTCTACTCCTAACGATGAGAAATTGGGTGATCCTACCACGAGTTCACAGAGTGATTCTTCAGCAGCCACGACTATCAAAAAACTTACATCTGTGATAACAACAAATCGTGACCCAACTACTGTCACGTCTACTACTCGTGACCCAACTACTGTCACGTCTACTACTCGTAACCCAACTACTGTCACGTCTACTACTCGTGACCCAACTACTGTCACTACTACTACTCATCAGCCTACTACTGTCACAACTACTACACGTCAGCCTACTACTGTCACAACTACTACACGTCAGCCTACTACTGTCACTTCTGCAATCACCTCTACAAGAACAACAACTACTAATAAGTCTATAACCACACCAAAAACTACCATATCAAGTACTAAAACAACAACGAAAAGCTCTGAACAAAGTAGTACGAGTAGTACTCACACAACAACAGTACAAACTTCAACGGACGCTTTGACACCTCCAGATAGAGAAGAGTCCACCATAAATCCTCTGGTTTTAACCATTGAGAAGGGACGTGACAAAATAGAAGTGAACTGGGTGGTGGAATCGGGTTATAGCCCACTGGCGTACCGAGTGACTCATCGTAAAGTTGGTACAGATCCCGTGAATGAGGTAACAGGCATCAGTGAGATGTCAGAGGGGAGTGTGACTCTGGTGAATCTAGAGGAGTACACCATGTATACAGTGTGTGTGGAGGTGCTGCTAGACACCTCACAAACACCAAACACTTTAAACGTCTGCCAGGATATCAAAACAGAAGAGCTCCCTATAGATATGCTCTTAATACTGTTAATAGCAGCAGTTGCTCTGATATTGTTGTTGATATTGCTGGTTCTCTGTTGTATTTGCGAACGCCAGAGGGCGCTGGCTCGGCGACGCCGTGCAATGAAAGCTGAACAAAGCCGAGCGGAGCTCTACCCGGCCCATCTGCTTGATAACGTATCGAACATGACGGGGCCATCTCGTGCTGATAGTGCGTTAACAAAGGATGGGATACCAGAGACTTCTGTTATCACATCACCCTTTAGTGACATCACCATGCGTATTCCTCCCACGATGAGGGCGATGGCCATGTCACCGGACTCCCTACATGCACACACACAGTCCACGGATCAAATGAGTAACCTGAGTGAAAGCTCCAAAAAATATGCCACAGCTTGGTGACGTGAAAGCCTGGTGTATGCTGATATCATCCACCGATAAAATACTGTGATGAATAACCCCCCTTCATAAATTTTAAAGGCAGACATCCACGTGTCATTTTATGCATAATTTTATAAAACTACTTAATATAATGTCATATCTTAATGTCGAGGAATATGTGGATTTCCCATGAGAATGTCCACAATTGTTTCTATGCCACTATTTCATGAAATAGCATCAATACATTTTTTGTGTGAGCTCACTGTTAAAGGTGGCGGCTTTTCTAGCTGACTGATTTGACGATAATGGATGAAAAATTCACCTATTGTCGTCCATTATCGAGTGGTTTGATTATGGATTTACAGGCCTATACACAGGACAGATTCATTTATTGTAAATGGTGCTTATCAGAAATATATAAAAAAAAATAACATTTAAAATTTCATGGTGGATGATGCTGTTTTGGAGTATATATATATTTAAAAAAACAGAAATTAAAGTCAAAATTCCTATCAATTATTATTTTGAATCAGTCAGCTAGAACGAAATTCGTCAAATGAATGTATTCAAATTGTTATTCATATTTCGCAATTGTTGTGTGTAAAACTTTGTAAATGTTCTTGACAACCCATCTAGCCCCAAACGTTATGATAGACCCCACTATAGCTGTACTATTGTATCCAAAAATATTACGTGAATATATAGCTTTAATAGAAAACCTCGTGTGTAAATGCTCGTTTTAACATGATATTTAAGTACATACATTTTAAGACGTCTGTCTTGCTCAAATAAGTCATTCTGTAATTTTCGACACATTAAAGTGGCATTCATGTTTGCAAGCGGAAATGATTCTGTAGTGCTAATGACGAGGTTAAAAGCACAGACGACTATTAATATTGACCTGTGCTGCCTGATTATACGACATAGTCATGCAAGTACGTGTTAAACATCACAAAATCACTGCCACTTGTTATGCATGTGCTCAAGATGACATTAGTTGTATCGAATCGTTTTCCATGAAGGGTGTTCATAGATTGAAACACTCCGAGACTAACTTGAAATAATCCGACCCCGACTTACATTTCAAATAGATCAGACACCAATAAATTGATTCATATTAAGAGGACTACTGTCAATGTGGAGTTGATATATATATGCACATAATTATCACACAGAAGACACCAGAATACGTTCGGCCCAAGCATGGTATTCTACCCCCTAATTTAATAACAACCGAATGACGACAGTGATTCATTTGGCCGATCTCGTCATGTGACAGGTTGATCTACTTTTCGATTGGTCGGGGGTAGAATATTAGACTTGGTCATTTTGCAGACTGACAATGAAGATCGCTTCTTACACAAGCTACGTGTATTGGCCAATGGTTAATTGGCCATTGACCAATACATGTAACATGTGTAAGAAGCGATCTGGTGGATTGCTGTTTTTTCTTTATTATGATCTGGCAGGACAAATTAAATCCTCTACATAACAACAATTTTTTGACAAGATCGTTCTCTCAATCACAGCAGTATATGCTAATGTATGTAATGAAGCTATAATGTACCGAGCCAACACGCGAGGTTGACCCAGCCCTGTCTCAATGTTGGGCCAGCATCACAGATGCTGGCTTCACATTGGTTCAGTGTTGAGCCAACGATTCGTAATACCTACGTGTACAATTAAGCAGGACGACCACACACTAAACATTATTTATGAAAACGGGCGACAAAATATATAATTATAAGGATGCAAAAAGGTCGCTTCGTCACATACTCAACAAATTCCTATTCATTGAAACATAATATGTGTCAACCAAATAGCTTCTACAGCTTAGTATAGATTTTTCCTGCATTGAAATTCTGAGAATATTATTATCTTTATTTTGTTGAAAAAAGAACCCACAAAGTGTTGGAAAGGATCTGAATATTATTAATTCATAATCCAGTTTTCTAGCTACTACTCAACATACACAAGACGTTGCTGACCCAATGTTGACTCAATGTTGGACCACCGTCTACGACGCTGGCCCAATATTAAAAGTACATCGGGTTAACCAGTTAACGGCCTGTTCCTGCTGGGTATAGTAGTTGCTTATAGGTATGCGTACCAAATGTGTTAAGAGTTTAATAGCTCTTACATGAAGGTGCTATCGATGGAATATAAAAAAAACCCTGATCAATCTCAAGATCAAGATAATGATAATTATGATAATTATCCTACAGATTATAAATATGTTAATTACGCATGCTTAGGATATTATATACAGTGATCATTACCATTTGACATGCTATATCAATGGTTAATGATCAATGTATATAATATCATAACGTGAAATGTAGTAGTATTATCATTTATACTACAATTCACGTAAGGTAAACCAAAGCGAATGATTAAAAAACATGTTTGTCCCTGCTGAATTCTAAATTGTTTCTGAAGCGAGTTAAAAGCAATACACACCGTAATAACTGAAGGTTTAATAACAATATAACATACTTCGTCTACATAATCCCGAGTGACATTTGTGACTTCAGAAAAGTAAGAAAGTGGCAACAGAACAACAAAACATCAGGAAAACCGCTTATGTTATACACAATAAGCCCCTATGGCATACACCATATTCTTATACTGCAGAAAAAAATAGCACATGTTAATAATGTTACAATTATAGTTATTTATTATTTGTACTCTTTCGTGTACTACAATGTCATCATCTTGCTGAAATGTCTTGTATTTATCCTTGAACTTTCATTAAAGTGATTGCTGATCTAAAGCGTAGGCCTCCTGTGTTCTGTTTATGAAAATTCACTTATAAAATGTAGCTCAACGTTTTTGTGAGGTAAATACTCCCAACGAATATCTTAGACAATACACAACAGTTCCATCGGTCTATCTGAACTTCCGGCACATTTATAAATCTAAAGATAGCATAAAAAAATACGTTTCCTTCAGAGATTTTGTTTTAATTTCATGATCGTATACCATTAACCTTCTTGAATTATCTTAATTGTGAGCAGACGCACAATTATAACCATAATTACCAGTGATTACTGTCAGACACGCACTGACGTGCAAATCCAAAATGCAGTATCTTCTTACTCTCCAAGTAAGCAGATACTCCTTTTTGAGCAGCGCATTCAGAGGTGGAGCGTGGTGATAGTGTTGCATTGCTGTGTACCAGCTATCAGAAGCGGTTATACAGTACTACCTTGATTTAACGCCAACATTGGGACTCTGCCATTTGTTGGCATTATGGCGGGGTGGCATTATCGTGAGGGAGGTGATTTAGGGCTTTGGATATGAGAGCTGATTAACATTAATCCTGATACATATGATACATATAATAATGCAAAAAATTACTGTAGGCCCTATATAATATTGTTTTATTCAGAGCACTTTACATACAAATAATATTTATTAATGCACAAGAAAAAAAATACTAAATAATTATTACCATTCAAATTGGGGTTAATTAAATTTATAGCTATCAGACAAGAGGATCAGACAAGAGGAATATATCAGAGGCGCCAGTGTGTTTAAAAACAATAGGTGTGACATTTTGTTCACACCACGTGTGGGACAATCAAGTGTTAGGTGTCAGCAGGTGATGAGAGTGTGCATCACACTCGCGGAACTCGAGGACATTGTTAACCTACTCTGCTACATGTTATGTTTTGACTTCCAACTTACTGGTCGAACTTGAGAATTTCATTGGAATTATCACTTCATCACTCATTTGTGCATTTATATAGGCCTACTGACATAATAAGAAACAATTTAATTTGAAACGTTCTGTGTCAACGTAAGTGTATGCTACAACAGACAGTTAGACATTGGTTCAGTGGTTGATCAAAGTGAATGCCGAAGATTAAATAAACGTTGGACTAACTGCTATTGTTCGCTGGTATAAAAAGTCACTTATAAGTGTCACAGGCCTAGTGATAAACATGTTCTCCTACATACCCTAATTAGTAGGTACCTTTCTACCCAGTGTTTTATCTCAGTCACATTTTTCAGAACGTGTGAACGCCTGTGCCCACTGCCGTGTGTGTGCAATGAACCGTACTAGTACAGGCTATCAACCAAGAGAGTTTATTTAACAGTCTGATAAATTAGGCCTGTTGGCAATACGATCAGGGGGAATCATATGACAAAAGTGACATTGGGACTTCAAAACCATTGGCGGATGGTAAATGGCGGGGTTGGCATTGTGTCGCGGGATTTAACATTGGCAGAAATCCGTTCTATACCTATTCTGGATCAATTGCTGGCTGAAATCCAGGCTGACGCTTAAACACGGTTGACGGTTGACGGTTGACGATTGACGGATAACGGTTGAGCTCCTGTTCCCACATAGAACAGGGGCTCTGGGGGCGCCGTTCTGTGTGACATACCAAAAGCGGGGAGTTCCCTATCACTCCACTGCATGAGACAAGAACACGGTTGACGGTTGACGGTTGACGGATATCGGTTGAACTCCTGAACTCCTGTTCCCACAGAGAGCAGGGGCTCTGAAAGGAGCCGTTTTGTGAGACACATAAGGCAGTGGGCTATCAATCATAGCACTGAAGGAGACGGATTCTGGTCTTAAGCAATGAGCTCTCTATCATTACATTGCTAGCTTGGGTGATGGCACGGCGGACACGGATGGTTGGCTAACGATGACGGTTCATGATGGTGGTTTCAAACACACTGCTCAGAAAGCAGAGCACATTTCAAAGGGTCAGTCCTTGCCCTTACTCTGGTGGCTGGTCGCCTCTTCCCTGGTTCCTTGTCTCCTGGACTTCTTCTTGCCATTGCTTGTACAATCACCTACCTCACCAGGTGAAAAGAGAGAGGCACTATAAGGTTTATACCAGAACTAGTGCATAATCTCGCGTCAGCCCTCGCGCTGCGCGCTCCTCTAAGTTCTATACCTTCATTGGCAGAAGGCGGGGTTGGCATTATTAACCGGGGGCAATACAGCGGGGGAGCACTGTATTTTTATATTGGGATGCTCGTAATTAACAGTTTGTACTGTTCATCTTCAGAAAATATCTCTTGGCTATAAACGGCTACGGTGAGGAATAACATGATAGTCAATGCGTAGTCCATGTACAATACAGACCATAGGAATGATCCCAGTAAACACAAAACATTTGTATAACATTTATACAACGTCGGCCCAACGTCTTCGACGTTGGTCCAACATTGTATAAATGTTATACAAATGTTTTGTGTTCACTGGGATGCACAAGGAAGAATGATCAATCTACAGCACCATACATTATAAAAACTACACATCAGAGTCATCATCAGAATCAGACAATTAGGTGCTTAATCATAGTTCACACACCATGTTACAATTACCCAGAACATCACATTGATATGCTACCGACAGAGAAGCAGGAGTTCTATTTATTTACCGTTCCTGACTATATGTCCAAAAACTTTATTTGGCAACTATGCAGTAGACCATCACATATATCTGACTGATTTTGAAAGGTGTAACTACATGCAGTGAGTAGTCATTATTTTTTGTCCAGATTCATTTATTTTTCACATTTTTTTAAAATAAAATTAAATTGGATTTCCATCTTTTAATTTAGTGTCACTTGATAACCCGTCTGGAAAATTGCTGTCCTAACCATATGAGAACCACTTTTAACTCGTTTAATGTGTAAAGATGTGCAATGTCCGCTGAATCAACTCCAATTCCCTTCACGCGAACGATTATTTAATTGATAATTTAGTTAATAAAAATTATTGAATTATCACTTTAATAATTAATTCGTTTGCTTGTATCTGACACTCATTTTAGTGGCATAATCATATACGACCCTTCAACTTCACAAGGTATAAACATATCGTCGCCTCGGAGCTAAAGGATCCTATCTGACACTCGTTAGAGTGGCAGATAGGATCATTTAGCTCCAAGGCGACGATATTTAAATTACTTCCAGGAAGGTGCAGTAAACGCATGCACACTATATTTCCTCATCTAGCTATATTAATTTACAGAAATTGTATATTGTTAACTCTTTATGCGCTAAGCACGCCCCCACCATAGTCATCTTCGACCTTCCTATTATCTTATAAAAAACCCCAGATTTTGAATCAGAAATATTTCTCAGAACTAAAATGTGAAAAAACGGTGGCCTCTAATTTGACACGCCTAAATTGTAACTCACGTAAAAATGTAAACTAAGAAATTTAGCGATCAAACGGTTAATGCCGATTTACCATATTTATCCATAGTATGCAGATTGAGACCTACTCTGCTAGAAAGCAGAAGTCTAAATGTGTCTAATCTCTTGCACCTGATAAAACAAAAACAATAACACTTTCAGCGGGAATCGACATGAGATGCCAGAATCTGACGTATATACATGATATAGACGTCAGATTCTAACATCTCAAGTCGGTCCCCTCACTGGAAAAGCTAAAATCTTTATAATGGCCGTAGACCCATACCATAGGTATTCAACTGAAGCGGAAAGAGCTGACTAAGACATTCATAATGATTTTAAATTGAAAAAAACCTTTCGTCTCCATGATTTAAACATAATATTTCAGCGTTTTAAGGGTTAATGTGTGTTAGCCTTTAACTCTTCCTTTACCGATTTCATCCTGATAAAACTACCCCCAGGAACCGACTTATTTTTTAAGGAGGACCCCTGAGGTAGCCCTCGGGCACAATACGGGTTATAGCTATGCACATGCGCACATCGCACAAATTAAAAACGCAAGAGAGCATTGCGTCCTTGTCACTGACCATTCTGGTTGACGATTTTCAACCACCCATGTAATGAAATATCTCCATTGCAATTAATGTATGTACACATGTCGATTTCGCATAATTGCAAATTTGGTAAAGAAGGTAGTTATCGCATAAATGCGAAATTGGTAAAGGAAGAGTTTAAGTACTAATCACGCCGATCAGCTTTTTTATTTGTCCACCATTGTTGTTTCAACATTGGTTCAAAACAGAAAATTTGATAGAGAAATGAGCATTTTTGCGAAATTAGCTAATATTTCGATTCAACTTGTACACTTTTTAGTAATTTTTCACCCCCTTGAAGATGTGTGTCGCGGTAGCGAGACACATCTTCAAGGGGGTGAAAAATTAAATCATATAACTCAGCGCTTAAAGGGCTGAATGTTTCTCCCCTCTGCTGGCACTCACACAAACAGAGCTGCTCGTTATCGTCAACGAACACTCATCATCTAAAAAAACGTAGGCTAAATTTATCACACAGAAAGGTTATCACATAAACATCCAAAAGCGCAGTTTTTGATCTCAACAAACAATGTTGGGACAGCGTCGAAGACTGTGGACCCACATTGATCCCAATCGGGTTTTGTGTTTGCTTACCCTGCTGTGTTTAAGAGGTGGTTAAACCTAGAAACAGTTGTTGTTTAAATTGTTGTCCTTGAATTAATTTTCTGGTAGCAAGCAGGCACAACTCTGTGATTCGTCTTAGCACCGCCAAGGAGTCCCAGTGAATCTCTGTTGTTTTGGCTGCTCTTTAAACAGTCATGAGCAAAATGACAATGTCTCAGCGTACCGCTTTCGTTCCACGTGTGATGGGGTGTGAGTTTAGATTTTTGAATCGAGATAGGTCCTACACTCCGCTAAGATTGCCATTTTCATGGTATAGTACATTATATAAAATGTGAAAAAACTATCAGTTCGTTATGATTATTGTTTCTGCCCCCAAGGTTTTTTCATCAGATCTGGATTGTTTAATTAACATGATTAATATTAATAATTAAGCACAAGGCTGTTATGCTAGAGTAAAATCTGCTTATCGGCAAACCTCACTCAGCTGGGTTTTTTGATGTAGCCATATATTTGTGACATTCATTCTAAAACAAGTTTTCAATAAACCATAATTATTATAATTTACTGTGAATAATATTAAATAATAACTATGAGTAAAAGAAAAATACACACTCCTAACATTTCAGAAAAATCAAATAAAAATATATGTTATAGTTATTGTTCATTTTATTAACTTGATCATAGACAGATTATTATACCGAACTGACTGTACAGTCCTGGAGATCACATTTTGTTGCTCTATCACTAATGCGGCCAGACCGCTATTACTAGTCCGTAATAACAGACTCTGTGTTCCATACAGAGTCTGTAATCATTGCCATTCGTAAAGTTGTGCCCCAAAAATACGGTGCGCATCAGATCGATTGCGCATCAAATATAAACGTTCCAGTTTGATGACTGTCCTGTATTTAAACTCATAATAACAGCTTTACGTCTCATTTGAAAAATGCCTTGACGATGTCATTGAAGTTTCCTTCTTTATGTGTGTATATTGTCTTTGAATAGGGTAGCCCTCACATTTTTGTACAAAATTGGCCGAATCGGTGTTTATTTTCTAGTACACATGTACCGGTGAAAATCGCTGGTCATCCGTATTCCGTTGTGCATAGGCGCCGGTACACGACAAGATACGATTATTCTCACCTATGAGCATTACAAGAAAAATCAGTCTCATTCTGGGAAGTCGATCAGCGGAAATTATCGAAAATGGGTTATTTGTCATCATGATGGGTGATCGCTATAATTTTAAATTAATATTGTAAAATTCTTAGTAATATGCCGAAATACTGCTGTTTGTAGATTTAAACGCGAAGAATTACATTTTATTATTACGCTATAATTATATGTTTCGACATACATTATATTAGCATGACATAGGGTACAGTGAAAGTCAGTGTGTAGCCTCGTACGATGCTAGGCTACTCAAAATCAATATTTAAAATGTAATTGTACACATTAGCTCAACTGTTAAACATTGTCCTCTAATTATCATGATTTACTATAGCAGTGTCCTCTGCTCTTAGCTGATTTATTAGTATTTAATCATTTCTGACACTTTGGTCCTTGATTCAGTGTTTTCTCAATATCTGTGGCAGTTAGGCAGTGCAAACAAAGCATTGAGACAGCATTATGCCAACGTTCCGTGCCACATTGTACATATTTAACCACGTTCTATAAGCAATTGGTCGATATAACATTTTAAGTCCTATAATGTTTTTTCCTAGGTTAATGATGACCAGCGCAAAACAGCACTGGTCATCAGCCCATTGTTAAGTATTATATATGAACCATCGACTAAACTGAAGCAGTGGGGTGTTGCTGCATATAGCATAGCATCGGAGACATCGGGTAGGCCTATGGAATACACAATTTTTGGATTGGACTGGCTTTATTACGAGAAACGAAACTGGTAGACATGGACGACCGCACACACATTCTAAATCCCAGAGATTATGTACATCATTATTATAATAAAAATAAACTTGTATTATTTTGTTTTTCTTATGATGAAATTAAAAAAACATATTGAGAGCTGATACCTGAGAATTAAAAACTGCGTTATCGGCATTTCAAAGATTATATATATCAGCAAACAAGACAAAAGAGACCCATTATGCTTCGGGTATTTTACATTTGTACACGGTTGTGTATGCAGGTAAGCTATGTGAACAAGCTTGAAATGAACAACTTATTGTATTGATCATCCACCGCGTTGATTCGTGTTTACGACATTATCATGTAACCTTGACCCATCGATCATTTGGACATAACAAATGCATGAAATTGTGACAAAAACCTCAATTCCTGTTCGCGATTATCGATTACAATAATTCTGAAGTATTCATATTGCTACAAGTTATATCAAGGAGATAAGCTAAATGTACTGAGATTATAGGTATGTGTGTTATAGTTCATACGTTGCTCATGACAAAAACACAACATAAGCTAATGGGTCAAGTTCTGACGCTAAACGATCAGTGAAAGCGTCATTTCGGACTAGCTATTACGATCAAAATTATACTTCTGGCCCGTACTTGACCGCATTGGCGGGATTCTATACTGGACATCCATTGTGAGCACGCATTTTTTGCCTGTGGTGAGGTCTCAGTGATTCCCCTCCCCCTCACTGAGAGGGTCATTATTATATTGATTGTACTGTTTCATTTACTTTTTTTACCCTAGGTTTTGCTGACATTCATTGTAACGCGTAAAATATTGTCTTATTACTCATATTAACCTACAGAATAATAGTATTATGATGAATAATATAGATATATAGAGCTAAAACTCTTCCTTTACCAATTTCGCATTTATGCGAAAACTAACTTCCTTTACCAAATTCGCATTTATTCCACATGTGCCCATGCATTTATTGAGAATCGTCAACCAGAATGGTCAGTGACATAGACACAATGTTCTCTTGCATTTTTAATATATGCGCATAGCTAATTAGCTATAACCTGTGGTGTGCCCTGGGGCTACCTCAGGGTCCTAATTAAAAATGAAGTCGGTTTCTGGGGGTAATTTTATCAAGGGGAAGTCGGTATACGGAGAGTTAATTAAACGAGAGCTCAAATGTAGTTATAATATTATGATATGTCTGCTCGTTTAAATCCGGTCACTGCAACATAAACTAAGTATCAACGGAATTTATAAAACCAGGGGTTCTGACCGAACGAATAGATGCCAGTGGCTTCGCTTCGAAATACGAATCGTCAACATGTATTCGTACGGAAGCTCATTAGAGTAAGACGCAAAGCTCAATATATAAGTGATTATTATTGTGATAACGCTGTCAGAATGTCCGGTGAATATAGAGTCAAATTGTTCTAGTTTCTGATACCACTACTACCTGATATTTAATCTTATCAACTGATGTTACAAATTAGCACAATTTCAACAATGATTAGCTTAGTAGGCGTTCACACTGACTCCTTTATTGTATCGTCTGGATGTACTACGTAGGGGGTGAGCCAAATAGGATTTTTCTAAAATATCTGCTTTCATCTATTTATCTTTTATTAACCTTTAAAGCTCTGAAATATTTTTTGTATAAGCCATTGAGACCAAAGGGTTTTTTAGATTTGAAATCATCACAAATGTCTTACTTAGCTCTTTCTGCTTGATTTGAATACCTATGTTATGGGTCTACGGCCATTATAATTTTCTGTAATATTTCAGTGCGGGGACATTTTTAAGACGTCAGAATATGACGTCTTTGGACGTCAGATTCTGACGTGTAAAGACGGTCCCCGCGCTGAAAGAGTTAAAGAACAATCACACAAAATATATTGGCTTATTTTCGAGCATTCTTACGGTCATTGTAGGGATTCGGCTCTTTTATGCTGACAAAAAATATGCGAGCATCGTATAGTTTTTATGATGTTCCCAAGATCCTTCACAAATCAAAGAACCGGCTAACAGCTTAAGAACGGGCTACGGAAGGCCACCATGAAAATGCCGTATAAAATTATCCCAAACTCGTTTGTACGGCGATCGTACACGGGTCATTGTGCCAGAGGCTTTACGGGTCATCTTAACTGATACATGACTAACATTAGGTTCTCTTTTTATTGGTAATATGGTAAGGTGAATTTAAAACTGGATGGCATCATGCACAAGTGGGCTAACCCACATTAAAAAAACGATGAAAATGTATGTCATTGATAGCAACAACTTGATCAATATACGAGTTTCACCTTCAGGGTTAGACTATTTGGTCACTGATTTTGTTACCTTCCTGTGTTAATTTGTATTTATTTGTTTTATCATGCACGTTATGTTGCAGCGCGATTTTTTCTCAAAATCGTCAAAATGTGGGTTAGACCACTTGTGCTTGATGCCATCCAATAATAGATCATCACTTATACATATAGTATTCTACACATTTTGTCTTAAATGCTCCTTTAGATGTCTAGGTTTGAAGACATGGCCCAATACTTAATAATATTTCTTTATGGACAAACCATGTTTTCCTGTACATTATATTGAGCAGTAACATATTATTATGCATAAATACATAATGGCACGTGAATGTTTACCTTTATTATTCAATGGATAACGACCCAATTCACCGTATACATCAGATATGTGGTGTTTTTATTGATATTTATCATTATTTTTATTTACAAATTAAGTTTTTCTAGAATGTAATTATTTTTAAAAGCCTCAATTTCACTTATAAGAATAGTCTATATGTATAATAATGTGAAAATGATAAAAGGTAAAGCATTTATTTATTCGATGTACTAGCCTTGTTAAAGCCGTGCTTTGTAGCATTGTTAAACCTTCCATTATCAAATATAATAGCAAGGTAATAAAATTGCATAATTATATGGCATCAATGTAAGAATTTTCAAATTTAAAATAAGGACATTTTTTAATTTTCCCTCTGTAATTTGTGTGATTTGACCCCAGGAAATATTAATTTTATTCGATCAGCTATTTGGTAAGATGCGTTACTGTAATGTCTGGTGTAATAGGCTGCTGTATCGTTCCAGTTTCTGATACCACTATTACCTGATAGGATATCTGCCATGCTATCAACTGATGTTACAAATTATAACAATACCAATAAAGATTAGAAGAGATGAAATTATTAGAGTCCTATATTTAAGTGACATGTGTAGATTCAATAATAAGTTTTGTAAAGCACAAAGTGTCAGCTTTATTAATAATTATAACTGACAAACAGTTAAATGGGAAACGCATCAGGTAGCTCCTCTCTTTCTTTATTCGGTGGCTGATTCATGTCAGCGCCAAGATACGTTAACCCAATACTGGATTAATGCTGGACCAGCATTTCCAATGTTGGCCCAACATTCACACAGCTTAGGGTCAATTTCTCGTGTTTGATGGGAAAGGAACAGATATAATGACTTTCCCGCATTTATCACCATGTCTCTGCACTGATGCAACTCCATTTCTTGGTCTCTGGTTGGTCGATTCCCACCAGCTCAGCCTGGCGGCACTTATGGACAAATCCTGCCAAACATATCAGTGCTGCATGCCTCCAGGGTGATCCGGCAGTTGCGTGTGCACTGATTAATCAGTGAAGGAACAGTGTCCCCACTGCTAAATTCGGAACTTGTGGTAGATCTCAGGATTTTGCGAACGAGGCCATAGCTTACATTCAAAATAAACTTATTTGAATAAAATTAAAAAAATGTTGTTATTTCTCCCGAGCAGAAGTCAAATGTCTATTGAGGTAAAGTCTTTACACACAATAATCTCAGTAATAAATACGTGATAAATATACTTAAAGAGACAGGCCCAGGCTAAAATCATAAAAAAATCGGTGATTTTATTTTGGCTTTTTAATAAGACCATATGATGTAAACATGTCCATAGACTAGAACTGCAAAAGTTTTTAAATTTTTCTGCTGCGCATTGACCAGTTAGGCTAGATATAGAGACGAAATTACCGTATTTCCTAATGAACGATGAAGAAGTGACTTTTTACAGCAATTAATTTTAATTTTACCAAAGTGGATCAGAAATAGTTAGAGAAAAAAGCGTTTCAAGTGACATAAAAGGATGAGGTTAAATCCTTGTTCCATTAAATGAGAAGGATCGACTTTCCTATGGATGATCGGCATGCTCTTTTAAAATAGAAAACGACCCCAAAAAATTTCAAGTAGGCCTACGTTCAATCGCATACCACTCTGACTTTAAATGAGATCACAAGAAGAAGTGATACCTAAGAACTTTCAATGAAAGGAACCATTGTAATTACGCGTGTGATTAGAGGGATCCCTTGTTATCTAACAAAGTCAATTGTCCAATAACAGAGATAGTGCAGTGTTATCGACCCCGACGGACCCACTCACTCGGCTATCATGCGCGTAAACACCATCACAATAAACGTAGCTGATTAGACCAACTCTGCCTGAATGTTGGGACGACGACGAAGTCGTCGACCCATCATTCAGGCAGAGTTGAGTCTGCGTTACTTTTTGATTGACCTACACCTGTGTCTGGGTTTATCCAGGCTGTGGAGAGAGACATCTCCGAGTGCCACATCGTCAGTTGAGTGCTTGAACGCCGAGAACATCACACCTCATCAGATATTTTAGCAGCAGACATTTGAAATGATTTACGGAGCCATCACCACGCTGCTGACTCTCTCCACACTCTCTGCATTTACTCAAGGTAACTGACTGATAATTCAATGTGTCGAGTATTAGACTTGTTTTTTTAATTGATCCCCCAAAATGTGTAGTTTGAGCGCATGTATCTTTGTCATTTCGAACACCACTGTTTGTACACCGTTATCTAGTTTCACATGGTTTATGTTGCAACATCCTACGCATTGAACAGTTAAGAGACACTGCTTAGTTGATGGATGTGCAATGACAAAACAAATTAGGCCGCGTGAGAGTCGATCTCGGGACTCCTAGTTTTATTATTCTTGCACCATAGGACACTTACTGATTATCACGATAATAATATCGTTTTATGAAATTCGACATTATGGTTAAAATGATTTTGCTCATGACAAGCAACCTTTCGCCCATTATTTTGACTTTAAATTTAAAAAAGAGACTTCAATAATAATCAGTAGTTCTGTTTCGGATGCATTCTGTCACCAGAAAATAATCTTCCAACATATATGACACATTTATCCAATGTTGGATAATCGTTGGGCCAGCGTCGTAGACGGCCAAGGTGGTGCACCTACACCCTCAACAAGAATGGTTTTGACGGGTTTTTTGTTATATAATAGTAAAAGCTTGCACGTATATGCCTATAATAATTATACCATCTATGTATTTGGAACTTGCCGTATCACTATACTATCACTATATGGGGGGGGGGGGTGTTAGCTTGAGTTTTTGAATTGGACTAATTATTTATTCCCCTTCCTATCTACAGAACTTTATTTTTTTAGCACTCAAGCAAAATATTTATTTCAGTATGAGTGTAGAGATAAATAGTTATTTCAGTTTCATAGACAACAAATTCTGTCTACGTAGTTGGATCCCAAACTAGGCCTAGTATTGATCTGGAGTTTAAAGAGCTGAGCGAAGAAAAATTTAAAAGTTTTGTGAAACTTCCATTACTCAGAGAAAACGAATGTGTGGCTCATTAGCTTTTTTGGAGTTACTGTTGTCTAATCTTCAGCACTGCTTTGCACAGCAAGAGGGATGGCGTCAACTATCTGAGAAACATGTGAAAATCAACTTAGAAAGTGATGGGTGGGTGATTTGGGCACACAGTGCGTTTTAAGCTGATTCCCCTGATAATATATTTCGCTGTCAATAAACGTGCACTGTGCGTTTCACAGTTTAAGAGCGCAACATGGATTACGCTGTTTCATAATAATGTGACCCTTTTTTAGTGTGGTCGTCCAAAATAAGATTTATTGCATGATTAGCGTCACCCCATGTTTCACTTACGTTCATTTTGTTTCTATAAACCAGGTGGAACAGTGAAAAGACATCAGACCTCTGAAGGTGACAGTACATGTCCAAGCTGCCGCTGGCACGGTCAGTATCCATTCAGTATATTCGGAATTTGAATTATATAAATGAGAACTATTTTATATATGCGTAGCATTTGATTAATCGATTGATTCATTCAAACCAGGTCGCCACTGTGGGCCAGATTTTTTTAAGCGTTCATTTTCTAGCCATTTTCTGCAATTGTCGCAAGCATATTTATCTAAGTTTATTAGTGTTAAAATTGTCTTATTCTCATAAAAAATATGTTTGTATCATCAGTTGGCCAGCTCAGTCTTGCACATCACTTGCCTGACTTTTCTGAAATAGAGCACAATATCCGAGATCTAAAAACATTGCATGACCAGGGACATCAGAAATGATCAGTAGGCCTACAGTAAAGGAGACCACGTACATTTTTAGTATATCTGGAGCAGGAGCACGACTGATGTAGCTTCCATAGCTCCTAAACCCTCAGCGGATCGAGCTCAAAGGCGAACAAATCCTTAATATGATCATGTATAATAAACCAGACCAAATAGGGTGCCGGTCCACCGAAGAGCTAGGGTGGGGATACTAGCTCAAATACATGTACCTCCTAATTTATAAACTATTTTAAAGAACAGACCCATCCACCCAAAGATACGTTGAACTACACACACATGACCAATAGAAAACGCAATATAAATGACGATACAATAGTTTTCGCTCAAATGGCTGAAGCTCTACAGGAACCAATAATTGGTGTCTTTAAGTACACATTATGGTATCTAATGGTAAACTTATTAAAAATAAAATACACCTGTTCTCAGTGAACAGTGAATATGAAATAGGAGACACTGATCGTAGAAGATAAACTCGTCGTCAGCAGTCATTACAGTGCGCCTACAATAGGGCCTACGACACCTAAGATGCCTACGAACAAAATGGGTATGCCTACAAAATGACTATGGGCAATATTGGACCAACGTCGGATAAGCTGAAAATTGTCTATGAATCGTCAGCACCATCTGGCCAACTACGATGTTTATTAATTTATACTATTTAGAAAATTATGTTATATTTTTTTAATTATGTAAGCAAAGAGTCACTCATCCTGCGAGTGTCTTGGGTTGATTAAAATTCTTTATGTTGATTTCTAGCTAGAATATCCTGATTAATTGTTGCCCATCTATCCCATTGATTCCTTGTTGTCTTGTTGTTTTTGGCTTGTTTCTAATCCATTTTTATCTCATGTTCCTGTTTGCCATTCATCGTTTAAATATTATATGTTTGTATGTACTCTAAATTTGATTAGTATTTTTTAATGATTAAGTCGAATGATGATAGAAATATAGTTAATTCTCTGTAATAAACTGTTCAAAAACAAGGCCGTCGTCTCCCCAAGGTTTCACGGTACTATCGTTCTCAATTTGAATTTCTCATTTGCCGGTCACCTGTAACCTTAACACCGTATTATCAAAATATTTTTAAATTTTGTCATAATAAGCCTGTTGTGACTTTATTGCATCTTCAAAATCTGAAAAGAAGCAATCCCCAATATTTCTAAAAAAAATGAAAAAAAGACAGAATTGAGTTAATAATAATATGGAAATAAAAAAACAGGCCTACGATCATTTGAAATTTTCAAAAGATTTGATCTACTTTTTTCAATGACCTTGAAATGACCTTCATACCTATTTTTCTGATTCATATTGCTCTACTGATCATTGTGATAGCATTATCAATCAACATTCAAATGCCACTGACTTTTTTTTGTCACCTGCCCTTACACTAGTTATTTTGTTTCTGATGGTAACAGGCATTGAAATATCGTGAGTGATCACTCATGCACATGCTTACACGTAGGCAGACGTCTTCGACGAAACCTCTACGCCAGCAAATTGATAATAGAAGTGTTCTGCATAATGTGGTCTATCACAGAAATATTGTATTAACGTACACTGGGCAAGACCTCTCTCACTCAGTTCTATCACTTGTGTCATATCCCCGTCTATCTGGCATATCCCCCGCCTGTGTGTCATATCCCCCCGCCTGTCTGACATTCCCCCGCCTGTCTGTCCCATCCCCCACCTGTCTGTCATATCCCCCCGCCTGTCGGTCATAACCCCCCGCCTGTCTGTCATATCCCCCGCCTGTCTGTCATATCCCCCCACCTGTCTGTCATAAACCCCGCCTGTCTGTCACATCCCCTGCCTGTCTTTCATATCCCCCCCGCCTGTCTGTCATATCCCCCCGCCTGTGTGTCATATCTCTCCGCCTGTCTGTCATATCCCCCCGCCTGTCTGTCATATCCCCCGCCTGTCTGTCATATCCCCCGCTGTCTGTCATATCCCCCGCCTGTCTGTCACATCCCCTGCCTGTCTGTCATATCCCCCGCCTGTCTGTCATATCTCCCCGCCTGTGTGTCATATCTCCCCGCTTGTCTGTCATATCCCCCCGCCTGTCTGTCATATCCCCCGCCTGTCTGTCATAATCGGTGAACACTACCATCGCTCCCACAAACATGCTGGCCTAACATCGTGAACTTTAAAATAACATCAAACTAACGCTGCTTGAAACCTCCAGCCCTCCCCCCACTGTTTGTCATCTTCCCTCTGAACAAACACAACGGGTACCCCCCCCCCCCTCTCTGATGCTATTTGTCGTCGGCAGAAAATGGCACATATGATATATATCAGTGGGAGGGCTGTAAGTTCGAAACTGATGTTCTCCCAGCAAACACAAGACAATGTATAACATTCAATATTGTACAAATGTTATACAAGTGTTTTGCGTTTATTGGGCTGTGTATGGTGGTAGGGAATTTCCCTCTGGCCTGGTATTGGCCGTCGCTAATAATCCATACACCGAGCACGTGTATGTTGTTCCCAAACTAGACACCGATAGCACGTGCTTCTAAAAATGTCGACAACTGAACACACAGGTGTCTGTCTGCACCCATCCATCCCCCTTTATCAGATGTTGGGTGTTCTGTAAAATTAAAATGAGGCTGTCGGCATGAATTGCCAGACGAGATAGCAGTATATGGACGGACGTCACACTTTTGCACCGTAAGGAGTGAAATTATCTAAAGCGAAGGCCAAAGCAGTGTCGGGTTAAACTGCTGAAGGAGGGCAAATGTAGTGTTACATACAAAGGGCCAATTTTAAAATAATCAATTCACGTATGCATATACCCCAACTATCACTAGCTTATCTACATTCAACGAAATTTTACTAGATATGCACTTCATTATCCAACAATTCATTACAAGGAGCGCTGTGAATATTTAAATATCTTACCATTGTCTTTCCGCAGGGAGATGATAGACATCAAACTGCTTTTTAAATCTTTATTTGTGTCAGATTTGTTTGATATTGTCGCATTTCTATTGAGTGACTACAAACCTGACAGTAGACTTCGGTCAAGTCAGAACGGATCACTATTTTATCCGAGGGAAGTCAGAACTAAGACGTTTAAAAGTTTTTATTCAAATCGAGTGGTCAGTATTTGGAATAGATTACCAACGGATCTGCGTCAAGAACAATCTTTGGACGGCTTTGTACGTGAACTGAATAGCTTTTATTATTTAAAGTTCCAAAACACTTTTAACTATGATAATGTTTGCTCTTGCACAAGAACTTGTGGATGTCGGGCGTGTGCGTGATATTTGGATTATCATAATCAACATGTAATAACCCAATAATACCAACATTCAATACACTGTTTGCACGAATTTGCGCATAAGCAGGACTCCCAACTTAATAGTTCAGTTTTAATCACTGTGTGGCGTGTTGTATTAGAAAAGAGTGTGACAGGACTCCAAACTAATTAGTTCAGCTTTTAGTCACTGTGTGGCGTGTTGCTATTAGGAAAGGTGTATATGCATGGCTTATGAACAATACTACTTCAACCTATGTTGCTGAGTTGATGGGGGAAAGTTTTTCGCTAGGCTTCCTAAGAATGACGGAGGACTCTCATGTGTCGATACTCATGTGTTTGGCAGGCGAGAGCCACCAGTCCAGCTCAGACTAGTATAGCATACATGGGTTTTTTTCCGGCTGAGCGACGGCTATACGAGTTGACGCCAGCAGATGCAATTTAGACTAACCAAATTACTTTTATTCTAAAGGGACTAACGTTATGTACGTGTCGAGGGCTCTAGTTAATACCACCTAATTGAATTATTGTTTCTATAAATACTCTTAATATAGTATTGTTTTATTGTATTATTATGATAATATATGGTATTTGGCCATATGATCAGTGGAGTGCATAATGAACTGAACTTGCGTGGTGGCTCAGGGCACCCTGGTCACTTTCTATTTGCTCCGCAGTCAAGCAAATATCTACAACGTTGAAATTGTGAAGATTTTATAAAACTAAAATAATGATATTATTATAAAGTTGCATGCTGTTAAATATTGCTCTACTTGTAGTTGTTTGATAAGTTTCTACGCTTTCCAGAGGTGTTTTTTGCTACTTTTATACTAATATGTAGTTATTTTATCTCTGGTTTTAGCGCGGGAAACAACAATTATGTATAATATATTTCTATTTAATTTACTTTTGTGTAATTAAGTGTAATTTTAAGTGTAATTACAATATATAAAGTTGCATGCTTTTAAAAATTGTTCTAGTTGTAATTGTTTGATAATTTTTTACGCTTTCCAGAGGTTTTTTTGTTACTTTTATACTAATACGTAGTTATTTTATCTCTGGTTTTAGCGCCGGAAACAACAATTATGTATAATACATTTCTATTTAATTTACTTTTGTGTAATTAAGTGTAATTTTAAGTGTAATTACAATGTATAAAGTTGCATGCTTTTAAAAATTGCTCTAGTTGTAGTTGTTTGATAATTTTTTACGCTTTCCAGAGGTTTTTTTTGTTACTTTTATACTAATACGTAGTTATTTTATCTCTGGTTTTAGCGCCGGAAACAACAATTATGTATAATACATTTCTATTTAATTTACTTTTAAGTGTAATTTTAAGTGTAATTATCATGTATATAACTTTTATCCCGGATGTCGAACTTAGTTGGGGTGCTGGTCACCTGTATTCGACATCCTGATGTACACAATTTTGCTACAATTGCTTATTTGTACGATTATTGTATATATTTGTGTATATAAGCCTAATAAATAAATTAATAATAGAACAGGTTTGAGAAGTCCATGTTAAAAACAACCATAGAATGGGACTTACAAAAATACTTATTTTATTTGTATGGAGACACTTTACTCATTCACGACATGGAAAATGCGTACTTAAATTATATATTTGCACTCGTTTGGCATGATATGTAGTGCGCTAAACTATATGTACATTGCTTGCAATTTGATTTATTTCTTAACATTGTAACTACAGGAAACAATGTTTCATATTTTTTATATCTCATGTCATTCATAAAGGGGCCTATCTATCTGGAGTTATTGACATATTAGTTTCTTGTTGATATCAACTAGGCCATCCACTTCACACCCACTACACTAACTAAGCTTGGCATGGGGCGTTCATTCATTTGATGATGATGACACCGTCAGGTGCTTGTAAGATAATTTCAGACCAACTCTATAAACTGATAAACTCTTATTAAACTGATAAACGCTTATTATTATTCCTGGTGACAAATGCCAATCAGATTTCAAAGTGGCATGGAAATATTGTTTGTTTGTATGGGTTCCGTGCCAAGTACTTCACAATCGGTCTTATTTGACTGTACGAAACGTGGACGTAGCGATTCATCAGGAGTAGATGCTTGTAAGATCCATTATACTACATTTAACCCAAACAGAAATTGTTTCATTCCTCCTTGCGACAAAAATATCGTATCGCCCACGTAGATAAGCTGGAGATTAATGTCCAATACATCACTACCGACCTCCTAGCAACCAACAATAGTCCACATTTACAGATTGATATGTGGAGTGTGCCAGAACTGTCTGTCTATCTTTTATCGCGGCATAGACTAAAGAATTGTCCAGGTACTTAGATTGCAGGTGTTGGCAGATAGATATGATAAATGGTATTTCAGGTCGGTGTGTTTACAAAAAACTATAATAGACAGTCGCTAGTCAGTGGATTGTTTTATAAAAATCAACAAGAAATATAACCTCGGCAGCTCAGGGGTCAGTCCTTGGGCCAATTTATATAAAATAATGTCATTTGTAATTTCCAAAAAGTGAACAGTTACCGCCGAAAGACTGCGAAGATACTGAATCGTGATCCCGCAAAAATTTTCAAGTGGTGCACGGACTGGCTTCTGACGCTTAGCTCCTCCAAATCTGCAATTATACTTTTTTCAAGTAAAAATAAAATAATACTTTATGTGCCAGTATTGGAAAACAATACTGTCATAAAACAAGTAGATAGCCACAAACACTTAGGCATTGTCTGAACAAAACGCTACCATGGTCTGATCATTTCAACGAAATATCAACCAAGGCAATGAAACGTGTCCATTTACTCTTTCTTTTATACGTCTACTTTTAGAATATGGAGATGTAATATGGACAACTGTTCCCAGAATGATAAAAATACCCTTGAGAACATTAAATATAATGCGCTTCGTCTGGTCATAGGTTGTAAGAAAGGTACATCACGCCAACTGCTATTGGAAGAAACTGGACTTTGCAGACCAGGCGAACATTTCATAAAATTTTACAATTTCATAGCATAGTATTTAAAACTTGTCCAGACAACCTCCAAAGCTTTTTAACGCGCCTTCTGGGGAATAGCAGAAAAACCACTAGAGCCAGGGAGGGGGGAGTTCAAATATTTGGGACATCGTTGCAGAACATCATACTTTCGTTTTTCCTTTCTCCCTTCAAGTACACATTTATGGAACTTGCTACCGCCCAGCATACGTTCCTGTTCTCAAAAAGCCCTACTTAAAAGTAAACTGGCTGCATACCTGAAAGTTAAGTCTATAGTACCCAAACATTTGCATACTGGGAATAGACTTGATCAAGTTAATCTCTGTAAAATTAGGTTAAAGATCTATTCATTAAATGGGGATCTATATAACAAATCTTGTATACCCAGCCCCATGTGTACATGCGGGTCACAAATCGAATATGCTAGACATTATTTTCTTCATTGCAGAAATTACACTTTTCAACGCGAAACTATGCTAGAAAAAATATCTCAGTTAATTCCTCCAGAAACAAGAAGAGATTATGAACTCCTTTCTCTGGATCTTTTACACCACCCCCGGAAATCAATATGAAAAATATGCCGCACTGTTTTGTCATCTGTTAGCGTAACATCGCGTTTTGGGACGTAGACAGATACGTTCATTTCATTTTTAGTTTATTTTTTTTTCATCATAAGGTATGTCAAGGTAATGTCAAGGTAATGAGCACAATGAACTTCTGCTTTGTTTCCGTCGAATGAGTCGAATTCTATTAACAAGTTAAACATTCGGTTTAAGTTTCATTTGAGTAGACATTTTCATTTTCAATTTGAACTAAGTGGCTTAAAACTGAGGAGTACAATTGCCTTACCTACTACCAGTGTTGCATCCATGGTTCGGTTTACAAACGTAAACTTGTAGACAGCAAGTCATTGCACACTAAACAAGTCTACACAAGTTGTGTGAAACAATTTCAAAATGAACGGATTAACACCTGTGTATTGTTACCGTCTTCGTCTTCTTTGTTTTACTTCAGATGATTGCGGCATAAGTAAATATGAGGATGCATGTACTTCAGTAGTGCCTCAGAGCCGCATTGTGGGCGGTGTGGACGCCAGAGAGGGAGAAATACCATGGATGGTAAGGACACTTGGTGAAAGAAAACTATATTAACATACCATTATCTGTATTAATTTTGTTAAGAATCCCGTGATGCTGGAACCGCATATATCCACAAGGAAAATAGAACCAAGTCTGATTTTATTTCCCTTGATATCCCCTAGAGCTATTAAATTTAAATTTTCAGTCAACTGAAGTTGTGTCTCGCTACCGCGACACACAACTTCAAGTGACCGAAAATTTATGTGAGTTGTCAAATTCAAGTCCCAACATATATCAGTGTTCATTTTTAACAACTGGTATACATGTGCTAATTAAACCACATTATGTCTACTGTAGTCGACATCAGTGCATGTTACAGTTCAAATTAAATGTCACTGTAATCACTAAGATAGTCATAGTATGCTACAGTAAATCAAATATTTCAATTTAAGCAGTTAAGAGGTCGGGTGTTTCTCTGTATAAAATAAAATATTTTTTGCCATATGAAGCTGGCTATTGCGTTAGCATTTCCAGCTTTACATGAATGAAAAATAAAAACAAACAACACAGCAGCACACGTGTTAACATACCCTTTCTGGTATGTTTAAGCATCCATCCAGTGATAAATATATATTTTACACATTTAATTGTTTCATGTTTCTTATGTCGATCACATCAGTAATTGCAATTTTAATCATGCAATGGAATATAGCCTATGACAATGTTTAATTTATTTATTTCTTATATGATGATGTGTCAGATTTATATTCTGATAGTAGGCGTACATGTAGGCCTATAGGTTTACGCTATGCTAGGAGATACCGATATTACTCCAGCCAGACAAGTGTATCCCAGCAGACACGAGACGTTCACACAATGCTGGGTTGCTGTTGGCCCACCGTCTTCGACGTCCGCTCAACATTAACCCAGCATTGGCTGAACGTCTAGTGTTTGCTGGCTACGTACACGGATGCACACGGGTCCATCACCCTGACCACAAAGGTCAGTTTACACAATCCGCGATAACTATAAAGTCTAATATTGGGCCAGCATCGCCATTTTCGATTGAACAAGGTATACGTATATATTCTGTTTAATCTGAAATTATCACAGCCTTTATTTTTATCAGTGCGCGCCACAACAAATCTCCACATCTCCCACACTCATATATTAAGACCCTATCACACTTGACCGACTGCATGAACAACGGACATCACCGGACAATCGCGGACATGTTCTATTTTTTATCCCGGTGGTGAGAATTACCAATCCGTTAGAAGATTTGAGATGGGAGGTCATGAGAACGTATTTACAACAAGCATTGAGTGGGTGGAGTGGACAAGTAACGAGCATAAATTAACGGGGTCAGTAAAATTAAATCAACCGAAACACGAAACAGAACATAGAACATACAAAACGGACACATACCATATATATACCACACACAACTAACATTAGATAAATGCCAAACACAACAAACCTGTATAAATCTTCATTTGCTAGCCGAATTTCGTGTTTATCTGAAACAGAATATCATATGATATCACAGGTCAATACACCCTTTTCAATAACAACACGTTACACAGTGACCAAAAGCTGAACTATTTAGTTGGGACTCCTGTTACACCCTTTTCAATAACAACAGCTGAACTATTTAGTTGGAGCTCCTGTCTACACCAAAATCGTGCAAAAAGTGTATATCAAAGAAGAATGGCAAACACCATAAACTCGTTGTAAGTAACATGGTGATTCAGTTACATCAGGTTGTTTGGAACAAAATATTTACCAGTAATTTATCAGTCGCATTTTCCATATTGAGAACATATAAAATATATAAATATAAATATTCGTGTCACAATTTGGGTGCAATAAATAAATAAATTAAATTAAATTCCAAAATACGATTGGATTCATGCTAGTTTCGAATAAAATAAAAAGTAAAAGTTTGTCTATCGTGTGGGTGAATGTTATTACAACAAAAAGCTGCAAGGGCATTTTTTGCCCCTTATTGTAAACTTAAAATTAATCAAACAGAACAGCTTGCCTGGATTATTATTATTTGCTGCATTTTGCCTTAGTACAGCAACATTACTAGTATCCCAATGACATGTGTTCACCTGTGATCATGACTGCCAGTTCGCAAATTGTCCATTTTTTTCTCTTGTAGATATTCTGGACGTACATATTCTGTATTCATCCTGTATGTATTCTGTATGTACATCAGTTGTGACAGTTGCGTCCGATTTTTGTTCGTTTATCTATGCAGTAGAAATTCTGTAGGCATCAGTAAATTAGTTCAACATCCGGCGAATAACCGGTGAATCCGCTCCATGTTCGTCAGTAATCCAGCTGTCTGCAGCACTTCCGAATGCTATGGAAGATCCACATGATTTAATATTAACCCTTAGAGTGCGGGCGACGCTTTTAAGCGCATTCATACTTTTTTTCCACAACTAAAATTTGACAGAAATTGAACAAATATGCATGTATAAATCTTGAGTAAAGCCCCCATTGTGAAATTTAGCAGGTTTAATTTTTAAGTGAGGAGGTATTTTCCTTTCATTTGAAGTTGGCAATTGCGTGAGCAATGCCAACTTCAAATGAAAGGAAAATGTTAAGTAGTAATGAAGCACTTAAAGAGTTAAGAATATCGAACACATGTAGGCCATCAGATACCTACCGAATATGTGTGTTCAGTACTGACAGTTACAAGTTGCTTAAAACATTCTAGCGATATAGCGAACATCATCTCACGTGAAACGTATTATGCCAGACAATAACAGGACATACAGCAGCCATTGACGAACATCAACGGATTGACTAAAATATTATCCGTTCTTCGTCCATGGGGTTTATGCGGCCAAGTGTGACAGGGGTTTTAAAGTAGAATTCCACTTTGCCCGACTGGTATCATAGGGTGCAACCAGAGAACACCGCGCGGTTTTTAGATAGGCCTATGCCTTATTATATTTGTCATTCACCAGGTGTCGTTTCCAGGTAGCAGTGCGGTGATGCGTATAATGTTGTTTCTGTGCAGGCTGTTGTTAAATGTGGAGGTCAGCATATGTGTGGTGGTGTGCTCATAGATAACAGATGGGTTCTCACAGCCGCTCACTGTATGGTCTATAAAGAAACAGGGTAAGTTGCATTTTTTCAAAACTCGTTAACGGCGTACCTTATACCAGTAGCATTGCTAGATTTCTTATAATTTACTCCATAGGCAGTAGCCTACTCTTTCTAGTCCACCACCCCACCCTCCTAGTGGTGGAGTTTATAAAATAATTTCATCAGATTCGTCAGGACGTACATTATGAAGAAGGAGTGATTTATATCGCATTTTAAATCCGTTTTTAATTCAATATAATTATGTGATTGTCTCGTCCTTGTCACACCTTCAATATCATGGACATAGACCAAGGCTTTGCCCGTCGTTCTAAAAATAGCGCTTCTGTTAACGTCTGTTCACTCCCATGCGCTAACACTGGACGTTGACTCAAAGTTGAATTAATGTTGGGTTATCGCGTGGTCAGATAGTAGGCCTACTTTAGACATTGCATATTGTTGGGTGAAAGCTAAGATTATCGCCATTTATGTAAGGTCAAACAATAAATTAATAACATTTTCAACAAAATAGAAGCTGACAAATAAATCATGTTTCCACTAAAACATATATTGGATTATACATACAATGCAATGTATTAAGTACTTTCTGCCCACACCAACATCCCGGGCATACCTGAAAAATCTATTGTACATACCGAAATCTTGAACCTGCTTCTATCTGTCGAATATTATATCATGTTATATAACATGTATATGGTCAAATTCTAGCCATCTTGGAAAATGGCATATTTGAGGGTAATTAGAAACATATATAGGCCTAAATTGGTGACCCATAACACTAAAAGGGACAGTAAGGTCAAAATTTCCATAATTGATTACTTGGAATATTTCATAGCCGTGGCCTCTCCTGTTTCATGAATTGAAATAATTTATGACATTTCCATTTTTTTTTTACTTTCAGTTATAATTATTTAAATTTAAATTCAAATGAAATCCTGAAAAATTGTAACAATTCTACCTGGATGTAACTTTTCGCGTGACTTTTATTATACAAAGGCCCACCCTTGCCATGTTCACTCCTAGCGCAGTGCCGCTCGCTCAAGCCTCCCCCGAAGGGGTGCACTGGTGCAACAGTGAAATGCCAAGTGCCATGCTTGCACTATCAGAAGTGCGGTGCTCATGCTCTTTGTATGTCCACTACATTATTTATGTCCAGAATGCACTTTTCCACGGAGTGATATATTTTTGATGCTATGTTGGTTAAATGTTCATCCAGCTTCCTAGACGCTCGATCAACATTGCAATCCATCTAGGGCCCAACTGAATCTGTCTCATCGTGAAATACACCATAGAGAATATATAATTTCGTGACAGATAATACTATGTACAAGTTTGCGTCCACACTAAAATATACACATCATGAACGCTATATAAACCCCCGCGTTCCTCCAGTAGGAACATATAGTGGGATTTCAGATCCCCTTCCGCTGTTTACTAATATAATTGTGAATCAAACTCCCATAAGTAGGCTTACATGTTTAGTGACTACCTTTATCAAAATTGCAAGTGTAATCGCACATCTTATAATTTAAGTTTAGTCCAAACTGTTCATGTTTGAAGGGATCTGTTCACAGTTTTACTATTGTTCAACTTCATTATTATTCTCAGAAAATTATTCGGCCTCTTTTGTCGTCAGTCTTGATCTAAATGACTTCAAATTTCGATAGCATAATCGTTCACTTCCAGCTTGAAATTTTGTAAAAGTTTTTATGGACAAATCATGTAGGCCCTATTAAAAAAAGTTATAAGTCAGTGGTAATATAAAAATACAAATAAAATGTCATTTAACTATTATAACATTATATAATGGTGGAAATGTTGATTTGTTCATGACAGACCAGAATATTCTGTGAGCGTTGGGGAGAATAATTTGGAAGATTTGGAAAATCCATCTAAGGCGGAATATCAGCTTGTATCGTCTGATATTTTTGTACATCCTGACTACGCAGGCAACAATGAGATGAACGATATTGCCCTGCTGCGCATACCCCAGCCTGTGGTATTAAACGAAAACGTGACACCCGCATGCGCACCGGAAGAAGACGATGATGTCACAGGCTTGCCATGTACTGTCAGCGGATGGGGAAAAACATCTGTTGGTGGGTAGTTAATCTAGCATTTTTTCTTCTTCCTTTCTAATTAATTATTTGAATCTATTAGCCCTTATCCTGCTGATCACGAGTATTGTCTTTTTGAATCTGTTTTATTAGCCGACCAAATCACTGTTATTGGGAATCAAATGTGAGTCCAAACATCAAGAAATATTTCATCATCATCAAATATTTGTGCTCCAATTAAAAAAATTGAGTATTTTTCAGCCACTTGAAGTTGTCGGTCGCGGTAGCGAGACACAACTTCAAGTGGGTGGGAATTAGCTGGATTAGCTGGACAGTATAATGATAATGTAATTAAATAGTTACCTATATTATATTGCAATATTTCAGATGAGCACAAATCAAACAATTTAAAATACACAAACATTCCAGTAGTCGAACACAGTGCATGCGTTGAAACTTATGATGGAATACGTCAAATTTATCCAACAAACATATGTGCTGGTCTGGAGGAAGGAGGACAAGATGCATGTCTGGTGAGAAAATACATTTTTTTAATAAAAAACATATTTTTTTCAAGCATAGCATACATAAAAAAAAATCAGATTATTATACATGAAATATGGGTGTAGAAAATTAAAGGTGTAGTCAACTGTCAAAATACGCGGGACAATGTGGTCCCCAGAAGGCAATAGTGGCCCCTGGACATTCCACAATGACATATCACCCCACATCCACAGTTATCAGCCAAGATAATAATACTATATGCGTTTCATACCCATTGCCGCATTAAGAGCAAGTTTCTAAGTCATATAAACTCTATATACTTGAGCGACATCTATGAGTAAATAATTCACTATTTCGCTCATGTGGGCTATGTGTTGTAACACAAAAGGCTGTGTTGCCGTGGGGATCTGGAAACAGTTCGCCTCCAGCATATTGACAGTAAGAGCTTTCCCAGCCAACACGCACACTCACTAAATGTTGGTTTAATGTCGGCCAACGTCGCAGACGTCGTTGGTCTAACATTAAAACAGCATTGGGCTAATTTCTCGTTGGAGTAGTATCTTGTAATCAGTTCAGTCGCTGATATTAATGCTGTCAAAGTGTACTCTATAGGCTAATGTAGGCCTACACTTGACCGTCCCACACATGCGCATTTGAAAGCTGTATGAATCTTTAATAATATGTTCACAACCAATCTAGCCCTTAATCAACGTTTTGATATAGGATTTCATGTGATATTAATTTAAAAATATTACATGAATATGTATGTTTAATATAATTAATCCTTTTCACTGGGAAATTATGTATTCTATGCAAAAGCAGCTCAATTGTCTAAACTTTAAGTGGATTAAAAAATAGGGACATAGTCAAGTCAAAATTGTCTTGGATTCACAGTTGTGTCTGACGAGACATGACAATTGCACTATATCATGATAGTGATACTCACCCAGTAACTACAAAATATTTGCATAACATTTGTACAATACTGGACCAACGTCGAAGATATATATATATCGGCAACTCGAAGTCAATTGGACATCTAATCACTTCTGTATAGCTTATAATTTGAGTTTTATTTCAGGGAGATTCTGGTGGTCCTCTTGTCTATCAGAAAGATGGATTATTCACATTATACGGATTGGTGATCTGGGGCCAGGGGTGTGCTCAACCCGGTAAGCCAGGTGTGTACACCCGCGTACAGTCATTCCTCTCCTGGATTGACAGTGTACGCTCAGCATGTACAATGAATACAAACTCTCCCATGTGCTCAAAACTCTCGCCGTTGACCAAAAAATCACACAAGTCAAAAGCTCATAGCCAGAAGACATATCACAGCAACACACATCACAAAAAAGAAGTTCACACCAGGAAAGATTTTGCACATGGGAACCAGAACGACACGCCATTATAGGTTATTGCAGAAAATCATGTAAATATATGTGTCAAAAATAAGCTATAGCTAAGCATACATGCATTGCAAAGACATAATGTAACTTTATATTATATATGATTCAACATTCCCTTATTCTTACGACACCACTAACAGTGGACCCCCCCCCCAACAACAGTATTTTCCAGACCTGCCACGAAGAGATGAAGTTCCGTACAAACAATATTTTCTGGAATCTTTTTTCTGGACGATATGCAGTCAAATGAACAGCTCAATCAGTGTGTTCAGCATCAGCGTGATATGACATGTTTAAAGAAGAATACATTACCTGGGTATTTCCATAAAACAGTTCCATGGTATTTCTGAACGAGTGTTTCAGCAAGATGCAAAACATAATTATTTTCATTGTATTCTAAAAATGTACGACAACGTTCATATCGAACTGTTCTATTGTTACGTGTATTACCTTATTTGACAAAATGGCATTTCACAGTGGTGTAGCCTATATTTACCACATAACAGGTTTCTTTTTTGATATCACATTTGCTGTAACATACGCTATTTTCACGTTTATTGTATCTTGTAATGTCGCTTGACAAAAGAAGATGAGTATCTTCTGGCCTGAGTATTTACATGTAGATCTGATGTACATAGTTATGTATCGAATCTATCAAAAAACAGCGATAATTATAAAATCTATAATAGTATTTGGCATAATTATGCAAAAGCTTGATGACGCCGTGACTGTACCTTCTATCAATTTTATTTTTCTGTGTGGTTATAAGTAGAGACCATGGTGGACATCAAAATCAAATAAAACTGCTGCTATACGTCGTAGTAGGCCTACATATGAGTTTTCCAGTTAATTTCAAGTGTAATAAGGTTTCGGATGCCAGTATGTAATTTCAAAATATAACCATTATCATGGTATTATATCCCCTGGTTAGCATATCACATGAAGCCAATATTATGGTAGACATAATATAGACATACTATACCCTTTTGTATTTAAATATGAGCATGACTTTTTCTGACAAAGTATATTGCTATACTACTATCTATGTTCTGTGCGTCGTGTTCTACATTATATTATTTTACATTTGTTTTCTGAATAAATATGTTTAAAAGAAATATACCTGCCTTTACATTCATTGCAATTGACGTTTTAATGTGTACATTATTCTATGTCGTCGACGCTTATGAACCAGAAGGTCGTAAGCTTGTTTTTTTGGACGATAATAATTTTTAATAATGTTCCTTTTGTTGCCACTACATGTCTCACAACCACGATGTAAGCACTGAGGCGATATATTTTATTGAAATATAATTATGATAAAAAGAAAAAAATGCTTGTCTTTAGTGAGCAAAAAGATCGTAAGGTAAGCTAAAGGTGTTTAGCCAGAATGTCGTAAGCACAACAATATGCCATAAAGGATTAAATCAATTTCGAACGAACTTTTTCATTCTGTAATCCAAATTGCTTATGATTTATGTCTTAAAATCATCTCTACTATAACACATTGTGTATAATGTCAGTCAAAAGGTTGTGAGCTACATAAGTTTCCGGATGTAACCCTATTTTGGAATAAAAGTTATAGCAGCCTATATTGCATGTTAATATGCATTAATATATGTGATAAGTTAAAAATATGATAATATTATGTAGTAGGCCTATTATTCATTCGACTTTTTTTATTTTAGCTTAGGATCTTCTGGTTTAACAATTTGGTAGTTATGCTTGCGACAGCTTGTGGCCGCCACAGGTATCTGTAAAGTTGGCTGCAGACCACCTTTTTGCCGAACACCTACCTTATTGTAAGCCTTTCTGAAGTCACGCAGACTAAAATTTAAGCTGGTCTTTTGACCAGCTCACGTGACTTCATGTATGTCCGGTTTTCTGCTGCATGGTTCCGTTCTGTAAACATGACTCTGTCTGCCTGTGCGCCACACATTGTTGTCAGTCTCTGCGCAAACCTAAACGTAAAGACCTGAGCTAAAAGGTCGTAAGCAATTCATTCTAAAAGGGATACTAAAAAACATATGTCGCAAATTTACCAAAAAGACCTTGCGATCTAATAGGCTTATAGGCGTCGATGTTTGGTTTAAAGGGACTGGCCCAGGCTAAAATCATAAAAAAATCGGTGATTTTATTTCGGGTTCTTAATATGACCATATGATGTAAGCATGTACATAGACTAGAACTGCAAATTTTTATAATTTTTGTGCTGCGCATTCACCAGTTAGGCTAGATATAGAGACGAAATTCCTGATTTGTAATTATTGACAACCATGTCAAAAATAAGAAATGCGGGAATTTCGTCTCTATATCTAGTCTATCTGGTAAGTGCGCAGCACAAAAATTATGAAAATTTGCAGTTCTAGTCTATGTACATGTTTACATCATATGGCCATATTAAAGGTTCTAAGTCGTCTCATTCCGGCATGCGCAAGCGTTTTGTCAACAATAGGTTGTTGTTATTGTTTTATTTTGTGTTGTTGACTATCTATTTTTAGATCAAGGGAAGCCACAGAATGAATGAAAGGAATCAGTCAGCTAGACAGCCCCAATGTTTGTTTGTTTAGTTAGCTAGCCTTATAGCGGGGCTGCCCGGGCCTTTCGACAAGTGTCAATTGCTCTGAAACCTAGACACGATACCAAGAGCTACAAACATCAGATCCCTGAGTATCAGGCTAGACAACAACACTACAATTACCCCGATCTCGCCTTCAGTTTTCCCTGACAACTACTCAAGGTAGCAAACCAATCTGGGCACAATGGTAATATCACGTGTTGGCATGAACACATCACATTGGCATAACAAGAATGGTCTCAACAAAAGTAATGCAGTCAATGTGGAATGTTTTTATTCAATTATGGTAAACTGTTGCGGCATGTAGGCTATGCCAGATAAAAAAGAATTGAAGCATCTTTACATTGGACAGCAGATAATTGCAGGTTTAATACCGTAGGCCTAACGGTTTTGTAGGTGAGAGCTTAGGTTCAGCCCGGGGGTTGAGCCTATTAGTCGTACACACCATAACTAAATCGGAAATAGATGAGCCAGATGATATTAGATTTAATAAAAGATAAAAAAACCTACTAGGCCTACTACTATTACCAAATGCAATAATGGAATTTTTCGGTTATTTTCAAACAATCAAATTGATGTAAAATAAATAGATCTAACAGCTAGGTATTGTCTGTGCCCGGTAGGCATTGCCTGTGACATGCCAGCTAGGCCTCTTTCTACATTTCAATATGAATGAATGCCTAACCAAATACAGTCTACGAACTTGTACAAGACTCCATCTGTCAATTTGGGGTGTTTACATACATGCCACTGTAGTCTCCTGACGTAAGGAGGGTGCAGTTGGCATAGTAACCGATTCCTGCCAGCCTGAACAACCTACCATAAAGGGAGCACTGTATAAGCCTATGTGAGGGGTGTGTATGCGCTAGGCCTGCCATCAGACTTATTCTGTATGCCATGTAGGTTCACTGTGCCATCTCCCTGCTCCGGCGATAGTCCTAGTTATTATTTTAACAGGACTGCACGTTTTCATCTATATAATTCCGATAATGGCTGGTTTGAAACCATTTTCTAGCCAAACCTTTTTCTGTTCATGTAAGAACACGTGTAATCGGCCATGTCCATTCAAAATGTCCCGGACCCTGTTTTCACGACAACAAACCCCAAGACTTGTTCCGATTTTATGTATAGGCCTATATAACACGAGGGATAAGGCATGTAACCATACAGACCGGATGTGAAGGGGATTCTAACGATGATAATCAGTCAGCTCATAATGTGGGTTTATTGACACCAGTGAATCTGGGGGGGGGGGGGGGAAGCATGATTGTAATTCATTCTTGGTTGGCCTCATGTAATTTATTTCTAGTTTTAAGAATAATTATTAAGCAGCCCTCGCCGAGGAGGGCTGCTTACTGTATTCCACACGGTCCGCTGCCGCAGTTATTTGTTTTCAAGATAGCTACTAATCTATCAACTTCTGCTTCCTCATACTTCACATAGCCATCACATACCACTGGGAATTGTTTTGGTGACACTTTGATCCCCATACAATCAACCCTTTGATTACTCTGGCCACTAACGAAGAAATGTTCGTTAGCGCATTTCAGGAAAAAGTTGCCATCAGATCTTTTAATTTGGCAAATATGTTCAGCTATGTCAGCCAATGATCTAATTAACTTTTGGGAAGAAATGCAAAACGACTGGACCATGAATATAAAATAAAATGTAATCTCTCAACAAAGGATGACAAATTTCACACTAAAAAATCCAAAATGGCCGCCAGTCGGCCAATTAATTTTTTTTTTAGCAAACAATTTTAAAATAGTGGTCGAGTGATAACGGAAGGCTGCTTCCGTGTTAGTTTCCGAACAACTTTTTCTAGTTTCCATCATAATTTTCTAGCTTCCATCATAATTTTAAATATTATCTTTGTTTATGAAATTATATTAGTCCATACTCCCCTTCTCATTTCCCTCCACCCCGGGCCTCCACCACAGCTAAACAACATTGTGTAGCTTGCTATCAAGATAGTGGAGGGATGTCGAATTTTAAAAACTAGTAGGGTCTAGTATGCCCACATAATCTTGGCTGAGTGTACATTTAGGCTGTCTAAACAAGCAAGCAAGTTATTTATATAATTGAATTAATTTATCAAGTTCTGTCTGTATAAGAAAACATGCATAATTACAAAAAATATTTTTTCTCCTTAAATTAAATTAAATTTATTTATTTTAAATCAAATCTACTCTACATTAACTGATTATTAAATATCATTTCATAACATTTAAACTATGGTTACTCTACCAATTCACAAAAGGAAAAGAAAAATATCTGCCACCATTAGCAGACAACTAGTTAGAGCATAACCACCACCGGTACCGGTCACAGTTAAGGTAAGTAGGGGGGGGGGGGCACCAAATCTTATTGGCTCAGGTATTTATCAACCCCTCTGCTTTGCAAAATGAATATTAACAAAACAAGTAAAATCATATAAACAACTTTTTTTATTTTCTTTCATAGCCCTGTAGGCCTATATTTTATATACTATATACAGTTTGTAACTTCTTCGGGGGAATCATTTTCATCGGTACAATAAACTCAGCGATGAAAATAATTTAGATGTATTTGAAAAACAACATAAACATATTTGACCCCCCATTAAATGTAGGCTTATGTATAAATACAAATCTTATGTACTGTAGATCTGGTAATTTTCTCGTTTAGATGTTCGCGAATTCGTGATTTTGGAACTTTTCGTGAAGTCTAGAATTAGCGAATTATCAATTTAGATGATAGTAGCGCAGTATAATAATAATTTTCACAAAATTCTTCAATTGTCCTCCTCGTGAAAAATAAAACCTTGCTAATATTGCCGGATCTACAGTAAACAAAAGAAAAAATATTACAAATAGAATATTTTTTTCTAGCAAAAGTTATAACATTACTTAGCTAAATAAAGAAAATAGTGAATAGTGATACACATCCACCTGTTTTATAAATAACAAGAAATAATTGTTAACGTAACTAGTACATCAAAGAGGCCACTTTTAAAATAGAAGTTTTCACTAAGGTTTTTTATGTCAGCATATAATTAATTTATACATGTGAATACCAAGTTATATTACATGTATCAAGCAAAAGCCTATATGGCAGACTTCTATACGGCTATATCTCAGACAAGCAGCTTTGAAGTAATCAGGGTGAGAATGTCATAATTTGACGAAAAAAGATTAATGATGACCCCCATGACCTGGAAATTTTTCTGATCTTTTCCAAAACATTATGCAATCTAGGAAATAATACTACCATCCAGTATGCAGAGATTCCAGTGGGTCATAGGAAAAAATCCGGATTTACTTTTTCTTGAAGTCGAAAAAACCCGTTTTAGGTTGAAAAAAAAACATTTTTAGGTCATACAGTATCATAAAAATCTCAAACTGGCATCTCTGGTATGTCAAATATTGGGTATTTATATATCATAATTGGCATTGAAGTTATCACGGTAGCAAGGTCCAAGTTTGATGAAATAAGATTAAAGATGGCCACCATGACCCGTATATTTTTATGAACTTAATGAAAAATTGATGCAGTCTAGGAATTAATCCTAGTATCATATAAGTTGAATATTGAGTTTATTGCATAAGAATTTTAGTTATCGGGGTGACAGTTTCTTAATTTAATTAAAAACAATTAAAGATGGCTACAATGCTCAGGATATTTTCCCTAGGGTTCTCCAGTATATATATATTGAACACTGGGTGAACAAGAGGCCTGAAGTCCTATAACATCCCCCGCCATAAATTAGGCTAACAGTTTTTGCGGTCACAAATATTAAAAAGTTCACTTGTGGTGGCCATTTTGAATTTCAGTAAAATCACCTGCACATTTTCAGATGGTGATTGTAAAATGTGAATTATTTTTGACTTCAATTTTTCGTTTTTGCGACCACAAAAAAATATGAAGTTCATCCACTTTGAATTTCAGTAAAACATTGAAAAAACACCTGCACATCTCTATACCGTGGGGAACGTGATAGCAAAATTTGAATAATTTTCACTTTAAAATTTTGGACCTTTGGACCATTTTGAATTTTAGTAGCATCTTTAAAAAATACTGTGCAAACACTCAAACACACTTGGCTGATGCACTGACTTGAAATGTCCACAAATCTGACACAACCGCTTCCAATATATGTTATGCCAAAAATAGAAGATCAATGATAAAATCAAGATGTCCGCTATATCAAGAGTTTGGATCGCACATAAAAAAGGACAATGCCAATAGACTCGCAGACCCTGAAAACCTATATACCGGTACCAGGTTTCAAGGGGATTCAGAAAAAAAAAATAAGTCGAAAAAAAAATACTAATCGCCAGGTGGCGGCCATTTTGATTTTTGGTGGAAAGCTGAAAATCTAATCATGTAATCTCCGTACTCATGGGTAACTTCACGTAAAAAATGGAGAGATCCATTTATTATTTTTCAAGTTATGGCGTTAACAAGAATTTTTTTGAACCTTCGACCTTGGGTAAAAAAAGTGCCAGTAGGGTATGAATGTTTGTATGAATAATTCAATTAAGAATTCAATCTGTTGCATCATGTTGGTGTAGTAGCCAAAAAACCGCGTGCGGCGGCGGAGACGGCGCGTGCAGGGACGACAATACCCCTCAGGGCCCAGCGGGCAGAGGGGTAAAAATCACTTGCACATCCCCATGCTGCTTGGAATGTCATGTTAAAATTTAAAAAAAAATTGACCAGTAGTTTCTGAGGCCACAAGAAAACGTAACGCCTGACGGAATCCTGGCGCGACTATAATCCTCCTTCCCCTACGGTCGGGGGATACTAAAGAAACGCAGTTTTATAGAAATCCGGGTGACAAGGTCTGAATTTGATGAAAAAAAGTTAGAGAAGGCAGCCATGACCCAGATATTTTTCAGATATTTTTCCGAACTTTCAGAAAAAATTATGCAGCCTAGGAATTTATACTAGTATTTAGTAAGTTAAATACGGAGTGAATGAAAAAAAAAGTTCTGGAGATATCAGGGTGAGTGTCAGGGTATGAATGTTGTGGCCACATTGGAAGGAGGCGAGTTACCATGAAACATGACACTAAAGTGGTTGTATTTTGATGCCAAGTTGTTAGTGATGCAACATCGGTATCTGGAGCAAAATTAAATCAACACAGGCTATCTGCCACCGAGAGAGGGCTAAAGTATAGGGCTAAAAATTAGGGCACACACTAGTTGCTGATTGATTATTATCATCACTTCACCGTCCGTTTCCTATGCCATTTTTTAGAATTAATTTTTGTTATAATTATTTGTAAATACAGTTCCGGGTGGCCACATAAATTTTCAGACAGACAATTCAAAACATAAGCAAGTGAGTGCTCTGTTGGCATTCCTCTAAAATTGTAATTCCTAGCCCTGACCCAGATATTTTTCAGATTTGACCCGTATATTTTTATGAACTTAAAAAAACCTAGCTAATATTACCAGATCTACAGTAAACAAAACAAAAAAATATCACAAATGGAATATTTTTTTCTTAACAAACTCCGGGTCAATTGATATATTTTCAAACTGTTCGTAGATATATTTCCAACGTTACTCAAAATCATGAAATGGGTTCTCTGATCTCTTTCCTTGGTGGAATAACAATGTGTGGGATATTTGGTCTGCGTAGATAATCTTCTCAGCAGGCTGGTACATTGGTAGTTCACCCATCATTTTCCTTGGAATATCATATGGTGTATATCTCAGGTGTAATCACAATTTCTAGCAACCTTCTGAGGTAGCAGGACAGACTTCTCACTTATTGCTCTGTTGCATTCTGTAAGCAGAAAAAGATCAAATTATTTTTAATGAACCGACCATAAATATTTTTTATTATTAGTTTGTCCATCCTAAAATTTTCAAACTGTTCGTAGATATATTTCCAACGTTACTCAACATTATTTTTATTTCTAAACCCTTTTTATCAGTTTGAAAAATATAGTCACAAAATTTATAATAAATGCTAGTTTGAGGCTATGGTGCGACCATATCCAGTATTTGCAAGCGTGTGTGTAAACCCTTTGCGCTATGAATTATTTTTAAATTTAAGATCTTGTAGCATTTACATCAATTTGTAAGGAAGAGCCCAGGTGATCATGGTGATCAAGTTATATATATGCAAATTAGCAATTTTTTCAAACTCACCAGGATAATCCCCCCAAAAATTGACAACAACATTTTTTAAAGATTTTATAAATATTGACGTCTATCATGTCTACAGCGTCTATGCTAGTAAGATGTCATGTTATAAAAAAGAGCCAAATTAGCCACTCAAACCCAACCAAGGTAATCCATCAGAGAGTAAAGAAAAAAAATATGAAGATTAGATGAATAATGGCGACTGTACAGTGTTTATGTCGTTGAACTGTTTAAGAATAATAATGATTAGATACATGACAAAAATTTCCACCTTCTACAATTTCAAAGTTTATAGCCAATATTAGAAGTGCCATGGTGGCCATATTGGATATGCGAATTAGCCTATTTTCAAATCAATAGTAACTAGATCTTACATTTGCATGGCAAATATGAAAGTCTCCCCCGTCCACAATTAAAAGTTTATTTCCAATGCAGTAACGATGGGGCTATATAACATAAGTGCCATGGCGGCCATCTTGGATATGCAAATTAGCTGATTTTCGAACTCAACCAGGGAAATCCATCAGAGGGTGTTCAGAAAAAAAATTGCGAAGATTTGATGAACATTGGCGACTTGAGAGCATTTACATCGATCTTGAATATACAAATTAGCCCATGGCGGCCATGTTGGATATGCAAATCAGCTGATTTTCGAACTCAGTCAGAATAATCAATCAGAGTGTGTTCAGGAAAAAATTGGGAAGATCGTATGACTGTTGGCGACTGGAGAGCGTTTACGTCGACCTTGAATATGCAAGTTAGCCCATGGCGGCCATGTTGAATATGCAAATTAGCTGATTTTCGAACTCAGGCAGGATAATCAATCAGAGTGTGTTCAGGAAAAAAATCGCAAAGATCGTATGAATATTAGGGACTGGAGAGCGTTTACGTCGATCATCGATATCTGATATGCAAATTAGCCCATGGCGGCCATCTTGGATATGCAAATTAGCTGATTTTCGAAATTTAACAGGATAATCCATCAGAGAGTGTTCAGAAAAAAAGTTGCGAAGATCGGGTAAATATTGGCGATAGAGAGCGTTTACGTCGTCAAATTGTTGAAGAATAATAATAATAATAATAACAACAATAGACAGCACTAAAACAATAAGTCTCCACCACATAGTGGGTGGAGACTTAATAAATCATATAATGCTCAAGAAAACTTTGGTGAAAATCAGATCTTCGGCATACTGACTGCTCAGTGAATTCTTTATATTTATATATAGAGAGAGAAACTAGATGTACATATTTATCATGCAAACACCCAAGAAGGCTCCCCCTCACACTTTTCAAATAAAAATTGTAAATTATTTATAATCTTACCAGATAATCAATTTGTACATAATCAAGTAATATATCAAGTAATATATTTTGAGGCAGATGCTAGCAGCTTTAGGGCATGACAAGGTGCTAAATTTCGAGTCAAAAAGAATAAAGATAGCCGCCATGACCCAGATATTTCCCCAAACTTTGTGAAAAATTGACTTACTCTAGGAATTATTACTACTATGCAGTATGTTGAATATTGAGTATATCGGATAAGCAGCTTTGAAGTTATCAGGGTGACAAGGTCCTAATTTGACGACAAAGGAGCAAAGATGGCCGACATGACCCGGAGATTTTTTTTAAAACTTCCTGAAAAATTGATGCAGCTTAGGACATAATTTTAGTTATCAGTATCTGGAACACCGTATGAATCCGAGAAGCGGTTTTGTAGATCCATCTGGGTAAGAAATTACGGGTGCGGCCACACGTGGCGGCAGTGCCAGCCGCGACTGACAAAACCGTACAAAAACAAAAAGCGCCCCCCCCCTGGCAGGGTTTACATTGATATATATATAAGGAAATGTAATTTAAAACCATCTTTGAAATGAAAATTAGCCCATTTTCAAATGTATTGAACCAGTGTTTCGAAAAAAGATATGAAGATTGGAGGAATGTTGGTGACTGTAGAAGGTGACAAATAAGAGAATGTTTATAAAAAAATGTGAAGAAAGGATGAATAATCATATTGTTATTTAATCCTTTACACTGGATGTTATATTTGCGTGGCAAATATGAGAGTCTCCACCTTCCACTGCAGCCATCTTTGCTATCTTGCTAATTAGCCAATTTATTATTTCCAGAGTTTACTAATAATAGTAATAATAACAATACACAAATTTAAAAAGAATACACTGAAAATGAAGGACTCACTAACAATACATTAGCGAAATTAAAACATATCAATTGAAAAAGGTGCATGTTTAGAATGAATTTGCACGGCAACAAGAGCAGTGATATTTCGGTACTCCGGGTCAAGTCCCAGTCCTTTTTAGTTTTCTTTCTAATTCTTCCATCTTCTTGTTCTTTCTCTTCCAATTCCTCTTATGTATCCTCTTCCATTTTTCCTCTTCTTCATTCCTTCTCTTTCATCTTACTTCTACTCCTCCTCCTCCATTCTGCTTTTCCTCCCCATTCCTTCCTGCTCCAGCTTCTTCTTATCATGGATCCTTCTATATTTTACTTTCTTCTCTCTTCTTCTCGTTTTCCATCTTCTCCTTCTGTCCCTTTTTTTCCATTTATCTCTCTATCCCATTCCTTCATTCTCCTTTTCCTCTACCTACCCTTTCTCCTCCCTCATTCATCCTGCTTCTATTTACTTTTTTTCATTAGCATCACAGTATACTCCTCTTCTTTTTTCTCATCCTTCATCTAGTCTTCCTCTTTTCTTTCTCCTTTATTCTCTTCTTTCAATTTTTTCTGTTCCTCAGTCTCCACTTCTTCTTCCTACTCATTCATTCCCATTCTTTTTTCTTTTTTTTTTCAATGTGCCGCCTTCTCCTCCTTATCCTTTTCTTCATATTTCTATTTTTCTTCCCCTCTTCATTTTTTCATGATCCTCCTCTTCATCCTCCTTCAATTCTCCTTTCCTCCTCTTCCTATAATTATCCTATCCTTAATTTTTTATATTTTTTTTGTACTTATTCTTCTTCTACTTTGTTTTCTCCTTCTCTCTCTCTCTGTTCTTCATTCCCTCTCTCTCATCTCAATCCTGCTGCTGATTTTCTTCATATCACTCTAGGCCTTTTGACCTACTTTTTTATCCGCATCTATCCACCAAAATAGCCTAATTTTGCAATGTTGTTGATACATGTATCTGGATGACTGTGCCAGATAGCTAGACTATTTTTACTGTATCTACATGCATACATACATGTATTTATATACATACATTACTGTATTTAATACTAATTTTTGTTTTTAAAAAAATGTGTGGTTTCAGGAATGCATATATCAGTATATGAAAATGCTCTGAGAAATTTAAACTCAATCAAATGCAAAATGACCAACTTGCGGTCATTATCAACTGTAGTCATGGTAGTATGCATAAAATCTGGAAAACCTTGCTAGATACATGTAGCATGTGTAGGTAGACCATACTATAAAACAAAATGTGCGGCTTCAGAAGTGATATATGCCCTGAGAAAAAATGTCAACTCGAACAAAATCGGGGACTTGTGGCCATTATTGACTGTGATATATATTATTATGTTTCCATTTCAGCTAAAAAAAACCTGCTATTTTAAACAATACAATTTAAAATTCATTTGATTTTGACTAAGTGAGAAGAATTTTTAATCTGTTAATTGCAGAAAACTTAACGCATGGATGGATCACGATGTCCTTGGTCATGGTTTAATAGTGCTCACCCCTAAGGATCAGTAAAGGTGGTTATATTCTTTAAAAACATTTATAGTGTGGTTTGTGCAGCACTGGTTATTAATTTTTAGAAAAAAAAAACCACTAATGTCTAAAATAGGAGAAACAAATGTAGGGCCTACACATGTGTACAGGAGGCACTGTCAAGGTATTTTACATTTGATATTTTTTGGCATCTCCAGGACTGATATTTATAATTAGCAAAAGTATGAAAGTAGAGCTGGCTAAATTATAAGACATAATTGTACTTCAGTGGTGGCATGGCAATCCTAGAGGAAGATGCAGCAATACACCGATCAGTTGAAAGTATTATTTAATTACCATAATTATCAAAAATATTTACATTATTTTAGCAATGTAGCCATGTGCACAATCAAAATCATTACATTGACAGGGTTCCCAATGAAAACTGAAAACAAAATTCCATGATTTTTCAATGATACCAGGTTATTTTTCCAGGAAATAAAATAGTGCTCAATTCCGTTTTGGCTGCATGTGTAATTTAGGCTAGTCCCTACCTAAATTGTTATCATTTGCCTAAATTGTTTTTGTACGTCAAAAGATTTGGGCACATATATATGCAACCACCAGTAGTCAAATATCAGGCTATTAGAAAGGAACACTTGTGCAAAGAATAAATTCTGCAAAATTTATCCTGATATTGAAAAAAATGGGGAAAAATTGAAGCAAAATTCCATGAAAATGTCCTTTTTTAAAAATTCCATGATTTTTCCATGCATGGAATTTTTTTCCAGGTGAGTGGGAACCCTGCATTGATATTGTGGAAAACAAATTAGCAATATAGCATTCATCAGTTCATTTTAAAGATTTTTGTTACAATTTATTTAGTTAACAATATAATAATCAGACTTCAGCTATGTTTTGTCTGAGAAGTTGTCAGCTGCCAGTACAAATAACAAGAAATGACTGCACTACATTTGGGCCTACTCACCGGATAGCCTACATCCAATTTATAAGTTCAATTTCTCTCCCTGTTTCAGAAGCCTAATAGGTGGTTTCAGGAACTATGAAATACATTTTCAGGCTATATTTCCCACATTGTTCAGATGTCTTTAGTACACTGGAAAAATGAAAATGTCTTAATTAGTAACAACAATAAAAAAATAAAAAAATATAGAGCTTGATAATAAAATAAATGACAAAGAAAGAAGCTGATTATTATTTCATAACTGGAATATACAATTCCACAAACAATAAACAAACAATGTCAGTTATTTAACACTTGCGCTGCTAAATTATTTAATCACATTGTCATCTTAAAATAATTAAGAATATTTTCATAGATTTATATTCATGAAAATTGAACATCTCCAAATACATGAAATATGAGTATAATGCGAATAAGCGAGCATCAATATGATCAATATTCAACTACCTATTTATCAGTACATGTATGTACATGTACACTGTACAGTATATTATTTTCAGTACATTTGAGTTAGTCAACCCTTAAAGCGCTTAAATACTGTTGTTTAAGCCATGGGGACCAAAGGGTTTTTTCAATTTAAAATCATCATAAATGTTTTAGTTAGCTCTTTCAGCTTCATTTTATATATGTTATGATTCTACAGCCATTAAAAATATTTTTACCTTTACATTGCAGATCAAATGTATTTTTTTCTTAAGATTACAGTGCTGGGATCAAATTTAGACTGCAGAATCTGATGTCTCAAATTGTTTCCCGCGCTTTAAGGGTTAAACCGGGTGGAAACTTTATGGCTGTGGACTCACTAGGATTCACTTTAAATATCAATCAGAATTACATTATATTATTTATTGTCATTCAAATTTCTTATATTGGCCTGTATGTATAGTTCACTTTCAGATACTGCAGTGATTGTGGATGTAGCTTACAATGAACCTTTGCTCATGAATACACTATGTAGGCAGACAGACTGAATTTTATTCTAATTGGCTTAGGCCACTGGTTTTTATTTCTCTGTTTTAGACCAGAAAAAATCCAAAATCTAAAGAGGGAGGGCGGTAAAAAAAACATTTGAGAAAAAAAAACATTCCAACTACTTTCAGAAAAGTTAATGAAAAAAACATTGGACAAATTCTGGAAAAGGTAATGAGAGCGACAAAATAAATAAAAATTGACCTATTTTAAATAAAGTTAATGATGGCGACGAAAAAACAAGCAAAAAAAACTTAACTGGAAAGAAGTTTTTTATTTCCTTAAATGAACTTTCGGATTTTCAAAAATCTGCAACAATTCAATGCGCGCCTGGGCAGAAAAAAACACTGTTTTTTTAGTAATGCGCAGCCTAAATCTAATGCGCGCGCTCATCTAAAACAGAGAAAAAAACATAGTGGCCTTATTCTCAAAAAATAATAAATTAATGGGATTTTTATGATTTTAGGCCACATTTGCGCACATATACTATTTAAGCATGATAATTTAAAACCCTATTTTTTCAAGGATGAACACCCACAACCCTTTCGGAACCCCCACCCAAACGTTTCTGGAGGAAACTTGGTGTAGTAGGGCCTATATTTATGTAAATATCTTGCAAAATGGTTTAACTTCTGGGTTTCCAACAGGGAGTGGGGGGGGGAGGGGGGAGGATCATGAGTTCCCCCCTCCCCCCTCACTCAGCACGAAGGGGGTTGGCAAAGAAAAATACATGTACATCCAATATTATGCTGTCATTTCAGTTAAAATAGGCCACTGACAATTTAAACCATTTTTTCCTACTTTTGGACCCCAAGTGCCAAATGAAACATTTATGTCAGAGGATCAAAGCCTGAACATTTGAAATAACAGTGGGATCTAGTCATGGGCCTATACTGCTAGATTGTATGTACATAGTCTATGTACAGTCAATTTTCTCAGCTGCTATTCAAAACTTTGGGTTGAAATTTTCTTGTAACATATTTTATTCTTCCCTCAACATCGTAAAAATTTCGTATTTTTAGTTATATGCAGAATTACAAAAGTTAGCTAATTTGACCTGTATAGCCCTAGTAAATTGAAAATATGACATGGATCCTCTGTGAACCCATTAATTACACTATCTATACCCGCCTTCAGATTAACTTGTATTGCATGTTTTTTGCCGATTTCTCAGTCAATTCTCAACCGATTTTGATGAAATTTAGCAAGGCCTATTTTCGAGTCACGCAGCGACTACCTTGAAATTTTCATCGGAAAATATTGTATAGCTCCTTCTGGCATGTAATTCAAAAAACAAACTTTATTTTAACCAGTTTAATGGGTTTATAAAGGGACGTTGTAATTACAAATTTACTACATGTCAAATGGTGACCGGGCGGGGTTCTAACTTTTAAACTATGTAATTTTTTTTTATGAAAATTTTACGGTAGGGGGCCTAGTCGCCGCGTGACTTGAAAACATGAGGTCCTTGCAGTATTTCATTAAAATCGGTTGAGAATTGACTTAAAAATCGGCGAAAAACATGCGATACAAGTTAATCTGGCGGCAGGTATAACCAATTCTGGAATTTTATTACATGTCAAATGGTCTAACTTTTGAAACATTGAATCTAATTTCGCGAAATTTTTACCGATGTTACTGTTAGGACATACTCGCATATCCATAGGCCTAACTTGGAATGTCCTATGCAAGAAAATCGGTTCAGTCTCTCAGAAATGACAGAGAAATTGATAACCTTAATATAATTAATTGTGTCATAGGTCTACTCATACTATGTTACTGTTAGTGTTAGTGTTAGGGGCCTAGAAGTTATTAAAATTAATTTCATAGACTAAAAGTAAAAAAAAAAAAAAAAAAATTTTATGTGACAGTACTATGTCTAGGCCTATGATCTGATCTGATCTGATCTTAGAGTAATGTTACTCAATAGGCCCATTTCTCACATTAGGCCTATAGGGTCTAGCGCCCATGTCCCCTGCATGAATGACACTGACAGAAACTTTTATTATCGCCCGGCCACAGTCTGAGTTTAGCCTTTTTTCAGGCCTAGATCTATTTCGTTGAAAATAAAGACATGTTCATTGCTACTGTTAGACCTAGAAGTAGAATCTAGATTCTTTCGAAACAAAATAGTCAAAAGTTGTATTCATTGTCGTTAACTTACCTTCTATCGTAGCATAGATCTACTGTCAAGAAAGATGTGACAGACTATCGTCGTCGACGTCGTGTCGTCAAATCACAACATCATTCAAATGCACTGCGACGCTCTGTCAGTTGACCAAGGTCCAAGTGTCTTTTTCGTGTCATTCCAGCGGTATATAACGGTACCGATCTAAACCTGACGACGTACTCGCCTATTTACATATACTTTTCTTCTTCTTTTACGCTCACTCGCAGAAAAAAATGGCTTAATTAGAAATCTGTTCAACTTGCCTCCAATGTCGGCCATTTTTTCCCCTGGATTCAAAGCTTGGTGTCGTCATAGTCACGTGACTTCAGATTTCCCTCCCAGTGTTTACTTGGTAAATTACGGAGCCCGTAAAATAGCAATATTGTGACCGGCGCAGTCGTGACGACGTACTTCCTTTAAGAACCCGAAATAAAATCACCGATTTTTTGATGATTTTAGCCTGGGCCAGTCCCTTTAATAATTAAACCTCTAAACGAAATTATTTAAATTTTCACTCACATGAAGTTTTGTCTCGACAATCCAGCAGTCTTTCAAATGGTGTATCAGGTTGGGAGCTGGTCGGCTAACCAGGCTGGTCACTGACACAGTTTTTAAAGCCAGAGACTGTTGCGGCCACAAGGGCGGATGGCAGAATGTTATTCCGATCTGATTATGTTGGCTGTCGCGATTGATACATTGCAAGTTAAATAATTTCTAATTACTGGTAGTCAGATTTTCATACTAGTCCCTATTTTTTGTAAATTGAATATATTATCTTAGACTCTATACGCACGCGAATATATGCTAGTAACCGGGTCGTTATTACTTGACGTGACGGTCTTGGTCCAAGTCTCTTAGAACGCCAGGGTTCTGGTAGCCCAGCAAACACAAGACGTTGACCCGATGTTAGCCCAATATTGGGTCAATGCTCGTGTTTGCTGTGCCCTGGTATGAAACTGTTCTGATGAATTCTGATCCACAACTATTTTTTCACTATAAGAGTCTAGTTTTTTTGAAAAAAATGGTGATGTCTCCCCTCCAGCAGCATAACCATAACGGCTTATAGCTAATAGATGTAGTGTCAATGGCTTTCGTAATTATTGTTATTAAATGGCTCCTGTGGACAGTAGAGACTATGTATTTTGATGTGGTGGAACCCGTTTTTTTATATCTACAGCTAGCATCTTCCCCCGCAAGGTTTGCTGCTCCAGAGGCCTCGCTGTGTCAAGACTTGCTGCCGGGAAGATGATCTACATTAACTAAATCGTCTTTAGACTCAATCAGTGGGGCAACAGTTTTAATATCTTCATACCCGGCGATGTTTAAAACACAATGTGGCCTCTCAACACTTCCAGCAAACACGAGACGTTGACCCAATGCTGGGCAAATTCTGGCCCACCGTATGCGACGCTGGCCCAGCATAAAACCAGCACTGGTTCAACGCCTCGGGGCGAGAACAAGCCGACACCGACCTGATGTCTGTTAAATGTTAGGCCACCGTCGCCGGTGCTGGCCCGTATCCATTCAACCCTATACTCAGTAGGCCTACTTAATGCTGGCTGTATACTACCGGCACGATGCTTTGAACCAGAGCTGGGCCCGCCGTCTGTGATGCTGGCCCACATTCAGCCTGGCGCCAAACACGACACAGTGACCCAATACTGGGCTAATATTGGGTCAGTGTCGTAGACAGTGGGCCAACTTTAGCCCAGCATTGGGTAAACGTGTCATGTTTGACAGCCTGCACACTCACACACAGAGACACAGACAGCGCGCATGAGCGGTGAGAGGTAAAGCAATATGTCTCCACCTCTATTATAGAGGGGAAACATAACTGGAAGGGTGAACAAAAAACTTGAGATGTCTCCCCTCCAGCTGCATAACCATAGAGGTTGATAGCTAATAGATGTAGTGTCAATGGTCTTTGTAATTAATGTCATTAAATGGCTCCTGTGGACAGTAGAGACATATAAAGTTCTTGGTAGAGACTATGTATTAAGCGGAATTTATTATTCCGTTTTGGTGCGAAACACTTGTCAACACTTTCAGCAAACACGACGTTGACTCAATGCTGGTCCAATGCAGACCCACAATCTGCGACGCTGGCCCAACATCAAACCAGCACTGGTTCAACGCCTCGTGTTTGCTGGGCTGCGTTCAACCCAGTAAACACAAAACATTATTGTTATGTGTCCTTTGTGGAGTGTTTTGGGAATGTTTTGAAAATCTAAGAAACTACAAGTAAGGGACTATCTGTTCAAATGAACAGAATTCTTCCGCATAGAATATGTTAGATCTTGGGTTGTAGGCCTGCCTGATCATCCCCAATTGCGAGACTACATGACTCTCAGCATTATGATTCTTTTTACGCTATTATGATTTCTGGAGAGTGGCTAATTGAACAAACGTTGACCCTATGTTGTTTTAATGTTGGACCAACGTCGTCGCCAGTGGCACCGCATGAAGTATAAACATGTTGTGACATCCGCCTTCATTATGCTCAGCAAACACTAGACGTTGAAACAATATTGGGCTAATTCTGAGCCAATGTGGTTGACAATGGACCAACGTTAGTCAGCACTATAGTCGGGTCAGTTAGGGGGGATTTAGGGTGGAATTGTGCACATTTGACTACAATCATGAAAATTTGTACACTTATAGTTTTGGACCTGCTGAATTCAAATCTGCCTGGAGCCAAAGCCGATTCTCTAAGGGGAACGCCGTATTTGACAATTCAAAATGGCCGCCACCTCTAAATATTTGTCTAATTACTAGCCAACCTAAGTCACAGAAGTACAATTATAAAAACAAATTCTATGTTTAGTTTTACAGAAAGTGATTCCAAATCAGTTGCCCACTTGGCAGTAACATTGACTGACATCACTGTAATGAAAAATCCAAGATGGCCGCCACCGATAAACTTTTTTTTCATCGCTGCATAGCCAGATGTCATAAAATTAGAAATAAATACTTTTTTCTTTGACCTTTCTATCTTTTTGACTTCCCCGATTGCAAATATGATACCTATTTATCAATAACCTTCACCATAGCATAAAATTCAGGATGGTGGGCAACAAGTTTATTATTATCAGCAAGCCAAGAATAACATAATAACAAGTGAACTACTTCCAGAGTCTTTGATTTAATACATTTAGCTCTCTCATAGTTGCAATGCATTTTTTAAAATTACAACACTTAAGATCCAAGATTGTGAACATGAAACTGCTTCTTATAATCATAAATTATCTGTCGACCTGCTGTCCATTTTTGCTCCAATTTATAGTCTAGTTATATTTGTTGTAATGTACCGGTGCTGGTATAGAGTAGAGTGCATGTAATGACTACTTGCAGAAGGAATAGCTGCTATCAACTGGGAGCTATGCTGCCTTTGCCAAGACGAAATGAATGAACGGCCTTGCTTCATTTGAGAAAGATCATGGGGAGAGATTTGGTTTAAAGGTGTCAAGGACTCAACTTGATGAAGGTCGGGGTATTGCTGAGACAATTCAAGCACACAATGCTAAATATCATAAAGTGTATAAAACATACTGTAGCAACTCTCGGCTGAATAGCTTCACGGACAAAAATGATTCTGCTGACCCAAAGCTCAAAAAAAAGTTCAGTTCTACAGTATCTGCTCTACAGAAGTATCCTTGTTGCATATGATGTGATGGACAGGACAAAAATAATCTACTTAAAATCGAAACAGATCATGTAGACACAAACGTAAAAGCATGGACTGAGAGAACTAACAACTCATGGCTTCTCGGCAAACCGATTTCCCAAGCAGCTGATGCCTACGCTGGTGACACTTATTATCATCCACAATGGTATTTGCAGTTGAAAGACTTAGCTCGTGCTGAAGATCGCAGAGTATCTGCTGGTCCTTTTGTCCTCACCTTCACTTCAGTTGCTATTGCACAAATTGTTGCTTTAATTGACGCGTTTAATTGACTCAGTCTTCAAACTATCAGCGTTGTGACATTTATATAGAACGCTTTTTGCAGAGAAACAGACACTTCGCGCTTCGAGGAATATCTTCTGAAGATCCTTCCTAAGTGGACATAATTTTCCAAGGCAAGGGACGCTTTATCTCTAAAAACCAGAATGTTGGACACCTACTTTCTGAAGCCCAGAGGTAGTTCTTGATGCGTGCAGCAGACACTATTAAGAAAATGATGGCTCTTTTAACTCCGATTCCCTAGCTCATCCAATCACTGGACAATTGCGAAGCGTCATCACCACCATACTCCAGGGTGCCTCAACGACGAGTTACAGGAGAGCTACAACTTAGAGCAAGAGTGGCAATCACAATTTCTCAGCAGATTATTTTTAATACACGCAGTGGTACATACACAGTGGTACATACATGCAGCAAACTCTACAAACATCCGTCATAATGAAGACATGAGACCCCTTTGCTTTGGACCATCATGCTGTATGGGTAAGAGGAAGAAAATCATCAATAATGTCAATACCTTTGGGTTTTCTGTATCTCACTGTCGTGTAAAATGGTTTGTCCACGATGCAGTTGTGCTACCCACGAATATACGAAATTGCAAAAACAAAGGAGTACAACGGCCCCATATCCAGCTGGATTTTACAGACACTTCTGTACCACAACTTCCTGAAGCATACGCAGTGATCCAACCAGTTGAATATCTAAGCAGTGGTTTTCATGTAACATGTATCTCAATTGAATTCATGACCATCTCATAATCTCTTATATGGATCCATAGTCAAAGATAAGTCTTGGATGCCACAATGAGGCAAGGCTTTGACTTCTCACAAGTGAGAAGAAGACATTTGAAGCCTTACCACTAACACAGGCTCTCTAAGAACTGTCAACACATCCGTAGGGCAATACTACAGGGCAGCTTTTTTTTAAATCAGGCAACGTCTGTCCACCAGGATATCCCAGACTTCCATGATTGGGGTGTCACTTGAACAACAGTCGTTGGTTGCCTTTCTGAACAAATCTTGGTGACAGCAACAAGGCATGCTCACTTCTTTTGCATTGTGGCCGTGCGAAATAATGCACAGGTAACTGCAAGTGCAGCAGACCTGGGGTAGGATGGTCTTGAATTTAATTTGGTTGATCAAAATTTTGATTGGTCACGATTAGAAGCAGCTTTTGTGTCAGAGTAAAATAATGAATTTTCAAGTGTAAGTGTTTATGAATCAGTCACACATGTTCACAGAAGGTGAGCATTCTTGTTATATCATTTTTTTTAAATATAAATGTTCATGAATCAGAGTGATTCCAGTTATAGCATGTGATATTATTGCATTGCTTATGGATGTATTGCCTTTTTGTTTAGATGGTCATCAGTCATTTTTTATTATTAATCATTATTGCTCTCGACCTAAGAGATTGGAAATAACTTATTTTTCAAAAGAAAAATATTCCTGCGTCAGTGTGATTACAGTCAAAACATGTGATATTATAAATGTAGCATTTATTGGTCTATTGCTATGTTGCTATAGTTTGTTCGTTTGTTTGTTTGTTTGTTTGTTTGTTTGTTTGTTTGTTTGTTTGTTTGTTTGTTTGTTTGTTTGTTTGTTTGTTTGTTTGTTTGTTTGTTTGTTTGTTTGTTTGTTTGTTTTGTTTTTTTGTCATCAGCCTCATCTCATTGATCAATAAATCTTGATTTAAAATTATAAGCTATGTGTAAAATTTAAGGAGTAAATGTACAACAAGTTGTATTGTTAATATATAGTGTTCATTTTGTTTATTTTAATGTTTTGATGGCTTTAAGTCGGCTTTTGTTGAGCAATAAATCTTGATTTTAAGAGGAAAGTTTAAATCTTAACCATGTAAAAGAGTTAAAAAGACACTTTTAAGCTTAAATTTGTTATCCTCATTATATCAACAAGTAGCCATAATTTTTTGATTTGGCGAAATGACAATCCCATTCGACACTACTAAACAAATAAGCAGCAAAATGAGAATCGCTGGTGTCGAAATCTTTAGAAAAATGCTTTGCTTGTAAATAGGCCTACAAGGCGTTCGGTTTGCTACTTATGTTATTGAATGGCGGCCATCTTGTATTTTCCACTATGTCAGTCTTAGCTGTGGTTACTATTAAATATGCACCTGTAATGACTAAAACCTCAGAATTTTTTGGTAATTATGCGAATTTTACTTGACCAGTAAAGTGAAAATATGTTTTTTTGGGTGGCGGCCATTTTGAAATGGCAAATAGGGCAACCATATTGAGAATCGGCCTTGGCTCCCGGCAAATTTGAGCTCAGCAGGTTCGAAACTATAAGTGTGCAAAATTTCATGCTTGTGGACAAATTTGCACAATTTAGTCGACCTGGAATAGGAAAATCTGTGTTTTTGGGTGGCGGCCATTTTGAAATGTCAAATACGGCGACCTCATTGAGAATCGGCTTTGGCTCCCGGCAGATTTGAACTCAGCAGGTCGAAAACTATAAGTGTGCAAAATTTCATGCTTGTAGTCGAATGTGCACAATTTTTCCCTAACAGACCCGACTACTAAAGCTTGTTGGGTACGCGCACTCTAAGGTGCCAGTATGTCTGGTTGCCGTCATTTGTTTGTTCTTCAGACAACAGGAGCAACAATGGAGAGGGCCCATGGAGGTTATTGACAACAGGAGCAGAAATGAAGAGGGGCCAGGGAGGTTATTGACAACAGGAGCAGCAGTGAAGAAGGCCCAGGGAGGTTATTGACAGGAGCAGCAGTGATATATAAAGAGGGGCCAGCGAGATTGTTAACAACAGGAGCAGCAGCGAAGAGGGTCAAAGAGATTGTTAACAACATCAGCAGCAGTGAAGATGGCTCAGGGAGGTTGTTGGCAACAAGAGCAGCAGCGACGAAGAGTCAGGGAGATTGTTGACAACAGGAGCAGCAGTGAAGAGGGCACAGGGAGGTTATTGACAACAGGAGCAGTAGTGAAGAGGGCACAGGGAGATTGTTGACAACAGGAGCAGCAGTGAAGAGGGCACAGGGAGGTTATTGACAACAGGAGCAGCAGTGAAGAGGGCCCAGGGAGGTTTTTGACAACAGGAGCAGCGGTGATGGATGGCTCAGGGAGGTTGTTAACAACAGGAACAGCAGTGCAGAGGGCCCAGTGAGGTTGTTAACAAGAGGAACAGCAGTGAAGAGGGCCCAGGGAGATTGTTAACAACAGGAGCAGCAGTGCTGGATGGCCCAGGGAGGTTATTGACAACAGGAACAGCGGTGCTGGATGGCTCGGGGAGGTTGTTAGCAACAGGAACAGCACTGAAGAGGGCCCAGGGAGGTTGTTAACAACAGGAGCAGCAGTGAAGAGGGCCAGAGAGGTTGTAACAGCAGGAGCAGCAGTGCTGGATGGCCCAGGGAGGTTATTGACAACAGGAGCAGCAGTGAAGAGGGCCCAGGGAGGTTATTGACAACAGGAGCAGCAGTGAAAAGGGCCCAGGGAGGTTATTGACAACAGGAACAGCAGTGAAGAGGGCCCAGGGAGGTTATTGACAACAGGAACAGCGGTGCTGGATGGCTCGTGGAGGTTGTTAACAACAGGAACAGCACTGAAGAGCGCCCAGGGAGGTTGTTAACAACAGGAGCAGCAGTGAAGAGGGCCAGAGAGGTTGTTAACAACAGGAGCAGCAGTTCTGAATGGCCCAGGGAGGTTATTGACAACAGGAGCAGCGGTGCTGGATGGCTCAGGGAGGTTGTTACCAACAGGAACAGCAGTGCAGAGGGTCCAGTGAGGTTGTTAACAACAGGAACAGCAGTGAAGAGGGCCCAGGGAGATTGTTAACAACAGGAGCAGCAGTGAAGAGGGTCAGGGAGGCTGTTAACAACAGGAGCAGCGGTGCTGGATGGCTCAGGGAGGTTGTTAACAACAGGAACAGCAGTGCAGAGGGCCCAGTGAGTATGTTAACAACAAGAGCATGCAGCAGTGAAGAGGGTCCAGGGAGACTGTAAACAACAGGAACAGCACTGAAGAGGGCCCAGGGCGGTTGTTAACAACAGGAGCAGCAGTGAAGAGGGCCAGGGAGATTGTTAACAGCAGGAGCAGCAGTGAAGAGGGCCCAGGGCGGTTGTTAACAACAGGAGCAGCAGTGAAGAGGGCCCAGGGAGGTAATTGACAACAGGAGCAGCGGTGCTGGATGGCTCAGGGAGGTTGTTAACAACAGGAACAGCAGTGCAGAGGGCCTAGTGAGTATGTTAACAACAAGAGCAGCGGTGAAGAGGGTCCAGGGAGACTGTAAACAACAGGAACAGCACTGAAGAGGGCCCAGGGCGGTTGTTAACAAAAGGAACAGCAGCGCTAGATAGAGTCAACCGAAACAGGAGCGTAGGGAGGTCGTTAACATTAAGAGCAGCAGTCAAAACCTACTTGCCTTCAAGTTGATTTATAGTGATGATGATAATGGGTTTGCCTGGTGCTAGGCATAGTTGGAATAGAATACGGGGTTAGATAATAGTCTATATTTAGAACAAGACATTGCAGAAAAAAGCCTAGCGTGTATTTACTACTCATTTAATTAGCCACTACAATATGCTGAAATTGTCAGGTTCCATTACAAATACTGCACAAAATAACATTTTGTTTTACAACCACAACAAAATGGACAAGGTCCCTTATGTTTTTTTAATAAATTTTCCAAAATCTGTTCAAAAAGGGAGTCAATGGTAGGCCTACTGTCATACAGATATTCACTAGTAGGCAACATAGAGAAAAATACGTTTACTGTCAAGATTATGAGCACTTTTCTGTCTGCCGCTTGTTTGCACCAACCCCGGTCTCCCCTGATATACTTCGCTTTAGTTAATATTTGGTGATAATTTATCCCATTGAAACATGTTTATCGACGTATAGATGGCCAGACGTTTAGTTTGTGCCAGCAGGTCTGTTCCCATGATAACACCAACGGAAAAGTTTACAGTATGTGCCTCGGATTGTTCCCCATGCTGTAATCCTATATGTGTGTGCTCCCAGCTACATGCGTGCATAAAATGAAAATTGGGAAAAAACAGTTTTAAAACAAAAATCACACATAATTATGTTTATTAACCCGTTTGTGACGAGGCCCGGAGATCTCCGTAATTTAGGGAGACCATTCAGATACGAGGCCCGGAGATCTCCGGGTTTGATTGCATGAGATAACTATGACGTCATAAAATAATCTCGTTTCAGAAAGAGCTCAGTAGCATAATAATCTCGTGTTCAACGGGTTAATATCTGCCAACAAAATGATAAACCATCAGTTGAAATGCCGACCGTGATCATGATGAGTTCAATAAATAAACATAAAGTACCACACCATTGAAAATCATTTATAACCAGACAAATTAGATCAATGAACTTTTAAAAACTCTACTTTTTGTAAATTCGACATGTTCAAAAGATTACTTTCACAGAAAGAATATTTTGTTGGTAATTATTTAGGTGTAAAAGTTTGTAACCAGCGCCAAAATAGTATTTGGGCCCAAATATTTCATCATACAAAGTCACATATCCCCGGAAAATTCCCAGTTACTCATGTGTATTCGTACGAAAGTCTTTTACCGTATATAATTTGTAATAGTACGTCAGATGAAATGACACAATTGCGTCCTTGTGTTTTCGAGACTATTATTGAGTGACACCCGGTCTAGCTTGCACATGCACATACATTATAGTGAGCAGCTAATTGTATTTAGTCATAATAGTCAGATAGTTTCCATCCTAATTACTTATGAACAACCACTTAAATAATTTATGACGATGTACTGCAATGTTTTGCATTTTTCAGTACATTTTAAATTAATCTTATAAAATTATTTACTATAGAAAATATAGATCATTTTTTACCCAGATTAAATTGAACAGAATGTGGAATTTCTATGGATTTCTTAGCTGAAATAAATTAGAAGAAGGTAAATAATTATTCTGCTGATTTCTGAACCATCACATCGTAACCAGAAAGTAAAAGTTTTCATATTTTCCTGTATTGTCGGATGTTATCTGTGAGGTCTAGATATGACATGATAACTAGATGTGGTCGTCATCAGTGTGAGAACTGAACCAGTACATCACAACCAGTCACCATGTGCAGACTTACCCCACCACTACTGCTTCTTATCGTTCACTGTAAGTAGAAGTAGGAGTACTTTCACCAATAACAATGTTCTTGGTCTTTGTAATTTAAGGAATATAATGTACCGTTATTATTTTTTTTTTAATTCTTTCAGTGTGCATATCGACTTTAGACGTCAGAACCGTTTCTGTCGTCTAAAGATGACTCCGGCGCTGAAAGGGTTAAACAAGAGCGGCGTAATGTCCAATATAGCAAACTCATATTGCTTATTATTATGTATATCGCCGGTTTCAAGTTAATTAAAAATCCCTCGACGTTCAAAAATAAGTGCCTGAAAAAAATTGGAAAAATTCACCCTAGATGGACGTAACCAGACATGGATGTTCATCCTTCAGGAAAATTCGTACAATTGAACAACATTGTTGAGTTTTTCAAGTTAGGTGCGCATTAATTTTTCACATTGTCATAGCGTTATTTTCTTATTTTCAGTCTGTGATAAGGAAATATGTAAACTAACTAAAGGTAGGCCCCCTATAGGCTATGAGTATGACCCGTAGATTGTCCTGATTATTGATTGTAAATGTTTGAATTTAATCTGTGTTTTCCCGTTTTATTTCAGTCGCTGCATCTCAGCGAGAGATATGGTATCCAGGTATGTATAATATAGTTAGCAATATAAAATTGCCTGTGTGGTTTTGTTAAAAGTGATCTTATTATTTATACCTTACCAATTAATGCTTCAAAAAATTCTCAAAATTTTGTTTTTTGTAAAATTATTTTGTGTTCATGAAAGCCACTCATCATCTAATAATAATAAAAATGGCGCTTTTCTGTGTTCTGTTCTTCCATTGAACCATGATACTTCTCCTAATAAGATGGTGCGTGTGGTATAAGTAAATATGAAGACGCTGGAGAGCCGTCTGTAGGAGAGGCCAGGATTGTTGGTGGTGAGGAAGCACGCAGACATGAATTCCCTTGGCAGGTAATATCAGGCTTGGGGCCAAAGTACTCGGTACTTCGGTACTTTGGTACTCGAGTACCGATTTTGCAGTACTCGTCGGTACTCAGTACTCGTACTTTTAAAAAGTACTTGTACTCGTACTTGTACTCAAGTACTTTTAAAAGTAAAAGTACTTTTAACGAGTACTTACGAGTACTTTACGAGTACTAGTCATCTTAAATTAATTCAAAATAGCTCACAGACAAATCATAAATCATTATAGCGGAATATAGAACATTCAATTTATGATTCTTTTTCCATCCGTTTAGCTATTATATTGAAAAATGATTTATTAAATACTTTATAATTATTTCCAAACTAATCCAATTACTTACATTAACTTATAGCAAAAGTGCGCCTTTTTTACAATATCATGCTGCTAATGGCTTGTTCTGCCTTGTATATACTAGTATGTATGCTCGTGTAGTTCACAAGATAAATAAATAGCTATTCTTAAAAAAAGACAAGAGACGTGTCTTTGGAAATTTGAAATTGATATATAACATTTACAAGTGACCATACTATACGGTAGGACTAGTAATCATTGAAGGGGGAGGCGTGATTTCAACAATAATGTCTCGCTGTTTAAGAATCACACATACAACACCTCGTTCTTCGCAGCTAAGCCCCAGAAAAGACGGGGCATTGAACCAATGGTGGTATAATGTTGGGCTAACGTTGAAGACTGTGTACTAAGATTACTATAGGTTCAATTTTTCGATCGACCGGTATTTGCATAATATTTGCACAATATTGGCCCAATTGCGTAGATACTTAGCCGACATTTCCCCAGCACCGGACAAATAATGTCACTAGAGTGAACAAGTAGTTTATAACTGTTCTCTTATAAAGCAGTAATATTAAAACTGCCATAGCTCATACCACTCAGTACCAATGTTGTCTAAGTGCCAAAAAACACGACTGTGACAACGCGACGTCTTATCTACAGTGACCTTACAATGCCGGGCCAATGTCAAAAACATTGGGCCAAGAATTAACCAGCAAGTACGTAGGATTAACACATGATATAACAGTAGTGTTCAAACAAAGATGACCAAAGTGATTAGACGGCAAACATCACCCTTTAACTGCGGGACACTACTATTTTTTATATATCATTATTACAAAATTTTTATGAAGCGGTTTATACAAAAAAATTCGGAGCTCTGTACACACTGAAAACAAAAAAAAATAAAAGTAGACGAAATTATGCACAAGTTTACAAGACGTCAGTTGTCTAGCGAACTAAACTACCTTGACATGTGCAATATATGGGTAAAACCAAAAATTGGGGTAACTTTACATAAAATTAGTGTCCCCAGGACTTAAAAGGTCCGCATTTTGATTTAAATATAATAATATTAAAAATAAATGGTGCAAGTTCACGTTTAGGCATTACTACTTAATAATGTTTGGATTATTTGTAAAAAAAAAATATATATATGGTTTTATAAGAGCTCTATGTCATGGAAACGTGGAAAATGGCATGTCCCCAGGGAAAATTCCACTATTTAAAACTTCACTGTAGGATACAAAATCACAATATAATTCTAACAATTACATTTCATTGCTAGACATTGTTCACTTTAACTAATCAATGATCAAAATTCGACTTAAAATTGATATCGATATAAATAATTTTGATGAATATACATGTCCCCACATTTGCACTCTACTCCGTTACCATTATTGTAGCATGCCCCATCAAGTGAATAATCATGAACTAAACTTATAGGAAGTGTAGTTTGACACACTAAAGGGCCTTATACGAGTTTTTCACCTTGAAAGAATTAATATTGTTGAGTGACAAGTTATTCGAAACAGGTATTACCAAAAAGTTAGAAAATATACTTTTGTTTTTACTACTCCGTTCCTAGCCTTGTGGGTATAAAAACGAGTTGGGTTTTATGATTGTATGCCTACAACAGTTGCTATGGGGACTATTTGCACCCGTATGATATATTTTTGAATTATTGCCCAGATCTTTTCATTAATCCCTAGAATACTTTTAATTTTACTACTCCGTTCCACTCTACTCCGTTACCAAGAAAAGGGAACGGAGTGGTGAATTGTCAAATTTTATGGGTTTTACAGTCATAATGATTGATGATATAGTCTTTTAAAACATGGCTCGTTGTCCCCATATTAATAGAGCACCCATTTGTGATCGATGTTATGATAAGAAAATATACAGTTTATATTTATGTCGAGCCAAACATTTGGTAACGGAGTTGAGTATTTTTTGGCTTGGTAACGGAGTTGAAATAAAGATTTTTGTTCATCCCATCAATTTTTTTTTTAATTTTTAGCAGGTCTGATGTACGATTGTTTAGTATTATGCTCCAATAAGGATATCAAGTTTAAAAGTGTGATGTTAAGCTAAACAAAGTAACATAATTTTTTAAATGGTTTGAATTTGGTAACGGAGTAGTAAGTGGAATGCTGCAACTTTTTTAAAATGATTTTTTGAAGCAAAAAAAAAATTTCTAGCGCAGCCAGTGGCTTTTCCATGCTCTATTGGGATCAGTGCACCAAACCTATCAAGTAGTTTTCCTCCTCTTTGATGGTCACCTCACTGCCATTTTTGATGCTACAAAGTTACCCCAATTTTTGGTTTTACCCATATATACATTGTGTCAGGTCACCAGTAAGCAACAGCTAAGTCAAAAAATTGTTCTTTTATTTGTCTATTTTTGTCGTGATTATAGTTTGTCATTTGAAGCTAGAAATTGAATCGGCAATTATAGCTGCAAATTAGAGAAAAATATAATTGAACATATAATTGTTAGTGTCGCGTAAGGGTTAAAGGTGTGAGGTTACATAATGAGTCAATTATAGGCCTACGGCGGCTTTATATAACCCTTTCTGTCCCCGAAATGTGATGACGGACCGAGTATAAAAATAGATACAACAGTGATTTTCTCCTCCTAAAAATTGTATACAAATATATTTTTAAACTAATAATAGTCTAATTCATCAGCGTATGCCCGGGCTGAATCTTGTACGGATACAATGTATTATGGTAATACATTTGATTTGATATCACAGTCACCAGCAACTAAAGTGTGCCTGTTATCGCTAAACAATTCTGCCGTGCAAAGCCAAAAGGCAGTTCCGTTTACTCTTCAAGCACGCAGATACTGCCTTTTAGATTTTCAGGGCAGAATTGTGATCCGTGTACCTTTAATAGCCTTGATGTTTTCCATGACACAATGTGTGTTCAGGCTCATTTAAACGTGTATTACAGTGGCGACCAAATGTTGGCGGCACTGATCTAAAATTTTACTATCATTAAGACTACTGCAAGTTTTTAAGCTAGCGTGTTTTGCAACGTAAAGCTTTAGACACAGACAATTTGTATACTAGTATGTACTTATTAATTTTTTATGATTCGCCAAATAGTAGGCCTATATGTACCATACAATACTTTGTACACTGATAGGAGTATTATCAGTGGCGGATTTAGACCTGGTTGACAGGGTTCCAGAACCCTATCAGCATCTTCAAATCAATCAGATTATAGGGTTTCAGACATAAAAAACGGTATTTTTTAAGTTTGGAACCCTGTCAGAGTTATACAAACAAAATGACCGGTTTCCAAAACGAAAATGACATGCATATTGCGTTAATATTAATTAAGGAAACAAGTAATTTAAAGTGATTGATAAGCCTAAAGTGTGGAAGGGTGGTCGGCTGCAAGTCCTTAGCAGGTACAATTAGTTGTCACCGCCTCATTGATGTGTAAACAATGAATCACGCCGACAGTGACGCCTTGACTATTACATAACATCCACACCACCCCTCCAGTCTATACGACCTACATAATTATATACTATAAAGTTGGCGATTTTCACATTTAAATTGGACGTTTGATCTTATATCGCTTATTTTCTTTCTTATCCATTCACCTTTATCACTCTATTTATAATTGGGACTTTAATTAATATAGGCCTATATTCATGATATTATAATATAATGATACAAACGCCGCTAAACACCAGAGTTGCCTAACACCAGCGTGTATATGATATATATGATACAAATATGATACACATAGGCACATAATATGATACATATATGTATATATAATATGAGTAAATTGGAACCCTGGCAGATTATTTTCTGGATCCGCCCCTGATTATTATACTATTGGCTGGGACTTGGCATCAGATAATGCAATATCAATAATATACCTGTCCCATAAAATATTATTTTCACCTCTCATATCTATATGTGACCCGACCTGGCAAAATGAGTCGTAAGTTGCATATATAAATATTAGAGTTAATAAGATATCCCGCACGTACACAAAAAGTACCATTAAAATGGTATAACACACAACTCCGTAGCATGTTTAACTCCGGAAATATGAGTCGACAAACTCTATAAAGTCTGAAATTGCGTCATTTTGAGAAAATGGCAATTGAAGTTCAAAAAGGCAATTTGTGCATTTTTGGAAAATACCACACAATTATATTAAAATAAAATAAATAGAAAAAATATTCATTTCCACTCCATTTTCTTAATAATCGTTTGCCAAAGTGTGACTTAAAACTCATGTTGCCAGATCAGGTCACATATAGCAACATGAAGTAACATATATTATAATCAATTATTTATTTAATAAATTTCATGTAAATTATCAGAGTTTATAACCAAAGTACTCGGTACTTGTACTCGAGTACTTTTCAAAGTACTTGTACTTGTACTCAAGTACTTTTGAAAATCCGGTACTTGTACTTGTACTTGTACTCGTCATTTTTTCAAGTACTTGTACTTGTACTCGAGTACTTTTGTCCAGTACTCGCCCCAAGCCTGGGTAATATACCACAGCAAATACGGGACGGTGGTCCAATGCTGTCTTAATGCTGACGGTGGCCCAGCATTAAGCACATAAACCAGCATTGGTTCAATGTTTCTTGTTTGTCGGTACAGTTGTAGCATTCAGATGGGCGGGGGCCCTAGGGTAGTGGTTAGCACCGCTGCCTTTCACGCCAGAGTTCGGGGTTCGGTTCCCGGACTCGGCGAATTGAAAGAAACTAAAAATGTTTCTTCCCCATCCACGTGTGAAAGTCAGTATTGTGGGGAGCCTCCGTGACCGAGAGGTAACGTGCTCGGCCTCAGATCGCCAGGGCTCGAATTTCGAATCCTGGAGGGCAGTGTCATCTCAATCATCTCACCATCCTCAGGAGGTTCTCCTGGCCCAGTCTAGCCTATATGTGCACAAAGGTGGCCTAAAGCCCGATTAATTTCATTTTGTAGCATTCAGATGGCACGCTTTCCACACGAAATTAATAGATTCTGTATTTAGTCTTCATTAGATAACCTGTCGCTCACCATATATGTTCACCCTGTAACATGTGTTATTCATCACCTCCGCCTGCATCATGCTTTTACAGTGGAGACGATTTGTTGGCTATAATCAGGGGACATCAATTATGGTAATTAAGTAACATCATTTGGGATAATTAAATTTTAAATTACCATTGGCCACCCTCTGATGCAATGCCTAATGTGTATGCTTGTGCAAAATTTGAAGTTGATCCATCAAAGGTAAAGTGGTCTGCATATCCACGACATATGCCTGGACACATGTTCCGTTCTTGTAGTTTAATATATGTTTATGGATTCCCCCCCTCCTCTTCTTCAAGACACCCATATTACCTACTGATTTCAAATAAACAGAGCCTAGCGGTCAAATCTAGCGACAATGGCATTGACAATATATTCACGTAATATTTCAGATTTGTGGGACATTTTATATTACATCTAAATCTATATCATTTAAAAAGATCAAAGAAGAACTACAACACATGTCTGTAGGCTAGCTATATTGTTATCTATTATGGGGACTATTCAATCATTTGAGCAGTAGTGCAGTTTGCAATTAATGGATTAAGGTGAATATCATTAGGCCTATGTCGTCATCGCGCAGTGTGTAAATAAATAGAAGAAGAAACATGTCACTAAATAGTAAAAGAAGAACGAACAGCATGATGAATGAATGAAGAACATAACCAAAAATACAACACTATTCAACTATAATATGACCAGATACCTTCACCTGTTCACAGAGTATCGGCCGATCGTTGTCTTAACTCTTTAAGTGTTTCATTACCACTTAACATTTTCCTTTCATTTGAAGTTGGCATTGCTCACGCAATTGCCAACTTCAAATGAAAGGAAAATACCTCCTCACTTAAAAATTAAACCTGCTAAATTTCACAATTGGGGCTTTACTCAAGATTTATACATGCATATTTGTTTAATTTCTGTCAAATTTTGGTTGTGGGAAAACAGTATGAATGCGCTTAAAAGCGTCGCCCGCACTCAAAGGGTTAAAGGTGTGGGATATGACATAATAATGCTAATCATTCAGTGATTCACTCAAGTGTGGCCGGTAGCCACAAACAAACAATCATAAACACAAGATCGCTAAATTAAATAGCAGCTGTAATTTGCTGTAGTTACCATCTAGCTGTATTTTCCATTGCAAAGCACATTATAAAGGGGACATATCAGCAAAAAATAATGTTTGTACAGTATACCTACCTAGCGTACATATGACTTCTTCGATGTTGTATGTTTATTATTTGTAATTATTATTCTCTGAATCTAGCAAAAAATAATGTTTGTACAGTATACCTACCTAGCGTACATATGACTTCTTCGATGTTGTATGTTTATTATTTGTAATTATTATTCTCTGAATCTATCATTGCCTGGGCCATCGCTCACTGGGCTTTGACAAATAAACGTAGCAAATCTAAATGTAACCGTCACAGATTCGAACACACATAAATTGATTTATTTTCTTCTATCCCAATGTACGTATTTTATGTCTACAAATCATACAATTTGGGCTACATCATAGAAATAGTTAGCATACATAAAAAAATAAGTCTATTACATTAGCATAGGCCTATACGTCGTCTAATTTCTTTGTACAATTTAGACGTAAAATTACATCTCTGTGTTTTATTAATAGTGAATATTTGATTTGTTGTTTTGTAATAGGTATCTATACAAACGTCTGGTTTATTCGGAGATCATTTTTGTGGAGGTAGCATTATCCATCCGGACTGGGTGGTGGCATCTAGCTACTGTATGGAGGGCCAGTATGTACACTTCACATTTGTGTGTAGAATAAAAATATCTTTGTAAACATAACCCTTTGAAAACGCACATTACGTTTATGTCGAATATGGAAAATGTTAAATACAATACATTTAAATAAAATAGTAAACAGATCCTGTATAACGCTCGCAGCTTCATTTGATATATTTTACTTGGATGAATGATGTGCTAATTGTGAAAGCAATTCGTATGTAAAATGCAGAAATACATAGAAAATAAAGTAGCCCACCATGATTTAAATCAAACTGCATGGTTGGTAAAACACATCGCCAAAAATAGGGCATCCCCAACAAACACGAGACTTGAAACAATGCATGTCGCATCAATGCTGGCTCATCGTCTACGATGTTGGACCATTATTGGCTCAATGCCTCGTGCTTGTTGGGATTTATAAGCTACTCGAGAGACCACAATTATGATTTATTTTAGGACCGTGAGTTCTTTGAGAGTGATTGTGGGTGAGCATGACTCCAGCGAAAGCAATGTACAGAATTCCGTACGTGAAACCCACAATGTGGACTATGTATTCATGCACGAGGAATATAACTACTACTCCCTCTTTGATGCAGATATCAGTTTGCTTAAACTGTCATCTTCTATTGGTAAGATGATTTCTATAATTAACCCCCAGAGCTCAGAGATATTCAATAATTGTTTCCAGTCGCTTGATATTGTGTCTCGCTACCGCGATCCACAACATCAAGTGACTGGAAAAGTATGTGATTTGTGAAATTTAAGTCCCAACATCATAACAGTGTTTCTGGATTTAAGATCTATTTTACTTGTAATAACTAGTTATATATGTCCTAATGAAAAATCAGAATTGCTTATATTATGGGGTTTAACGTTAAATTCTGCATTATTATGTAACATATTATTAGTCTAAACTTACAATGCATGTATACGAGAATGAATAATATCGTCCTTTATTGCAGTGTTGATCAATGAAATGATATTTCTTTTAGAGTTCTCTGAAGACGTCACCGCTATATGTGCACCGGATATGTCGGCAGATTACAGGCAAGGACAACTGATGCAGATTTCCGGTTGGGGAACCACCAATATGTGTAAGCTGCTCATCTAAAAACCCATAGCATATATCCTACAGACAAACATGCTTAGCTAGTGCTAATATTTGTCTAAATTATGTAACATTATGTAAAATTATCGTATGTACCTGCAATACGATGTTTTTACTTTTTGACTGCATCTAATTGAATTAGATTTGCCGTAAATAGTCAATATTGTATAACGTTAGTCGTGTAAAACCTCCTTTATCCCAGTAGGAGAGAATGGGGCACCTTGGCCATAGGGGTAAGTTGCACCACTTGACTTTTCTCCGCTTATTAGAGTCACAATCGCCAGATGTCCTTTCAATATAACCACCTGGTGGTGTCTGAACACACCTAAAATTAATGGGCACATTTGTTCACCTGATCAAATGTTCTGCTATTTTTTAAACCAAGAAAGTGAATCTTACAGGGTGACTTTAATTTGTTTTACCTCTTATTGAAATCTAGCATTAGATAACAGTTTTACTTTATATAAACCCTTTAAAGCCAATCTTGAACTAGCACAACTATTTTACATTTGTTTTGGCAAGTAAAAAATTTGCAACCATTTTATCTTGAGGACTGTCGATGGGGCACGTTGAACCAAACGTGGGGCACATGAACCATAGTTATATTTAAAATTTAGGATTGGGGCACCTTAAACATGGCTGGTTACAAAGATAGAGGAAGTGGGGTAGGCCTATAACTAAAACCAGAAACATACATAGAGTGCTCTATAGCTTTAACGCTTAAAGGTTGAGAATCGTCGATTCAGCGTAGTATGTTTGTGTTAACAGCTATGCCTTGTTGTGAGGATGTGCTACGATGGGCTGACGTCTACACACTGGATAACCCTACGTGTCAGGATTACGAGAACGTAGCAGCACCTCTGACAGACGGTATGGTGTGCGCGGGAGATAATGGGGGCTTCACAGAGAAAGATGTCTGCCAGGTACAGAATATACCCGGCTGGACACACGACGTTGCTGCGACGTTGAATCAACGTCAGTGACGTTGATTCAACATCGCAACAACGTCGTGTGTCCAGTGGGAAGAGAGAAAACGGTATCTTGAGCCGAACAAGCCCCACTATCATTTCAAATAAACACCAGACATTGACTCTTTGCTGGGCCAACAGTCTGCGACGTTGACCCAACATGAAATTCATAATTAGATTGGACGCCTTTTGTTTGCTTCCCAGCAAACACAAAACATTTGTATAACATTTATACGACGTCAGCCCAACGTCTTCGGTCCAACATTGTACAAATGTTATACAAATGTTTTGTGCTTACTGGGTTTTAACTCAAAATGGCACAGATATTATATGCCTACTTTGAACATCCTGATTTCATATCCTGAACTGAATACTTGGTCTACAATTGCTATTACAATGGTTATACCCCTCATGAAGTTTACTCTGATGACCCATTGTTTGTATTTGTGATGTCTGGTGACCATTGTAGGTGTTTATTTTAGGGTAACTGTTTTGCTTGTTTTAGGGTGATCGTTTTGTTTTATACTGGTCGTTCTGTATGGCTTAAGTTACATGTAATTCCTTGTTTGTTTTAGGGTGATCGTTTTGTTTTATGTTGGTCGTTTTGTTTGGCTTAAGTTGATTCTTTGTTTGTTTTATGGTGATCGTTTTGTTTGTTTTAGGGTGATCGTTTTGTTTTATGTTGGTCGTTTTGTTTGGCTTAAGTTGATTCTTTGTTTGTTTTATGGTGATCGTTTTGTTTGTTTTAGGGTGATCGTTTTGTTTTATGTTGGTCGTTTTGTTTGGCTTAAGTTGATTCTTTGTTTGTTTTATGGTGATCGTTTTGTTTTATGTTGGTCGTTCTGTTTGGCTCAAGTTAATTCCTTGTTTGTTTTAAAGTGATCGTTTTGCTTGTTTTAGGGTGATCGTTTTGTTTTATGTTGGTCGTTTTGTTTGGCTTAAGTTGATTCTTTGTTTGTTTTATGGTGATCGTTTTGTTTTATGTTGGTCGTTCTGTTTGGCTCAAGTTAATTCCTTGTTTGTTTTAGGGTGATCGTTTTGCTTGTTTTAGGGTGATCGTTTTGTTTTATGTTGGTCGTTTTGTTTGGCTTAAGTTGATTCTTTGTTTGTTTTATGGTGATCGTTTTGTTTTATGTTGGTCGTTCTGTTTGGCTCAAGTTAATTCCTTGTTTGTTTTAGGGTGATCGTTTTGCTTGTTTTAAGGTGATTGTTTTGTTTTATGTTGTTTTGTTTGTTTGGATTAAGTTGATTCTTTGTTTGTTTTGGGATTGTTGTTTTGACTTGTTTAGGGCGATCGTTTTGTTGGTTTATGGTGACCGTTTTGTTTGTGAGCAAGTGATCGTTTATTTTGTTTTATGGTCATCGTTTTATTTATTTTAGCGTGATCGTTGTGTTCAGTTATCATATTTTGCTTTTTTTAGGTTGATTTTTTTTGTGATTAAAGGTTATAGTTTTTCTTGTTTTGGGAAAATCGTTTTTTAATTATTTTAGCGTGATTGTTCTGTTAGTTTTGGAGTTATCATATTTTGCTTGTTTTAGGTGGATCATTTTTTTGTTTTTTCGGTGATCGTATGGTTTGTTTAAGGTGATCATTCATTTGGGGTGATCGCTTCGTTTCACGGGGGGTGTCCGTTTTGTTTGATTTATAAGGCAATCGTTCTGTCTGTTTAAGCTGATCATTTTGTTTGTTTTAAGGTAAACTTTTTTATTGTTATGTTAAGCTGGTCGTTCAGCTTGTATTCTGGTGATCAATTTTGCTCGTATTAGGGTGATCGTTTTGTGTATTTGATGTTAATCGTTGTGTTTGTTTAATGGTGATCATGTTCTATGTTTTAGGGTGATCGTGGAGGTCCTATGTCTCACAAGTCGGCCACTGGTGACTTTGAGCTTGTTGGAGTCACTTCATGGGGATTCAGATGCGCAGGCGGCAGTCCCCATGTCTATGCGAACGTCCAGCAGTATGCCGAATGGATAACTTCTAAAATGGAAAAAAACTAAACACCCCCCTACAGAAATAAAGTTCTTTAAAATATATATGTTTTTTTTTTTATCTCGATTCAATATATTTGTAAAATATAACATCACAATCATTCAAGGAACCAGCTAAAAATCCATGATTCTTGGACCAACTTTCGACAAGTACGGTTTCAAATCAAATCAAATAATCTGTATTTAATGAAAGTATAACAATTAGCGCTGGAGCGCTAATTTACAATGGGCCCTCGTGAAATCATACACATATAGTTGTCAATATAATTAATGAGCACGTGTGAAATTTTAACATATTTTATGCAACACATATTATACTATTGAAGGGGTTACGTACATAACATACCAACTTATGAAAATTAAACTGTGTATAGATACAAAATACGTACATATACATATACATGTATATGCACACATATATGATTATTCATCAACTATACCTTAACTTTTGTTGATACAGAAATAGGAAAATAAACATTCTTTAAAATCAGACAGTGAATTGTATAAATTCTGTAGTCTCTGTCTACTGGCTACAATCATGGAACAACACTTAGTACCATGCCATTTGCTTTACACCATTCTAAAAGATTGTTTGTATCACTACAAAGATTTGATTCAATATGTTTTACATCATCACATATAGTGGTCAGAGTTACTTAGTGGTCAGCATATATAATATCTTCTATAATTGATAAAAATAGAGATATGTCATTGATATAGATAACAAAAAGTAACGGTCTAAGGATTGATCCCCGTGGAACACCTGATATTAGTGTTTTAGAATCTGATAATATTCGTTGTATACCCCTTTTGCGATTTTGAACCGAGATAAGAAGTGAACCACATGATGGTTTCATTATTACATCCGCACAATTTAAGTTTTTGCAATAGAATATCGTGATTACCAAAAGCTTTACTCATGTCAAGTTGAGTCATTTCAAAATATTTCCATTCATTTATTGCTTTATACAGTTTTTTCAGTTAGTGTTAGTAAAGCTATTTGACATAAATTTTGCAATTTTTTTTTCGAAAACCAAATTGACTATCAGCTAGTAGTTTCTGTTTCTAAGAAAGCATAAAGGTGAGTGAATACATGTTTTCTAATATTTATGATAAAATGGGTAAAACTGATACAGGTCCATAATTTGAACATCCACATCCTGATCTGCTTTTGGGAAGGGGGTTTTACTTTAGCCTCTTTCCATCTCATGGGAAATTTCCCTCTTAACAAACTATATGTAGGCCTATAAGGTTACATATATAACTGATTGATGGAGTGATTGTGGGCGCAGCCAGTTGTAACACATTGACACTGATATAAGCTAATCCAGTATCATTTATTTTGTTATCAATTCAATTTGAAATTTTTTATACGGATTTCGTGTCTAACTCTGATCGTCGCGCAGACATATATTTGGTGGAGATGCTTGTTAAATAATTATTAAAAACATTCGCAACTTCGCTTGGGTCATATATAAAATCTTCACCGATTTTTCCATAAAATTTTGGGATTCTTCTTATTTTCTTCAATAGCTTTAATATATTTTTTTTGAAACCCTGATTTAATGCACTACTTTATTCCGCCATGCCTTATACAGCGCAAAATGTGTTTTCTTTTTATGGAAATCTCTTGTTTTAATGGCAGTCCTAATTTCATCATTCATCCATCTCGGTTGACTGTTTTATGAACAACACGCATATGACTGTTAACAATATTTTAAAAAAAATCACTCCACTGTGCTGTGTAGGTTTCACAGGCGCCGCCTTTGAATAGCACAAACAGCATAGTGATCGCTAGCTGCATAACAAGGTACAGAGTGGTAAATAATACAATCGGGATTTGAAGTGTAAATATGATTCATCAATGTTTCAGATTTGGCTGTTACTCTGGTGGGAGTTGTAATAATTTGAAACAATTTCCAACAATGTGACAATTGTTTAGGCGGTGTAATATATTTGTAAAAAAATAAGCTTCTATACGCTTCTATACGAATTTTGTGGAGCGCGAAATCCAAAATAGCCGATCACAGTGAGAAGCAAGTATTCATTTATTTCATTGAATGCGTTTAGCTAGAAAATGGATTTATGGAGGTCAACCAGTTTATAAATCCATTAAAAAAAAGAATGTCGATTGGCCGAAAACGGCAAAATCCAAAATGGCCTTCAACGGCTTTTTGAAATAATCACATAATCAAGACCAGTGTGATATGTCATTTCTGACTAATCTAACAATATTTTTTATATAAGCTTCTGTGACCCTCAAACACCACACGAAGGTCAAAACATGAGCACTATAGCGGTTATAGTGAATTGTGTTACTAGTAGCTAACTGTGTCATATATGAATGTGTTACTAGTAGCTAACTGTGACATAGATGAATTACAACTTATTCCTAAGTGATCCGAAACTTAAATGTGATACATCGTTACTAACTGACATTTTATTCACAAACACGACACATGACCATGTCAGTTTTATAATAATTAGGACGTAGGATTAAAAATCGAAACCATTCGTGAATACGTTAATCAAATTAGGATCGAGAAAAAGAATTGCACCACCAAAATTTCAAAATCTGATTGATCGTTATTTCCCACTCATATGTGACTGGAATGGAAATACTTCAGTTTTTTTAAAACAGACATATGTGTTGGACATGCTGCTGTAACAAATAAAAGAGACAAAAACAATTACAGAAAAAAAGGTTACAATACTTGAAGGCAGCTTTCAAATATTTAGCTAATTCATTAAAGGCGTTACAGGATGTAGGCCCATCCGACATAATATTTGGTTGGCTAAATATCAATGTGGGAATTATATTCGATTACAAAGTTGGATTAATCCCAAATGTTAGCAGAATCACAAATTTAGATGCTCTGTCTTATCTTAACGCCATAGTATATTCCCTTTTCAATTGGGAGTTTGTGGTTTGATGTCGAAAAGGACATGGAACAACTTATTTTTTAGTTCTAATTTAATTTTAAAAATTATGTATCAACGAGATTTATTTGACAAGTTAAGATCTGTTAACCACTGTTGATCCGGTGTCGATTTTTTTACACATATTATAATAATTATATTAAAAAAAAAAAAGGCGTAATTTTTCAAATATTGAATTATTCGCATAACCCAATATTCACAGTCGTGAAGATGATAAAAAAAATCACGTTGAATATCCACGGCAAGTTCAAAGTTCTTTTGCCTATGAATTTATTGTGATAAATAGATGAACCGTTAGGGTTAAAGTAGACACCGGAATATCTAAAAGAATTGACAATATTTACCTTCATATTATTGAAAGTGGAATAAAAAGATTGTTCTGATTTTCCTTTTGAGAAAATGACAATTTTAAGTATGCTAGTGTTGAACAGGGCGGGTGCCTTAGGGTAGTGGTTAGCACCACTGCCTTTCACGCTAGAGTTTGGGGTTCGGTTCCCGGTCTCGGCGGTTTGAAAGAAACAAAAATGTTTCTTCCCCATCCACGTGTAAAACTCAGTATTGTGGGGAGCCTCCGTGACCGAGAGGTAGCGTGCTCGGCCTCAGACCGCCAGGACTTGAATTTTGCATCCTGTGTCTGGAGGACAGTGTCATCTCAACATCCTCAGGGGGTTCTTCCGGCCCAGTTAAGCCTATATGTGCACAAAGGTGGCCTAAAGCCCGATTCATTTCATTTTGGTGTTGAACAATTTAAAGGATTTTGGAGACTATCAGCATTATCGATCTGTATCTTTGAGAATTGATCAAAAATGTTATCATTTAACTTAAGATTATTTACATGTTTGTATTTTAAGAATATTTCAAGGTCATTGGAGAGATAATTTCTCCTTGTATTACACCAGTATGGCAATTTAAATAAGCAGAATGCTAATTAACTTGTACACATGATTTGATGTTGTTATGGAAGTTTCTAATGACATTACAAGATTTTCCCTTATTCCCGAATAAAATTAATTTGAACCATAACCCATATCGGCACACAGTGTTAAAGACCTTTTATATAAAAAAAAGCATAGAAAAGTGGTTTTATGTAAGAAAATATCGATTGAAAACCTTAGTGTAAAAACATGACCCCTGGTAGAATGGACTTTCCTAAATCTGGTCTGAGTTATTAGTAATACTTTATTTAAATCTAAAGAGTTTGCCAAACGGGTATTAATGCTGTTAATTAAGCTAGTAAAATATTTTGTTTTGTACACAGGGATAATATTACCTATTACTCTTCTGGTGTATTTCCTGATATTAAAATATAATTGAACATAGATAAATATTTATTGACAATGGAAAGTCTATATGCATCATTGAAATAAACTTCTAAAAATCGGTTAACAAATATTTTTATTAGTACAAACATATTCATTTTAGACACCGTCATCCACCGTTGTTTCTTTTGATATGTTTTTATTGATGTGAATTTGTCAAGATAAGGTTCGCTGCGGCTATTATTGTTAATTGGTATTTCAGGGTTATTGTTATTTTTCTGATGTGTTTTAAAATGATCATACATATTAATTAGGTCTGGTAACATATTATTTTATTCTGATTAGTTGAATTTAGTATTTTGTAGTTCTGTTTTGGGTTTGATGATTTTAAGCTTAAATTATTTGTTCAAATTATATTCGAAAATATATCTTAGCCTTTTGTATTATTGTTTTATATGTTCTGCTGTGTTTCCTGAGTAACTGATTATTCACGGCCGATTAATTTTTCTAAAGGCATTTTTACTTTTTTATGTATTGGGCACGATGTACGATTCCTCTCATTAAATCATTATTAAACCAACGCTTTTTATTAATTTTGTTATTTTAAAAAACAGTAGTTAGTCGATGACGTTGATTTAACGTTGATAGAATGTCTTGTTCCGGATGGGATACGTCTGAACACGTGAAAGAATGAAAGATGTCAGAAGAATCAGGCCTGGTCTTGATTATCTCAGCCTCACCTCAGGTGTTATTATAAGCTCCACTGACACCTCCTAGACAAATAGGCAGCTTTTTTTTAGAAAGACCATTATTGACAACTTAACTGTCAATATCCAGTCTTTCTCCTAATAGATAATAGATTTTGTGGACACTACGTACTCTGAAGGATGAGTGACAAAGACATTTATCGACACTCAGAACACCCGCCTACAGCAATTTACATAATCTTTAACTTCGTTTGCTGCTTGCGCTTTTTTCCTAATTTAGAAGAAAAAAATAGTAGCTAGCCTTTATTCATACACTTTTAAACTGTGCCGAACACTATAGTGATTGAAAGTTTCGTTTTTATTATTTCAATTGCTGTTGGACGTCCATTCATTTTGCAACATGAAATTGATACGACGAGCTATCCCAGAAGACACAAGATGTTGAATCAATGGTTGGTTTAACGTTGGTCCACCTCATACGACGTTGCACCAACGCTACACCAACAACGTCTTGTATCTGCTGCGTTCCATATCTTGTTGGTCTATAACTTATCAGTCAATTGGGACAACGTGATAATATTGGGTAAAAAAAAACTACAATTTAAAATAATTTAAATTCGTGCTCGGTGTATAATCTCACATGTTTCGGTGACAAGAATGCAGATGTCGCTAATTATACGTGATTTACGGTCTTCTGCACCAAGAAAAAATTGAATTACAAATCGACAAAGACCAGCACTAACAGGGTATAGGGCTACACACAGTGCACACGACGTTGTTGCGACGTTGATACAACGTCACAACAACGTCGGGTACCCAATGGGGCTGCGGCAGATAACGGATAACAGGGCGTTGATGCAATGCCTATTTACTTTGGATTTTTTCTTGTGGCCCGTCGTGACAAAATATGGATCTCATAAGAGACGTTTACCTTCGCATCTGTTAGATAACTGAACTGCCAACTTCCCTATTTAAACTCGCAAAGTTTGTGAAGAATATATATATATTTCAATTATTCGTCGCTTTTCCACATCAGACAGACCGGTTACATTCAAGTTTATATTTCCCCCGATTCGATCAATCTCTTTTTCAAGGTTTCGTCAGTTATTACACCAGTTAACCCTTTCAGTGCCGGTGGCTATAATTGAAGGGGTCAGAACAAAACCAAGGCTAGGTCATTCTTTATTTTTTTTCAGATGTTTGATTTTTGGGTACCATAGGACAAAAATGGTAGACACATGGCACACTGTTTTTTTTGTCCTATGGTACCAGACAGACAGACAGATTGACAGAAAGAAAATCAATCCAGACTTATTTGTCATAGAAATAAGAGAGATATATGTACATGTAGGCCTATATACAAGATTTCTAATTTGTTAAAATCATATAACAATATACATAGTGACATATATAACTAAAATCATGTTAACTGGCATTGCCATAAAAACACTGGGTGACTGCTACTTAAAATAAAATTAAAAGGCATTGCCAAGATAACATAGGGTCGATCATTTTGTTCCCCGCACCATAGTCAACACCATAGTCAAATTTCTGAAAAATTAACTTAGCCTTGGTTTTGTTCTGACCCCTTCAATTGTAAGCGTTTCTGAACTTGCCTTTTTACAAGAAATATTAAATGCAATTTATCAAATTGCAGGTGCATAATTATGTGAAATAAATTATTAATGATAAAACAGCTTAAAAAAATAGATTCTAACTAATTGTGAGGCTGTTTTTCGTCAATTTGAAGCTGACGTTTGCTTGAGCAGCTGCAAATCAATTACAAATGTCTGTGGCTTCATCATCAATTATTAGAAGCCAGTTCAATAAAATTAACGAATCATCAATCGGTTATTTAACCCTTATAAAGTAATTTATTTAAATTTTCAACCACTTGATATTATCTCTCGCTACCGCGATCCTTAACCTCAAGTGGGTGACAATTAAAAATAAAACGAAATAAAAACGATTATTTTCGTGATTAGCAGGCAAATGGTTGAAACACTGGCTTCGTCAACTATGTAATGTTGGCAGAACATCCTAGCTGATAATCAATCAGCTTGACTTTGTTTTTTACGCTGTGCCAACGTCAGGTCAAATTTTCATGCTTACTGCGAGTGTCAAAAACATGATTGGTGCAGTTAGAGGAACTTGGGCTGTAAAAGGTCAATCCACTGTGAGGTCCTTTCAACTAATGGTGAACGATTCAGTCCAATAGTAGATGATCCACAGCACTCGTTTTCCCACCAGTTATGATCCTAGAGCATTCTGGGCTCAGAGAGCGGACATGATGGAAGACTTTAAAGCACGCAAAGTCACTGCACAAATTTTAGTCGTATTCATAATAACAATCAGCTTCAAAATAGCTTGCGGTGAGTGAAACTGGTTAAAACATTATACAATAAAAAATAATGTTTAAAATGTCCATAGGCTATAGTCTGAATAGACCTACTCACACTAGCATCCGAGTAATTACATAATTATTATAATTGTGATGTTTTCAGTCGTTCACATGATGAACATAATTATATATAGAAAAATAAGTAAACCATGAGAATCATTAAGGAAAATAAAAAAAAATCGATATGTGCAACTGTCCTTCTAGTTTATATTTTTAGTTTAGTCAAATCAAACCAGTTATCGTGGTTACATGGTGAATTCCTAGGTGCTTCTCTATAACCCTGAACTTTGCAGTTGTTCCAACCTACTGGGCACACAACGTTGTTGCAACTTTGATTTAACGTTGCAGCAACGTCGTGTGCCCAGTGGGAATAATTTCATATCCGGCGCTGGTTTCAAACGTATAAATCCTAGTTCAGGTGAAACTAAGTTACGACGAGGTCTAACTCTTTCACCACGAACGTTCATTTTTGGAAGTTGGTGGTGAAAGGGTTAGCCATATATATAGTTTCAGCTACTTCCCCGTATTGCTGTGGAGACGGATGGATGGAGAGAGGAAAGTACTGCTATTTGTTCAGTCTGTCTCTCGTTACCCAAGAAGAAGCTACCAGTGCTTGCTGGGCAGATGGCGGTACCCTGGCCAGCGTCTGGTACCAAGAAGAGTGGCAGTTCATCACACAGCAGTGGGTGAGTGAGCAATGATGAGGCCTAACCCTGTTACATCCATGTAAATCAAGGATGTACCATGTGTCAATGGATCCCTGTCCACAGCGGACAATGTAAGTGCGGCACACAACCAGCCACGCGTATTATGTGCCAATTAACTTCAATTTAGCTAAAGCATGTCCTGCCACTCTATAGGCCTACTGCAGAAACTTGTTACAAGTGGGTCATTCCTATACTTTGGGTTTCTACCATAAAAATATAGCTGACCTTGGAAATGTATTTAAATTTAATGCGCCAATTTATTCTGCATTAACAAAAAAAAATTGTAATTCAAATGATCATAAAATTAAATGATGTTCAAAATTGCTAGACACAGTCACACTGTGATTGTTGCTGTCTACTGTACTCGGGCCGGAGCTCGTCACCTGCAGTGTTATCTGATTACCATCTTCAAAAGGATGTTCTCATGGCGTTATAATTTGTGTACCAATCCTAGCATGGGCCTTAACTCTAACGAAGCAGCGATGAAAAAAGCTGACGTGACTGACTATACCCACCGATCGGCTGCTAATTTGTGCAGGATTGGCCAACATGTAAAAGTTACCACGTTAAAAATTAATTACGTAAAATCTGATAGGTTGTCCATTTCGTCAGCAGCATATCTGCTTCATTGATGAAAATGCACGCAAAAAATGCCAAGTTATTGCATTCACAAGTTAATTTTTTTTACAAATAAAACAATTTTTTTCGAAGAACGGGTCACTTTGTTCTACATGCACAAAGATGTCAAATAAATCTACATAGGGGCCTACACCGAACGCTTGTAATGATGTGATGAAATAAAGCTAACCATCAATTTATATTTCGCGAAGTGTATCCATATTAGTGTACCTGCAAATTTGATATTGGAACTGGGTAACATGTTATTATTTTTTATTCACTTTCTTAGGAACGCACATTCACAGTGATAAAATATTTCGTGATCGAACTGATATCATTAATATAACTGATCTTGATAATTTGTGTTTAAAGTCAGCCATTGCTGGAGGAGGTGACAAAGCCTGGCTCGGTTATAAACGCATTAATCTATTTGGTTCATATGCTGACGTATGGCGCTGTGTAGATCTGTCTACAGTCATCTACACCGAGTGGACGTCGAGTGAGTATATAATAGTAGGGAAGACCGCACAGGGATTAGTCAGAACAAGGAATATAGAAGGACTCCTTCTATATTCCTTAGTCAGAACAATGCCCATTATTTTGACAGTAAATGTATCTTCCTACTGAATGGCTGTATCAGTGCGCTTGACTTTGTGTTTAAAGGGTTTTTCTTTCAAAACAAATTATGAAAAAGTAAAAACACTTTTTCCATTTTGGTAGGTCAAAAGTATATTTTTGCTGTCACGAAAATATTATTTCGCTTCATGTTTACCATTGAACATGACAATTTCAACTCCAATAGCTGTAGTGCCCTAACTGAAGTTAATAATCCTTTATAGGCCTACACGTTAGCTAGGTTGACTTATATGATGTTGGATCCTAAATATAATTTTTTTCAAAATTATGCCAATGTAGGGTTCGAACAAAGAGAATGGGGCAAGTTTGGTGGTTCAGATTAACCCCACAATCTATCGAATGCTGTAAATATAAACCCCATGCTATGTTCAATCCAACCCCAGAGTTTTTTCGAAAAGTGAAAAATCTAACTTTATCATGTTTTTCTGCATCTACTTTGTTTTCAATTTGAGAATAATATAGGCCCCAATGCTAAAAATAGCATATACTACTTGAATACTTCTGAACAAAAATATCAGTTTTCTATAACTTCATAATAATAATAAATAAATTACTTTGTCTGAATTTTGTTAGAGCTAGCCCCGGTCTCTCCTACAACTGTAGATATAAGCCGCTCTCGACCCCTCTATTTGTCCTTCGAATATGACAACTTGAAGAAGAACTGAACATTATAATTGGCTAGATTAGCATCTGCCTTGATTCAAATTGTACAAATGTAAGTGTTTTTTTTACCCATTTGCATTTGTGGTTTGAGGTAGCGAGACACAAATTTAAGTGGGTAAAAATTTAAATCCTGTTTAAAACTTAGCGCTTTATCGGTCAACACTTTGAACCCTCACGATGCATTAAAGCATCATTTTACATACCTGAAAACAGACTTTATTTCGCAAAAAAGGGGTTTTAGAAGGAAAATATCCATGAAAATATTCATGAAACTTTTACCAATACATGGCAATTTGCTTAATATTTTCACCCACTTCAAGTCAGATTCATCCACTACAAGTCGAGAATTGCGACAGCAATTCGCGGCTCGTAGTGGACGAAGATGACAATGGTAAATTCAGGCTTGAAAGGTTTAATTACAATACTAACAACGTTGATTTTATAATTAATATTGAACACTTAATAACAATTAATAACACTTCAAATATTTGAAGAATATCATACCTTTCAGATACTGAGAAAAATGCTGTCCCGGGATCAGATGGCTGTCTGGCAGTGGGTCTATCTTCTGCTACTGGAAAATATACTGCACATAATTGTTCCAGCCGGCTAGACGGATATGTTTGCAAAACAGGTAGGTCCCCTATATGTTATCAAAAATATATCTAAGCGATATAGCGCCTCTATTTATTCTTTATACATCGTATTGTCGAATACTGTACAACAATATACTGTATTTAAATATGGTGCATTTTAATATGACAATATTTGTTATCATTGTTCAATACCATCTTTAAAATAAAGTGTGAAAGTAAATTGAATTTTCTTCAACTTTTTATGTACATTTATATTCTTGAAAGATATAGCAAAATCCTAGCTGTCTTTAATCTAATCAGGTCTTCATAATCATGGGTAAATTGACATGAAATAATGGGGAAATCAATTAATTATTTTTCCAGTTATCGCATTCTTAGGCTTAACAAGGAATTTTGTAATAAAAAATTCAAGATGGCCATTATAGCCTCGTTTTCGGTCACACACGTAAACGGACAAGGCCAATAGACTCACAGACCCCGAAAACTTATATATATATCAGGTTTCAAGGACATTCTAAGAAAAAAAAATAAGTCGTAAAAAAATGTGATCGCCAGTGGCGGCCATTTTGATCATCCGTGAAAAGCTGAAATTCCAATCGGGTGATCTCCATACTCATGGGTAACTTCAAGAGAAAAATTGGAGAGGTCCAATAATTGTTTTTCCAGCTATCGGGTTGACAATTTTTTTTGAATCTTTGACGTTGACCTTTACCTTGGGTAAACAAAATTGCCGGAGGGGTTGAATGTTTTTATGAATTCAACCGTTGCACCATGTTCGTGTAGTACCAAAAGACGTTTGGCGGCGGAGACGCACGAAGAGGACGACAATACCCCTTCGGACCTAGGCCTACCTACGGGCAATTTTGCATTCTGGGAGACAAATGTTATGCAAGCTTTAACAGTTGACTTAGACCTTTAATCACATAAATAAAAAGGCAGGTGTTATTTCCCATGCTCATTCCAGTGTGCCGGTATAATACCTTTAAGCAAAAGACGTTTGACCGAGCGGAGCGAGGGAATTTTTACCTTTTTTTGGCAGTTTCCGACAGATTTGGAAAGATCTGCTGGCTGTCAACAATCTATTTTTTTCTTACACATAAATGAACAAATAATTTTTTTCCCACACTCTGTAGAGCAAACAATTTTTTTGCCAATTTCGTGAACAAATTAATTTTTTACGAAAAAACCATACTTTACCCCCCCCCCCCCCCCCCTGGTATTAAATGGTCGGCCCCTCAGCGTAACGCATCGCAAACGAATGCCCAGCCTTTTGGGCGTATGCTTAACGTCTGTGTAGCGTCAGTGTTGCGTGAATAACTTACTAAACGAACTCCTAATAGACTGTGAGATGAACCACTTTTAATTACGTGTCTGAGCCCAAAAGGTTTGAAGATTGTTTCTAACTCAGAATTTCGTGCCGATTCTGAAAACCCATTTCTTAAATGCCGAAAACGCTGCGTTTTCTCAGAAAATGGCATTTTATGACTTTTTTGCGTGTTTTTTATATAAAAATTGTAAAATTGTTTTTTTAACCCATGACACTGTTTAAACGTATCTACATAATGTGGTGCCAAATTAAACTGTCTGACACATGTAATCCACTAAAAATTTTTTAACCCTTTAAGTGCTCGGACGGACTTTACACGTCAAAATCTGACGTCTAAAGACGGTATCCAAACTGAAATATTTAAAATATTTGATAATGGGCGTAGACCCATGGGTATTCAAATATAAAATAGATAACTAAGAAATTAATGACGACTTCAGTTTGAGAAAAAACCTTTGGTCTACATAGTTTATGCAAAAATATTTCGGCATTTTAAGGGTTTATATAAATCATCAAACGTAGTACAAATTTGAATAAATGATGTTAAGCTTTAAGAGTTTATATATGATGCTTATTTTCCTATTTTGTTGTGTGAATTTATCTCTGTTGTGATATTAGGCTAATCAATGTCATGCAGATGAAAATCACAATCATTTATATAACTAAACCCTTTCAGGGCTGGGACCAGCTTTAGACGTCAGAATCGAATTTTAGTCCATGACACCATTCAAAATACATCTACATGGGCAAATACGGTACTAACTTTAAACGTATTGACCAAGACATTACGATTATAAGATGGCAAATATATACACATTTTAGGATTTTAGGATATACATCATATACAAATATAATATGTACGTTTAGTTGAACAATGTTTCATTTTGTCCTTTCAATCTAAACAGCAATGTTGAAAAGTAAATTATTATATCATTTTTGATATATGTATTGGAATTTATAGTTTATCATGCACATTTATTTAACATATCTCGTCCCCTTGGAGTTTGGAGGTGCTAAACTGGAGCTTTACAAAATTGCAGTTTAGCACCTTCTAACTCCAAGGGAACAATTTATTGTTGTTTTTTAACACTTAAAACACTTGTTTGAGACAAAAATAGAAGCAAACGTAGACAGCTGTATGCATTGTATTAAAGATTGATATTGATATACTGGCCTGAATTAGACTTTTAATCACTATCATATTCATCATCTGATGAGTAATAGAGTTCATCATTACCCTCACCGTCACCAGTTGAATCTACATTATGTTCAATGTGACTACATAAATCAGTTTAGACGGGTTGGCCTTCATACCATTTAATTGCATAAAATCTATTTTCTAGGAACCTCCCATTTTCAATTGTATTATATTGCATGGATTAGGGCGACAATGCATTGTTTCAGATTGAAGTCAGAAGATTATTACGTTTAATTTTTTCGAGCACTAGGCCTACTGAGCTACAAGGGGGGTAATTAACTGGAATTGATTCCTATGAAGTGGTTGGAACTCGTTTTTCGGTGCAAAATACTGATTGAAAAGCACACGTCTGGTCTTGTTGACTGATGTCAATTTATGTTTGCTGTACATATTACAGACATATCGTGCCCTTGGATATGAAAGGGTGTATGTGTCACTTTACAAAGTGGCAGATACACTCTTTCTTATTCAAGGAGACGATATGTTTCCAATTCCTCTACTGTCTCTGGGGCCACAGAGGAGGATTCACCTAGCTTTCCGAATGTTGTCATAAATTTGACTGATTTCTCCATCAGGGCCAATGGACGCACCTTGCCCTTATTCAGGAATAAAGCAGTGTACTCGGATCCGGTAAAAGCATGAAATCCTGAGATAGCCATACATAGATTTTGTCCCGTATTACGCGCCAACAACGATATATCTTCATATCTACGTGAATTGTTACTGTTAAGGCCACAGTCATACCATGTGGGAAGGGTATGTGCATGAGTTAGCAGAATATTCAGTGCATCGGTATCATTGGCACGAATAATGATATTTCCATCAGGAATAGTTTCGCATATATGTGTTTGGCATTCCATTTCAGGCGAGTGTCCACCACTTTGTGGATGCATCAACTCCATTCCGTTGAACAATAATGTCAATATTGTCTTTAATCCCAACATACAGAATATGTTCTTTGATAATGTCAAGATATGCCTGATTCCGCCATTCATCTGCATTTATCGTAACAGCGATAATTTGAAATCACAGGATTCAATCGCTTCTGGGAAGTCTTTGGGACAAATCTGTTCATATCAACACCTGTTATTTTGAACACAAATCTATCATTATGTGATCCGCGAATGTTACGCTTTACATCTTTAATCGAAGGACTTGTGCATTATGTATCACACACAAGGTCAATCCTTCCAGCAAGAGCCAGCAGTTTTGTCCATATACTTTTTGCCAGTTATCCAAATGTTTTTGGTGAACGGACAACAAATATTGCATCCACAACATATGCATACAATAATCTACCAAAGAGATCATGTGTCCCATGTTTTTCACTGTTACCTTAACTTTAACTGCATCTGAAGAAAAGTTATTCACTCTTTCTTGATTGACTTTTCAAACCTTAATGGATAATCAAAGCATTCATCTATGAACTTCTGACACACCTCTTCTCCAATCTCTCTACAGCATAGAAGCTTCTTTTCACGTTATCGGATGCTGCCTTTCCTGTGGATATACAGTAGAGGTTATTGTCTTGATTTTTAAAGGGATGCAATGTACTGTTTTATACCCTGCATGATTTTATTGAGATCAATGTTATCTCTTGTAGTTCGGTGAATCAATTGATTTTTTCACACCAGCCATGCCAGGCAACTGGCTAATGATTGCGCTCCTCATTGACTCCTCGTCCATTTTTTCTGGCATTTTGATTTCTTTTGAATGATTTACCCCAGTCATTCGTGAAGCAGTCACATTGACCATAGTGTAGATTCAACCGGTGCCGATGACGGTGATGATGAAATCCATTACTCATCGGATGATAAAAATGATAGGGGCTAAAAATCTAATTCAGTCCAGTATATCAATATGAATCTTTATTACAATGCTTACAGCTATTTACGTTTGCTTTTATTTTCGACTCAAACAAGTGTTCTACGTGGTGAAAATAACATTAAATCGTCCCCTTGGAGTTAGAAGGTGCTAAACTGCCACTTTGTGAAGTGGCAGTTCAGCACCTTCTAACTCTAAGGGGACGAGATATGAAGACTGTTATAAATCAACATTTCTGCTTAGATTTAAAGGACAAAATAAAACATTGCTCGACTAAATGTACATATTATATTTGTATATTATAACCTAAATTCTCTGTGTATATATTTGCCATATTATAATCGTAATGTATTGGCCAATAAGTTTAATTTGGTACCGTATTATGCCCATGTAGATGTATTTTGAATGGTGTCATTGACTAAAATTCGATTCTGATGTCTAAAAATGGTCCCAGCGCTGAAAGGGTTAAGTTATAAGTTATTGTGATTTTCATCTGCATGACATTGCTTAGCTTAATATCACAACAGAGATAATTCACAAAAAAATAGGAAAATAAGCATCACATATAAGCTTAACTCACAATTAATGCACATTTACATTTGATGATTTATATTAACCCTTAAAATGCTGAAATATCTTTGCATAAACTATGGAGACCAAATGTTTTTTTTTAATTTGAAGTCGTCATTAATGTCTAAGTTAGCTATTTTATATTTGAATACCTATGGATCTACGCCCATCATCAAATATTTTAAATATTTCAGTGCGGAGACCGACTTAAGACGTCAGATTTTGACGTCTAAAGTCCGTCAGAGCGCTTAAAGGGTTGACACAAATATTTTTTGTTTTTTTTATTGGATCACATGTGCCAGACGGTTTAATTTGGCACCCCATGTGCTTATGTAGATATATTTAAACAGTTCATGGGTTAAAATAGCAATTTTACCATTTTTATATAAAAAACACACAAAAAAGTCATAAAATGCCATTTTCTGAGAAAACGCAGCTTCTGGGGCATTTAAGAAATGGGTTTTCGGAATCAGCACGAAATTCTGAGTTAGAAACAAACTTCAAACCTTTTGGGCTCAGACACGTAATTAAAAGTGGTTCATCTCACAGGCTATAACGTATGCTAATCAATCAATATTGTGTCTAGTAGTTGCTGTGATTTATCAACCTGCTGAGAACAAAAAGTATGAGATGCCTACCATAGCTCTACTAGCAAAAGTAGCAGATCCCAGTAAATACGATTATGTGGGGTTAAAACCCTAGCTTCCTTTACCAATTTTGCATTTATGCAAAATATGCTTTCCTCTGCCATATTCGCATTTGTACGAATTCCACATACTTATGTTATTGCATTCATGCTGGGTATCATTCATTATATCCATAGTTCACTCTCGCTGATAAATATGTTTATATAGGCCTATCATGTTCAATCAATCAATCAATCGAAAAAACTTCCATAGCGCCTATATCCTGAGCGAGCCTAGCTCAGAGGCGCACAAATGTTGCAACATCTCAAGATATTCCTTAGCGTTTGAAACTGATAGAGACATGCAAATGTGAGTTTAATCGGCATAAGATAGTTATTTATGTCAAGTAAGTAAACAAGTAAAATGTCTTCTTTACTTCACTTTTCAGCCAGTAGCTAGCCCTATGGCCATTTAAGTGAAAATTCCAAGTATTACCGGTACGATAACCTATATTGTATAGTAAAAGTGGTAAGGAAAAGACAAAGCTAATAACAGCATGTTTGCTTTAAAATATTCAGTTTAAAACGATTGATGATGATAACATGATGATGATCCTGGCACCTATATGCAACGAGTTTGATGACATGTTGTAGCGCCTGCAGGTTTATGTCAAAACTAGATATAATAGCGCTGAGTGGTGTAGTATATAAGGTAAAAATACCGTACAAGCACTCAAATACCCCTCGGCTCATGCAGTGCCAAGTTTCAAGGCAATTAATTGTAAATAAGAACGATTTATTAAAATTGATAAAACCAAAATGGCCGCCGCAGCCTCGTTTTCAGTCTCACATGAAAACGGACAATACTAATAGACTCGCAGACCCCGAAAACCTATATATATACATGTACCAGGTTTCGAGGGAATTCTGAAAAAAAAGTTTTAAAAAAAATAGTCGCCAGGTGGCGGCCATTTTGATTATCGGTGGAAAGCTGAAATTCTAATCAGGTCATCTCTATACTCATGGGTAACTTCACATAAAAAATTGGAGAGATCCAATATTTATTTTTCAAGTTATCGCTTTAACAAGGAATTATTAAATTAAAAAATCAAGATGACCGCCATAGCCTCGTTTTAGGTCGCACACTAAAACGGACAATGCCAATAGACTCGCAGACCCCGAAAAACCTATATATACCAGGTTTCGAGGGAAATCTGAAAAAAAGTATAAAAAAAATTTTAATCGCCAGGTGGCGGCCATTTTGATTTCCGGTTGAAAGCTAAAAATCTAATCAGGTCATCTCCATACTCATGGGCAACATCACATAAAAAACTGGAGAGATCCAATAATTATTTTTCAAGTTATTGCGTTAACAAGGAATTTTTTTAATAAAAAATAAAGATGGCCGCCATAGCCTCGTTTTCGGTTGCACGCGAAAACGGATAATGCCAAAGCTGGAAAGCTGAAAATCTAATCAGGTGATCTCCATACTCGCGTTATCGCGTTAACAAGATTTTTTTTAAATCTTTGACCTTGACCTTTACCTTGGGTAAAAAAAAGTGCAGGGAGGGGTTGAATGTTTGTATGAATTTAATCTGTTGCACCATGTTGGTGTAGTAGCCAAAAGAGTGTGTGCGGCGGCGCACGAAGGGGACGACAATACCCCTTCGGGCCCAACAGGTAAAAAGCATTCGTCCCAGCACAGAGCCCTGTGGGACTTCATATGACAGAGTGTCTTTAATATTAACGGATTGGTGCCTATTTTGCAAATAAGAAAAACAAATTTCAGCCCGGCCGGATATTCCATACCAATCAAAAAGTCTATATGTTAATGTAGCATGGTCAATGGTGTCGAATGCGGCCGAGAAGTCAAGGAATTAAAATCGAAGCCGTAACTTCACCTTTGTCCATATCGTGATATCGTTATGTACTTTAGCTAGAGCCGATTCTGTAGAACGGTGTTTTCTGTAGGCTGATTGTAATGGATTAGATAGATGGTTATTTTTGATATGAGTCTGCTACCTTTTCTAAGATTTCTAAGGAAATTTTTATACAGTATAACTAGAAGTATGTATTTACCATGTAAATATTCAAGAAGGCTCCCCCTCGCACCTTTCAAATAAAAGTTATAAATTAATTATAATTTTACCAGATAATCAATTAATACACGTAATTATCAAATAATATTATGAGACAGAGACTAGCAGCTGTAGGGTGACAAGATGGCCACCATAAGCCGGTATGTTTCTAAACTTTCTGAAAAACTGATGCAGTCCAGGAATAATACTAGCATGCAGTACGTTGAATATTGAGTGTATCGGATAATCAAGGTTATCAGGGTGACAAGGTTCTAATTTGACGAAAAAAGATCAACATTTTCAGACTGTGCAACAACGTGTAGCAACGTGTTTAGTAGTAGAAATCGTTACTTTATGTCACTTTGCGGTACTAATGGTCACTTAAGTGACATTGTAATCGATAATTAGGGGGTTCTGGGCATGTCTAGGGGATTTACCCTCAGGCATGCCTAGACGTCCAGAGACTCGTTTTATGTTCAAAAGCGGCTCCGCTATCCTCGGGTAGGATAGTCCCCAGAGTAACAATAGCCAAGGGCAACTCCATTCATCCCACGTGAGAAGCAACGTGTTTCTAACTTTTGAGTATTACGCAACTTCACGAAGTGTGTCGGCGTTCAGGAATGATGACTTGTCGATGCTTTCATGTTTCAGCGAGGCCGATTGTTTTTGAGATGGGATTACGATGGGAAGAGTATCAGTCCGTGGGTGATCGGTGGGAGCATCACTCGTCCACAGCTCAGTCTGCAAACTTCCACACTCTCTACGACCCACGCCCTGTGCTCGAGGAAACAGGCACGGTAAAGACAATACATTCAGTATATCTACAAGATACAAATGTAGGCCTAGGCCTATATTAGGGTTAATTTTCAGTCACTTTTTTCTCATAGCAAGTTACCGAGCAAATAATTTAACAGATATCCACAGTTAACGATAGGCCTACTTACCAATGAATACAATGTAATATAAAATTATATGTAACATGAAAATTTACAAAATAAAATCTTTAACTCATTCAAGACGGCACTCTCAGTACATACATGTTTCTGTGGACGGGACATTTTTTTTAATTTTTACTTTTTATGACGTCATATAACACGAGTTATCTCGGGCTCCGTCTCGTACTGTCGAAGTAGCTTGCCCGAGATATTTCGGGCTCCGTCTGGAATGAGTTAAAATGTATGTTTTTTGGTTTCATAATAATGGGTAAAGTAATACATTATTGGTTTAGAACATTATACCATTATTACATCCCTTATTCTCGATTTTCAACTGGCTTTATTCGACGAAACATTTCCTAGCAATTCTAGTCGAAGCACATTTTGCAAACTTAAAAACATATCAAGGAACCAAAATAAACAATAATGATTTTGGCCTGACTCTGTCGCGTTAAATTAAGTTAGATCATTATATGTAATTTGGTGAAATAAACGTACTTCTCTCTTATAAAGCTTCATTCAGATCTGTCAGTCAAACCGTCCGTCGTCCGCTTCAGTCAAAATCGCTCTAATAGAAAATAAGAAAGACCATTCACACTGGTCAGTAGTCAATCAAAATCGATCCATGACTGACGCCGGACGCTGCACATTAAACAATGCCACTCCCTGATGCGACCTAGTAGCCCGAGGGTAATGTGGCTCCGGCGACAGGATAGGGCTGCGATCTGGGCCGGGTTGGCTTGGCAAGATTGAAACTAACGAGTTTCATTCGCGCCTATTCATACCCACGCTACCGTTTTCAGACACTTCACCACAGGCAGTCAACGAGTGGACGTACCGCTCAACGGAGCGCCGAATAGGCTAATATGGCCAGGCCTCACTCCTGTCGTGAGTTATTCATAGCAGGTTGATGTAATCTACAATAAATGAAAGGATGAACTTCTCATTTAATTCATAGGACTCAGAGCAAGTTTGAGGCTAGACATTGGTGACCGCCCATCCAACCCAACAGCATACACCTTCAATATTTTTATTCGAAATTTATGCTATTCAATGCTATGTTATATAATTTGTATAATATTGGAAACAATCACTCGGTCGACTCAGCCACATTTATGTAATTATTATATTTGGTATGTTTGCAGTGGCGGATCCAGGGGCGCACCCCTACCCGCCCCCCGTTCAGGGTCCCAAAAACAAAAAACGATTTCAATTTTTTCCGGGGGAGCATAACCCCCGGACCCCGCAAAAGCATATAAGTGTCAGCTGTGATGTGTATAAATTCTTGCTAAATTCGGCGCCACCCCCCCCGTCTGTCAATTCCTGAATCCGCCACTCTAGCAAAAACACCAAAAATGAATGTTAGAATTCTACTTCCTCAAAGCTACTTTAGAAATAATATTTTTCTTTGCTGCAGGTGATGTATGCACAAAGTGTACAAGATGATTTGACCTGTGCAAATCTGTGTGCTTCAAAACGCGGGTGTGTCTACTTTGAGATGCGTTGTCAGCTGTCAAATGTTTGTCAATGGCTATGGTGTTATCTGAAACCAGATATTATATCAGCCAAATAACAAGTCATCTACACAAATGCTGACATACATTGTTCTATCCGCGGTCCAGATTTTTACAAGCGGCTATAGTTTGAGAGACTGGCAGAAAAAGTATTTGAAATTTATGGTGTCGGAAGATCATCGCAAGGGTATACATCTGAAGTCAAGTCACTTTATGCCGATATTGTGAGGGAATAGTGTAAACATCCACGTACTATTCACAAACTTGCATCACCGCTGCAATAATTAATGTCAACAATCTGTAACACTTCTGGGGTGACAAACGGTGTTTAATCCACTTAATAAAAGTTGGCAAGGTCACATGACAAATAAAAATATATAAATAGTTATTAACATGTTATACAATAAACAACTTTTTAGCTAGATTGGATGTGAATGTACTTTCTACATAGTCTAATAAGAATTTATTTGAGAGAATACTGTGTGCAAAAAGTATTTGTCAAAAAATAAAACAGTTTCTACCAAACGGTTTCCAGAGTGAGAGTTACAAAATTTAGGATGCATTTACCTCATGTTTTCAGTTCGTCATTTCGAAATTAAAAACAAGCACATGGGCTACCCACTTAAAAAAAGTTATATTCAGGTATCGCATCACAAATTGTATAGCTCTCACGATGGAAATCATTTTTACACATACAAATGTATGTGATGATACCTTGGAAAATTACTCAGATTACCAAATACCGACTGTAGTTGATGATGTATATTGGCCCAGTGTTTCTGGTGCCCCCTTGTCCCGCGTATTACGACCAGTGATCTATCCCTTTAACCCTTAAAACGCTTAATTTTTTTTATGAAAACGTTGGTGGCCAAAGGTTTTTTTTCAATTTGAAATTATCATAAATATCTTAGTTAGCTCTTTCCGATTCATTTGATTACCAATGTTATGGGTCTACGGCCATTAGAAATATTTCTAATCTTACAGTGTGGGGATGGACTTTAGTCGTCAGAATCTGACGTCGACAGATTCTGACGTCCCAATCGGACAAAATGATGAAAAATAAACACATGATTTAGGTATTGCCTTTGAAAAACGAGTCATGGTCGCACAACTTGAAATTTCAACTGGAGCCTAAAAATATATATAATAGTTGCCGTAAATATTAGATCTCAAGTAATAATGGACACAATATATTTGGAGAGAGAGAGAGCATAACGGATAACACGCTACATAATCCTTTTTGTGTCAGGCTAGAGGGGCCATAGAAGTCATATCCCATGTTAATAAGTATATTTATACATAGTGTGTTTATACATTCTTAATAAATAATGACTTATTTAAAATCATTATCGAAAATCTCAGGAGGGGGACAAAATCTTCGTATTTTTGAACATCTGCGGGAATGAATGAAACCAGCTTGAATAAGAATATATTTATTCTATTAACTATTGTATTACATTCATAAAATAGTATAGTCAAATATTTCTCTAGTGATAAATATTTTAAGAAGGCCAGTTATATGGTTAATAAAATACCAAGAATAAAGCTCGATCATCATCACTACCTGACGCATATGGCACAAATAAATTACAAAGTCCACTAGCTTCAATACAGTTTTAAAGAGGGATTTTTTTTCATGGTAAATTATTCAAGAAATCAATTGTTTTACGACTACATACAAAACTATAAATACTAAGTTGACAATTAGCACAACGATAGTTATATGTATTTATTGAGCAATGAAACAGTACAATGTGTGGTGATCTGGGGCCGTGTTCGGAAACAATATCCTAATAGTTACCCGGCAAACACAAAACATTTATATAAATCTACACAATGGTGGTTTAACCCTTACAGTGCGGGGATCGAATCTAGTCGTCAGAATCTGCCGTTTGCAGACGGTAAATTCTGACGATCAACCCTTTAACCGCCAATTTATTTAATTTGAATTTTCACCCACTTGAAAGTGTGTCTCGCTGACGCGATCCACAACTTCAAATGAGTGAAAATTATTCAGATTTGACGAAATAGAAGTCAACTCTTTTCAAATCTTGCTGGTTGATGTCACATTTTATCTTTAACATATTTAAAATGTGGTAGTTAATGTGCTAATAAAAAATGAAAACCCAAATATATGCGACACCGGCGGTTGAAGGGTTAAAGTCGATCCCCGCACTGTAAGGGTTAAATTAGGTTGTCTGATAACACGGCCTGGGGTGATTAACTACATTCAGGCTTGCATTGATGAAACAAGCACTGGAACAAGATGAAGACTCATGTATCAGACATGATTCTGTCTGACTTAAAGGGACCCCTTGGGATGAGACATTTTCAATGTTGTCAATTTTGAAAATTTAATTTATATGAAGCTATATAGCCTACTGATCTTGCCTAAAAATACGAAAAAGTCAAAAAACAATTTAAAGCACCGAAAAAGAGCGAAATAGTTGTATTTCCAGGTCGTATATTGCCATGTAAACAAAACAAGTCAGCAATATTAAGCACATTACATCACATATTCCCACGTATCAGACGGTAAGATCAGAGCAGTCGCCGCTAATTGGTGTCTCATAGTCAGGACACGACAGGACACACCTGCGGCACTGATTGTCTAACCAACGCTGGGCCGATGCCATCAGCATGTGGCCCAATGCTGTGAAAACATCCAATCGTCCTTCAGGTATACAAATAGTTTGTTTGGGTTTACTTCTGGTTACATAGAAATGTTGATTAAAAATATTTGTAAAAATATAAAAATTCTGAAAAAAATAAAAACATGATCCGTGGGATACACTACTTCAGTGCGGAATTAAAAACGAAAATTGATGTCATCCCAAGGGGCTGCTTTAAAAAGTAAATGTGAAACGATTGCATTCCAAAGTGAGTATCGGTAAAATTCAACCACTTTCTACATGAATCTTCGAACCACGAATAACATATTCTCAACATAATACTAATATATTAGTTTTTCTTTCATCTTTTATTAGCAAACGAAATACCAGCTATTAAAGACATGTTAAAGATAAAATGTGACATCAATAAGCAATATATAAAAATCGTTGACCTCCATTTTGTCAAAATCCGAATAATTTGCACTCACTTGAAATTGTGGATCGCGTCAGCGAGACGCAATTTCAAGTTGGTGGAAATTACAATTAAATAATTTGGTGGTTCAAGGGTTAGGAAAATAAGATGTTAAGCGGACTAAAATGACAGCACCATTTCTAACACCACAATACCAATAACTAGTGTGAAATATAGCAACAATGGTTGTGAAAATAATTTAAAATCAGGTGAAAATTATATACAGATGTAATTAACAATACAATAATGGCAGTCAATAAAAACCATCAAACACAATACGAGAATACTATTTTGATATGAAAATATACATGATCTTTATGAGTGTGATTCACCAGATTAGTACACAGCACAATATAATTAACACAATTCTTGCTATAATTAACCCTTTAAGCGCTGCATGATAAAATCATTTTTTCCACCCACTTGAGGTTTTGTGTCGCCCACAAATTCAAGTGGGTAAAAAATATTTATAAATATTAGGTGTACAAGCTGCATAAAAGTATATGCCAATTTTGTGCAAAATTAATGTATATTTCTGTTAAAAAAAAAATTGCGATTGACATATAGTAAGACTGAAAACGGCCATAGACGCGATCAGCACTTCAAGGGTTAACCATATGGAACGAAATATATCACAGCCTAATATATAATTGCATTTTAACCCTTACACCGCCCAGCACTACCCTGATGACATCGCAAGGCTCTGACACACTGACTGCCATGTTTTAGCGGGCTTGGCTCTACTGTGATCACCAGAGCGCGCTAGCTGACTAGGGCCAACACCGTTACCGTCTTATCGGTAGGCGGAGTCACTGTCTTTTTTACACGGGCAGCTGTTGAAAAATGGCCGTCAGTGCGGCCGAGCTCGGGTAGCCCAGCTGACGATAGTCGTTTTTAATTTGTTTCATTGGCCGATCAAATCACTGTTCCAGGGAATGAAACAAGTGTTTGCAAATGTTTGGTTTCAAATTAACCAAATATGAGTAATTTTCACCCACTAGAAGTTGTGGGTCGCGGTAGCGAGACACAACTTCAAATGGGTTGAAATTCCAATGTTTTAATTTAGCGCTTTACGGTTAAAGCAAAGGGTTGAAGCAAATTAAAAAAAAAAATATATCCCTGAAATTGATAAAATATGTTGTTCAGCTCTTTCCACGTCATTTGAATACCTATGTTATGGGTCTACGGCTATTATACATATTTTAATTCGTTCAGTGCAGGGGTCGTCTTTATACGTCCTGAAAAACCAAATAATTTAATCTGGGAAAATAACACCTTAAAATGCAGCATCACAAGGGTTGATGAAAAAACTAAAATTTATGCCACTGATGTTCAGAAAATTGAAGATTTCTCAAAATTGCCATCATTTTTGTATCAAAATCTTTTGTTCCACATATATAAGAAAAAACATCTGTGGTAGTATAGTTTTCTATTTCCTTCGTAATAAATTCCTCATTTATCCGCTCATGGACAACTTTGTCGCCATAGCGGACATTGCGAGATAGTTCCTGCAAATAATTTACTTTTTAATAAACAGTAAGCTGTGAACTAATATATTATGTACATCTCATTCCTAAACTATACAACAATAGTTTGATTGGATTATGAATACGATTAACACGTTTCATTAATAATTACCACTGATTAAAAAAGTTAAAATTTTAATTTGAACTATACTCAGTTGCTTTACATTGCAAGAAATATTGAACGAAACATTTATGAAACCAAACTACATTTCTAGACAGATGAAACTTCATAGTTCCATCTTTTTGTAATACATAGTATAGCTGTACAACTACAAAAAAAAGCATAAAAAGAACAGGGCAAGCTTTACATCCACGTGCAATAGTTCTGAATGTGATTGAGGAAATATTGCTAAAAGCTACTTGAAGCATATATAATTTTGAGGTCTGATGAAATTGGATGCTAATGAAAGTCACTTGATAACAGTTACCAGTACATACTGATTATCCCAATGGATACAATAAATTAATAAAACATATAAAACAATCTGTCATTATTAAACATGTCAATTTACAGGTACTGTATTTATTCTAATAAACTCCTGGGGTGTTAATAAGAATAGCCCCTGAGACTACAGAGGGGATGGGTGCTTGTTAGACCAGTTAATCAGGGGGTGGGCATTTATTGGAATATGGGTGTTTATTAGAATAAATATGGTATATTGAATAAATATAAAATGTTCTCACCTGACTTAGAAAATAATTAACTTTGAAGTTCCAGTAAGATGTATAACCATCAAGTTCGTCCTTACATATGATGTCAGAATAATTTTTGCAAGCATAGAAGAGTACCAAACGAGTGTAGTCATCTTCATTTTCTAACACACGACGCATAACAGACAACATTGGTGCCAAACCTGTCCCTGCTGCCAGCAGCATTATATGTTTATGCTAAAAAAATATATTTACATGCTAAAAATAAGCAAGAACAAGTGAACATAGCTTCAACATGTAGTTTACCACAAATATACATTGTGCACAAGACAAGTGCTATAAAGATCACAGTGGAATATCTCACCATTTTATCACATCATTGGTCAATTATTAACTGAAAAAACAGTCTGAGTCGATTACACGTACATAGTGCATGCCTGAGAAAAACTCCAAACATGTTGTTGAAAGACTTCGAAATCAAATCTGACTTTTAATCCATACTTTTTTTAAGCACTGATCAAAACACACAAAAACCGTGACCCAAACAAATACTTACAGAATTGGCTTTGTAGGACACGCCCCCTAGTGGACCTCTCCACTCAATACACTGTCCTATCTCCCAGGTCTTAACATACTGTGACATCTGTCCTTCTGGGTAAATCTGAAACATCATTCATGGTTATAAGAATCGGTCAGCTACTGACAAACTGATTTTCAAGTGGAACCTGCTATGTTAGAGAGAGACCACCCGTATGGCAGATAGACCACCCGTATGGCAGACCGACATGCTATGGGAGACCACCAACTGGTTCCCCAAAATTAATTTTCCCTTCACACAGACCTGCCATGAACATGATGAAGGACCAATATTTCTGTGCATTAGGGGTAGTCTCCCATAACAGGCTCCAATGTAATTGTATCCTTGTAATTGTCTCCATTAGGGGTTATCTCCCATGAAAGGGTAGGAAAATTTTGTTAGTTATAAAAGTGTCAGTTGTCAATTTTTTTTTTTGCAAACAATATGATATGTTTAAGGTACAGTACAGATCAGTCAGAATGTGTACTGTCAGAATGTTCTAAGTCCAGACATGGACAGACCGTCCTGAATTTGAACAATCAGACCATAGAGTTGATTAACTCTATGATCAGACTAAACATTTTGTTCAATATATAAATTACACATAGGCATACATTCTTAGCAGTATGCTTAGTATTTGACAGGCTTTTAGCCATCTGAAAATTGAATATGAACATGAATAGAGACAAATCTATAGGTCCCACTTCATCAAACTCACAGGTAGCCATGGTAACAGAAATGAATACAGCCATTTCAAAGGCTTATAATGTTGCATTATTAAAAATGGTTATCAGTCATCCGGACAGACTACGTAATGGATGTCATGATGAAAATGAGGAACAACATACCTTGATGATAACTTCAAAGTACCCTTGATCTGAACCGTCAGTGACTGGTGAATATTGACGCACGATGTTTCTCTCTCTGTCTCTGCATATAATTCATTTGAACCCTTTGAGCGCTACATTATCAAATTAAATTTTTTACCAACTTGGAGTTGTGTCTCGCTACCGCGAGCCACAACTTCAAGTTGGTAAAAATTCCTTAAATCTGTACAATTTGAATCTGAATATATGTCACCCTGGTAAATTTAAGGCTGATTTCCCCTTTAAAGTGTCTTGTTTGGGGGACAATTATATATGGGCTAAAAACGGCTATAGATGTGACTATCACTTTAAGAGTTAACATGTTTGAATCTGATGTTAAAAAGGTTAAGGCACTGCTGTGCATGTTTCTCAAGGGATGAGTACAGGTTATAATGAAAAAGCAGGAACTCTGAAATTTATGAGAAATTTCCACCCAAGAAGATGACAGGTCACGACAAAAAAGCGGGAAACCGCTGATCGGATCCGTGGGAAATACTCATGCCTGCAAAACATGGGTTAATACTATACTATTATTTAGTAATAATATGCTACAAGTATAATTATAATGGAAAATCCTCAAGATAGCATACTTCGCAGTCTGGTTACATGCCTGGTGGAGAAGGCCAGTACAGTGGAGCTTACTCTGCTTTTCCATTGAGAGCAACCTGCTATTGAAGATCAGCTGTCTTGAAGGACCACTTTTCCTATGCTTTAGGTGTCCAATACCAGGTTTTACTGCACCTAACTTTCCAGCACTTATAGATGATCGGACCCAAAGCTAGTTATATGGAAAATGTATCAATGGTCATCGGGTCATGTGTATTTCAGACAATTATGTTATGTTGATAAAGTATACCATGTTTACGATATGATAGAGCTAGAATTATTTGTTTATGGTACATAAGGACAACGATTTTCTGTGATGAGTAAATGCAGAATTGCTTGTTTTGATCAATTCTTTGATATTTCAATAGTAAAATTTGTAAAATAGTATTAAAAAGATACCCTGTGTTCAGTACATACACAGTATCAAATCTTCAGCATTCAATAATTTGTGTCAGTACTGGGGTCACCTGCTAGCTGCCATTAAGACAATATTAGCAGGATTGAAATGGATTTAACTCAAATGAACAAAACACAGAATTTTCCGTGGACTGGTAAAACAAAAAGTTAACAAAAATGGAAAACCTTCCTCCCTATACGTATTAAGCTTACCAGTTTTGTGCAGTCATTTTATTATTCCTCATCTGTTTTAGTATATACTGAGACAAATTAGCTAAATGCTATGTTAAAATCAAGGTAGATTTTGATATAGGCCTACACAATAAACTTTCATACCTGAGCACAAGATGTTGTGCAAGCAGTAGTTGCAAGTTAGTGCCATCTGGTAGTTTAAATCGATACCTCCAGCAACTGCTGCCCTCAGATCTTATATCACTCAGCTCAAACTTTGTATAGTGATCAACACTTATTATACCAACCTGTAGACAAAATGTATCTCATTTAAAACTGTAGACAAAATGTAAAACAAGAGCACATTCAACAATAGCCCGCCGCTATTTTATGAACCTATAATTGGGCCCACAAGGTCAAATTATTGACGTAAGTGCAAAAACTCGCATTAAATCGGCATTTTGAATTTTTTTTCAGCCGTTAAAGGGACTGGCCCAGGCTAAAATCATCAAAAAATCGGTGATTTTATTTCGGGTTCTTAATATGACCATATGATGTAAACATGTACATAGACTAGAACTGCAAATTTTTATATTTTTTGTGCTGCGCATTCATCAGTTAGACTAGATAGAGAGACGAAATTCCCGCATTTCCTATTTTTGACATGGTTGTCAATAATTATAAATCAGGAATTTTGTCTCTATATCTAGCCTAACTGGTGAATGCGCAGCACAAAAATTATAAAAAATTGCAGTTCTAGTCTATGTACATGTTTACATCATATGGTCATATTAAGAACCCGAAATAAAATCACCGATTTGTTGATGATTTTAGCGTGGGCCAGTCCCTTTAATGAACTTGTCCGAAAATTGCTTTTTATTAGCATGCATAACCAATTTGAGCAGGATAAATGAAAAAAAATTCATGTTATCGCGCCCACAAGGTCAAATTATTGTTGTAAAATGCAAAAAATCACAAAACATCGACCATTTTGAATTTTTTTTTCAGCCATTATTGAACTTGTGTCGAGAACTGGTCATTTGTAACACGCATAACATATATAGTAGTAAATCATTGCTTTACGTCACTTTTCGGCACAAAAGATCTTTTAAGTGACATTGTAATACGATAAAAACATTGTAGTCAATTGATGAGATGAATGATGTTCAGATGATGATGTGAGGTTGTAGGTGATAGGGCAGGGTGGGTTATTGAGAGCGTTTTCCTTCGCTCGCCCGATAAGGGGTTCTGGGCATGTCTAGGGGATATCCCCCAGATGGTCGGAGGCTTGGGTTTCGCTGCGCAATTTAATGCTGAAACTCTGTGGCATTTTGCGCAGCTCCGCTATCCTCGGGTCGGATAGTCCCCGGAGTAAAAATAGGAAGGATAACTCACTCTGGATAACTCCATTCATCCCACGTGAGAGACCTGATGGCAAACACGCTATTGCCAGTTATTTAAGGCTACCACGGCCTACATCAGCGCCAGTACTGATGCGGGTGCTGCATTGGCTCCGCTGTTGAGCGGAGGAACCAGGGTACTCCACTGGCAATCCGCCCGAAGATTATAGCCAGATACGAGGAGGCTGCAGCTGCCCTTGGATGATTGCTGTAGACTAGTGCTTCCGTACAATGCCGTCCACAGCATCCAACAGACGGAACAGATCCCTAATGACCCTCCCCAGATGGGGGCGAAAAGTACTACTACTAGCAATCATCCCAGTACCCCTACTGATGTACAATACATGGCGACACCACAGTACCAATAGAGCACATTCTACTTTTCTGCACTGGCTCCTCAAGCGGGACGCAGAATACATGGCGACACCACAGTAACATTAGTAGTAGTAGTAAATCATTGCTTTACGTCACTTTTCGGCACAAAAGGTCTTTTAAGTGACATTATAATACGATAAAAACGTTGTAGTCAATTGATGAGATGAATGATGTACAGATGATGATGTGAGGGTGGGGGTGATAGGGCATGGTGGGTTATTGAGAGCGTTCTCCTTCGCTCGCCCGAAAAGGGGTTCTGGGCATGTCTAGGGGATATACCCCCAGACATGCCCAGACGGCCGGAGACTTGAGTTTCGCTGTACAATCTAATGATGAAACCCTGCGGCATTTCGCGCAGCTCCGCTATCCTCGGGTCGGATAGTCCCCAGAGTAACAATAGGAAGGATCATTCCCTCTGGGTAACTCCATTCATCCCACGTGAGAGACCTAATATCAAACACGCTATTGCCGGTTATTTAAGGCTACCACGGCCTACATCAGCGCCAGCACTGATGCGGGTGCTGCATTGGCTCCGCTGTTGAGCGGAGGAACCAGGGTACGCTACTGGCAATCCGCCCGAAGATTATAGCCAGATACGAGGAGGCTGCAGCTACTAGCAATCATCCCAGTACCCCACAGTAACATTAGAGCACATCCTACTATTATGCACTGGCTCTTCCTCAGAAATTTTGGGGTTTAACATGGAACCTACCTGGTAAGTAAAAAATAATGTAAAGTTGCACAGGGGGGCCCACGAGGAAGTGACACCTACCTTTCATGGAACCTACCCACAATGTATTTTAATGAAAATGTTGCATTGGCTACAAGCAAAAACCTGCGTTTCACAGATGAGGCACCCGCTACTAAACGTTTCTAAGGGTATGTCCGAAGCGCAGAAATAAAGAAGAAAAAGAGACAAATCACAACATGTACGATTATGCGTTCACCAACGAATGTTTTGGAATGCAACAGCTGTTAGTGGACTACTCATTATGCATTGTGATTTGAAGTTTTGAGAAGCTAGTAAGTAAGTAAGTAAAATGTCTGCTTTACTTCACTTTTCGGCCAGTATGGCCATTTAAGTGAAAATTCCCAGTATTACAATATCCCATATTGTATAGTTATAGTAGTAAAGGAAAGACAAAGCTAATAAAAGCATGTTTGTACTAAAATAATCAGTTTGAAATGTTTGATATTATAATATGACGATGCTATATGTATATGTACCAGTATGGCCATTTAAGTGAAAATTACAAAGTATTACAATATCCTATATTGTATAGTAAAAGTGGTAAAATTTAGACTTGAGTTTCGCTGTACAATTTAATGATGAAACTCTGTGGCATTTCGCGCAGCTCCGCTATCCTCGGGTCGGATAGTCCCCAGAGTAACAATAGGAGAGATCACTCCCTCTGGGTAACTCCATTCATCCCACGTGAGAGACCTAATGTCAAACACGCTATTGCCGGTTATTTGAGGCTACCACGGCCTACATCAGCGCCAGCACTGATGCGGGTGCTGCATTGGCTCCGCTGTTGAGCGGAGGAACCAGGGTACGCCACTGGCAATCCGCCCGAAGATTATAGCCAAATACGAGGAGGCTGCAGCTGCCCTTGGATGATTGCTGTAGACTAGTGCTCCCGTACACTGCCGTACACAGCATCCAACAGACGGAACAGATCCCTAATGACCCTCCCCAGATGGGGGCAAAAAGTACTACTACTAGCAATCATCCCAGTACCCCCATAGTATTACAATATCCTATATTGTATAGATAAAGTGGTAAAGAAAAGATCCAACTATTAACAGCATGTTCGCACTAAAATATTCAGTTTAAAAAGTTTGATATCCTAATATGATCATGCTCTTGGCACCTATATGTAACGAGTTTGATGACATGTTGTAGCGCCAGTTTAATAAGTATAAAAATGTCAGCATAAATAATGTAAAATATGAAGTGATTATAAAATGAACGACTTATCAAGTCACTATATCTCCATGAAATTGGAGTTATTGTGTAAAAACTACAAGTCTAATAATTAAAACATCTAATAGAGGTTACATTCCCGTAGGAACTGGATAATATAACCTGTAGGGGTGTCCCTAAATACTTCAAATAAGGAATTAAACGAAAAATATTTCCTTCTGATATGCGCATATTTCGCACAACTGAGAAGGACATGCGAGTATAAAACTATACATCATTTACTACTACTAGCAATCATCCCAGTACCCCCATAGTATTACAATATCCTATATTGTATAGATAAAGTGGTAAAGAAAAGATCCAACTAATAACAGCATGTTCGCACTAAAATATTCAGTTTAAAAAGTTTGATATCCTAATATGATCATGCTCTTGGCACCTATATGTAACGAGTTTGATGACATGTTGTAGCGCCAGTTTAATAAGTATAAAAATGTCAGCATAAATAATGTAAAATATGAAGTGATTATAAAATGAACGACTTATCAAGTCACTATATCTCCATGAAATTGGAGTGATTGTGTAAAAACTACAAGTCTAATAATTAAAACATCTAATAGAGGTTACATTCCCGTAGGAACTGGATAATATAACCTGTAGGGGTGTCCCTAAATACTTCAAATAAGGAATTAAACGAAAAATATTTCCTTCTGATATGCGCATATTTCGCACAACTGAGAAGGACATGCGAGTATAAAACTATACATCATTTTGTTCAGTAGATCACAGGGATCACATAGATGTTTTTTTTTAATATTTTGAAAATTAATGAAGGTATGAACGACAAAAAGTAAGTAAGTAAGTAAAATGTCATTTTTACTTCAATTTTCGGCCAGTATGGCCATTTAAGTGAAAATTCCTAGTATTACAATATCCTATATTGTATAGTAAAAGTGGCAAAGAAAAGATCCAAGTAATAACAGCATGTTCTCACTAGAATATTCAGTTTAAAAAGTTTAATATGCTAATGTAGTAGTAGTAAATCATTGCTTTACGTCACTAGTAGTAGTAGTAAATCATTGCTTTACGTCACTTTTCGGCACAAAAGGTCTTCTAAGTGACATTATAATACGATAAAAACGTTTTAGTCAATTGATGAGATGAATGATGTACAGATGATTATGTGAGGGTGGGGGTGATAGGGCATGGTGTGTTATTGAGAGCGTTTTCCTTCGCTCGCCTGATAAGGGGTTCTGGGCATGTCAAGGGGATATACCCCCAGACATGCCCAGACAGCCGGAGACTTGAGTTTCACTGTACAATTTAATGATGAAACTCTGTGGCATTTTGCGCAGCTCCGCTATCCTCGGGTCGGATAGTCCCCATAGTAACAATAGGAAGGATCACTCTCTCTGGGTAACTCCATTCATCCCACGTGAGAGACCTAATGTCAAACACGCTATTGCCGGTTATTTAAGGCTACCACGGCCTACATCAGCGCCAGCAATGATGAGGGTGCTGCATTGGCTCGGCTGTTGAGCGGAGGAACCAGGGTACGCCACTGGCAATCCACCCGAAGATTATGGCCAGATACGAGGAGGCTGCAGCTTCCCTGTAGACTAGTGCTTCCGTACAATGCCGTACACAGCATCCAACAGACGAAACAGATCCCTAATGACCCTCCCCAGATGGGGGCAAAAAGTACTACCACTAGCAATCATCCCAGTACCCCGCTTTACGTCACTTTTCGGCAAAAAAGGTCTTTTAAGTGACATTGTAATACGATAAAAACGTTGTAGTCAATTGATGAGATGAATGATGTGAGGGTGGGGGTGATAAGGCATGGTGGGTTATTGAGAGCGTTTTCCTTCGCTCGCCCCCCAGACATGCCCAGACGTCCGGAGACTTGGGCTTCGCTGTGCAATTTGATGCTAAAACTCTGTGGCATTTCACGCAGCTCCGCTATCCTCGGGTAACAACTGTCCGATATGCGCTTTACTTGATACTGGTTCGATGGTGAGCACGATAGCGGAAAGGTTTGTTCCTAAGCTGAAATTTTATGTTAAACCGTTTGGTGATTTAATTCGTGTTGAAGGTGCTGGTGGACATAGTATCCAGTACTCGGGCTACGTTGAGTAAGTAAAATGTCTTCTTTACTTCACTTTTCGGCCAGTATGGCCATTTAAGTGAAAATTACAAAGTATTACAATATCCTATATTGTATAGTAAAAGTGGTAAAGAGAAGATCAAACTAATAACAGTATGTTCGTATTAAAATATTCATTTTAAAAAGTTTGATATGATCATATGATGGTGCTCCTGGCACCTTTATGTAACGAGTTTAATGACATGTTGTAGCGCTCGGGCTACGTTGAACCGAATTAAAATTTTCAGACTTGCGTACAGAAGCTGTCGATGCTCTGTTTTTAGTTGTTCCTGATACAGGATACCATAGCTCTGTACCCATCTTGGTCAGGACCAATATTTATCTAAGGTTGTTTCGCCAGATAATCGAAATGTGTCTACTGCTTGGTGCCTAGCGATGCACAGTTTGTCAGCGCAGGACAAGCTACGTAGCTGTACAGATACCCTAGGACAAGTTAGAACAACCAGAGCAGTTACCATTCCGGCCGATAGCCGTATTGCTGTTAGTGGCTTAGCCCGTGCGGCATCGGGTATTCTTTTGCCACATGTATGCAGATTAATGTTTTGATGAAGGATTCAGACACCGCACATCTTCCGAGTAGGTTAATGATTACCCCTGGCATTCGTATTTTGAAACCCGCGAGAGCTGTTGAGAGGGTTGCGGTCGAGGTGACAAATATGACCGGACACGCTGTGACTTTACCCGCGAAGAGCTGTCTGTGCAAGCTGCATCACGTAGATGTATTACCTCCGAATAAGTCACAAACTGATAATACCATTGATGACTTTAGCAATAAATTTGTCGAGTCATTGAAAACCAACCTGAACTCTGATCAGGTGAAGGAAGTCTGGGATATGATAGGTCGCTGGATCGACATATTTTCTCAGCATGACATGGACTTGGGTCACGCCAAATCGGTGACCGCACCGTATTCGTTTAACCGATAATACCCCCTTTAGAGAGAGACCGAGGCGAATTCCTTTGAATATGATCGAGGATGTGTGCAAACATCTTCAGGAGATGGCCGACTAAGGCGTGATTCGTCGTAGTCCCTATGCGTCGAATATAGTCTTGGTGAAGAAAAAGGATGGAAGTCTCCGGTTTTGCGTTTACTCCCGGTAATCTCGGTTTTTGGGAGTGCAATGCTATTACGTTTGGGTGCACGAATGCCCCAGCAACATTTCAAAGGCTGATGTAGTAGTAGTAGTAGTAAATAAATGCTTTACGTCACTTTTCGGCACAAAAGGTCTTTTAAGTGACATTGTAATACGATAAAAACGTTGTAGTCATTTGATGAGATGAAATGATGTACAGACGATGATGTGAGGGTGGGGGTGATAGGGCATGGTGGGTTATTGAGAGCGTTTTCCTTCGCTCGCCCGATAAGGGGTTCTGGGCATGTCTAGGGGATATACCCCCAGACATGCCCAGACAGCCGGAGACTTGAGTTTCGCTGTACAATTTAATGATGAAACTCTGTGGCATTTTGCGCAGCTCCGCTATCCTCGGATCGGATAGTCCCCAGAGTAACAATAGGAAGGATCACTCCCTCTGGGTAACTCCATTCATCCCACGTGAGAGACCTAATGTCAAACACGCTATTGCCGGTTATTTAAGGCTACCACAGCCTACATCAGCGCCAGCACTGATGCGGGTGCTGCATTGGCTCCGCTGTTGAGCGGAGGAACCAGGGTACGCCACTGGCAATCCGCCCGAAGATTATAGCCAGATACGAGGAGGCTGCAGCTGCCCTTGGATGATTGCTGTAGACTAGTGCTTCCGTACAATGCCGTAACAGCATCCAACAGACGAAACAGATCCCTAATGACCCTCCCCGAATGGGGGCGAAAAGTACTACTACTAGCAATCATCCCAGTACCCCTTCAAAGACTGATAGAATTCTGTATGAGTGACTTATATTTGTCCTCACGTTTACTTTACCTTGACAATATCGTTGGTTTTAGCAAGACATAAGAAGAGCATATTGAAAAGCTCGAGGAAGTGTTTCAGCGCCTCCGTGATGAAGGTAGTAGTAGTAAAAAGATAAGATATAAGATAAGATAAGATAAATTTTATTTTAGATCGGTTCATTTCACAGAAAACATTAGCCAGAGGCTAGTCAGCCGATCGTTATTTAAAAATCAACAATATGACAAACATAACACATCATACATCACAGATAATTGCACATATAAAACATTAAACATTCCTTAAGATTCAGATTATAAGTCTTAAAATACACATCAGATTAATTTAAAAATACTTGTCATTTCGCAACTTTGCATTTTATCACAGATAGCTTCGTTTCCCTCTTTATGGTTATACATTATAATAATTTAAAATACATTTGTATTATTTATATAAAAAGTTATTTATTTACATTTAAAAATTGTTATTTCATACAAATTTACCTACTTACATTTTTATAATTTAGTTAAATTAAATTAAAATTACATTATAAGACATTTTATAGTGAAATTTTAGGATCCCATATAGGTGTACCCATTCCATTTTTTTAATAGGGACCTTGAAACCTGGTAGAGATGAAGCTGTTCTGGTTTGTATGGGGAGTGTATTCCAAATCCTCGGTGTTTTGTACATAAATGAATTTAGACCATGTCGTGTAGACTTAAAAAAAGGCAAAAGTAATTTTGAATCTCTGGTTGGGGTGATTAGGTTGTGCATAATTTTATAAGTAAGAGTTGCAATGCTTCTTTCTCTACCAAGTTTCAAAGAGGGCAACTTAGATATGGACAGGAGACCATTATAATCACTAGTATAGTCTCCATGTACAAATCTAAGAGCCCTTTCCTGTATTTTTTCCATCTTTGTCATACTGCCTAATCCACAGAAGTGCCAGACTACACTACAGAACTGAAAGTGGCATAAAATAAATGCTCTAAATATCGCCATTCTATCATTTTTGTTTATGAATTTAGAAAGTCGCTTGAGAACATTAAGATGATTTCCAGTTTTTTGCAAATGTGTGATATGTGGTTTTCAAAATTTAATTTAGAGTCTAAGTGTACACCAAGAAGTTTCACAACATCGTCTGGAATTATAGTAACATTATCAAGATCAAATGTAAAATTTTCCTCTTTACAGTTCAGGAATAAAGCCTGGAACTTCTGTGGATTAGCAAGCATTAGATTGCGGGTGAACCATTCTATTGCAAGATTTAATTCAGCCCGCAAAACTTCAACCACCTGTTGTTTTGTTGGTTGTTCTGAGCATATGGTATTATCGTCAGCATAGTTAACTAGATCAGCCCTGGCGATGAAGTGGAACATGTCATTGATAAATATATTAAAAAGTATCGGACCAAGAATAGAGCCTTGCGGTACCCCTTTTAAAATGTCCTTCCATTCGCTTGTAGCGTTGCCAATTTTGACCCTCTGTTGTCGATTAGTGAGGTACGATTTCAATAATTTTAGGCTGTTTGTGGTTATTCCATATGCATCAAGCTTTGCTGTCAACAAATCATGATGCATACAGTCAAACGCTTTGCTGAGATCCATAAGAATGGCCCCAGCACATTTATTTTTTCTAAAAGTTGACTTCCACTTCTCCACCAAGGCTAATAGAGTATCCTGACAGCTGTAACCACTCCTAAAAGCTGACAGCGACTCATGGAATATACCTTCAAAATATTCATTGAGTCTATTCGCTATTACCCTCTCAAATATTTTAGAGAGACATGGCAGAATACTAACAGGTCTGTAATTTTCTTTGGAGAGGTTGTCAGCCTTTTTGAATACAGGTGTAACTTGAGCCCTTTTAAGGCTGCCAGGAAAAATTTCTTCGTCGAGGGCATTGTTGATCATTCCAGTCAGAACATTTGAAATTTGAGGCCGAGCAATTTTTATCAATTTTGGTGGGATTTGGTCTGGCCCGGTAGACTTTTTAGGATTTAGTGATTTTATAATTTTGGTAATTTCTCCTTCTGTAGTATGCCTAAACGTGTGAGATGAGTTAGGTGCCAAATTGTTTTTTATAGTAGTAAATCATTGCTTTACGTCACTTTTCGGCACAAGTAGTAGTAGTGAATCATTGCTTTACGTCAATTCTCGGCACAAATGGTCTTTTAAGTGACATTGTAATACGATAACAAGAGGACTGAAGTCCTATATCATCCCCAGCCATAAATTAGGTTAGAGTTTTTTGCGGTCACAAATATTTAAAAAGTCGACTTGTGGTGGCCATTTTAAATATCAGTAAAATCACCTGCACATTATTTCTGACTTCAATATTTGAGTTTTTGCGCCCACAAAAAATTATAAAGTTTATGCATGGCGGCCATTTTGAATTTCCGTATAATCTGAAAAAATCCCATGCACATCTCCATATCGTGGGGAATGTGATTGTAAAATTTGATTAAATCATGACATAAGTTTTTGTGTTTTTGCGACAACAAAAAATTGAAATTTATCCGTGGTGGCCATTTTGAATTTCAGCAAAACCTTGTAAAATCACTTGCACATCTCTATAGTGTGGGAAATGTGATTGTAAAATTTGTATAATTTCTGACGTTAAGTTTTTGTGCCTACAAAAAAACTGGCGGCCATTTTGAATTTTGGTAGTATCTTTAAAAAATCAATTGCACATGCACATATAGCTAGAAATGTTTGGAAAAAAATGCCAAAACTAATTTTTTGAGGTTTCCCGCCAACTAAAAAATTGAGGTTGGTCCGTGGCGGCCATTTTGAATTTCAGTAAAACCTTGAAAATGTCACCGGCACATCTCCATATGGTGGGGAATGTGATAGTAGAATTTTAATAATTTCTGACGTTAAGTTTTAGAGTTTTTGGACCCACAATTTTTTTGGAGTTGACCTCTGGCGGCCGTTTTGAATTTTGGTAGCATCTCTTAAAAATCACTTGCACATCCCCATGTTGCTAGGAATGTCATGTTAAAATTTCAAAAAAAATTAACTAGTCGTTCTTAAGTTTTTGCGCCCACAAAAAAACCTGACGCCGAACAGAATCCTGCGCGACTAAAATCCCCCTTCCCCTACGGACGGGGGATAAAAACGTTGTAGTCAACTGATGAGCTGAATGATGTACAGATGATGAACATTTACTTTTACTCCGCAACCAAAAAACAAGATTTTTAAGTTTTTCACATTTAATGACATGCATAAAAAAAAGTTGCCTTCTGTAAAGCATAATAATACATGAGGGATTCCATAATTTTGTGCTATTTTACAGTCCCAGCATTAAAGCGTACATTTCTGGCGTCTTATTATCAATTTCAATAACCAAAATGAAATATATATAATGATTAGTATATATTTGATATAATTATATTCTAAAATATATTAATTTGGCAAAATTTTGACATTTGTTATTTATTTAATATGGACAGGGGTTATGAGAAGGCCTTGTCCCAAGCGTGTTGCATCATGATTAAATTATTTTTTCTGGTGTATTAACCATGGTTTCAGTCAAAATTTCCAACATTGTATAAAATATTGATATGGATGAGAGTTCTCCCCCAAGAGAAGAAGATTCGGTAGAGAAAAGCTGTCCAAATGGACGATGTCATCATCTGATCATTCCAAGAAGATTGTTGGACCAGTTCACTTGTGCTGTACACAGCAATACCATTGTGTCTGTGGAAACTCTGGGCTTTTTATGCAGTGTCTATGACGATGTAGGTTTAAGTGTAACGTATTGATAATTTTCGTATATCTGACGCTAGTGGAATAACGTGAGACCGACATTCATCTGAACGAGTCATGAGAGGAGACTCCAGAATATCTGACACTTTTGAAATAACGCGAGACCGCCATATATCAATAATAATGATGAACAATGTCTTAATGACATTACATTTTTTGCAGTAAGTAAGTAAAATGTTTTCTTTATGGCACTTTTCAGCACTAACACCACGGTCGTTCAGTGTTTAGAGGGCCAATTGAGCCAACCGCCATTCAGTTATATTTTTCACATATAATTTATCAGAATCCAATCACACAACTCAAGATCAAGACTCAGACAGTGGGTCAAATGGCGAATTCTGACTAAACCGATAGATGTGGAGCATGCCACTTGGAGGGAGATGATCACGACGACGAAGGAGAGGTTCTATGGATCCAGTGTGAAGGCGGGTGCAGTCAATGGTACATGTACGTCACCTTTAGCGAAAGGCATACAGAGTCTCCCAATGGAACTGGAAGTAAGTGGGTTTGCTTGAAGTGCAAACTGAGTGACATCACCGATCAGTGGGAGGATCAGGAATCCGGCTGGAAGGCTCAAAGCAAGCGTCTAGGAAGTGTGGAGAAGATGTTAAAAAAGCTTACTGAAAAGAAGGAAAATGAGGTGATTAATCTTTGGAAACTAATCATGGAAGCGGATAAGGCCAATGGTGAGCTCTCCACCGAAGCTAGATTGGCGAAGGAAGAGAAGAGGGCTTGGTTCAGTAACAAGCAAAGCCTAGAGACAAGACTGAATTCTGCGAAGACTAAAAAAACCCGGTTGGCGGCGGACCTCGTCCTCGAAAAGCAGCTGCGAGAAAAGCTGCAGGTCGAGTTGGATCAAGCCAAGATAGCAGCCCGCCAAAAGAGTTCTCCCCCAAGAGAAGAAGATTCGGTAGAGAAAAGCTGTCCAAATGGACGATGTCATCATCTGATCATTCCAAGAAGATTGTTGGACCAGTTCACTTGTGCTGTACACAGCAATACCATTTTGTTTGTGGAAACTCTGGGCTTTTTATGCAGTGTCTACGACGATGTAGGTCTAAGTGTAACGTATTAATAATTCTCGTATATCTGACGCTAGTGGAATAACGTGAGACCGACATTCATCTGAACAAGTCACGAGAGGAGACTTCAGAATATCTGACACTTTTGGAATAACGTGAGACCGCCATTATATCAATAATAATGATGAACAATGTGTTAATGCCATCACATCTTTTGCATTAAGTAAGTAAAATGTTTTCTTCACTGCATTTTTCAGCACTAACACCACGGTCGCCTGCTTATAAGTCGGAACCAATCACCACACATCTTACAAGAGGAATGTTGGGAGTATCGCAATTGGAAAAACGTTTAATTTCACAGCATTATTTCACCGGCATGCCCCTTTATTGCTCACAAAAAAGACAATAGAAATCATATGATACTGTAAGAAAAGCTGTCCAAATGCACGATGTCATCATCTGATCATTCCAAGAAGATTGTTGGACCAGTTCACTTGTGCTGTACACAGCAATACCATTTTGTCTGTGGAAACTCTTGGCTTTTTATGCAGTGTCTATGACGATGTAGGTCTAAGTGTAACGTATTGATAATTGTCGTATATCTGACGCTAGTGGAATAATGTGAGACCGACATTCATCTGAACGAGTCACGAGAGGAGACTTCAGAATATCTGACACTTTTGGAATAACGCGAGACCACCATTATATCAATAATAATGATGAACAATGTGTTAATGACATCACATTTTTTGCATTAAGTAAGTAAAATGTGTTCTTCACGGCATTTTTCCGCACTAACACCGCAGTCGCCTGCTTATAAATCGGAACCAATCACCACACATCTTACAAGAGGAATGTTGGGAGTATTGCAATTGGAAAAACGTTTGATTTCACAGCATTATTTCACCGGCATGCCCTTTTATCGCTCACAAAAACGATGACAGAAATCGTATGATACTGTAGGAAAAGCTGTCCAAATGGACGTTGTCATCATCTGATCATTCCAAGAAGATTGTTGGACCAGTTCGCTTGTGCTGTACACAGCAATACCATTGTGTCTGTGGAAACTCTGGGCTTTTTATGCAGTGTCTATGACGATGTAGGTCTAAGTGTAACGTATTGATAATTGTCGTATATCTGACGCTAGTGGAATAACGTGAGACCGACATTCATCAGAACGAGTCACGAGAGGAGACTCCAGAATATCTGACACTTTTGGAATAACGCGAGACCACCATTATATCAATAATAATGATGAACAATGTGTTAATGACATCACATTTTTTGCATTAAGTAAGTAAGATGTGTTCTTCACGGCATTTTTCAGCACTAACACCACAGTCGCCTGCTTATAAGTCGGAACCAATCACCACACATCTTACAAGAGGAATGTTGGGAGTATCGCAATTGGAAAAACGTTTGATTTCACAGCATTATTTCACTGGCATGCCCTTTTATCGCTCACAAAAACGACGATAGAAATCGTATGATACTGTAGGAAAAGCTGTCCAAATGGACGATGTCATCATCTGATCATTCCAAGAAGATTGTTGGACCAGTTCACTTGTGCTGTACACAGCAATACCATTTTGTCTGTGGAAACTCTGGGCTTTTTATGCAGTGTCTATGACGATGTAGGTCTAAGTGTAACATATTGATAATTGTCGTATATCTGACGCTAGTGGAATAACGTGAGACCGACATTCATCTGAACGAGTCACGAGAGGAGACTCAAGATTATCTGACACTTTTGGAATAACGCGAGACCACCATTATATCAATAATAATGATGAACAATGTGTTCATGACATCACATTTTTTGCAGTAAGTAAGTAAAATGTTTTCTTTATCGCACTTTTCAGCACTAACACCACGGTCGTTCAGTGTTTAGAGTGCTGATTGAGCCAACCGCCATTCAGTCATATTACTCACATATAATTCATTAGAATCCAATCACACAACTCAAGATCAAGACTCAGACAGTAGGTCTAATGGCGAATTCTGACAAAACCGATAGATGTGGAGCATGCCACTTGGAGGGAGATGATCACGACGGCGAAGGAGAGGTTCTATGGATCCAGTGTGAAGGCGGGTGTAGTTAATGGTACATGTACGTCACCTCTTGCGAAAGGCATAGAGAGTCTCCCAACGGAACTGGAAGTAAGTGGGTTTGCTTGAAGTGCAAGCTGAGTGACATCACCGATCAGTGGGAGGATCAGGAATCCGGCTGGAAGGCTCAAAGCAAGCGTCTAGGAAGTGTGGAGAAGACGTTAAAAAAGCTTACTAAAAATAATGAAAATGAGGTGATTAATCTTTGGAAAGATTGGCAAAGGAAGAGAAGAGGGCATGTTTCAGTAACAAGCAAAGCCTAGAGACAAGGCTGAATTCTGCGGAAACCCGGTTGGTGGCGGACCTCGACCTCGAAAAGCAGCTGCGAGAAAAGCTGCAGGTCGAGTTGGATCAAGCCAAGATAGCAGCTCGCCAAAAGAGTTCTCCCCCAAGAGAAAAAGATTCGGTTGAGCACTCACAGCACAGTAGGAGTCCAGAAAACACAGGTGACAAGCCAAAACGGGAAAGCGTACACTACAGACCTGAGCAAGGAGCCGGTTGTGTCATCCCACTTAGTTAACTGACGCTAGAGGAAGAAGTTAAGATCTCAAGAGCGGATATCTCGAAAGAAGTCCCCTCCTGCAGAAGAAGGCTGGAGGAGGGGAATCTGCTAGACTACACCAGTTGAGGGTCTATCATGAAATGAGAGCAATTCGCGAATCAGGTCATCCAGTAGGACAAGCTCAGTGAAACTGAACTTGTACTTCCCAGATTGTTGGTCGTCTCGGATGATTGGATGGCGCTAATCTCGAGCCCTGCCATATCCCAGACCAAAAACGGAGAATGGGGGCCCGGGGGACTTGAACCGTACAGACTGGGTGAGTTATTACCATAAAATGATAATTATGTGTCTGTGTGATATTTATTTTCTGCTGAACAACTACCATTGCTGCCATTTTATACTTTTTTAAAAGTATTACCCTTTTTTCACCTAAAGTGCTTTTTTATACTTTTTTGGAGCAAAATACGTTTGAAATACTTTTTTCCGGTGAGAATATTTTTTTATTCAATTATATGTTTTATTTAGGGTTTATTGATATTGTTAACATTACACAATTTTGGTTAATTCATATTCCTGTGATGTGCTTGGCATCTCACGCCTCGAAGTACGTAGTTCTATTCCACATAGTTCAAAACTGATGTTCAGTGGAGGCATCTCTATGAAGACAGTGTCTTGTGAAATGGTTTCTGTATCTAATTTCAAATTAAATATATACACAGGGTAGGCTACTCTGCAAGCACACTCTACAAGGAGATGCCCACATCACTCCAAATGCCTCCTTATAAAAATCAAAGCTAGTATGCTATTGGTCTTTTTTACGTCTTAGATTTTTAGTGGACATTTCAGTTTTGCTTATTTTGGCTATCATCAAAATTAGGTAATAGGGCCTATAGCTATACAGCTCAAAATTTACCTTTTGGGTGTGCTCGCATACATTCAACAATATCCAAGATGGCCGACCAAATGTATTTATGTCAGGATGTTCAGTCCGGGTAGAAATACATGTTGGTTACTATCTTCAAAATGATTAGCTGTAGGATACAATACTATAAAGCAAAATGATGCCCTTATGGGCATCTTACGTTGATGAGACATGTCTAATCAAAGGATTTCTTATTATAAATGGCGAGTGGTTCTCTATAATTAATGTATTTTGGCTGCCAAATCTATGTGGGGTGAAGACGCAAGCTTTGCCCCTCAGGCAAATCTAGTTTGTAAATGTAGCTATTGCTGTGCACACTTCTGTTCTCATTTACCATATGAGGTTTGAAACACCAACGAGAATGATTTAGGTTTGGTACATTAGGTCGATGATTTTATTGATGATTTTTATGGAGGCTAGATAGCAGCATACCTAGCATTTAAACTTTGTTTGTATTTTGCAGGTGCAGTGCAGAGAAATCCTCTATGTAAACATGTAACGGATAATGAAATCATGTATGTTGAGCGAGATTTGCTGAGGTTTCCGAAGACCGGTCTGGAGGGAGGAATACCAGACGACACAACAGCGTAACATTATCAAGTGCTCCAAATGTTGAAATTTTAATGACAGTGCCAGTAATTTTAGACAACTTATTGTATTTAATAAATCACAGAAAACTATTTTACCAATTTTCAAATTAACCCTTAAAATGCTATAGGAGACACGTGCTCTCAATGTGTTAGGCTGAATACTAGCTCTGATCGGGATAAAATATTGATGATGATATCCCGATTGATAACATTTTGACTCCCAAAACCAAGTGTGTGCCTAAAATTACACTAGACCCTGCAAAGCTTTCCAGTCCCGAGACAATAAGATCAGTAGCAACATGTAAAAGCACTCAATTACTCGTATACAAAACAGCTGCAGTTACCGACGGAGACAGAAACACAAAAGGTCGGGGAAATGTGCACCTAAAATCTGTACGAAAAAATCGCTGGGTAACCGGCCTCTAAAAAGAGAAGTAAGGCAGAAGTAAGAAAGTAAATAAAATGTCTTTTTTACGTCATTTTTCGGCCAGTATGGCCATTTAAATGACAATTCAAATTAAAATAATATCATATCTTGAACAGTAAAACCCAAGTCTCCGGCCGTCTGGGCATGGCTGGATCCCCTAGACATGCCCAGAACCCCTTATCGGGCGAGCAAAGAAAAACGCTCTTAATAACCCACCATGCCCTATCACCCCCACCCTCACATCATCATCTGCACATCATTCATCTCATCAATTGACTACAATGTTTTTATCGTATTACAATATCACTGAAAATACTTTTTGTGCCGAAAAGTGATGTAAAGCAATAATTTACTACTACTACTGAACAGTAAAGGTGATAAAGTAAAAAGACCAAACTGATAACACTAAGTATGACCCTCCCTGGATGGGGGCGAAAAGTACTACTACTAGCAATCATCCCAGTACCTCAGTTATTATGTCATGCTAGTAAAGTAAGCAAATGTGTTTTTTTATGTCATTTTTCGGCCAGTATGGCCATTTAAATGACAATTCCTAGTACTACAGTATCCTATATTGTATAGTAAAGAGTGATAAAGAAAAGACCAAACTAATAACAGCACGTTCGCACTAAAATATTCAGTTTAAAAAGTTTGATATGTTGATATGATGATGCTCCTGGCACCTACATGTGGCGAGTTTGATGACATGTTGCAGTGCATGCACTACAATACAGTTTAATGAGTATACAAATTGGAGTTTGTTATTATGTCATGCTACAATGTGTGCCACACAACTGGTCTTTATAGATTTACTTTGAACACAGATTTCAGATAACAACATTTTCAGAAAAACTCCCAGTTTAGCCCTGGGTTAAATAGAAAACTCGGTGATTCAATTGTATGTATACTTGGCCTTAAACTAAATCTCTTTTTTGGTCAATACTTCAAAATTCTGCTTTCACTTCAGCCAACAGCTATATCTAAAAGTGTTCACGATGACTGTTTGCATATGGAGCACTGAATTTTTCCCTTTACTTTTTGCTACAACGCAGTTTAATGAGCTTAACAAGAGCACACTCGACAATAGACCGCCGCCATTATTGAACTTGAAGCCATTATTGCGGCCACAAGGTCAAATTATTGACGTAAAATGCAAAAAATCGCAATAAATCAGCTATTTTGAATTTTTTTCAGCCATTAATGAACTTGTCCAAGAACTGCTTATTAGTAACATGTATAACTTTTCAAGTTATCGCGCCCACAAGTCAAAAGGCGAAAAATCGCAATAAGTCGGCCATTTTGAATTTTTGTTTTGGCCATTATTGAACTTGTCCAAGAACTGGTCATTAGTAACATGCATAACAAATTTGGGAAGGATACATGAAAAACTTTCCAAGTTATCGCGCCCACAAGTAAATGTTACCGCCGACGACGCCGAACTTCAATTGCAAAAACCCACCTTTTTAAATTTAAATTAAAAGGCGGGCTAAAAATTGGAGTTTGTTATTATGTCATGCTACAATGTGTGCCACACAATTGGTCTTTATAGAACTACTTTGAACAAAGATTTTGGATAACAACATTTTCAGAAAGCTCCCAGTTTAGTCCTGGGTTAATTAGAAAAATCAACCAGTGGTTCAGTTGTATGTATACTTGGCCTTAAACTAAATTCCTTTTTTGATCAATTCTTCAACATTCTGCTTTTACTTCAGCCAACAGCTATATCTAAGACTATTAAAGTGTTCACGATGACTGTTTGCTTATGGAACACTAAATGTTTCCCTTCACTTTTTGCTATCAGATTAAGGAACGAAGTTCAAGGAACTTTTTCCTTTATTTTTCAAAAAATTGCTTTTTCTCTATTCTAAAAAAACACGATGCATAATCTGCTAAGTATGTTTTTCACTCTAATATCAAATGTACCAATTATTTATCACTAAATGTATAAATTTTCTTAACAGCTCGGCAAAATTCCACTATTCTCCTATCCCCTCAAGCTCTACCATAATACAATCTGAGAAGGATATATGCAACATGTGAATGCTGCTGATGATGTTAAGTCCCTGCCTCAATTTAGCGAGAAAATAGCTTGCGTTCTTAGAGAAGGGATACTTTTATGGAGGAATGCTCTATCATGTTCTCTCTGTTGGGAACCCTTTATCAAAAAATGATTATGACGATTTTGGGAGAGCGATGTATAATAAATACCCTTGCATTTCTTTCCCATTTTGGGGAGGTTGGGTGTCACATCCTCGTGGTCCCCCCTGGGCAACTTCATAGAAGCCCAAGAACACCCAGTCATTGCGACAGACGTATTATCAGTATTTGTTTGTGTTTTTTGTATTATGTGAGATTATTGATGTTCTTTTTCACTCTCTAGTATCAATTTCAGCTCACATTCTTTGTATTTGTCATTATTTTTGACATACATTTCATTGTTTTTAATAATGTTTTTTCTGTGACATCCTGGCGGATAATGCAGTATGTCGGAGAGAAATCATTGCCATATAATAAGCTTGTGGTTCTCACAGTATTGATGTTCTTCTCCACTCTTTAGTACTAATTTTTCGGTCAAATTCTCTGTGGCATCCTGGTGGATGGTAGGCCTACGGGATGTCAGAAGGAGACCATTGATATACGATTAGCTTGTGGTGACTTGCAGGGCTCTCACGGTTTGTGATCGGTCTGTCGACATGATCCTCAACTGTGGCAACACTGTAAGTGTGCTCATACTTTCTTTATAATTTGTTATTTCGTAATTTGTTTCTCATCATGTAGACTGTTTTTCCCCTGTATTGATGTCCCTCAATGTGTATGTCGTACAGTGGGTTTACTCTCTTTGATTTGTGCTAGGTGATTTCTCTGGGGTGTCTGCCATCCGCAGATTGATCCCCCAGCACATACTTTGTATGTATACAGAACTGTTTGAAGTATATTAGTGAATCGTCATTGATTGATTTAACAGGGTTGTAACTATCAATTTACTAATAATTTATAATGGTATGGACGCAGTCTGTCTTGTTGTTCATTGTCTATTGTTTGCAAAATTTGCATAACTTGTGCATATACTATTGACCTAATTTATTTTGTGTATTGGCGCAGGTGCTGTCTCAGGTTTTTAAATAGTAAGTAAGTAAGTAAGTAAAATGCTTTACTTCACTTTTCGGCCAGTATGGCCATTTAAGTGAAAATTCCAGGTATTACAATATCCCATATTGTATAGTTAAAGTAGTAAAGGAAAGACAAAGCCAATAAAAGCATGATCGTATTAAAATATTCAGTTTAAAATGTTTGATATGATAAGATGACGATGCTCCTGGCACCTATATGTAACGAGTCTGATGACATGTTGTAGCGCCTGCACTATAACACAGTTTAATGAGTATAAAAATATCAGTATAAATAATGTAAAATATAAAGTGATTATAAAATGAACGACTTATCAAGTCACTATATCTCCATGAAATTGGAGTGATTGTGTAAAAACTACAAGTCTAAGTCCAATAATTAAAACATAGAATATAGGTTACATTCCCGAAGGAACTGAATAATAAAACCAGCAGGGGTGTCCCTGAATAGCTCAAATGAGGAATTAAATGCAAAATACTTCCTTCTGATGTGCGCATATTTCGCACAACTGAGAAGGACATGTCTTACAGTGAGACGAGTATTGCAGCACATTGGTCGCAATTCTCCTCTCAATAAATAGCCGTTTGTGAAATAGGCATGGCCAATTCTGGCCCTGCATAAGACAACGTCATCTCTTCGGCGTTCCATTGGTGTAAAAGATCGCTTAATGATTGGTTGTACCTCGAACAATTTGCTGGTGACATTGATGTTCCATTCACCTTGCAAAATGTCATCAAGGTAGACCGAGATGTTATACTTGAAATCAGTATATGGTATATAATAAAACTGTTTTGTCTTATCCAGGGCAGCCTTGGCCAAAACATCAGCCCGTTCATTACCCTGTATTCCAATATGGCTGGGTACCCAGCAAAAAATAATGTCCTTGTGCCCAGACAAGTAGTGACACATATGCAAAATATTGGAAACAATTGGGTTGTTGAGTTTTTGACTCTTAAGAGCCTGCAATGAAGATAGCGAGTCTGTGATGATCATGAACTCCTCGTCATTACTATCCCATATGTATTCGATGGCAGCTTCAATAGCTAACAGCTCTGCTGTGCAAATTGAAGCCTCATCGTTAATGCGGCAGCTAAATTCATGATCATCACAGACAAAGGACATAGCTGTCCTCTTGTCTTCCTTTGATCCGTCAGTATACACCTTCCGGTGCCTCGGAAATCTACAAAAAAGCTCTAGCAACATGCTCTGGAAGACAAGGGGACAGGTGTCTCCTTTCCTGAGATCTGAGAGGTTAAAAAGTATATTAGGCTGTTGGAGAAGCCAGGGTGGACATTCTGGTGGGCGCACAACGCTAATTGCGTCGAGCTCCACCTCCATGTCCTCCAGATGGGGTTGAAGCCTTATACCCAAAGTAGGTATAGTCCCTGGCTTGTTGTTAAACAGTCTCTTGTACTCTGGGTTGACAACACACGAGTATGCCGGGTTCTCAGGATTTGCTTTCATCTTCATATAGTATTGCAGGCTCAGCTTCAACCGGCGAGTCTCTAAAGAGGGCTCACCGGTCTCCACCTGAAGACTTTCGATTGGTGATGTTCGAAATGCCCCTGAGCATAATCTCAAACCTTGGTTCGCGATTGGATCAAGTACTGCTAAGTACGATCGTCTCGCTGAACCATAAACAATACAACCATAATCCAGTTTGGATCTGATGTGAGACCGGTAAATCCTTAGTAAGGTTGTCCGGTCACCACCCCAATCCTTGCTGGATATAACTCGTAGTAATTGTAATGCTTTCCTACACTTATCTTTCATATATTTGATGTGTGGAATAAAACTGAGCTTCTTGTCGAAAAACAGACCAAGAAATTTGACCTGCTCTTCAACAGGAAGCTGTTGTCCATATAGTTTGAGATTAGGCTCAGGCTGTAAGCCATTTTTTTTGCAAAAATGTACACATAAAGTTTTTGTGGGAGAAAATTTAAAGCCGTTCTCATCCGCACAAGTCACCAACTTATCGAGGCAACCTTGCAGGCGCCGCTCAATTATTGCCATATTGCTTGACTGGCAGTAAACAGCCAGATCATCAACATATAATGATTTTTCAATATCTTGTGGTAAAGAATCAATTATACTGTTTATTTTAACGGTAAATAGAGTTGGTGAAAGGATACTACCTTGTGGGACACCCTCCTCCTGTGGATTTAGTGAAGAGTGGGTGTTGTCCAAGCGGACTTTAAATTTTCTCCCCTTTAAAAAATTATCAATGAATAAGGGTAATCTACCCTTCAGGCCCATTTCATGAAGATCTTTCATGATACCACCCTTCCATGTGGTATCATAGGCCTTTTCTAAATCAAAAAATACTCCAACTGTATGTTGATTTTTAACAAAACCTTGACGGATATAAGTCTCAAGTCTGACCAAATGGTCTGTGGTGCTCTTTCCTTTTTGAAAACCACATTGATATTTAGTTATTATGTGATTGTCTTGTAAAAACCATGTGAGACGATGATTGATCATGCGCTCCATGATTTTGCAAAGACAACTTGTCAATGCTATTGGCCTATAATTATTAGGATCTGTTCGATCTTTTCCAGGTTTAGGGATCGGGATCACTGTTGCTTCTCTCCATCCATCTGGGAAATCCTGAGATTGCCACAGATCATTCAAGAGTAGAAGCAACAGATCAAGTGATACATCAGGCAAATGTTTCAGAAACTGGTAGTGAATTTCATCAGGGCCAGTTGCCGAATCAGTTGCCTGAGCGATAGATTTAATTAATTCTCGTTTAGAGAAATCAACATTGTACTTTTCGTCATTATCTGACTCAAAGTCCAATGTGTTCTCCTTCTCCTTGTCCCTAATCTTTCGAAATTTTTCCTGATAATGATCTGGCGATGATTTAGCAGCGAAGGATGTCGCCAGTGTTTCTGCAATATCCGTTTTATTGGTTATTGTGTCAGAATCAGTGACAAGGTACTTGATGGTTTTATCTTTCCTCTTGCCACTGATTCTGCGCAGCATTTGCCAAGTATGTTTTGCCGATGTATTATTATTTAGTGTGGAGACATATGCTCTCCAAGATTGCCGCTTGGCTTCACTGATTGTGCGGCGAGCTTTAGCGTAATCTTTCTTATATCCGTCAAGGTTTTGTCTAGTTGGATGTTTTTTAAATTTTTGCAAGGATTTTTTCCTTTTGTCTATTGCCTTTCGGCAACCTTCGTCAAACCAGGGTTTGTCGAGTTTTTTGGGAGCTGTCGAGGTTTTGGGTATGCTTTTATCTGCTATATTGTGTAATTTGGCTGTAAAAAGGGCTATAGGGTCATCAACCCCCTCTTCATTCTCAAATTGAGAGATTGTGAGGCTCTCCCCACAAGACTGTTGGAAGGCCTCCCAATCTGCTCTGTGCAGCCTCCAATGCTGCACTCTTTCTTCAACAATAGAGTTGTTGCTCTCTATAAATATAGGATAATGATCACTGCTACAGAGATCCTCGTTGACCCTCCAAGTGTAATCCAAATATAAATCGGGATCACACAAGGATAGGTCAATGGCTGTTGCAGATCCTGAAGCAGGGTGTAAATAGGTGGTGGTATCATCATTAAAAATGCAGAGGTTTTCCTCTGAGAGGAAGTCTTCTATTATTCTGCCCCGTGGGTTGATGTCCCTACAGCCCCACATTGTGTGGTGCCCGTTAAAATCTCCCAGTAGCATAAAGGGTTTGGGCAATTGTTTTACCAGCTGCCTCAATTCCACAACATCTACTGAGCGGTTTGGCGGTAAATAAACAGAGCATATCGTCATTGGTCTGTGACAGTTTATGTTAACCGCCACAGCCTGTAAATTAGTTTTTAATGTTATATGTTGATGTGGTGTTCCGTCCTTCACAAGGATAGAGACACCCCAGCAGGCCCTTTCATTATTGGCAGGGCCAAAACAATTGACCATTGTATAGTTTTTAAAACTTATGTTAGTGTTAGGTTTTAAGTTAGTCTCCTGCAGGCACACAGCCGATGGGCTGTGTTCCTGCAGAAGAATAGCCAGGTCATTGTAATTAGATCTTAAACCTCGACAATTCCATTGTATAATTTTGTGGGCCATTATGAATTTTTATGCCTCCCTGGTTTTATCTTTGCTTGGAGTGCAGCGACGGTGTCGGGAGATACAAATACCTCACTATCGCTGCTTTCATCACCGTCTACACAATCCATGGATTCGTATCTGTTGTACGTAGCGATCGGATCATCAGTGCCCTTGGGCATTCGACCACTACCTTTATTTGTGTTTTTCTTGTTAATTTGTTTTGTTAGTTCAGCTACTGGTGGTTTATTTACCATTTCTTTGTTCTTATCTTTATTATTTGTTTTGCCATTTTTTGTTTGTTTTGCATCCCTATTTGCCAGTGGCTTTGGGGCAGTAGGGGTAGCTGTTGTTGTTGTAGCGACATTTGTTTTTTTATTGATCACAGGTTGTTTTTTGGTAGGAGAGGTACTTGTGTTAGTTTTTGCTGAAGAGGTTCCAGGTGTTGCGGAAGCATTTGTTGCACCAGTCGCAGATCTGATCTCTACTGCATCAGTCTGGCAACCAACCGACACAACCTGCTTTGCGACAACACTGGCATATGATGGTTGTTTGTTAACCCCTTCAACAATTTTCCGAGCTTCAGGGAAGGAAATCTTTTGTTCCGTTCTAACACGTTGGATTTCCTTCTCTGTTATCCATCGAGGGCAATCCTTCGAAAAGGCCGGATGGTTCCCATTGCAATTGGCACATTTAGCTTTGGTTGTGCAGCCGGTGTCCTGGTGGTCAGGCTGGGCACACCGTCCACACACTTTCTCTCTTTTACAGCTGTCTTGATGGTGTCCAAATTGCTGACATTTGAAGCACCTCAAAGGGCTAGGCACGTATGGTTGTACATTACATCTCTCAAATCCAACCTTTATGGTGGCCGGTGGAGTTGGCCGGTTGAAAGTGAGGATTGCAGTATTGACTTTTATTATTACGTCGTTCTTTTTAATCGTAACCATACGTGCATCAGTGACTCCTTGCTGTTTGAGTTGGTCAATGAGCTCCTCTCTTGTTGTATTTTTGAGCTCAGGAGTCCTGAGTACACCCTTTGAGGTGTTCAATGTTCTGTGTGGTGACACCTTCACAGGAACATTGGCCAATTCTGTGATTTTCAGGAGCTTGGTGGAGTGCGACTCTCTGTCGACCTCTATTAAGAGGTCTCCAGATCGCAGCCTTTTGATGGTCTTAGGCTCTCCTACCAAGCCCTGTATCCCTTTCTGGATCGCAAATGTAGAGAGTCTGGAGAGAGATTTCTCATCATCTCCAGACATCATCATTAAAAATCTCGGAAATATAATTTTGCTTTTGTTTATTTGATCTCTGGTTTTCCTGCATCTTTCCTGGTATTCTATATCGTCGCTGTTATCGTCGTCATCTTTTTTCCGCTTTATCGGTAGGGATTTACCGTTATTATCCATGGTGTGTTGTGTTGTTTTTCATCACCCTGGCTCTCCACCCACCACGGAGCCCTACCAGGGGGGCAACCTGCCCGCGGTAACCAGCAGGAAGTATTGTCAGAGCTACCAGGGTGATATACTCATAGCAAAAGAACAGCAGTTGCAATAACCGCAGTACACATCCTTTCACCAGATTAGCCCATGGGCCATCGCCATCTAGTGTCCACAATCGTGTATATAAAAATGCAAGTGGCGCTACCTATCACTAAGTCCTGGATGATTGAAAATGAGATGAGACGATAATAGACAAAAATGGACACTAGATCAACGAGACCAGCCGATTGATCTGGCCGGGCCCACCAGACCACCCGTCTCAATGAGATAAGGGCCAAAGTGGTGTGTTGGGAGTATAGAGTCCGCAGGCTCCTACGCCCTCAACCACCAGGATCCCTTCTCCCACCTATACGGGATGCAACCCACGGCAAACAGGTTGAGGGTGTGTTTAGCCTTCTAAAAGAAGTTACCAGGGGGACCACGTGGAGGTAACACCCTCCCCCCCTCAGGTTTTTAAAAGGACTGTATCTAGTTCAATGTTTTATTAGGTGTCTCAGGCACTACAAGTATCATTTTCAATGATTTTAAGGCCTATAGACGTATGTGATAGTTTCAAAGTTATTTTCAATAATTTCACTCGAATGTCACTTAAAGTGCCGAAAAGTGACGTAAAAAAGACGTTTTACTTACTTACTTACTTCTTTCCCATTTTCGGAGAAAAAAAATTAAAGATTTTGAATCATTAGGCAATCTAATTATCTGAGACTAACTAAATGACACTATTTATTATAATTAACGCCCGGCTCTTAATTAGAATACCCCCCTGAGATTACAGGGGGGGGGGGGGTGGGCGCTTATAAGAGTAGTCATCATTTTGTGAACATAATCGTGGGTTTATATTCAAATTAGGCCAGACATTTTTTATTAACTTTTACGGGCAGAATTCACAGTTTCATATTTTTGTCTAACAGCCAGTTGTCACACCAAACTATTTTTTTGTCGAAAAGTGACGTTAACCATTATTTATTTTAACTATTATGTATGTTTTGACACAAGACATTATTCTGTGGTTTTTATATCGATCACTATTCCTGTCATTGACTTTTGTGCCGATTTATATTGTGTAGCAGCGTTGGCGCTGCGTTGGCGGTGTCTCAGGTTTTTATATAATGTATATTAAATACAAAAGGCACTATAAATAGGTGTCAGAGACACCGTCATAATATTGATAGATTTTAAACTGATTAACTCTAGTGGGAACATATTTTTATAACATGACCGTATTTCATGTTTTGAAATTTCAAAGTCACTTAAATGGCGATATTGGCCGAAAAGTGAAATTAAGAAGACAATTTACTTACGAAAATTGAAATGTGTGGTTTCAGGAGGTAATATATATGCCCTGGAAAATTTCAAGTCGATCAAAATTAAAAATGGCCGATATTGACTTTGACTTGGAAAACCGTGCCAGATAACAGGACCAATACCATAAAACAAAATGTGCGGATTTTCAGATATGGATATGACCCAGGGATATGACCTGAAAATGTTCAACTTGATCACATTAAAACTAGCCAAGTATCGGACATTATTACCTTTATTATGCCCAATATCTGGCAAACCATAGGTAGACCATTACTATGAAACTCAACTAAAGAAATAGATCACGTTTAAGAAATAATGAAGGCTAAAACCCTTCGCCACTAACTCGAATGAACATGGCGCAGATCTCGCACACATCTAGAGCATTCTCGTTACAAACATCAGTGCCACCTGTGTAACAGAATGATGACAAAAGCCAAATCGAAATATTTAGCTGATGTTATTTCAGAAAATTCGGACAATCCCCGTCGTCTATGGAGCTCAATAGATAACATTCCGCATAGAATTCCACCGCTGGCTCTGCCAGAATTCACATCAGTAAAATCACTTTGTGACCATTTCTCTAAATATTTTATTGATAAAATTGAAACTACCCGTTCCAAATTTCCGGATAAAGTAGACAATATTCCATCAGTGCAAAAACCAGAAATTAGATACAAAATGAACGTTTTTGAACGTGCGAAAGAAGATGAAATTAAGTAGCTTATTTTGAGCTCATCGTCAAAATCATGTGATCTGGACCCCATTCTTACAAGCGTGCTAAAAAATTGTCTTGATACATTAATAACTCCATCACTAATATAATTAACATTTCAATGGGAACTAGTACATTTCCTCAAAATATCAAAGAAGCTCATGTAAGACCACTACTTAAAAAACATCTCTTCCTAAAAACGAGCTGAAAAATGTCAGGCCTGTATCCAACTTGAGATTCATTTGCAAAATCTTAGCAAAGGTAGTGGCCAATCGGCTGCATGCTCATATAAAATAACCATCAATCTAATTTATTACAATCAGCCTACAGGAAACATCATTCTACAAAATCAGCGCTACTGAAAGTACATAACGATATAATTATTAGTATGGACCAGGGTGAGGTTACAGCTCTGACCTTGTTTGACCTGTCAGCCATGCTACATTAACAAAATAGACTTTCAGATTGGTATGGAATATCTGGGCAGGCTCAAATTTGGTTTTCTTCTTAGTTGCAAAATAGGCACCAATCCGTAAAAATTAAAGACACTCTGTCAGATAAAATCACACTCTCATATGGAGTTCCACAGGGCTCTGTGCTGGGACCAGTGCTTTTTACCCTATACACTACACCACTCAGCGCTATCATCTCCAGTTTTAACATAAACCACCATCTTTATGCCGATGACACTCAAATGTACATGTCTCTATCCGTTTCCAACGCTAAGGAATCTCTTGAGAATTTGCAACATTGTGTAATGGCTGTGTCGGCCTGGATGACAGGGTCTAAGCTGAAGCTTAATCCTAAGAATCCTTAAGAAGAATTTCTTATCATTGGGACAAAAATGTCCATGCTTAATTCTAGGTCAAGACACAAATCCATTTGCATCAGCCAAAAATCTTGGTGTAGTATTTGATAGTAGCTTGAATTTCCGAAAACACATATCACAAACATGTAGGGCATGCTTCTATCATATCCGTGATTTGCGTCGAATTCGAAAAAGTCTGTCCTTAGATCTTACCAAGCAAATTGCAGTGGCACTGGTCAGTAGCAAGTTAGATTATTGTAACTCACTGTTTTACAATATACCAGAAAAGGATATCGCTAGATTACAACGCGTTCAGAACTGCCTTGCAAGAGTGGTAACCAAGGCCCCACGTTTTAGTCGTTCCACTCCTATTCTAAAACAATTACACTGGCTTTTTGTAAAGTTTCGAATTCATTTTAAAATATGCACAATGAGTTCCCGAACCCTGAAAGACTACCAACCTGCATATCTGGCTGATTTACTTGTTCATCCGAAATGCTCAAAATATCTACGCTCCACAAATTCAAACAGATTTGTTGTTCCTCGTATAAAAACTAAGACGGGGTCAAGAGCTTTCTCTATATCTGGCCCGGCCTTAATAAACGTCCTGCCTGTGCCAAAACGTAATGCCGAAACAATTCCATAACATTCCGGAAATTACTTAAATCGCACCTATTTTATCTGGCTTTCCCACCCTAGCTCTGCTTTGGCCTCGATTATGACACATGATCACGCTAAGGATTTGTGCACCTCTGAGCTCGGTCCGCTGAGGATATAGGCGCTATAGAAGTTTTATTGATTGATTGAAAATAAAATGTGTGGTTTCAGGGAGGGATTTTCTCTGAAATTCAAAATGGCTGACTTGCAGCTGTTATTGACTTCAATATGCGTAATATCTGAAAAAGCCATCCCAGATTACTAAAAAACAAAATGTGAGGTTTCAAGGATGGGTATTAGGGGACTTTAAAATCATAATATCTCAAAAAACGATGCGTCTGAGGCTGAAAAGAACCTTCGGGATATAGTAGTACTAGTAGTGGCGCAATATACCATTTCTTTATAGTAAAAAATGGCAGACAAAAAAAAGAAAGCAGATCTCTTTCAAGCAATCCCGTATCAGCCTTTGAAACAAAAGATCCAGAACATTATAGCATATATAACAGTTCAAACTTTAAGCCAGTCAATCTAGTTTGTAAAAGTGTAATGTACATTACAAACTGTTGTAGATAGCTAGATTATTTTTGCAAAAATATGTGAGCGTTCAGGGAACGATGCACCCTGAATTTTTTTTTATATGACGTCCGCCGGGCGGGGGATTATGGTGGCTGACTGACCTTTTGTTTCTATCTGTGCTGCCATATTGTTAAAGGTACTCCTGTCAGTTCGGACTACGGAGACGAGGAAGGCGGCAATAAAATAGCTTGGATTTCTAGCGCAAATGGGTTGGGCACCAACAAAACCTCATTTTTATTGCCCAGAAAAACGGGAAATGCTTGGCAGCTTTGCCTTGTTAAACGATTAAGAATTACATAGTAGTAGTAGTAGTAAATCATTGCTTTACGTCACTTTTCGGCACAAAAGGTCTTTTAAGTGACATTGTTAATGCGACAAAACTACATAAGTCCAGGAGCTCCCGCTCCGAATTAGAGTTTGATTTAAGCAATTTTGTGTAGGGTTATTAATGTAGTCCTAGGCTTAGTCAAAAATCAAGAAGCAAGACAACTAGGTCTGAGAGGCTCAGTCTAAGAGTAAGATAAGAACTAGACAGTCTGTCAGAGATTGCAAACCTCCATTGAAATTAATGATCCTAATCAGTATCCCAGTAATGGTCTACCTGTCTGGCACGGTTTACCCGATATGAAACGAAGTGTGTGTCAAAACGTCTAAATAGGTCATAGTTCTGAACCAAAAGTAGGTCAAAGTTCATATACCCCAAAAGGCACAACTAGACCCCCTAGAGGTGTTGTGTGTAAAATTTGAAGACAATCGGACAAGTACTTTCAGAGATATGCTCCGGAAACGACTTGTTCACGGACGGCCCAACTCCGTAACATCATCATTTTCTCCTCTGCGACCTTGCATATTGAATTTCGAATAAATATTTTTTAACCTGTCTATTATCCACCTGGAAGTAACCCACATACAAAAAATTGTTATCTTAGCTTATTTTCTTGCAAAGTTATAGGAAAAAGAAGAGGTAAACTAGGTCAACAAGACTACATAAGTCCAGGAGCTCCCGCTCCGAATTAGAATTTGATTCAAGCAATTTTGTATAGGGTTATTAATGTAGTCCTAGTCTAGGTCAAAAATCAAGACGCGAGACAACTAGGTCTAAGAAGCCCAGTCTAAGAGTAAGATAAGAACTAGACAGTCTGTCAGAGATTGCAAACCTCCATTGAAATTAATGATCCTAATCAGTATCCCAGTAATGGTCTACCTATCTGGCATGGTTTACCCGATATCAGGCCAATCGAGTTAACTAATAGCTGATTTACGGTCATTTTGAATTCGATATAAATTAGTTAAAAACTTAGGGTGCATCCTCCCCCGAAACCTCAAATTTTGTTTTATAGTAATGGACTAACATCTAACACAGTTTGCAAAATATTGGGCATGTGAAAGTAAATAATGGCCGATAGGGGGCCATTTTGAATTTGAACGAGTCAGAATTTTTCAAGATGCATCCTCAGCTGAAATCTCACATTTCATTCTATAGTAATCGTCTAGCTATCTAGCACGGTTTACCAAATATCGGCCATGTGAAAGTGAATAATGGCCTAAAGGCGGCCATTTTGAATTTGATCAAGTCAAAATTTTCCAAGATGCATCCTCAGCTGAAATTTCACATTTCATTCTATAGTAATGGTCTAGCCCTCTAGCACGGTTTACCAAATATCGCCCATGTGAAAGTGAATAATGGCCGATAGGAGGCCATTTTGAATTTGATCAAGTCAAAATTTTTCAAGATGCATCCTCTCCTGAAATCTCACATTTTGTTTTATAGTAATGGTCTAGCCATCTAGTACGGTTACTAAAAACCGGCTATGTGAAAGTGAATAATGGCCGATAGGCGGCCATTTTGAATTTGATCGAGTCAATTTTTTTCAAGATGCATCCTCTCTTGTAATCTCACATTTTGTTTTATAGTAATGGTCCAGCTATCTAACACGGTTTACCAAATATCAGCAATGTGCAAGTAAATAGTGGCCGATAGGCGGCCATTTTGAATTCGATTGAGTCGAAAGTTTTTAAAAGGCATCCTCTCTCGAAACGTCACATTTTGTTTTATAGTAATGGTCTAGCTATCTAGCACGGTTTACCAAATATCAGCCATGTGAAAATGAATAATGGTCGAAAAGGCGGCCATTTTAAATTTGATCAAGTCAAATTTTTTCAAGATGCATCCTCATCTGAAATCTCACATTTCGTTTTACAGTAATGGTCTAGCCATCTAGCACGGTTGACCAAATAACGGCCATGTGAAAGTGAATAATGGCCGATAAGCGGCCATTTTGAATTTTATCGAGTCAAATTTTTTCAAGATGCATCCTCTCCTGAAATCACACATTTTGTTTTATAGTAATGGTCTAGCCATCTAGCACGGTTTACCAAATAACGGCCATGTGAAAGTGAATAATGGCTGATTGGCGGCCATTTTGAACTTTGACAAAATGATTTTTTTCAAAATACATCCTCTCCTGAAGCCTTACAATTTGTTTTATAGTAATGGTGTAGATATCTTGAGCGGTTTTCATGATATTCCACAATATCAGGCCTGTCGAGGTGAATAGTGGCTGATAGGCGGCCATTTTGAATTTTATCAACTTCAAATTTTTCAGGATGCATCCTCTCCTGAAACCTTACAATTTATTTGATATTAATGGTGTAGCTATCTTGAGCGGTTTTCATGATATCCCGCAATATCAGGCCTGTCGAGGTAAATAATGGCCGATAGGCGGCCATTTTTAATTTTATCGACTTGAAATTTTTCAAGATGCATCCTCTCCTGAAACCTCACAATTTGTTTTATAGTAATGGTGTAGCTATCTTGAGCGGTTTTCATGATATTCCGCAAAATCTTTCAGTCGGATTTACCGATGTTATAAATTAGGTCAAAGTGCTGGGTCAACTTCAAGGTCAAGGTCCAAAAACCTGAAAAGGCACAACTAGGGACCTTAGAGAACATGTATGTGCAATATGACTGTCATCAGCCCAGTACTTTTCGAGATCTGTTCCGGAAACAAAGTGCGCGTCAAAACGCCTAAATAGGTCATAGTTCTGAACCAGAAGTAGGTCAAAGTTCAAATACCCCAAAAGGCACAACTAGACCCCCTAGGGGTTTTGTGTGTAAAATTTGAAGACAATCGGACAAGTACTTTCAGAGATATGCTCCGGAAACGAATTGTTTACGGACGGCCCAACGGCCCAACGGCCCAACGCCGTCACATCATCATTTTCTCCTCTGCAACCTTGCGTATTGAATTCAGATTGAAAATATTTCAACCCGTCCATTAGCCACCTGGAAGTAACCCACATACCAAAAATTGTTATCCTAGCTTATTTTCTCACAAAGTTATAGGCAAAAGAAGAGGCCAAAAAAAAACGGAGGTAGAATCCATAGCTCCCTTCGCTCACCTACGGTGACGGCGGGAGCTAAAAATCAAGACGCAAGACAACTAGGTCTAAGAAGCCCAGTCTAAGAGTAAGATAAGAGCTAGACAGTCTGTCAGAGATTGCAAACCTCCATTGAAATTAATGATCCTAATCAGTATCCCAGTAATGGTCTACCTATTCGGCACGGTTTACCCGATATCAGGCCAATCGAGGTAACTAATAGCTGATATCAGCCACGTGAAAATAAATAATGGCCGAAAAGGCGGCCATTTTAAATTTGATCAAGTCAAACTTTTTCAAGATGCATCCTCATCTGAAATCTCACATTTTGTTTTATAGTAATGGTCTAGCCATCTAGCACGGTTGACCAAATATCGGCCATGTGAAAGTGAATAATGGCCGATAAGCGGCCATTTTGAATTTTATCGAGTCGAATTTTTTTAAGATGCATCCTCTCCTGAAATCACACATTTTGTTTTATAGTAATGGTCTAGCCATCTAGCACGGTTTACCAAATAGCGGCCATGTGAAAGTGAATAATGGCCGATTGGCGGCCATTTTGAACTTGGACGAGTTGAATTTTTTCAAAATGCATCCTCTCCTGAAACCTTACAATTTGTTTTATAGTAATGGTGTAGATATCTTGAGCGGTTTTCATGATATTCCACAATATCAGGCCTGTCGAGGTGAATAATGGCCGATAGGCGGCCATTTTGAATTTTATCAACTTGAAATTTTTCAAGATGCATCCTCTCCTGAAACCTCACAATTTGTTTTATAGTAATGGTGTAGCTATCTTGAGCGGTTTTCATGATATTCCGCAAAATCTTTCAGTCGGATTTACCGATGTTATAAATTAGGTCAAAGTGCTGGGTCAACTTCAAGGTCAAGGTCCAAAAACCTGAAAAGGCACAACTAGGGACCTTAGAGAACATGTATGTGCAATATGACTGTCATCGGCCCAGTACTTTTCGAGATCTGCTCCGGAAACGAAGTGCGCGTCAAAACGTCTAAATAGGTCATAGTTCTGAACCAGAAGTAGGTCAAAGTTCAAATACCACAAAAGGCACAACTAGACCCCCTAGGGGTGTTGTGTGTAAAATTTGAAGACAATCGGACAAGTACTTTCAGAGATATGCTCCGGAAACGAATTGTTTACGGACGGCCCAACGCCGTAACATCATCATTTTCTCCTCTGCGACCTTGCGTATTGAATAAATATTTTAACCTGTCCATTATCCACCTGAAAGTAACCCACATACCAAAAATTGTTATCCTAGCTTATTTTCTTACAAAGTTATAGGCAAAAGAAGAGGCAAAAAAAAAACGGAGGTAGAATCCATAGCTCCCTCCGTCTCACCTACGGTGACGGCGGGAGCTAATAAAAACGTTGTAGTCAATTGATGAGATGAATGATGTACAGATGATGCTGTTATGGTGGAGGTGATAGGGCATGGTGGGTTGTTCTTTCGCTCGCCCCGATAAAGGGTTCTGGCATGTCTAGGGGATCTACCCCCAGACATGCCCAGACGGCCGGAGACTTGGGGTTCGCTGTGCAATTTAATGCTAAAACTCTGTGGCATTTCGCGCAGCTCCGCTATACTCGGGTCGGATAATCCCCAGAGTAACAATAGGAGGGATAACTCCCTCTGGGTAACTCCATTCATCCTATGTGAGAGACCTAATGTCAAACATGCTATTGCCGGTTATTTAAGGCTACCACAGCCTACACCAGCGCCAGCACTGATCCGAGAGCTGCATTAGCACCGCAGTTGAGCGAGGAATCAGGGTACGCCACTGGCAATCCGCCCGAAGATTATGGCCAGATACGAGGAGGCTGCAGCTTATTAAGTTCAGATTGAGAGGTAGACTCAAAAGCAGCTGAATGAGTCTCACATTGTGAAACACATTCATTGAACATACATACGTTTACATCTGATGTATGTTGGTTCACTCTCATAATAATATTTTCGAATAGGGTATATTGTATTTGAGCAGTATTTTGTGAATACCCTTTATACCTATATCATATAAAAAAAATCAAATGAAAAAGACTTACCATATATAACAGCATTTTAATCGGAATTAGAAACGTATTCGAATAAGTGTTGGAATTGGTGAAAGTAGGGTATTCCACAAATTGTTTGAATAGGCTGATAAGGTAGTCATCATGGTATTTGTAAATGTCCCAAGAATGTTGAGTAATTACTTGACAACAGCATGTATGTTATGTCGTATTCCACTATACTTGTTAACCGTGTTCCTCTTGTATATGTCACATGGTGCCAACCAGGAGCTAGCGTGAAACATAGGTGTCCCTGGACATACTGACAATTCCAATTCCGTCCGTAGTAGTAGTAAATTGTAGTTTTACGTCACTTTTGGGCACAAATGGTCATTTAAGTGACATTCTAGTGAATTTATTGAAAAGATTGTTCAAACAATCACACATGCGTCTATCAAAAACCTGAGACACCGCCAGCGCCGGTAGCAGAAATAACAAGAGGCCAGCCGGCCACCATAATCTCCCGCCCCGCCGGCGTGATAGAAATTTTACAGGATGCATACTTCCCTGAAGTCTCACATTCTGTTCTACAATAATGATCCAATTATTTGGAGTACCGTGTATATTACATATATTGGAAGTCAATGATTGTCACAAGTCAGCATTATTTTAAATTGAGCAAGTTGCCATTAAGAGGTATATATCCCTCACTGAAACCATACATTTCGTTTTATAGTACTTATTGGAATGGTATATATCCTGTGGAATTTTTATTCCAAGGGCTGATGTAGGAATGCTGCGAATAGATTTAATGCATTATCAATGTGGGTCTTATTCAAAAATAGGTCTCACTTTTACTCAAAATTTTGATCTAAGATTAGGTATTTTTTTCAATATTCAATTTTTAACAACACTTTGAGGGGGGGGGGCAAATTTGAATGCATTAAATTTTGTAGCAATCAGTACAAGTTTTTATGGGAAATTATGACATAATAAACTTCAAATGTCCGTCCAACACCGTAGTGAGCATAATTTGTTACTATAGTTTTTTGCTACAAATATTTAGCCAATTATTTTCACATAGTTATCTTATAAGTATGTGCACCTGCTTGCTAACACAATAGTTTTTTTCTTATGTTTGACAATGAGGCCTTTTAAAACTGTCTGTCCAACACTGTCCGTCCAACACCAACAATAAAATTGTTGATATATTTAGTATTCAGTGTCTTTGGATTAAATGATTTTTTTTTTAAATGTGTATATAAAAAGCTCATTAGCACTGATTAGTATTAAAGTGTGATGCACTGCATTTAATTGTGGTATACAAGATGTACAGTAGCTCACCAGGTGGCTGTTCATATCAGCCACCTAGTGAGTGCCAAGAAGAGCAGCATCGTCGTCAACGTCGTTGCTTTGGTTGACCTGCAATTCAAAAAGTAAGTGACATGGGTTTTTTTTCAAATCTTAGTGAACCAAGGAAATTAGGTGAAATAGTTTTGATGGAATTTAAAATTAAGATAAATAATAATAGGGGCCTAATTATAATACATGTATGTAGAAAAAAATGTTCCAAGAAAGATAGCATTAAAACAAGGTTTAATATTATAGAAAAAGCTATTTTTAATAATTTTAACTTGACCATGTTGACTCTTGAGTGGACTAACAGTAACAGTAACACAGCAACTGAACAGTAGCACTAACAATAACACAATAACCAACCACTTAACAGTCTAGACAGAGTGATAACCCTTTGGACCCCAGAGCCTGTGATGACGAATTCGTTGTTGTCACTGAGCACCGTTTGAGGCTTTGGCTTTGGACCCCAGAAGCAGAGCCTGTGGCTTCGATGACTAACTGAGTAACTCGTTATTGTCACTGAGCACCCTTTAGACCCAAGAGCCTGTGATGACTATTTCTTATTGTCACTGAGCACCCTTTGAACTCCAGAGCCAGAGGCTGTGATGACTAATTCGTCATTGACATTGTCACTGAGCACCCTTTGGACCAAAGAACCTGTGATGACTATAATTATTTCTTATTGTCACTGAGTACCCTGAGCCTTTGCAGGCTTTTGACCCCAAGGCCTGTGACGACTAATTCTTCGTTGTCCCTGAGCACCCTTTGGACCCGAGAGCCTGTGATAACTAATTCAGTAATTGGTCATTTTCACTGAGAATGAGACTGAGTACCCTTTGCACCCTTTCGACCCCAGAGTCTGTGATGACTTACTCTTCGTTGTCACTGAGCACCCTTTGGACCCCAGAGAATGTGATGACTAATTCGTCGTTTTTACTGAGCACCCTTAGGACACCAGAGTCTGTGATGACGAATTCGTCGTTCTCACTGAGCACCTTTTGGACCGCAGGGCAGAGTCTGTGATGACCAACTCGTCGTTTTCACTGAGCACCTTTTGGACCCCAGAGAATGTGATGAATAATTCGTCGTTGTCACTGAGCACCTTTTGGACCCCATAGACTGTGATGACTAATTTGTCGTTTTCACTGAGCACCCTTTGGACCCCAGGGCCTGAGAGGAATAATTTGTCATTGGCACTGAGAACTCTTTGCGCCCCAGATGCTGTGATGACTAATTTGTCGTTGCCACTCAGCACCCTTTGAACCCCAGAGCCTGAGAGGACTAATTCGACATTGTCACTGAGCACCCTTTGGACCTCAAAGCCTGCGATTGGCATTGGGTCCGAATGGTTATTGTCATCGCGGTCTGCCCCGCCACCATTTGTTTTTTTGGGGCTACTGCTTCTATGATGTCAAACAGATTGAATTTATAATTCACACAAGCATTAATCCCGTCCAGCAATTGGAATTTGATGTATTTTTATTTTCATTCTTCTAACATGTTTAAACATATAATACATTGGGCCTATTTATTACAATTGGATATCTATACATGTTATAGGTCTATTCATGTAAAAAAAATTCAGAATGCCTTTAACCAATCCTGAAAAGTGTCATCGGTATGGACAGAAGCTTATCGAGCACATCAGACAAAATTACATTAAAAGAAAAAGGAAGAAGAGAGCTGAAATGAAAATGTCTGAAGCAGCCTATTGGCATTACAAAGCGCCGGATGCTCTGAGAAAAAATTTGCCAGACGTGAAGTAGCTGAAACACGTAATCAAGTACATTCTTGGGCAAAAGCTGAGATGCCCAAAGCCACACTCGTTCCTATAGTGTTAACCGGGTGAAGAATGCCTTACCGAAAATCCCAGGTAAACAAACAAAGGTACTTCAGCATTTATTGGCAGGGGAACCACCTGAAAAGTCATCAAACCATTCTGAACGAGGACTTCCAGCTACTCTCACTTCTGATAAAAAGGAGTTTCTAGTTAATGCATTGCAAAATCCTGACATAAGTTACACATTGCCAGGTCTAAAAGATCAAATGTATATAGGAATAGAAAAAGAGTTATTATTACATGTACTGGTATGTAGGGTTGATACTCGAAGTAAGTGAAAATTCACTTAGAGTAAAAATTGATTTTCTCCAATAAAATACCCAGGGTATTAAAATGTTCACTCATAAAACTGAAATAGTGTCAGTTGATGGGACTGACCTATTTCATCTTTTAGAGGTCGCACCCAGACCTGTTTCATACAGTCCATCTCAGCTACTAACATTGGATGATTGTGATTGGCCCGCAATTCAGTGGCGGATCCAGAATGTGCAAGAGGAGGGGGCGTAAGCCACATTTTGGCTGAAAAAAAGGGGTGTTAGCTTCACTTTATTCAAAAAAATGCATGCAAATTCAATATTTTCACTAATAACGGGGGGGGGGGGGGCGAACGCAGGGTACGCCCTATGCTGGATCCGCCACTACAATTGTCAGCAAATTTGAAATTATGTTCCAGTTATTGAAAGTAATTTTTATGAACTCGCCCTTTGTAGACATGTCATGCAGATACTCTTTCTAACATGGTATCCTGCTTTTAAATGAGTCGTCAACAACCACATATGACGATCGATAATTAACAGTTTTCGCATACTTATGCTAAAAGCGCTCTATTTTTTTTAGATGTTCTAACAATGTATGAACTGAAATCGATATATAGTGTGTACCTAAAGTTAAATAGATCACTGCTCAAAAAATGCCAGCTTGAAATTGGATACTTGTGTTGATTTAATTTTAACACGGATAAATCTACCCTACCAAAAAATTATATGAAAATACATCTTAGTTCAATACATCAAATTTCACCTGCTCAAATAATGTTCTGCAAATCTACGATATCCAACAACGTATATTGCGAAAGTGTCCTGCTTTCTAACTTGCTCTTAGAAAGCAGGACATCCTTCAAGTGAAATTGTTAGAAAGCAAGGCACTTTCCCAAAATACTTTGGTAGATATCATAGATTTGGCTAACAACATTTGAGAAGATGAAATAATTATTTGATTTATTGGACAAAAATGTATTTGGGCGATTCCATGCACAAAGTGAAAAAAAACAGATTTTTAAAACAGGTGTAAACTTTTAGATTATGGGCAAATATGATAAAAAATACCTTAACTAAAATAGTTGCAATTTTTTTAAAATAATCATTTCATTGAAACATGGTAAAAAATCATTGTTTGACTGGAATTTGTTTATTTTTCAAAAACAGTTTTTTGTCTTGTTACTTGCCATTTATGTATAGATTTTTTTAATTACTGAACTTAATTCATTGTTTCTCACCCTAAGTAAAACTATAATACATGCTTCTTCAAAATCGAAAATAAAAACATGTGATAATTTAACCACTTCGGTTGTTTGGTGCCATATGTTATCTGCTATTTTGAAAGTTGGTCCGTACGACATATGAAACATAAATTCACATAAATTATTTAGTTTTGCAGCCATAATCTTGTTACCACAAATCCTCTTTATTTGATTGATAAGTGTTTGATTGGTTATGTATGAAATATTTCACATCATTAGTTTTTATTGACATATTAATGTTGTCCGTACGACATATGAAATGTCGTACGGACAACATTTTTCATACAACATGCCCTTTTTTAACATAATCATTGGGTGAACTTTTCACAATTTATTTACTTATGTTTTCTATAGAGTCTAATGTACCTAGGGTGTTTTAACATAGGCCCAGAGTTAGTTACAGGGGGGGGGGGGGGTCGTGACAAATTACCTCTTTTTGCTCATAATTTTTTTCATTGCGAAATAAAAGAGACTTGTGCTAAATATTATATTTGATTACAATGCAAGGACATTACCAATTTAACACACATAATTGCTTTTCTTTATTTTTGATATTTTTCAAGCTTTCTCAGATATTGCCCTTTATTCTATACTTAAAAGGCTTAGACTGAAGTTAATTTACACACAAAATAAATGAATAGGATATTTTTGTCATTGGTTTACTAGTCTTATGTCACATAAGTCAAAGAAATATATTGTATACCAAAATAGTATTAAATATCAACTAAAGTCAGCAATCATGTTATAATTGTATGCCTTTTTCCACCTATTTTGTTCATTTGAAACATTAGCATGTTTAGAGAGACATTAAAAATGTCTCTGTTTAGTCCCTTTATGGCTAAGAAACAGTCACACCCTGAAAAAATATACTGTTTAACAAAATTTTGAATATAATAAAAAAAATACAGTAAATTTAAAACACAATTTTTTTACTTGGAATCAAAATCTGATGGATCTGATCCAGATGGCTTACTATGAGGTAGGCGCTCTGATCATGTAATACATAGGATTTTCCAACAAAAAATGTGGGTTACATGGATGACTTTTAGTAATCAATTTTGTAATACAGTATATATGAAATTCAATACAAGTTCAGTAAATTGGGGAGATACAAATATTGATAGAATGAATCATATTTTATACATTCCCTGTTAACTATCCTATGATATATTATCATGATAGGCCTTATAGTATGGTTTGTTACATGATTTTCTACCCATGTCCCCTATCAAAATAATGAGCTGATCCATGCGAAAATGTAGGCCTATATAAAGCAAGTGTCTTATGATATTCAGTGAGTTTAGATCCTACAAAAAGTCTAAAAATGGATCCAAAAAAAACAGTAAAAAAAAGTAATGCAGATTGCTGCAAAGACTATAAAGAGCGCATAAGGCGAAAAGATATTTGTTTATATGCAGTAAAAGAGAGAAACAGGATTGCTGAGTACCGTTTAAAGAAAAGCAAGAGCTGGAGAGAAAGCGCAAAGAGTGTGGTAGAAAAAGAAAGAGCTGAAAGAAATTAAGTGGAGGAAGTGGCGAGAAGACAGCAGCAGGTAGCAGCTCTCCAGCCAGGTATAAAAGACCACAGTCATTTGGCAGAGCAGTGTCTCGTGTGATTAGAAACTTGCCACACTCACCAAAAAAGTTATAAGTTGTCATGAGTGGTGTTACTCAAATGGTCGCCAAGAAACTAAAATCTAAAATGGCAGGAGCCATAAAAGCAACTCAGACAGAAACAGAGACATCAGTAAAGGACTTCTTTTTTTATCCTGATATAGTATACACCATGCCAGGTATGAAAGATGAGATGATTACATGGATAAATGGTACAAAGACAAAGCTCCGCAAATATTATTTAACAGTTTTTCTGAGAGAAGCACATGCATTATTCAAAGGACATCATTTAAATATATGTTTTTCAAAGTTCTGCTCACTACGTCCTCGTAATGCCCTGCTGCTCAAATCATCGCCTGCTGACCAATGTAGATGCAGGATTCATAAAAACTTTATTATGAGGCTTCAAGGATTGAAGATAGCATACGACTCAACATTATTCTGGGACTCTATCTTATGTGATGTGTCATTAAACTCCAAATGCTGGCAGAACATGTGTGATGATTGTGCAGATGGTGCTAATGTAACATCGGAACTGGATTTGTCAAAACATGTTTTATAACGAGAATGGCAGCAAATAAAAGAGGAAGACAGAACATTTCTCAGGAGTGTGCCACAGCAAGGTACTGCTGACAAACTTTTGCAGAGAATAGTAAGTGGATTTAAAGAGACTGTCTGACATATTAATATCAAAAGAGTACAAGCAGAAAAGTTTAGGAACGACCAAGCTTATCCTAATTAAATATTGCAAATGGATTTCGCAATGAATTACTCTTGTGAGTATCAAGACGAGGTCCAGAGTGCCCTCTGGAGTAGATCTAGTGTAACCCTCTTCACAGCTGCGACAATGCACAAAGACTTGTGTAAAACATTTCTTATATGCTCTGACACCTAAGAAAAAACAAGGATACTGTGACAGTTTTTGTAAATTATATCTATGACAATTGGTTGTTTCTAGATTCCACTACAGAAGCCATAAAAGAAGAGGTGATTTGGACAGATAGTCCATCATCAGAATTTAAAAATAGATATATGATGAACCTATTACAGTCCCTGACGTCTAAATACAAGCACCAGTTCACTTGGAAATACTTTGCTACTGGTCATGGCAAGGGAGTAGTGGATGGTGTAGGCGGTCGTGCGAAATCCCTTGTTCGAGCAGAAGTAATGAGTAAAAAATCCGAAAGGACTATTGTTCAGTCTTCGCTGGATTTTGCTTGTGTAGCTAGTCGTCTTTTGCAGAAGACTCTCACAGAGCATATATATACCACAATCTAAAATTGATGAACAATCTAAGTATTTTCAGTGGGATACTGCAGAACCATTTCCTGGAATACAGAGAATGCATATTGCACACTGCTCTAGTGATGGTGATATTTCTCTCTTAGAGCATGCAGTGCAGTCAAAGAACCTGTAGCAGTTGTTAAATACAATGATAAAGAATTCCCAGGAGAAGTGACCAATATTATCAATGGTCATTATGAAGTTAACAGTATGGAGAGGTGTGGGAGGTATTTTCGGTGGCCATCTCAAAGGGATCAAATATTTTACAACCCCATATACTTGGTGAAAAAACTGCAAGGTCGACCCAATGTTATCATGATGGGTTCACGTATTATGTCGGTATTCATGGATTTCCAATAATTGACAATTACCGTTATTTACATTTTTGAAAATCATGACATATTTTGAATAAATATGACATATTTTGAATTTGTTCAAAAGTTAAATTTTCACCTACAATGAATTATTATACACATTGCAGATAATCTGAACTACAAATATTAGCCCACATAAATGTGGAATCACGACAAACTCTCTTTTCATAGCCACAAATGACTTTTCCCAGACACGTACGTACAACATTTTTTTTTTGTCCGTACGACATGTTGTTCTGATTTTATCAAAGTTGGATTGTTTTATTGAAAAATAGAATATTTGTCACAAATATGACTTTTCTTTCTTTAGAACACCCTGGATGATTATTCTAATGGGATGTAGAAAAAAATCATTGCTCAACTGACAGACTTTTCTAGCTGAACATGAATTTTGTGCGTCCGTACGACATCTGACATTTTCCTGATTTTAAGACTAATGTGATTTTTTCCGGTCTTATCGTTTTTCCAAGTACATTAGTTATTGGCATCTTAATAAGGCCAAAAAAAAATATATGTTTGTTTCCGATTTGTTATCATTTTAACCAGTGGGTAGGTAGGAAATTTATTTTATTTTATTTTTTATTTTATTTTTTGTCACTTCAACCAATCGGTAGGTGAAAATTATTTTTTATTTTATTTGGCGCCAAATTCACTTCCATGCATGTCTTATCTGTACATTAGATAATGATTTTTTGTTTTTTAGACGCTTTTTGACCCCCCCCTCTCCTTTTGGTAACGTTTTTTTAGTTACTTTGACTACAGCAAGTAAGTCATCCCTTAACTTATGATTTCCTAAAAAAAAAAAAAAAAAAAAAAAAAAAAATTTTTTTTTTTTTTAAGCAGTGGGTTTGTCATTAAGCGTCCATTTTCATTTTAGTTTAGGTACACACCAAATGGATCTCAATTGTGCATAAGTTTGCAGGGTGGCACAACAGCTAAATCATAGCTAATAGAACACTCTTAGAATAGCTAAATACCCAATTTGAATGCAATCCAAGCAACAGTTCATAAGTTATCGTGCTCACAAGCTTTTTAGGCGGCCATCTTTTTGTAAATGGCTGCGGATCCATTTTGTTTTTAATGGATTCATCCCAAAAGTTAATCAGATCATCAGAAATACCTAGAGAACAACCATACCAAATTTAAATGCAATCCAACCAACGGTTCATAAGGTATAGTGCTCACAAACTTTTAAGGCGGCCATCTTGGAAAATGGCCGCTTGTGGCTTGGTGCCAAAAAAAATATATGGGATGACTTGCCTAGGCACAAAGGTCATGTCTGTAAAAAATTAACAACATTAATTAGTTAACTTTCTAGTAAGAGCTGAATTTGTGACTGCCTGCCCGCCCGCCTGACTGTCCGCCTCTGGTAATCACTATACCCCACAGCCTTAATGGCTGAGGGGTAAAAATGCTTAGTATCCACATTATCCTTCCCACTAAATCTCAAGTTTTATTCCACCCTAATTCCAACTAATTAGACTTCATAAAGGACATTTTCCTTCTCACTAAATCTCAAGTTTTATTCCACCCTAATTCCAACTAATTAGACTTCATAAAGGACATTCAGTTTGCATTCACCACCATTCCCTTTTGATAGAATTGATAAAAGTGTATCAATGTTTAAGTGACACCTTTTTTATCCCGTGCGTCCAGCACCAAAGCTTTTTGGCTCTGTTGCTAACATTTTGATATTTTATGGTCAATCAACAGGTTTTATTTGTTTGGGCCAATGAAATTATGAAGCAAGCAACATGGTATTGCCTATTTGCTTGTGTTCATGATTTACTATTTGCTATTGTCTCCCGAAGTATCAAATACTTTTCAAGTTATCTTGCACACAAGTAAATGTTAACGCCGACGCCGAAATTCAATTGCAATATCTCACCTTTTTCATTTAAAATTAAAAGGCGGGCTAAAAATGTCATTTATAAACATGTCTACATTTATTTGTGTACAATCAATTCAGGTATTTCAATTGGTGAGTACCGTATTTATTCTAATAAACGCCCATCTTCCCATTAACGTCCACCCCCATGATTTGAAAATAAAATCCACGATCATGCATGTACACTATATGATCATTAAAAACTACAATAATAAGCAGCCATCCCCCTTGTAATCTCAGAGGGTATTCGGGCGTTTATTAGAATAAATATGATATGTAATTTGTCAGGGTAATAAGCAAATCCAGCAATGTATTAATCAAATGACAAATCAAAGGAGAAAATAAAATAAACTAAAACAGACATTTTTTAAATTCTTGGCATAACTTAGTTCATGTGTAGGCCCTACAGCATAATACACTCACTGATAATTCAGCTTCCTTGCCTCTTCGAATATTGTCACATTCTTTTTGCCATAATCGCAATTCCTGATCATAGATGTCCTTGATACATGGTGTACACCCCTGGCCACAGCAGGCTTCCTCTGGTGGTTCTATAGGACAAGGTGGCAAATCAAAAATGACAGAATTTGTCTGCTCTGTAGAATCTATGTCAGCATTTGATGTCTTTAACATTCTCCAACATTTATCATTGTGGCGACAGCAATAATCTCCTCAACTGTAATGGATCTGGAATATGCCGCTGAAAAAGAATAATAGTGACATCAGCATTACACAGAAAAGAAAATCAAGTAGAAATATACCGTAACTTAACTTTGATAGGTAGATTCAATAAATTTTAAAATTGTCTTATAAAATTATGCTAAGCCTTTTTTCATAACTGCCGACATGCTAAAAGAAATATTTGACCACATCCCACAGTCTTCACTAAGCAAGAAAAATGCTGTGCTGGATCAAAATCTGAGCTAAATGATAAAAACGTCTGAAAGATGGCACCTCAATATGGCAAATTGCTGAAGCTGAGGAAAACTACCGAGGTGTACATTATCATAACAATCTGAAATATGGGCATAGCCTCCGGCCTCCCACAATGAAGAGTTTTTTGATATGGTGGCTTCCGAAAACATCTGAGATTAATTCTCATAGCTATGAAACTTCCATTTTTACCCTCGGTGCGCCACATGAGGAAGTGCAGGGTAGGCAAACAAAACTTCACCCGGGTTTTACCCTGGGCAAACTTGTGCAGCCTTCCCCAGTCATCTCTATTCTTCGAGATGCCCACATTGTTCTGTCCAAACAGTCTTAATGATGTTCTCCAGAACTTCCTCATAGGGCAGTGGACATAGTCTATTTTCATTTTTTGCATTTTTTTACAAAATTTTTTTAATGGCACCTGCGTAAAAAAAAATTTCAGAAGGGACCACAGCATGCCTGTTCCACTTACCTCTTCAAGCACTTGTTGCAACAATTATTGAATTAAAGGTGAGAGCTGGCACCGTTTTTCATAATTGCGAGAAATCTAATGATGGGAACCCTCGGAAAAGGTGATAAAAGTGTCATTCAAAGAAAATTACTTTTTTAATTCTACAACAATGGCTTCATTCCTACCAGTAATAGTGAGCAAGAAGAACAAACAAACAGAGAAAAATATGTCTTTTATTACAGTGTATCACAAATTCACATAAATCCTGAAAAAACACGAAAAACTCCATCATAATGACTGTTTGGATGTACCTAATTACATGTTATAAGCCTCCAGAAAAAATTATGACTGTCCATGTTACAAACGTAATTTTACAATGTTCTGTCTCATGTGTTGGAGTTATTAAACATGCAATTATCTTTTCATTTATATTTTGAAAACTAGCCATCATGTGGTAATCCATATCCAGTGAAAAAAATCACTATAGTATAGACTAGTTTATACTTATTTTTGGTCCATTATGTTACCCATATGTACCCCTATACCATGGAAGTTGCCATTTTCATGATTTTATAAGAAAAGCAAATCTGACATTTTCTTGCAAAATTATTTTTTTGACAAAGTTATGTCATGAAACTGGTTAGATCTATACCCGGATTCACCTTCCACCGTGGTGGATGCTTTTTCGCTCTCATATCAATATTTACCGTTTTTAGTCGATTTTTTTTACATATTCACTTACTTTGTATGATGGGGCGATTTTATTTTCAGACGGTTATTGAATTCAGTGTGATTACTGGCTGTGAAGTGAGAAAATAAAAAAACATCTCCCCAAAATTCCGCCCAGCATGTTTGTTGATCTTCCCTCTTGTGCACATGGGCTGTCATCCTGGTACTTTGGCTCAGCCCACTCATTTTAAAAGGTGCCGAGGGTTATCTCCCGGCTGGGTGGCGCGGGGGTCTACATTCTCATTTTCTATACCATTGGCGTATTAAACAAACGGGCCATTCTCATGCTACGAGCGCTAGCAATTTAAGCATTCTAAATGGAAATAGTTTGGAGAACTATTTAATGTATTTAGTAAATAGACTATGACAATCAACGCTTGTTTTGCACGCATGGTAGCACACACAAAATATATATATAATGTATTTCTATGGATTTATCAGATAAAGGCATCTAGGCCTATTTGTACGTGATGCACTCTCCAAAATGTGCCTGTTCCCGTTGTAGCCTAAACTTCCAGGCACATTTAGGACTATATAAGGCCTATCTGGTATCAGTTATGTGCCTTTATAATAGGTTTTAGCTTTTTATGTAGCTCATTTTATAATTATGAGAAAAGTAGCTAACTTCAATTCATATTTTTGTATACATGCCTACCTGCTATACCGGTAAGACAAATATGGAAACTATCAGAAACTGTTATAGCCTGCATGAATAACAAAATTACCGGTAATGAGGCCCTAGATCTATGTATAAAACAATTTTTGGGTTGACATTTTTTATAAGGAAAAGTTAGGCCCTACGGAGATAATATTAATTATAATGGGCCTATATAAATTACTAGGCCCATACCTACATTTTATTTTTCATATTAATTAGAACACCCCCCCTGTACGTGATTAGAGGGGGGTGGTGGAGTATTAGATTAGGCTATTATTTAGTTATCATAGATAGTGTAGACTACATGCTATATCGTGGGTTTTATTTTCAAATCAGGGGTGTGAGCGTTTATTTGATTATGGGCATTATTAGATTGAATACGGTATAACTAAACCTTAAAAAAATCACAAAGAAATTCATGACTGTACACTTATCTTATACACGTGTGATTCCTTTTATATAAACTCAATTTTTATCATGTACATATGGTGGTCCGAGCGTGATAAACAGTGAGATATCAGAGTGACTAAAAATACCACTTGGTTGGAAAGCAAGAGACACTTGAAGATGCAACACTTTAGGCTAGCCCCAGTGGCTGACAGATTGACTGCATACAAAATCGTGGGACATTTCTTTGACTGTCATATCGGAAAATACGGGCCATAATCAGGTCGAAAATAGTTTTTTTAGAATCAGCAACATTTCAGTTCCATGCCGGCATGCTCAGCTCAGAGGTCGCACAGTCACTAAAAAGTTATGGACATTTTTCGGACCTTGGGGTCGCGTTTGCTCTCAGTCACCGCCTTGTTGAATTTTTCGGGTAAAGCAAATACATCAATCCACGGCCTGGGAGGGGACGACAAGGCTAACTGTAGGCCTGCAAGAGAGGCTCCAGAAACCCAGATGACGAAAAATAAGAGACACAGTGATTTACAAGCAAGACGGAATTATCATTTATTTTCAAAGAAAAGGAAGAGATAAAAAACTAATAGCTAATGGTACAAATTTGACATTTTCAGGGAGCCACCGGGGCGCGGATATATAATCCAGCCCCTCCGCCTCCCGGAGATTGAATAGTGCCCCCCCCCCCTAACAGTTATGTTGACTATAATTATATATAGTTAATTTAACTGCCTGCAGTGAGTCCCATATGGGTGACTTGAAGTCCCGGGAGCGTGGGGACTTCCGAACAACCTCGGAACTTGAAGTGTCCAGATATAGAAAACTTGAAGTAGAAATATTTTGTTGATAGATCTACCATATAATGTGATAAATAAAAAATATTCTTTTGTTGTTGTGGGTCGAGGGGGTTGTGGGTCTAGGATCGAGGTCGGGGTTTGAAGGTCGAGAGTTGTGGGTGAGGGTTTGAGGGGTCAAGGGGGATTTGAAGATAACCTGCCATTAGGAACATAAAAAAATTGCCGAGCATAGCCTGTGGGATTACAGCTCAAAAGGCCTACAGAAATGCCCAAGAAGCCTCTCCTTTTCAGGCGAGGTTTCGAATCATTGATTCAAAATATTTACTTCTTGGGTTAACAGGTGGTTAATTTACCTCATGGGGGTGGGCCTACAACCTGTGCACAAAGACCAAGCACCTACTAACTAATCAATTAAAAGAAACTAGCCCACCACCCAATTTTAGCCAAATTCAAACCTTGCAAGGAGTATCAAGATTCTTTCAGTTTATGTTATTTTTTATTATTGAAATGCTTTAATCTAATGATATTTTAGCAATTCAAACTTTTTATGTACCAGGCAAGTTTCGACTTTTGTAGGTGGACTGGTACCTTTAGCCCCAGTAGCTGAAACAGGTTTCAGCCACAGATTGACCCCGTACAAAATTGGACGATCATATCAAACACTTGCACTCGAATAATCAGGTCGAAAATAGTTTTTTTCATAGAATCAGTAACATTTCAGTTACATGCCCGCATGCTCGCGCAGTCATTAAAAAGTCCTAATGGACATTTTTCAGGCCTTGGGGTCGAGATTATTTTTAATGATTTAGGCCAGGCTCTCTGGTATTTTTGTCTCTCTCGCTTTTCATAATCATGATAATTGCTGCTTTTCTTGGCTCTCTTGTATTTCTCCACTCTTCATTACGCTTTCCAGCCTTGTGTGACCGAAAAAAATTGCGTCGCCGAATTATAGCCCTGTTTGATCTGCAGTAGAGGATGTGAACCGTGTGAGGTGCGATTATAATGCTCATCAGTTATTGGACTTATATCCATTTATGCTTGGTCATCAATAATCAAAGACATTATAAATATATTTTTTATTATTATTGACCGTTCAGGCTACATGTCAACTTTGGCATATTGGCCATTTTGTTCTCTTTATTTCTTTATATGTTTTTTGATGCGGCGCAAATTGATTATAAATACGTTTCTGTCGACATTATCCCACGAATTTGAACAGTTTGGGTCACTGCATGTGTGTACCAAGGAAAGATATCGGCTGCAGCGGGACTCGAACCCGATACACCCGTGCCCTGAGCTAGCCAAGGAGCCTGGCACCACAATATACCAATAATTTGTATTGTCAACATCAATCAATCACCTATATCATATAGGCTATGTCGGTCACTTATCAAGTGAATTTCTGGCGATATATATATAGGCCTATGCCCAGCAAACTTATGAGACGTTGGACCAATTTGCAACGCTGGTTTGCTGGGATAGGGCCCATGCGTCATCACCAAATAGGCTAGCCCCAGCGTGACTGTACTGGCAAGCCCTAGGACTGAAATCTTAGCTACAAATAGGCGTGTTTTTTTATCTTTATATAAAAGCTATTGAATTCAACATCTATAAGTAGGCTAGATATCTTAATTCAATTGATGTAGAGCTATTTTGTTATGTTTATGATGAAATTCTTCATTACCAGTAGGCCTAGCCTATATTGCACCATTGTAGAAAATAGTTTCATTCTATTCACTTATCTGGTTCAACATTTTGCTAATTGTTGCTTACCAATTATAGGCCCTACAGAAGCCTATACTATATTAAATCTAATCAAATCAATAAAGTTTAAAAAATGTTTATATACCATGTATACAAACATATCAACTTTAGGCCTATACAGTGATAATAAAAATAAATAAAGTAAGGCACCTTACATTATATTGGCATGAAATTATTGTTTGAAAGGAAGTGAAATGAAATCAATGATTATGTTCACTTCCCATTTACCATGTTTACATTGAGTAAGTCTACATCTGTGATTGACGCTAAATAGGTAAATATTATTTCACAACAACATTCAACTATTGAAACTGATAATTGAAAAGTAATTGCGCGATCAAATTGCACATGGAGGCAATGTTACCCATCCTTCAGGAGCCCCATCCACCCCTCACCTGCAAGGCAGGCGTGCTGATCAGTTCATGCTGGTACCAGCATACACAATAAGCTAAGTGGATCACAGAGCCTGATTAATATACAACGCACCTGCATACCTAACAATTAAAACAACCTGCTCAACCCGTCGGGCTTAATTGACTTGTCCACGTGTACACGTGTGAACGGCTGCAGTGAACATAACTTGTTTATTTGGTTGAGTGGCGGACAGTAACTATATCAAGTAATATTTTAACCCTTTCCATCTGTGGCATTATTCAAACTAATCAATTGAAAATAAGTTGTGTTATGGTAGAACATATGTTTTATACTGACTCAAAGTTTTAGGTCAATATTGTGAGTACTTTCACGTAAATAGCGAATCAGTAACACCATATGATTATGATCCCCTTAAAATGCGATTTTTAATGTGAATGCCACTATAGATCTATCGTGACACAGTACTACGGAATAAATTAATAATTATAGACAAACACTGGCATACTTCATAGCTTATAGGCGATAATTAGCCGAATAAACAACGGTTGAACCGTTCTGGGCGAGCCACGCCCACGGCACAGTTGGCCGGCGCACGCTAGGCGATAATATGTGAAACTGATCGATGCAGACATAGAATAGAAACTCTTCCCTCCGTCGAATTGATCTGACATACTTTTCAAATTGCGGGAGGAAAAAAATAATTTATTGTAGATCAATTGTAAATTGACCGAAAAGAATATTGTTTCTTCTAAAAATGGTAAATTTGCAAGACAAAATAGTGTAATTACTTGATTGGTGAGCGAAAATATAACACTTTGAAAATAATTTTAAAATATACCAGACAATGCATGCTAGAGCATGTACAAGGGTTGAATACGCTGCAACGTCTAGGGGAGAGTAGAGCAAGAGAAAACAAAAAGACGGGTAGGCCTTTAGGGTAAGGGAGACCGGGAAACAGTAAAATTATACCAGTAAAATGTGATTGCATGGTACATGCAAAAAACAAATGTGTCTTGTGATGCCCAACCATATTGATCTAATTATTAATATTCAAAGCCTGGTTGAATACGAAACATTTTTATGAATTTCGCCTTTATAGTTTTTGCATTTGATGGTTCAACGTGCCCCGTGGTCGGGGTGCATTGAACCACCCCAGGGGGTACATCGATCCATAAAAATAATTCGCAGAAATCATAATTTTTTCAAAACAAATTGTATAATTTGCTTAGACGGGTCTACTCCACCCCTTGCCCTTATATAGTTTGCTATATATGTAGGCCCTAATCAAGGTGTGAAATACCTTACAAAGAATGTAAATGGGTCAGCGGAGTTTGATGATGTGTCTTGAATTATTCCGGCATAGAAACTTAATATTTAAGTTAAGCTGATTTATTAGCTGTGTTCAAGATGCAATATAATATTTCCTTGTCATTATTTTCCACTCTGTTTTTTACAATAGTTTGTGTAAACAAGAATTAAATAACCTTTTAAATTAATGTTACAATTACAAATTGGTATTCATATAATGCCCGATAGGCCTACCGGAAATAATTAAAACATGGTTCAACGTACACCGGAAAACATGGTTCAATGTACCCCGAATGGAAAAACATAAATAAATTTTCAACAGATATCTGGAACTGTAACAAAATGTGCTGTCACATTATAGTATTTTGGTTATACTATAATGATATTAGAAAATATTCAAATTTGAACACATTTGAAAAAAAAACTAAATTAGCGGAAAACCACTTTTACAGCCTTCAAACTCTTTATTCGCATATATATTTCCCAGCATGCCATTCGAAATATTGTGAAAGTTTCTAACATTACAGATAGTAGGCCTACCTAAATGTTCATTATACTACATGTATTTGGTACAAAAAACATCAAATTATGACGTCATATTAAAGGAGAGGTTCACCGTGGGCTCATGCATAGATATATTACAGGAAACAGGATATTTATGGGCCCATGTTCAACCTGCCCCGTCTCCCTTAGACCGAGGCACAATTACACCTCTTTTCTTTTGTATTAGTTTCAAATATTTTTGTAGCATTAACCTATTATCAACCAATAGATAACGTTGGACTATCTTAATGTTTTACTGGAATACAATACCTGCATTCATGTTGGATGCTAATGCTATAGATAGATAGATAGCTTTATTCAGTGAAAAAGTACATGGAAACATCACCAAATAATAAATACAGGGTGCCACCATACTTCCCACCATGGATAAAAACACTGAAAGCGGCAAGAGTGAGCATGGAAATAATTCAAACCTTAGTAAATATTAAAGGCATCACATAGGCATATTAAAAGGAGGATGTGTAATAAAAACATAAATAAGCTTACCATATTATAAATTAGCAAAAAATAAATCATATACTAGTATATAACCAGTGATAAGTTACAATAATATAATTAATTACTCTATCCCTACCGGTACTTCGGTCAGTACAGCCCTGGGACTAGTCCAAGACTGAGCTGACTAAGGCAGATCTGGAAGCAGCTACCAGCCATTAGAAAAAAATATCTAGCTAAATATAGATGCTTTCTTCCACAATTTTTACCAATGAGATAAAGTGTTTTTTAATAATGATCGAAAATGTAAAGGGTTTTCAGTTGTTCGAATGGGGATTGGTAGCTGGTTCCAGTACTTCGCAGCAATAAATGAAAACTGTTGACCCTAGGCAGAACCAAAGAGATCGTTCGAGAATACTATTTCTGGTGTTATAGGAGTGTCATTTCTGGACCATGGAAATGTCCTCCCTTAAGTAGAGAGGAACATTTCCATGGACCAGTCTATGCATGTTAGATGTAACAATTTTGTTGTAGGGGAGACTGGGGCACCTTGAGACATGGGGCACCTTTAGACAGGCCTGTTTGACACAGGAATTATTTTGCGATTTGTGCGCCATCTGGTCAATAATACTAAAACTAACCAATTTCTATTTTCCACCCTATTGCTAATGGCTATTGGACATCTTTGGCATGCATGTAAGCTGAGGTCCATTTTTTACATGAAAAGTAGATTTTTGGGATGATCAATATTTGGTTCTATAGATCACATAATACTTGATTTCCCTATGATTTTGGTGGTATATAACACCTGTGTTATCACTTTATAACTTATGTATAATGGTTTGGTTCAAATACACCCCACACACAAACTATGATATCAGATGTGAGGTCAGTCAGGGTGGGGCACCTTGAGACGCTGTCTCAATGTGCCCCAAAACTGTCTCAAGGTGCCCCAAGTCTGTCTCAAGGTGGCCCGAAAGTGTCTCAAGGTGCCCCCAATTTTTTTCAGGCACATATTTTACTGCAACATCTAACATTAGCCAACTACAGGCTTTAGCTACAGGTATATGTAGTATTCAAATCTTGATTTTAGTTAGATCCACGTTGTTTTCAGGTACATAATGTGGCGTCTCAAGGTACCCCATGTGGTGTCTCAAGGTGCCCGAGTATGGGGTACATTGAGACACTTTTTTGAAAATCTGTTTTGTAAAAAAATGTAAAGTTACACATTTTTGATCATTTTCGTTTCTTGCTCAAATATACCCCACTGGATGCTGTATCCATATGTGTCGTCAAAATATTTTATTTTGAAAATTAAATCTATGTTTGGGGGGTTTGAATTTGTCCGTCTCAAGGTGCCCCAGTCTCCCCTACATACTGTGAATATAACCTGGAGCCAATTAACCGATTCAATTTAGAGTATCCTATATGGCTACGGGGGGTGAGATCTAATCTAATCTAATGGTTTTATTCTGAATGACTTGTAATTTGTGCTTCAGGTTATTTTGCAAACCATGGTACCATGAAGAATAGGCCTGTCCATGTGACATATAATTAATGCTGACGAAAGTAGTTTTTTTGATGCTAAATTTAGACATTTGGCTTGTCTTCGCAAAAAATTTCAAACGGGCCTTTCCTTTTTTCAAAATATTTTTCCAAAATCAATTTACCACCTAATGTTTGTTTTAGATCTACCGGGGGGGGGGGGAAGGGTGTCACCTCCGCGTGGTCCCCCCTGGGCAACTTCTTAGAAGGCCAAGCACACCCAAACCTTTCATCAAACCAGGTTTTGTTATTTTTTTTGACGTGAAGTTTTTTGTGTTTGCTTTCCGGTGGTTTTTCACTGAGGTCGTTATGTTTATTTTCGAATAGTTTTCAGTTTAAATTCTTTATATATTCTATATATTTTCATATTTATATATTTTATATATTTTTTCATTGTATTTGTGGTGCCTTACAGTGCTCTCACGGATTGTGATCGCTCTGTCGTGCTAGTTCTCGATGAAAGACTCGATCCCCAGCTGTGGTGGCATTGTAGGTCTACTCAGAGTTCCTCTACGATTTGTTTTTTTGTGTTTGCATTGGTTTCTCTTTGGCATCCTGGCGATGGACGGGATGTCCGAAAGAAACCAGTGCCATATAATTATTTTTTCACTTTATTGTTTTAAAGGTTTCTCTGTGGCATCCTGGCGGATAATGCAGCATGTCATAGAGAAGCCATTGCCGTACAATTAGCCTGTGGTGACTTACGGTGTCCTCACGGTTTGTGATCGCTCTGTGATGTCCTCCAATATCACAGACCTTATTACCAACTGTGGGGGCACTGTAAGTCTTTAATTTTAGAGAATTTTTTGTGGTTTCATGATGTCTCCGGCCGTACTGGCCGAAAAGTGAAGTCAAGAAGACATTTACTTACTTTCTTAATGGTTTCTCTGTTCATTGTTTATGTCATTCATATTTATGTCTAAATGGGTTTACTTTTTTGATTATAGTATATAGTATTATAGTATATATTATATATTTGTTTTGACAATGACACTGTTTTGACTTAGACTTGTAGTTATTACCCAATCATCCCAATTTCATAGAGATATAGTGACTTGAAAAGTCGTTCATTTTATAATCACTTCATATTTTACATTATTTATACTGATATTTTTATACCCATTAAACTGTGTTATAGTGCAGGCGCTACAACATGTCACCAGACTCGTTACATATAGGTGCCAGGAGCATCGTCATCTTATCATATCAAACACTTTAAACTGAATATTTTAGTACAAACATGCTTTTATTAGCTTTGTCTTTCCTTTACTACTTTAACTATACAATATGGGATATTGTTATACCTGGAATTTTCACTTAAATGGCCATGCTGGCCGAAAAGTGAAGTAAAGCAAATATTTTATTTACTTACTTTAGATCTGCCTCCAGGTAACAGACAAACTTTTTTGAAGAGATTTTAGTAAGCCCTCCATTGTGGAGTATCAGGCTGGAGGGTGAAAGAGACTGGCAGATCTAGTCGATCAGTTGACACTTGAACGCTGCCACAGTTTTCGATTCTATGGCAGCTGTCGGAAGAGAATTCCAATCGGGGGTAATTCGATGTCAAAAAGAATTTTGTCCCAGTGTGGTGTTAGCTCTGATGTATTTATAGGCCTGATTGTGCCCATCACGTTTTCTTTTATCTGCTGGGATTATAAATGGTCATTTATAGGAATTTTGACTAGCTCATTTAAAATTTTGAACATACATAAAAGTCTAGAATTGTTTCGTCTTTTTCTGAATGAGAGATGTCACGGTGGCTGTTTGTCTATAATTTTGGATGACAAATCTTGCTGCTGCTCTTTGCATTTTTTCTAATTTATCGATGTCATTTTGTCTAAAGGGGTCCCAAACCGCTGAAGAATATTGTAAGTATGTTCTGACCAGGGAGAAATAGGCAGTCCCCCTTAATTTGGACATGCCTTCAGGTTCCTCCAAAGGAAGCCCAGCTTGGAATCCGCTTTACTCTTAATTTTGTTAATATGTGCATTTTCTAGTGTTTCGCCTTTCAGGGTTTACTGGAATTCCGGGTTTTTTTATTTCGGCCTGGCCACCCTCAGGACCGAGCATTTCGAAGGGTTGAAACACATCCCCATCAATCTGCCCAGTCCTACAATGCAGATATGTGTCTCTGAAGCTTCCCCTGATCTGCGCGACATTTTATTGGAAGATACAAGAGGCAGTCATCTGCAAAGAGATGAACATGTGAAGAGACCGTGGAAGGGAGGTCATTATTATACATGTAGGTAAAAAGTAGGGGTCCAAGAACAGTACCATGGGGCACACCGGACTTCACACTTGCTGATTTTGATGAGCTGCCATCGACTACTACTTTTTGGGTTCTATTGGTCAGAAAATTTTGAATCCAATTAAGAGTTGTTCCCCGAATAACGTAGTGATCAAGTTTGTGTAAAAGGCGTTGGTGGGGGTCAACGTCAAAGGCCTTACCAAAACCTAATACAACAACATCTGCTTGTATCTTGCTTTTGAACATTTGAATAAATTCATCAGTTGTAATCAATAGCTGGCTTTCGCATGAGGGTTTTGATCAAAAACCATGCTGTGCAGGTGTTAACATTTTGTTTTTCAAAAAACATAATTTGTTTACAAATGATGTGTTCGAGTCATTTGGCACAGACACATGTGAGGGATATCGGAGTGTTGTTTGCGAGAGATTGCTGATCCCTTTTTTGAAGACTGGGGCAAAATTAGTCTTCACCCAGTAATCAATAATACAGCAAATATCCATGTTGCCCCGAGCTCGGGTGTGGTACAATGGACATGTCTACTAAGCATGTGGAGGGACTTTCTGTGTCAATCAACACATTATTCATGGAGCCACGAGAAATACAAAATGAATATTTAATTGCAGAAATCTTCATTTAGGGATAGTGTAATTTGAAAAAAAACATATTTTTTCCAAAGATGGGGCACCATGGACGTTAATGGCAATAATGGGATACGTCCATGGTACTCAGTCCATGGTGCTCCCGCATGACGATTGGTACATGTGTAGGTTTAATTATCTTCAGGTAGAATCTCCCATTATAGCCCATGTTCCATGAAAAAATACAATCTTCACTAGGTACTATGTGATTCTCATTTTAACTTAGTTCCAAGTAGTTTTCAATGTAATAACAAAATACGTGTATCCCCAAAATTTATTTTCAACCATCAAAAACACATATTTTACCATAGCTTACACATGCCTTGAGGTATCACCACCAATTGTCAAAATTGTATTATCCACTTGGCGAAAAAGACAGATGTTCAAACAATCTAACCTACTACTCAAAAGACGAACTAATAAAAAAAGAACTATACCTAGAGGACACTAATAAAGCACGACCTTTAACTATGTTGAGAATTAACAATATATTATAGACCACGTGAACACAGAAAAAGGAATTTTTGCTAAATGTAATAACACAGATACCAAATATGGCAGTATGCCTACACATATACCAGAATGCACACCCATAAAGAGACCAAAGCAGATCAAAGCAGATGCTACAACCAATAAGACAATCAAGATCGGAGGAAAAATCAAATAGTACCATTACAAAAAGATAGTTGCTGACAAAACAAAGGGAAATTCGAAACTAGGTTCAAAGTTCAAAATTTAAAATTCAAAGTTTGAATTTCTGAAAACTATGACTAAAACTGATCAATTCTGGTAATATCGCGACAGGACCGGATACCCGAAATCGGGACTACATCCTCTTATTGAATGATTTCAAGATTCTTAGTTTGAATTTCTGAAAACTATGACTAAAACTGCACAATTCTGGTAATGTCGCGAGAGGACCGGAGACCCGAAGTCGGGACTACGTCCTCTTGACTCCAATGCTATTTTATGGCTTGTGCACATTGCACAGTAGGCTACCATAGAAAGCAATGCATACTCCAGGCCTTTGAACAGTTTGTAGCTCTGCATATATATACGCAACCTTGATGACAAAACACTAACCCGGCCGGGATTATAACCCAGTACCTCTGATCGAGTTTCACTCCACAACAGGACCGAACAATAATAAGAAACAGATGAAAATATTTATTTCACTAGCAACAAAACAGCTGCTCACTCTAAAAAAATGCTGTATATCTTTTAATTGTCCAGTTATTAAATAATATTTCAGAATGTTAAAAACATACCTATTTAATATTATGCTAGAAGCAAGGGGGGGAGGTGTTGTTAAATCTCCATGCTCGTTAAAATTTATGTTTGGCAGAATGATTACATAAATGAGAGGGATATTTCATGGGATGATTGATATAATGACTTATTCATAATTTATTTAGTTTTGATAAGTTAATTACCAGTACATGAATAATTCACGTGTTCTGATATATTTATTATGATGCAAATGAAAGTGGATCTCTGTAGACCAATGCCCCAATGTGCGTCGTATTTCAATCCTGCAATGGTTACAATAATGAAAATATACCCTTTTAAAAGAATTTATGAAACATGATTTAGAATTTGGCAATGTTCAAGGATAGTTTATTAGCAGTCAGCCATTATACCTCCTTTTACATAGCTCGGTCCAAGTTAATTAAAGCGACACAATCAGGCTGAAATCATGGGGGAAAAAAAAAAATACCGATTTTTTAATGATATTAGCCTGATTGTGTCGCTTTAATTTGATTCATTTTTTATTTGATGTATTGCGCACAAAATTAAGTTACATTAGCATGATATAAGGCGATTCCTGGTGATGATAGGAATGAGCTAGAAGAGCCTTTTGTGAGCTTGCAGTAAATCAAACTATGTATAGTATATGTGTTTATATTTGTTTTAAAAGTAGCTACCACTGCAGTAACTATGGACATAAATTGGCGACATGGGGCAATTAAACGTTCAAGTTTTCTATTCATTGCAGATATTTCAAAGTAACACCATTTGAATTTTGGGGCATTTTATAAAACAATTTCCCTGTATTGTCTATTCCTGTATACTTATGACCATTTATATGATCAAAGAAAATTCAACGATAGTAATTATGGCTGTAGTCAATAGTCACAATGCATTTCAGGGTAAATATGGGCTAATAGCTTTTACTTAAAATTTATTTGCTGACATTCACCATTGCTCTTTTTTCATGTTCCAAAATTTACTAATTTTAGTTAAGCCGTCGAATAGCGTGGTCTATTCTGCAAAGAGTGATTAGTTAGGAATTAATCCTTCAATTACGGGAACCAGTATAGTATATGCCTTATTAATTATGCCCCCCTCCCTTTAAAAAGGTGGGGACATGTTGGTTTACCTCTGTCCGCTGAGTTTGTCTGCTCAGTTTGTGTCTGTGCATTCTCTCTGTCTATATGTCCCATTCATTTCTGCCAGTGCTTTCTATCGTGCAGGCTGTCAAACACAAAAAGTTGACCCAATGTTCGGCTATTGTTGGCCCACTGTCTACGATGCTGAGCCAACATTAGCCCGGTATTGGGTTACTGTGTCGTTTTTGGCGCCACGATGAATGTGGGCCATGCAGCGTCACAGACGGCGGGCCAAAATTAACCCAGCTTTGTTTCAAAGCATCGTGCTGGAATAGTCGGCATAGCTGGCAATGTGTCGGTGTAACGTGCATTAGTCTGATGACGGGTCATTGTGTACGACGCTGGCCAACATTTAAACAGCGTTGGGGCCGTGTATGCTATGCGAACTCAATCCCACCAGCATGAAGTACTGACTAGGACGGAACGGATACTGGCCAGCCACGCTCGCATGCAATTGAGATGGTTTTTATAGCGACCGGGCATGCTGGGGGTTCAGCCAGAAGTTTCATTTTATCATTGAAAATAATTTTTCTTTTTCAAGACTATGAATCTCAGATCCGGTTCAATATCCGGTCACTAAGTGCCCCCATCTATATCTCAATTGCCATCGAGTGTGTGGCCAGCAATGCTGTCCAAACATTTAACAGACATTGGGTGGGTGTCGGCTTATACTCGCCGCCAGCAGTATGAATCGCCGCTAACAAGATACATTGAGTCAATGTTGGTTTAATGTTGGTCCACCGTCTACAACGCTGGCCCAACATTAAACCAACACTGTCTCATTGTCTCGTGCTAGCTGAAGCATGCACTGCCAGACCCGCAGCTAGTGTTGACAAGCCGCATTGTGTTTCGCACATCTCCGTGGTTCCAAAACGGAATAATAAATTCCGTTTAATACAGAATCTTAGGCCAGTTAGGGTAGTGAATGACAGTTGTTGTAAGGTGACATTTCAGGGGGAATATATTAAAACTGTTGCCCAACTGATTGAGCCTACAGACGATTTAGTTACTGTAAATATAAAAAATTAGTCCCGCCACATCAAAATACATAGTCTCTACTGTCCACAAGAGCCATTTAATAACATTAATTACAAAAGCCATTGACACTACATCTATTTGCTATCAACCTTTACGGTTATGCTGCTGGAGGGGAGATATCTCCAAAAAACTAGACCCTCCTAGTTCTTGTTTTTATCAGTATATTGTACTAGATTGTTGATCGTTTCTTTAATTTGATAATTTCCATTCAACCTGCATGGAGTTTTTGCCGTGGATCTTCAGCGCATTGATCCGCGATGATCAACGTGCTGACGGCTCTGTCTGAGTGGCTGAGTGCGCTCCGACTTGAGTTAGAGGGCGTCTGTGCACATTGCTGTCGCTCCACGTCTTAAATCGACGATCTAAGAACATTTTTTAACTGAATTTACCTCACCTAATGGAAATGATTTTTCTGTCGGTTATGGTCCGGGAACCAAATCATTTTTAGAAAAGTGGAACATCAATATTCTCAGAAAGAAATAAACAAATAAACTGAATACGGAATTAACAAAATTGTTAGTTATTAATTATTATATTAACTCAAATTACTACAAATGTTGTGTATGTAAGTTTATGCCAACTCATCCAATAAAATAACATGTTGTATTCATACAAATTAGACCATTGTATAAACATGGAACATTCTATTATACGAAAATTGTCTAATATCATTTAAATGATCAATTGATATAGATTTTTATTTTTTTAATAGCCACAGGCGACTGAATATATTATATTAGCTCTGTTGTGTCATCAAATTTGATGTGTATTGTTATGATGCTCATTGTGAAACAATGAATAACTTACATGTTATATTCATGTAAGTTATAATTTAAATTTAATAAAATGGCATTAATTTTACTTTTGTCATTATTTTTCATTGGTTTGATTTGTTTAGTTTCCGTCAGCAAACAATTTCTTATGAAATTTGAAGTTTGAATATAAATACAAAATGACCGCCCAGTGATGATTAGCATCAGGGTACGTTTGAATATTTGTATGGTGGTAGGCTATTGCAATATCGCCCAGCACACAACACTGAACATGTGGTGGCTAAATTGACCACAGTTGAATAGTATTACATGTCTGGAATAAAAGCTGCAAACTTTCCGTTCGATGTATGATGTAGATCTACTTGGGTACCTATATTAATATCACATAAGAGCCAAAAAGGTTGAATTAATTATCAAGCCATGCTTAAAACACTAATGTACGTATCATGGAGCATAATCTTCACCTCTTCATATCGATATTCAAAATTTGCAAACTTCAGATCATGAAGTTCTTCAACTACATTTTCATATATTTGAAGCAGAAAAAATGATCGCAAGCATCCCTGTGTAATGTGATAATGCAATTAGCTGATAAAATTACCACACGAGTAATTTATCAAGTGTAACGACCCTTATTCTATGCGCAGCACAAAACATACGACGAATACTCGAAATGGAAAACTGTGGATATAAAAACATAATCAAGCATAGCAAACGAATGTGTAAATTTTACACTTTTTTATCAAGTAGACAAATTGCAGGGAAATGATGAAATGACAATTTTAGAAAACTATTAATCGAAAAAGTATTTCAATCATCTTCCTATGATTTAAACCCTTTTAACGCTGAACTCCTAGACACACTTGCATCCCCACCGCTCCTGGGGAGAGGGGTTGAAAAAAAATCAGAATATTTTGTAATATCAGATCTGTATAAAGACACCAGAAAGATCTTAGCTTATGAGCAAATAATAACATGGGAAGGAGTTTTGCTTTAACGCTGGATAACACCAAGGCCATGTCAAGGTCACATCAAGGTCATTTCAAGGTCAAACTCGCAAAAAGTATTGAAAATACCCACTTTTTATCAATTTCAAGCTGTTTAGTGGTGCAGTCATCCATTAGAAAGAACTGATGGTGACACATACTTGGTCGGGTATCATTTCATCACACATTTTTAGGAAATCTAGGGCAGTGCTGATATTGGGAGGGGTAATGCTGCAATGTTTGCCCTTATTACACCCCCATTCCTCAAGGCTCAATTGAACGAGCAAAATCACAATTATGCAGCAGCGTGTAGCATCAGCCTAGGCTTCCATCGCAAAATATTGATCCATAGGCCTATACTTGGATATTGAGGTTGGGCTTTAAAGCATGGCTGCCACCCACAATAAACGTGAAAGTTATGTCAAGGTCATATGAAATGTCAGGTTTATCAGTTTATGAATGATGTGTTCTAAATGCGTGAAGATTAGGTAATGCGTAATGATTAGGTGTGCAACCATGCAATCCGCACTGCTGCGATATCTGTCATCTAAGTGATATTATGGCATTTTAAGCATGATGATGATGCCAAAGGAAGGTATGGTTTATTTTATTGTATTCTTTGATAACAAAAATATATGGTTTGGTGAAATCAAGTATCTATTTCAATTATTGAGAAAGTTATGATAATTTTATTGATTTTATGGCGGCCATTTTGAATTTTTCGTTCCAAAAGAATTCTTTAAGAATGACAGCTCTACATCGGCCCAGATATTATGGTGCTATCTGCACGAAATGAGTCGCATGTCGGCTTTAGTACAAGTTGAGAAAATGGGCTAATAATAGCGATTTTTTTTTTTGTCAAATTTTGAAAAGCCTTGAATTATCATTTTAAGGCCATAAATCGGTTCTACGCCCCAAAAGTAGTCAGAAATGATATATCACATGGTTCAAATGATCAGAATTTTTGTTAATTTGTTTCACCTTGGATTTTACCCATTTAAAAAACCTCTCGAAGGTTGACTTTGAAGCCAATTTTCTCCATTTTTATTTTTTTAAATATTGACCCATCCGCGTCACTGAAATGATCATAACTCAGCTCCGGATCAACATACTTTTATGTTTTTGGCGTCATATTAAAGCTTCAGCTCTGTGTTATCCAACCACTATTCTGCCAGGTCGTGTATAATACCTGTTCAAGCACATTACTCCTGGTGCTGTCATATGACCCCACTTGCAATGAAAGAGGCAGAGAGCTTGACTTTGCATTCGTGTACTGGGGTCATCTAGCTATAAGATGAATCACTGTAGACTTTTAAAACGTTAGACCAAAGTCACAAGAAACAAGAAGCCAAGATGGCCGCCAGACGTACGTGAAAAATCTTTGATTGTTCATAACTTAAAAAAAAATATCTAGAAGATTCATTTTAGTGTGTTTAAGTATAAGGAATTAAAAAAAAATCAAAACCTTGAAAGTAACACAATGTGCAGAAATCCAAGATGGCTGTCACGCTAACATGAAGAATCTAGGGCCTATGTCTGTTCAGTAATTTTTAAACCATTCTCCTAGAAGATTCATTCAGGTTTTTAGGTATAAGGAACCCCCAAAAAATCAATGACTTCAACACAATACAATGTGCAAGAATCCAATATGGCTGACATGCTTTCATAAAAAATCTATATATTCCCAGAACTTTCCAAAACGTTGACCTAGAAGATTCATTTCGATATCTACACCTAGGTGAGAAATCAAAGAATAAAAATTTAAGAGCAATACAATGTGCAGAAATCCAAGATGGGCGCCATGCTAACATGAAAAATCTGTCTGATCATAACTTTAAAAAAATGCACCTAGCAGAATCATTTTGGTATCAAGGCTACACCTAGGTTTGTACGTAAATTCAGAAAACAGAAACAAATAAAATGAAGGACTACAAAAATGCGATGTGCAGAAATCTGATACTCATTTAAGAAAAGTTCACATCAAAGATTAAAAAAAAAATTAACGGGATTTGCAGCAGTCCAAGTCTCCATGATCATCACAATCTGATCGAAATCCACCAACTTTATTCTTATTTGAATAGGTCTGCTCATTATTGTTCTATACATTTTGTATTGAATCAAATACATTGATTTGCGTGTAAAGTCAAAACAACGAATAAACCCTTAAGTCTGAAACATTAATAAAAAATACATTTATAACATGTATAAAACGAAAAGAAGGTGTTTTAGGTAGTTTTGAAAAAAATGACTATGAATATTGATACTAAATAAACAAAAAATCTAACTGATATCCTTTAAACACATTTCAATATTAAAAATAACGTGAAAAAAAGAAAAACATACTTACGACACAACACATTATGTTATCAAGCCTGTAAGCATATGGCTCGATTTACCCTCGTAGAAATAACTTATTGCACATGATATAAAAGAAATTTTTAATGCATTTGTTGCAATATATCAACTTGTGAAATACAAACAGTTATATACCTAAGACAGATTAAAAAAAAATTCAATGTGTATGTGAACAATACTTTGCCATTTGAAGGTTAAATGTATTAAATTTACTTGAAAGTGGTTGTATGCTGTTTATTTTAAGAACATATGCTATGCTTCAAAAAGTAGACGATTATAAACTAGGAGATTGATCCCCTCTTACGAAATTGTCTTTCAGTACACCCAAGAGTCACGGAGTTTCAGCATTAATTTGCACAGCGAAACCCAAGCTCCGGCCGTCTGGGCATGTCTGGGGGTAGATCCCCTAAATATGCCCAGGACTCCTTATCGGGCGAGCAAAGGAAAACGCTCTCAATAACACACCAGGCCCTATCCCCCCCACCCCCAGTCCTCACATTATCATCTGTACATCATTCATCTAATCAATTGACTACAAGGTTTTTACCGTATTACAATGTCACTTAAAATACCATTTGTGCCGCAAAGTGACGTAAATCATTGATTTACTACTACTACCCAGAGTGAGGTCGACCTATAACACCACTCTAAACACAGATGATGCAATAAGATTTTTGATACCCTTATATTCCTATCATTAAGGTAGAAAGGTTATATCTCTATGATCCTACCTTACCACCAATACTAAAATTGATTCAAAAATCATATTTGTTAGGCTACATACTGTGCCACATACTAAGGCCTAGCCTACCATAAGCCTACTCTTACAATAAAATAATTTGTGTTACTATTTGAAACTTATACTGGATAAAAGTACGAATTCAAGGTCACACCAAGATCATGCATGATGTCAAGGTCAAATCAGAACAAAATCGTCGTAAAAAACACATTTGAAACGGAATTTTTTCCTGATGACCTTGGAATTGATTTAAACGCACACTTTGAAAAGCCTTATACATCCTTACATAATCTAAGGGATTAATAAAACAATATGCTAGTTAGATAGACCTGCAGGACTAAAAATGAACTAAAATCAATTTCACGGGTTGGAAAACACACAAAGCAACTTTGTGTGTTATTGTGTTTAAAAGTCCCAACATTTTATAGATTTGTATCCATAATTATGCTGATTTAAGGTAATTTATGCAACTCAAATAAATTCCATGGATTTTTGTGAATAAGTATAATAATTTAAGCTAATTACATTGGTCTGTGGTATTCAAAATAAACTAAAACAAATTCCACGGGATGGAAAACATGGGTATAGACAGAAAACAACACTGTAAGTCATTTGACTCAACAATTACAGTGGTTCACAAACCTTTTAGTGAATTAGCTTAGAAATGTTTATGGTATTCAGTTGTTTTTAATTATGTTAATTTATGCTAATTAGGCTGATAGCGACACTTGGCGATTATGAGGTAAGTAATAGACAAAAGACACCTGGTTAAAATTTAAAATATACTGTTTGTTATTATTCATAAATATCAATGATATGCGTATCATTTAATGTTTGCGTTTTATTATTGATTGTTAAATGACGAAATTTTGATCATGGGGACTTCCGCATTGCAATAAATGAATGAATGAATTTTGCGAACATTTGCGAACATGTAGTCTAAACTGGACAAGGAGAACCTCTTCAGGATGATGAGATAAATTAGATAATACTGTCCTAAAAACACAGGATTCGAAATTCGATCCCTGAGGCTCCCGACAATATACTTATATAATTGGGTTATTCCAGCGGAAAGGGAATTATTTGGGGTGGATTTTGTCCCATCCTAATTAGATCTATCTATGTAATGCATAGTCATTTTTTTCTCAACATTGTATTAACTAGTTTACAGCGTGTATATATTTACATTGTCAATGGTGATAGCTTTACTTATTTTGATTTTTTGAGAAGCTAATATAATTAAATTGCCTACTAAGCCACTGTCCCAGTGCCAGGCCTATGTTTAGAAGGCTGCTGATGAATGCATCACATATTATTGCATCCAGAATGACTCTTTGGCTATGTTTTGCAGCAATGCAATATCTTCACAGTAGATCATTAGACAGTTGTCCGTAACTTAATTGAGGCGAACATTTTTATGAGAGGTCAATTTTTAAGGTATGCCATTCTTCCATTAAAATGGTTAATTAGCATGGCAACCATTATTTTGTGTTCTTGTATGTGTGTTTTATAGAATAACATAAATTCAGTTAATTTTTTTCACGACGAAACATATGTCATAATAGTTTCCTTTTCACTGTAATGAACCAATTACGAATGAGCGGGAAAGACATGTTTGTTTCTTTGAAACATGGATGCCAGAGCGAGGGACGAACCCGTGGCATCCGACTTTCCAGGCAGACAGCTTTAACCATTACAACAGGCCCCCGCCATCGCATTGCAACATTATGACCGAAATTTCTATCAAGTATGGTATCAGAAATAACATGTTATGCATTTCGGATGGTATTCAAGTGGTTGCAATGATAAAACAGCTATGTCGAATGCGTCACACAAAGATTATGTGTTTTGTGGCATTTAGGCCAGCAGAGGGAGAGATACCGCTGATGTTGCTTCTGCATAATGAATAAAATCGCATTGCCCGCCAGACAGGATTCGAAATTTAGGCACTGGCGGTCTGAGGCTCCCGACAATACTGATTTTTACGAGTGAGCGGAGAGTTTATTTGAAGCCTGAATATCAAAAGGGAGTTCAGACTTGACAGCAGATATAGTTTTTCATGTTAGGATAGCGGTCATTTTGGATTTTCAGACATTGCATTGTTTTTAAGTCTTCATTTTAGTTTTATTGATTTTTTTATACCTAAAAACCTAGGTGTAGACACCTATATGAATATTCTAGGTTGATTGTTTTAAAAGTTATGAGTAGACATATTTTCATTGTTAGCGTGGTGGCCCTCTTGAATCTCTGCGCATTGTATTGCTTTGAAGTTTTTTCTTTTGATTTTTTTTACTTTCTCATACTTAAAAATCTAGGTGTAGACACCAAAATTAATCTTTTATGTGATATTGCTTAAAAAGTTATGAGCAATCATTCTAAAAGTCGACCCCGGTTAATTTTATAACCAGATGACCCCAGTACTTGCTCGCAATTCAAACTCCCTGCCTCTTTTATTGCAAGCGGGGTTCTCTGACAGAGCCTGGAGTACATGTAGCTGTTGCTGTGCTATGTGATTTTATAAAACTGACCGAAATCAACACAAAACGCGATCCAACGCTGCCTGGATGCAGGGGAGTGTAGAACCGTATAATGTAACCAGACGTATAATGTAACCGGTTGCATTATACGTCTGGTTACATTATACGGTCACAGGGAAAAACGTAATTTGTAACCAGCACTGGCGTATAATGTAACCGCTCCTTTTATTGTATGTAATTTACCCAAGGAAAAATAGTCTGGATATAAAATGGCACTTTGTAAAACTAATATTTTTTTGATGGTAGTAAAGATTCACATTGTGATACTTTAATCCTTCAAATGAAATCAGGACAGGGCCCTCGTGTAGTGGTTTAGCGCTGCGCCTGTCATGTCGAGGCTCGCGAAGCCCAAGTCCTCTTTTGAAAATAGACATCTCATTATTAGTTATTTCTGATACTGAATTTCTGGAATAAATTTATCATAATTATGGTCTCGCCACCCCAAATGCCAATATCATTGAAATACATGTAAACTGACTGAATTCCACAGGCCGAGTTTACTAATCTTCCTGCCCTCCCAACCATGTAGTGCCGCATATCATGATAAAGTCTGGGCTGTGCTTTTTCAAAAACAGGTCCTATATGGGTTTGCTACCCAGACAATTTTTGAGCTACACCCCCTAGCGTTTAAAAATGTCACCACAGATCAAATTAGGCTGAAATTCATACCCTCTTTCACAAACCAGACACACATCCTTTTAACTCACTGTATCCCTGCGAGATTATCACGAAACAGGGACAGCGTGTACTTAGTAAATATCCGCAAAATTATAACATATTTGCTTTGTTCTTTAATTCAACAGAGGTTGGAAGAACATCATTAAAAATATTTCATCTGCTGTGATTTTGGCTTATTTAGGGTGGAGAGACCAGTATATATAAAGCAGTGTAAATGTGTATTTGTCGTTTTTTAATTACGTGTCTTTAATTTAATTATGTGAGACAAATCATATGTTAAAGACGTTACAGCATAAAATTACATACTTCGGATTTCAGATTTTGTGTCATTTAAACTCAACTTTGCACTTCACTTTCAAAGTAAAAAAAAATTGCGGGTGGCCTGGTGAAGTGGTTAAAGCTGTCTGCTTGTAAAGTCGGAGATCGCGGATTTAGTTCCTCGCTCTGAGATCTAGGTTTCAAAGAAACAAGATATCTCTTCCTCGCTCACTCGTAAAGATTCAATATTGTTGGGGAGCCTCCTTGACCGAGAGGTAGCGTGCTTGTGCTCGTATCATCAGGACTCGAATTTCGAATCCTGTGTCCAGAGGGCAGTGTCATCTCATTCATCTCACCATTCCCAAGTTCTCCTGACCCAATTTAGCATATATGAACAAATGTAGCCTAAAACCCCATTCATCATAAACCCATTCATTCATTTTTACTGTCCGTCTGGTATGTTTAATCGCTTGTCCATCCGTCCGTCTATTTGTTCGTTCATTCATTTGTTCGTTCGTTCGTTCGTTTCATTTGTTTGTTCATGAGCACTAGAAATGCTGGCCATCATGGCCACCGCTCCTGGCCAGCATCTAGCATTGACCCTTCTTCACCCCGTCGATCCTGAATAATCCAATTTCTCACTGCGATTTGTTTGGCAAGGGCTGAGAGTAGAATATTTAATTCGCTGGGCGTAGATATGATGAAGATAAACTGCCTGTTTGGAAGATATGTTTTTGAAAAGTAATGTTACAGTGAAATACCAAACCAAGGTGTTAGACGTAGACGCCGTCATCCATGCCAACTGGCCCAACACTACTATAAACACTGTTACGCAGATTCCATAGCTTTTGAAATTGATAAGGATAAATAAATTTGAGTCGGCCTACCGTCGGCATAAAAATGGTGACCTAGGTCAGAACTCGATATTATGTAGCGCTGATCGAGTGGTGTATACATAACGTAAAAATGGAACTTCATATGAAAACGTAACTTTATCTGAAAGAGTTATTTTTATTAATTGATGGCTACGCTCCAAATAAGAATACAAATTGAGCCGGACCAAATATTTCAGTCTGACCTGATATTTCAGCCGCACCGTTTTTTTAACCAGAACCGATATTTGAGCCACACCCGATATTTGAGACACATCCAATATTTGAGCCAGACCCGATGTACTAGTATATATTTGAGCCAGACCCGACTTATTTGAGCAGGACCCGCGGACCCTACATTGATTACTGAAATCAGCAGTTGAATGTGTCGCTGCCGGCCTTATCTGCTTACCTGTGTACGAATGCGGACACTATTATTGCCACTCCAGTGTTTGAATAGGGTGTTGCTGTTTGACGCAAGCATGGTGGTACAGTATTTCTTTCTGCTGCATGTGCATACTGCTGCATGTGCTTTCCTTTACCGAATCTGGGCCCGTATTCTCGTACACGTTGCTATATATCGTAGGCTTCTGACTGGTCGAGATGGCCATCTCGACCAATCAGAAGCCTACGATATATCGCAACTTGTACGAGAATACGCATCCAGCAGTGTGATTCCTGGTAGGACAGAGATCAAAGTGTGTACGATAACTTAATAGCAATAAAATCGCAACGGAACATTACACTCTTTCTAGAGTTAAAATGGCAGAATAATGAAGGCCGTACACGTTCAATGGTAATAATTAAGGTACAGTAGAACCTGTTATGAGCAGCCTCTCTTATAATAATAATAATAATAATATTATTATTAATAATCTTCTATAGCGAGGATTTAAGTCGGAAAAGCCTGACCAAAAAGATACGTTTTCAATTTTTTCTGGAAACTAATTAGTGTTTTCGCAGAACAAATTTCTAAAGGAAGTTCATTCTAAAGTCTAGGTGCAGCAACAGAAAAGGCCCTGCAGCCAACCCACTATAGGAGGCCACTCGGCCATCCCCAAAATGGCATTTTGTATACAAATGAACCTCTTATGAACAGTTACCTGCGTTAAAATGCCACTTTTCCTGTGTCACAAGGGTGGCTGCTCATAGCGGATTATACTGTAACCCATGAATTGACCACACCATTCTAAATCCTAAAATTACATTGCCGTGTAGAATGAAGTTGATCGTTAATGCAGACATCATATGGGAAAGATTGATGCATACTCAAAACCATAAGTTTCGAGAGCTGTGTGTTGTGAAATCATGTGCCTGGACCAACAAAATATAGTTGAAAATTAAAACAAATTCATCCGAGAAAGTCTTGGTTACAGTATGTTTTATAAACAAACTGTCTGATACTCTCTGTGTCTGTAAACGTCCGATTCTGACATCTAAAGTCGATCCCCGAACTGAAAGAGTAAAACATTAAAAATGGCCGTAGTATGCAAATCACGCGGAAAAAGCTAACTAAGATATTTATGGTGATTTCAAATTGAAAAAAAACCCTTGGTCTCCATGGCTTATACAAAAATATTTAAGCGTTGTAAGGGGATCGACTTTAGTCGTCAGAATCTGACGTCTGTAGACGTCAGATTCTGACGACTAAAGTCGATCTCCGCGTTGTAAGAGTAAAAATATTTCTAATGGTCGTAGACCCATGACATAGGTATTCAAATGAATCAGAGAGAGCTAACTAAGACATTGATGATGATTTCAGATTGAAAAAAAAACCTTTAGTCTCCACGGTGTATTCAAAAACAATTCAGCACTGTAAGGGTTATATAAGGTGTGTCTCACCACAGTGACTGACCCTCAAATTTAAGTGGATAAAACCTACTCATACTTTAACCCTCAAAACCCTCACGATGCTTTAAAGCATCATTCCACATCTCTGAAGAATGCCTTAATTTCCTGAAACCTAGTGGTTTTAGAACGAAAATTTTCATGGAACTGTTTTAAAAATAACAGTATATTTTTTTCATTTGTCACGCACTTCAATTCATTTTCATCCAGTACAAGTCGAGAATTGCGACAGCTATTTGCGGATTGTAGTGGATGAAAATGACAATGGTAAATTCAGACTCAAAAAGGTAAATTGTACATACCATATTTGGCACAAGACTCGTGATAAGCACATATTTCACGAACGATTATTTGATAGACAAATAATAATACCATCATGATTATGTTAGTATTAGAAAACATTTTATTCGATTGAAAATGACAGTTCATTCGGTTATGATTTAATTATTACACTTTATTATTTTCCAAATCATTCCATTTAAAGTCACATAATGCATGTGATGTAAATTTTAATGCATGACAACTAATGCATGAAACATAAAGAGCTACCCTATTAGTATAATAACACAGTTGTTCAACTCTTTTAATGGCCATATGATCTTGAAAATGTTGATACAGTATGGGTGATGAATAGGGGAGCAGTCTGCCGGACCAGGACATAAATGTCAGAGTTTGCCCATTTTGGATCAACTTTCCCTCGCGATAGGATCTTAGACTGTAGCTGACTTCCAGGCAAGGATAGGTTTATGACACCCAAGACACTCTGCTCCCCAGGGCATAAGGACACGTGCATACATTGACAAGATGCTGGCCCAATAGTGGGTTAGAGTTGGGCTTACGTCGCAGACGAGGAATATACGTTGAGCAGGCATTGGGTCAATGTCAAATGATTTCTGGGGCTCCTTCCTCTACTTTCACGATTTACTTTAACTAAGTGCGTCGTCTTCGTATGACGGAAAAGCCCTAAATATAACTATAAGCATATAAGGGAGGTTATTCTCATTTTCCTGCTTTCCTTGTGGAAGGCGTTAGAATTTCAACAGTGCCAGTTTTGTTTATATGAACTCAAAAGGAGCCCTGCGTCGGTTGCTCGAGCCTGTCCTTGAGTTATATTATTTTTCCTGAACGCACCATGTAAGGAGTGATGTATAATTATTGTATCGGCTATTGCCCACTGTATGAATATCTGCTGTTTGACGTTGCTTCCCAGCAAACACGATACGCTTAACCAATGCCGGTTTAATGTTGGGCCAGCGTCGCAGACGGTGGACCAACATTAAGCCAGCATTGGTTAAACGTGTCGTGTTAGCTGGGTTATTTTGTCAAAGTTACAGGCAATTATGTTCTTCTAGACCATGTAGACGAAGGATGTTTTATTTTTGCTGGGACCAGCCAATGGCCACACCTATCTACCACGAGACGCTGGCTCAATATCAGCTCGATGCTGAACCAATGCTGACAACATTGGCCCAGCATCCGGGATTAGGCGAGTCAGGAGATTATAGAGCGGGTATTAAGTGGACGTCTACCTCGTCCAGGCTGACACACTTATCATTCAAAACAGATTGTTGCGCAAAAAATGTATTGTGTAGTTTTACATTATCTACCTATAGGCCTAAGTGTATCACATTGTTTAACCCTTTATCCGCTGAGCACGATTAAATCACTGTCATTGGGAATTTAATAAGTGTTCAAACATAAAGTTTCTAATTGTTTGGTCTCAAATTAAAAAAATATATGAGGAATTTTCACCCACTTGAAATTGTGGGTCGTGGTAGCGAGACACAACTTCAAGTGGGTGGAAATTTAAATTCGTTAACTTGGCGGGTGAAGGGTTAAAAAGACTACGACGACGATGCAGATTCAAGGCGTATCCGTGTAGCCAACCGTGTGCTTTATTGCATATTTTGTGAGCAGCTTCTGTATTTTTTATTCTTTTCACAGTGACATACAAGATGTACAATTATGTTGAACGTGCGAGTTATTAACTTTATGTACATAAATGTGCCTATCAACGGATGTAAGTTTACAATATCAAGAAAATTGTAACGGATCTTCCAACATAATTTTGTTCGTGGTAGGCTATTCCAGTTTCAGACAAATTCTTACATATTTTGCACATATGCCTATATATATATTTATATGAATTCATTGCGATTAGAAATCTTATATAATCAATATAATCTAATATAATCAATATCTGTGGAGTTCAGGTCGTGATAGGCCTATCAATGACAATTATTGCAACTCAACTTTGTTACTGCGTATTGAAACTCAACTTTGTTACTGCGTATTGAAACTCAACTTTGTTACTGCGTATTGAAACTCAACTTCGTTACTGCGTATTGAAACTCAATTTTGTTAGTGCGTATCGCAAATCAACTTTGTTAGTGCCTATTACAACTCAACTTTGTTACTGCGTATTGAAACTCAACTTTGTCAGTGCGGGCGACGTATTTAAGCGCTTTCAAACTGCTTTTAAC